>JABSTQ010011181.1:0-647076 GCA_013358835.2 Ixodes persulcatus | reverse complement strand
TACTTCAACTTTAGAGTCCGCCCTTTCATTCCACATCCTCAGCGGTGTTTCCGCTGCCAACGTACTGGGCATGGTTCCCGAAACTTCCGCGGACAAGAAACGTTTGGAAAGTGAGGTTGCACTGACCGTGTAGCGGACATCTGCAAAAGTGAACCCAAATGTGTACACTGTTGTGGAGCTCAGCCTGCTATATTTCGCGCATGCCCTAAATAAAAACCGGAAAAAAGGAGTATTGACTTTTAAAATAAACATAACCTTAGCTACCAAGCAGCCAAGGAAGAGTTTGCCTTTCATGCAAGGGGTCTTATGCTTAGGCACTGAGGAAGGGACCGCAACTGTCTACTGAATTCGTGGAGACACGGATTTCCCCGGAAGACCTTTCCTCCCCACGCGTATGCTTCAGTACGACGACATCGTTTTAGAAATTGTGCAAGTTGATTTGTTTGATGCGTGACTGGCGAATAATTATTTTGTAATTGATCTTGTGTATTGTTCGCACTACTCATTTTATTTTTCACCTTTGTATTGCACTCCTGCAATGACCTCAATGGAGGTTGCAGTTCAACAGTATAATAAAAACAAAAACATGAGTGCTTGTCGCCCAAATGGTATTTTGTTGTGCGTTTATTCAGCTTTTTGTTTGAAACCTTAAAATCTGTTATTTGTTTGCTTTGTTCCTGTTTCATCTTGTGCACCAAAGGGAAGACCTTTCATGAATCGATTAGACACCGATACTGTCACAAATAAGCATCACCGATGCGTTTGAAAACTTTCTTGATAAATGAAAAACTGTTTACAAGAGATGTTTTCCAGATGGGACAATTACCTCATCACACAAAAACTGGTAAGCTTGGATTACGCAGGTTCACAATAAAATGATAATGCACAAAACTTGGTTGTACCGATATTATATCACTACGAAAGACCAGAATGAATTAGTTATCTGGAAAAAAAATATCGCAATACCTTAGCTGCAGATCTGGGGAGGGCAAGGCGTAAATACTACATTAAACTGTTCAATGAGGCACGAAGAAACGTCCAGATATCGGCTAAAACTAAAAAAAATGAAATCGTACAGCGCTGTAGATTCCACAGTTCCGTAGGGGAAATTATCATGGATGGCGGATTGGTATCCGAGGCCACGCTGGCTGAATGTTTTAATTCTCATTTTTAAAGGCGGCGTCGAGATCACACTGCAAGGTAGCCGTGGACGGCATTTCAAGAAAGATTGAATATTTCTTGATCCTACTACTTACAATGAAGTATTTAAAACATTTATGGGCTTAAATAACAGTAAAGCGTGCTACATTGATTACATTTAATTTAAACCCATTAAATTTATGCTTGACATTATCGCAACATATCTTGTACATACCTTCAAGCTGTGCTTGTCGTAAGTTTTCCCCAGAAAAATAAAACGTGGACAAGCGTCAGTGATGAACAAGGACGGTGAAAACAATTATATGTCTTATTATAGACCTGTATTGGTCCCGCCTATTTTTTCCGTAGGGCTCAAAAACAATCTTTTGTGTAGTTTAAATAATTACTTCGTCAAACACTCAGGCCTTTCTGAGTCTCAGTTTGGCTTTAAGACAAAAATGTCGATTGAATCTTGTGGGGGACGAGTGTGGAAGACGACGGGGCGGAGGGCACGTGACAGACGGTCGGCTGTAGAGACGCGAGGTGGCGCCTGACAGAGTGGTGCGCGAGGCTGGGGCCGGGAAGGAACGGTGGAGCCGTTCTGGCTGGTTTGGCCCATGGCGATCCCAGGAGCGGTTTACCAGCGATGTTCTAAGCAGGACCATAGAGAACGGTGAGCCCTGGCCACACCGGCCTAGGCCATGACGATGCTGAAGTGGTTCCGCAGCGCGACTCGGGCTATGATAGCCTGGCACAGCTAGCATACGCAGCGCTGGCGTGGGAAGGACGATCCGCAGGCCTGGACGCGGACTCCGACTGCGAGCTCTGAACGACCGGCGACAACCAGGGTCGGCGGGACTGGGCTGCAGGCTCTCGAGGACGGGCAACCGGAAAGTACAGTAATCACATTCGCTGTCTTCTCGTTGCAGTGTGTCTCCCCCTGGGAGACGATAGAAGTACAAACCGACCCGGCGGCCATTATTATATAGCGGACGCGCCACATAAAACTGGCGCATCTAACGTGGGGACCGTTCGGTATGCCTCTGCTTCTAGTCGTCCCTATGGAGTCCCGCGGATTCGATGAGCGGGTTGTTCACTAAGGCTAATGATGCCCGTCGAGACAATGTCTGTTGGACATTTAACGACTAGTGTCAAAGCAGAGCTCAGCAGGTGCCTCCTCGAATCGAGTACTGAAAGGAGTCGAAGGATGAAGTTGCGGTCACGCTTTCTCGAGCACCCCATGCTACTGGTTGGGAGGAGGTGATGCAACCGGGAGGGAGGGGGGGGTTGACAAGGAGCGCGGGTAAGATTTAAATAAGGTGCCTTCGAAGGCAGAGGAAAGGCACCGCATGTTCGCTGGAAGACAAGATACCAACTGGTAGGAGGAGAAACTGCCAGGACCTTTAGCAAATGTAAGGCCCTGGACGAGTAGACCAAAGATCTTTGCTTGGGGTAATGTGCTAAGCAAATAAGGGGGCACGGCAACTTTGCAAAGATATCGTCGGTTGTTATGCCACTGTTATTTACCATTCAAGTGTTGCTGTTGTTGGGCCAGTGCTCTTCGTCGGCGGTAAAAGCAAACCAAACGAAGATAAGATCCAGCGGAAGCCCGGTATCAGGACCGGTCATCGTCAGCGGAACGTCGCCCTAGCATGATGTGGCCCAAACGGCAATCTGGGACGACGGACCTGCTGTTATAAGAACTGTACCAGACGCGACAAGCTTCGTAAGCACGGCAACTTTGCAAGGATAACGTCGGTTGATATGCCACTGTTATTTACCATTCAGGTTAGTACTGAAACATACTCAACTAGTAGAAGTGATAATCGGTACCTCATTGTCCTGCCGCGCCTCAAGGTGTTTTACGCTTGTGTCTTGCATTACTGTGGAATGATGGTGCTCCTCTTATCGGGTGATTTCGAGCTGAACCTGGACCCAGAAACAAGGACTGAAAAAATGATGGCTGAAATGCGGGAAACCTAGAAAAAAATAGGCGTTGACATTAAAGAAATAAAAAACTAGCCTCCATAAAAGAATGGACGAACTCACAAGAAACATTAAACAACTTGTAACTTCAGTCAATAACAGTGACGCCAAAGTCAGTGGCGTTGAAGATACCGTCAAAACGTTGAATTCGACCATTCAAATCCAACAGGAGAAACTTGTCGACCTTGAAGATCGTAGTCGAACAAACAACTTGGTAATCTTTGATATCGCTGAGATCCAAGACGAAAAAAACGAAGATTTAAAATCGGAAGTACCCAGGCAGCACACCGTATTGGGCCAACATTGGAATTGATGTGGCAAAGAATGGACCAACAGTGGCCCAACGAGCCATATGTTTCCCAATATTGGAATCACATTGGACAATAATGGACTATCAAAGCCAGTGGTTTTCCAATATTGGTGATACGTTGGCACAGGCTGGTCAACATTGGACTGTCAAAGCAAATAGCTTTCCAATATTGGATACACGCCGGCATAAGCTGTCCAATATTGGACTGTCGGAGCCACTGGCTTTCTGATATTGGCTATACGCCGGCATAAGCTGTCCAATATTGGACTGTCAAAGCCAATAGCTTTCCAATATTGGATATACGCCGGCATAACCTGTACAATATTGGACTGTCAGAGAGCCAATGGTTTTCCGATATTGAAAAAACGCTGGCTTAAGCTGGTTAATGTTAAACTGTCAAAGCCAAGAGTTTTCCAATATTGGTGATGTCATGGTATAGGCTGGTCAATATTGCATTGCCATAGCCAATGGCTTATCGATATTTGTGTCGCCTAAGCTATAAACCCGCGACCCTTTTTTTGCATTGCAGAGGTAGGAAAGTAAAAAAAGAGTAATTCACGCGCTCGCTCGAGGCGAGAATTTTATTTACCCAATTTCATGGGGCGTACGTCGCCGGTGCTTTACAACCGCGATCACAAATACGTCCTTAGCTGCCATAGGACTATGGCAGTTTTATTTTGCCTGCTGCTCTCCCTTCGCATTGCCTTACCTCGGCGTTGAAAACTTAATTCTGTTTTTTAGATTTAATTATTTTTGTCTATTCCAGTGTATTTTCTATGTATATGCATTCCGTAGCGTTAACGTCTCCTACTTTGCCCGTGCCCCTGCCATGTTTGTATTGCTTTCTGCGTACTTTATTTTTTATATTTAATGTTTCTGTCTATATTTGTCATTATCGACGCAGCTGTCAACAAACATAAAGCCGCCGCTTACGCCGCCAACCGAAGCGACTTCTACTCTCACTTTTACGAGAGTTTATCGCGCTAGAAAGTTGTCAATTGAACTCGAATGAAGTCTCGGGATGGCTGCTTCGACTGCCAGTGCACGACGTAGCAATCGCGACGCGAGAGCATACTGCGCCTCCATCTGGCCGGCCGCGCTCGCTCTGCGGAAATGTGAGCGTGGTACTCTCGAGCCCCGTTAGCTTACTGAAGTTGGAAGACGCTACTATGTCGTCGCGAATCCTTTGCCCTTCGAACGGTTGCGAAGCCGTTGCGCCCGACGTAGCCTACGCAGCATCTTTCCAAAATTGTTCGCGCAGCATCGCAACCTTCTGTCAGCGAGCGTCGGCGTTTCATCGTGCGTTGAAAGTCGGACGATGTGCTGTCCGTGGTGTATTTTATGTGTAACTCTTTCGTAAAAAAAATTTGAAGTTTAAAAACGCGAACCTAACAGTGTACAAATAATTTTAAATTTATTGATAAAAAAATATATATATATATTTATTTATTTATTTGTGGACATCGTGCGCAAAATATAGTCGCGCTTATTTCTTCATTCTAAATTTTAATGTGAATTATACGACGTAAAACATAGTGTCTTCAAACTTGCCCCGTTTAGAATCACTTTTGGGCTGGACATCCTGTTTAGAAATTCAAAAGCTGGCCTTCAAAGAGCTGTCCTGTTCAATCAGTATAGGCAGCAGGGTAGACGCTATGCGTGTTTTAGGCCAATCGTGTCTCCGGTTAGGGTCACGTGACTACAGTCTCGAAGCTGGTGATAAGGCAGAGCACGGAACCTGACTAAAAGCCCAAGGCCACGCATAATATCCACTGCACTATCAACCTTGGGTAAAAGTGACGAATCCTCTGGTTGGGTTCATTGTTGAGATGGGCCTGAAGATTAGCCTTTGTAAGCGCACCCCCCGTTCTGGGCTGCTTTCTTTCTACTCCTTCTCTCTTTTTCTCCCTCTCCCTAAGCTGAAGGCGCAGCGTGATCACGTGGTTTGACGGATGACGCATTAGCCGTTGACAAACCCGGAATGCCTGCGAAGACCGGACCTAGTTTCGCGTGTGATGCGGCCTGCGGGCCTGCTGTAGATTTCGCTTCTGTGGTAAATGTGGTAAATCTAGTTCGAGAGTTCCGATCACCAGCAGCGCATTTCGTCTTAGTGCCAAGTGCGATCTTCAACATGCGGATTGCCAAGACCATGGATATTATTTCGGCAGTGCCTACACACTGGTGATCTTCCTTTGTTGTGGGCATACATGTGACCACTAGCTTCGACGGACCGAAGACACGACGGACCGCCTTCTCTTCCATGTGAGTGACAAGGAGAAGTCCTCCTGACCATTGGGGATAGGTATTCTTGCTACGCAATGTATGTTTTGTCCCTATCCGATGCGTTTGAACCGTGTCGAACTCTGTGCCAGGAATCTGCGACGAGTTCAACGTGTAATCCAGAGCGATCGGCCCGCAAGGCCCTGTACAGCGCTATTTGCAAGTGCTTTTTATTCTAATAGACCGTGAGAGACATTCTGATTGGCTATTTTTGTGTTCGAAATCATTTTTATTTTTATTTTTTTGTGTTAAAATATGGCTGTCTTCTTGGCGGTAGATGTGTGCTATTAGTAAAAAGTCCTCCCGGTTTTTCCAAGCCGAATACCACAGAGCGTTGTGTAGTCCTTATTTGCCAAGGTTCGGCTTGTTGGGTGCGATTGGAGTGTCAGTTATATCACCGCGCTCTGCGAGTGTAATTGTCTTTACACGACAAGCTATTTTATGTGCGCGATTTATTGTAAACTCTTGATTGATTCAAGCATCAAGTTCTGTTCAACTGTCATGTGGTTACGTATACCGGGGTATTTATTGAACTGTTAATTTAGGAGTGCGTTTGACAGTGGTGAGCTGAAGAGGGAGGCCAGCGGTTGCATTTATAAATTTTGAATATTGTGGAGGCAATATGGATACATTAATAACTACATATTTGCGTGCCGCAAATACCATAAATCTTAAGAACGTTTTTTGTTTTTTTTTTCAAATCAACGTAGAAATATTGGTGTTAACCTAAATGGCGAGATTGTAATTCTTAAGACTTCTTAAAGCTCGGTGAAAGGTTGAGGGACGCCATGATGTTGCAAGAGTAGAGTTAAGCAATTTATGAAATAACCTTCGTGCTATTTCTTTGATTTTTTAAACCACTATAAATATTTTAATCTAGATCGATCGAGCTCTAAGTAAGGACAAGACGGGCGAACAAAACAATAGTAAACGCCTGGGCCGTCTTTCTGGAAACAGCGTCTCAGCTGAGACGGGGGGAAAGAGAGCACTGTCAAAGTCAGCGTACGAGCTGAACGGGACTCAAACCTCGACTCAAGACGCTCGCGCGTCCCAGCCTTTACAGTGCTTTCCTTCACCCCGGTCTCTTACCTGCTTATCTATTTATATTAGAAGGCAGTACTAAGTTCTTTACATACAAATTAACGAAAAATAATTCACTGGAATATAAAGTTTATAATATGGAAAAGTAAACATAAAAAGGTTGGTAGGCCTTTCCGAGATTTTATACTTGCAGAGTAACTGAGCCGATTAATCGTATAGTTAATTAAAGGGCGGCGAATAATAATGAAGCTATGTTTTAGTTTGATATTCGTTATTGACAGGCGTAAGAGAGAACTGAGAGCCTCTGAAACCCTTCACCTGAATCCAAACCCCCGCATCTGTCTCTTTCAGAATCATGTGGCCAGGCCCCTGCGTGGAATCCCTTTGCCCAGCTCTTCGTCCAGCCCTCTGCCCTGTCCACTACCGAGCCTGCCGCCGAGTCTGCCTAGGCCCCCCTGGTTGCACAATTTTTTTAAATATTTTTATTCGATTTAAATAAATTATGAACTGTCAAACGTCATGAACAATTCATTTGCATGCTTTAATGATTTCTAAAGTGTCGAAATATGGTAAAATTGCTGCATTTATTAGATTTTAGTATCAGAAAGAAAACAGTGCTTGAGGAAAAAGGGCAAGGGACTTGCTTGGTTCTCTGCACTGTTTTTGTGACACTGGTTAGAACACGGACTGAAAAATGGCATCCAATAATGTCATAGACAATGGATGCAAAAAAATTGCCAGTGTATTAGACTGGATGCCAATGTTGGAATAGCCAATATTTAGGCCAATGTTGGAAGAGCCAGTGTGTAGGGCGCTGGATGCCAATGTTGGTTCAGCCAACGGTGAAACCTCTATGCCAATATTGGATAAAAGAAGCGCAAACCACGTTGGTCCAACGTGGGCTAGAACGTTGGCAAACCAGTGGTCCAACATTGGCACCAATGTTGGACCACCATTGGATCGGGTGGCGTTTTCGAAAATGCCAACGTCAGACCAATATTGGAACCAGTTTTTTCCAACATTGGGTCCAAAATGGTGTGCTGCCTGGGTAGTCACAAATGTTTTTCTAAACAGACTTGGAGTAACAGTAAAGTCGATCGTACGAATGCACAGAATCGGACGGAAGCAACCCAGCGAAATTCGGCCAGTAATCATGAACTTTGCAGACTTCAATAAAAAAGTATAGAAACTTTCCGAACTGCAAAAAATTGAAGCGCTCAAGAATATATATGTCAGACGACTTTTCACGGACCACATTAAACAGACGAAAGATGCTCTGGGAAAGTGCGAAAGCACCCAGGCAGCACGCCAGAAGAATGCCCAACTTGGGCAAAGGTCTGGCAAACATAAGGGCCCAACTTTGGCGCAGTTAGGTTTTTGCACCATGGCACTCATCAGTGCAAAAGTACGGTGCCTAACTATAGCCTTAGTTGGGCGATCCTAGGGCATGCCGAAGTTTGGCTCTTCTCTGGTACGCGAGAGGAGTGCCAAAGTTGGTGCCATACTTGAGCCGTAACTGCCATCCCAAGCAGCACGGATTTTGGCCAAGCATTGGCCAAATGCTGGCGATGGTCTTTTGGCCAATGACCAAAGAGTGCCCATTCATCGGCCAATGGTTGGCCGATGGCTGATGGCCAGTGACCATTGGCCAATCAATGGCCAGAGAAAGGCCAGTCATCGGCCACTGGCTCGCCACTTGCCAAGGGACCATTGCCAGCCATTGGCCATTGCTCGGCCAAATCTGTGCTGTTTGGGATAGTAAATCCTAATCTGGGAATTCGGGGCACGCCAAGGTTTGGCGTTGCTCTGGTCCGCCAGAGGAGCGCCAAAGTTGGTGCCATACTTGAGCCATAACTGCCATAGTAAATCCTAATCTGGGAATTCGGGGCATGCCAAGGTTTGGCGTTTCTCTGGTCCAACAGAGGAGCGCCAAAGTTGGTGCCATACTTCAGCCATAACTGCCAGAGCAACGCCTAATTTCGGTATTTGGGACGTGCCAAACTTTGGCTTTTCTCTGGTTTTGGCCCAAAGATGCCAGATGAGAGCCGAACTATCAAAAAATGAAGCCTAACTTTGGCACTTGTTTGGCGATTTTGCCCCAAAAATGCCAGATCTCAACCGGACTACTAGGAAGTAAGCCTCATCAGTCGAACTCCAAGGCAGTAAGCCTAGTTCTGGCACTTGTTTGGCAAATTGGGCCCGTAGCTGCCAGATGACAGCCGAACTATCGGGAAGCTAAGCTAACTTTGGCACTTGTTTGGCGACTGTGGCCCGTAGCTGCCAGATGACAGCCGAACTATTGGGAAACGAAGCCTAACTTCGGCACTTGTTTGGCGACTTTGGCCCGTAGCTGCCTGATGACAGCCGAACTATCGGGAAGCGAAGCCTAACTTTGGCTCTTGTTTGGCAACTTGGGCCCAAAGATGCCAGATGTCAACCGAACTACAAGGTAGTAAGCCTAACTCTGGCATTTGTTAGGCGATTTAGGCCCAAATATGCCAGATGACAGCCGAACTATCATGCAGTGAAGCCTAAATTTGGCACTTGTTTGGCGAATTAGGGCCAAAATACCCAGACTCTTGCCAAGGAAGGTCAGGTTTGGCTCTACTTTGGCTTTTTCGAGCTTTTTAATGCCCTAAACTCCCAGACAAAAGCCAAATTTTGGCCCAGAACTCGGTGCTACCTGGGCAGAGAGGGATGATGGCGCGCGGGTAAAGCTCGTTGGAAATAAGATTAAGATAAACGATGATTTCTACTCGTAACATTACGAGGATAACTGCCGCGTTAAACTTGAAAGGAATAGATTCAATAATAATGAAGTGTTACTCACTGAAACAAAAACGCGAAATTACGTGCCATAAATCTAAACGCGCACAGTTTAGCTAAGTAGCCATTTACTCGAGTATGAAGTGTCTTAAACAAGCGTAAAACACTACGAGGTAGTATTTTACGCTTGTTTAATAGGTTAAAAACATTTTTCATAGTGCGTTTGTTAATACACACGGTGCTATAGAGCACTTGAGCGTCAATGTGACAGGTAGTACTAAGGGGGATATAATAATCACTGAAGAGGGAGTCTTTTCATTACTATTAAACTTAGACGTAGAAAAATACACCGAGCAAGAAAAAATACGAAACGAGTTTTTTTTTTTAAGATATGCAGAATGGGTTTAAAAATGCCTTACAATTATTTTTCTAACATTTCTAAAACAACACCATGTACCCCCCGAATGGCGCAGTGCGAGGGTGGTACCAATTCTTAAAAAAGGAAGTAAGCATAATATTGAAAAAAACCGCCCCGTATCTTTAACGTGCATAGTATGCAAATTATTTTGAGCATATTATATCTAAAGCATTATACAAGTATTTTGAATCCTCCAAGATTTTTCATTCTAACCACCATGGTTTTCGCCAGCAACTATTGATGGTCCCGCAACTCATACAAACATTTGACAATTTGCCACTTCTTGTAATGAGAGAGGACAGATTGATGCGATATGCCTTGACCTTCCTAAGGCGTTTGATAGAGTACCACACACTGAACTACTTCATAAACTTTCTTTGCATGGTGTAAATCATGGCGAGATATCGTAAGTCAGGGCGTATTTATCTAATCGGATGCAGTATATGGAGGTTAACGGTGACTGTTCATTTGTATTTGAGGTGCCCTCGGGCGTCCCAGAGGGGGTCAGTTCTTTGGATAGTAATAATTTAATTTACATTAATGATATCGCGGCGGAAATAAACCAACGGTTTACTGCGCGGCTATTTGCGGATGGTTGTCTGGTCTATTCAAACTTCAGGGAGGAAGACGAAGATGAAAATTAATACAAAAAACAGTGTTTGCACGAATAACTAACGAAACTAAGAATGCTTTTTTTTTTTTTTACTTACGAGCTTGATGGGAGTCTTTTGGTTGAAGTTGATAGTTTTAAATACTTGCGTGTAACACTTTTTAAAGACTTGAGGTGGAGTAAGCACATAAATGAAATATGTCACAGAGCAATAAAAAAGCTTTGGTTTTTAAGACGAAATCTTAACAGTGCTCCGCCTCAAATGAAGCTACTGGCCTAAACAACGTATATTAGGCCTACCTTGGAGTACGCTGCATCGGTGTGGGACCCCTATAAAAAAAAATCAAATTGGTGAACTCGAAAAAGTTCAGAGGAAGGCGGCGCGATTTATTCTAATCAAATACAAGCGACTTGATTCTGTAACTTATAATCTGAACAGCCTCAATCTACCCTTACTTTCCGTCCGTCGAAAAGTGCGCGACTAAGGTGTTTCTTTATGTTTTCTCATCACCTGTTTAACATTAACCCGGATTCTAGATTAACACATCGCGTATCAAGAGTACTCAGATACGTTAGTACTATCAGTTTGAAGTGTCCAAATGTAATATTGACGCTTATAAGTTTTCTTTTTTTTTTCCCTAGAACTCTTAAAGACTGGAATAATATCCCGCAAAATATTTGTCCTTAGTCTATTTAGATGAATTTCAGAGCGCCCTTCTGAATATGTGTGATTCGGACTGATAAATAGTAGTTATAATATTTTTGCTAAGTAGTAGATTTCGAGTGCTGAGAATTCATTTTGTTCAGTGGTAGATAATATATTGAATGCTCGTGCTATTTCAACCCCTTTATTTTAAGTAGATGTCGCTGAATGTGTACTGTATTGTCGTCCTGATGTTGTATGTTTCAGTGTTGTTCTTTGTACCACACCTGCTAAAGCCCCGTACTTGTGGTTAACAGTTTTCACAAATAAATAAAATAAATAAATAAATAAATAAGCCTTTGTCGAGGCCCGGGGTGCAGATGGGTTTTTGTCAGGGGGTGTCGGAAAGATTGTGGGGATGGCAGAGACTCGAGGTGGCGCGTGACAGAGCGTGCTGCGCGAGGTTGGGGCCTGGCAGGAACGATGGAGCCGTTCTGGCTGGTCTGGCCCAAGGCGATCCCCGGAACGGTCCACCAGCGATGTTCTGACCAGGACCGGAGGGAATGGTGAGCCATGGCCATACCGGCTCTCTGAGCGAATCGATAGTAAAGACCCACGAGACGAAGTGAACGATATGAGTGCTGCGGCTGGACTGCCCGTCGAAGCCGGTTTAATGCCTAGCCGCTTCTAGGACATTGTTTCCTGATGAGTCGTAGTCTGCTGCGAATGTAGCGAATTCTCTGAAGCTGAACTGTGGCCCACTGTCTGTCAAGACCTTGAGCGGAATGCCGTGTCTAGCAAATATAGACAACAGTTTTGATATCACAACAGGGGCTGTGGTGCTTTCTAGTTGCTCAGGCTCGAGGTAATTAGAGTGGACATCATAGGAAACCAGATATGTTTTGCCTGTCTGTTGACATAAGTCTGCTCCTAGTTTCGTGCACGGAGAACCGGGAGATGATCTCATTAACAGTGGATCTTCGGGATGAGCATACAAGTTAACCTTTCATATTTCACACCGGTCAGTCATATCCCTGCTCCCTTGAGACATTCCGGGCCATAACATCAATTCGTGAACTTTTGCTTTTGATTTATTTATTCCCAAGTGACCGGCATGCAGCTCCCGGATAATTTCGGGTCTTAGCACTTTGGGTATCGCCACTTTGGTTCCTTTTAACAGCAGACCACCTATGACTGAAAGATCCGAGGCATAAGGCTTGTACGTACCGACCAATGAGCGGTTGATGATTTAAAAGAGCTTCCATGACCCTTGACAGGACAGGATCCCGAGCTGTCTCTTGTACATTTGTCCTACCTGTCCTTTCACTCACCACACTAGAACAGACAGAGAACGCGTGGACCTCGACGTCGTCTTTGACGTTCGGTACCGTCTGGCTGTAGGGACTTGGCGCTTTATACAGCGTGTCTGCCTGAACAAGAAGTTTGCCAGGCACATAACTAAAGTTGTAGTCATACTTCATAAGTCGACAGAAAAGCCGTTCCAATCTGGGGGGCATGTCACCCAGATTAGTGTGTCGAACCGGAATGTTTATCACCTCGGTTCCGGTTCGGGTTCACGGCTTTCGGTTCAGCACCGGTTCAGTTCCAGGGAGCAAACAATAACGGTTTGAAACGGTTCGAACCGGTTTGAACCACAAAACTGACAATATATTTTTCGCGTTTCTTTGGCAATAGGCACTATTTCAACAGTAAACGAGTAACTATATGGCTTTTTTATCATTCATAGAAATTTGTAGTTGAAATTCAAGTCAACTACGAATTTCACCGGCCCAACTTGAACATCCACACAGTGATGGCTACAACTGTTTTTTTTTTTCTAATATTTATGAAATTAGATACTATTTCTTTAGTATCCCATGGGTATAAAAACGTCGTTTTAGTTTATCTGGCGATATTATTCGCTGGACAGCTGTTAAAAGTGCTTTTCCCTATGCAGACAAAATAATCATTGAGCATATTCGTAAGCTGTACATTAGAAATATTTCTATCGCCAATATTTATAATAGTGACTGATCCATCTTGAGTTAGATTCCGTATTAAGGCCACGGTCCCACTGAATGTGGCAGTTTAGGTACTTTCTGGCAGGTCATTACTCATCTCCTTTTAAATACTGTTTTGTGGGATTGATGTCATTCGAAAGGCAATGCAATCCTCTTTCATTTGATATTATGTATGTATTGGTTTATACTGCTCATGCGCATTTGTAGCGTTGCGAATATGATCGCGCGGACCCTCACTTGCTCCGCTGGTTCATGTTTTATGAACGATTCATTAAAGATAACACGGTTTCTATAGAGCACTTTTGTTAAGATGATGTCGGAGCAGAATGTAACGGTATACGTTTTTGGTATTTGCACTACTTTGTTTTTTTTCCAGCTCTCCGAATATTGCCCTAAATTGACATTTTTCAGCAAAAATATGTTTTTAATGACAAGCGCTAGGGCAATGAAATTAGCTACAGATGTAGTGCTTATAATTGGTAATATGCAGAAAAAAATTTAATGTTGTGTAAAACTTTTTTGTTTAGATATTCTATATCAAACGTAGAACTTTTTTGTGCTTCGAGTCATGGTAATTCATAATGCCGCTGAGTAAATAATTAAACTATGGTAAAATATTTGATAACATTTAGAACTACAATAGTTGCCCAAGAGGTGGATGGTGGCTTTTTTTTTTATTTTCAAAGTCATAACGCTCCGGGAGCCCTTCAAACTTACCTGTTTTGACGCACATCTTTTTTGGACATCAAACAAATTTATTGGCATCTAATAACATTTATTTTATGGAATAGACATACATTGCGATGTATTAGATTTTCCCAGTGATCTTGCTTTGGTTTCTTGATAGTTGTAGAGCTTAGCTAATTTTAAAAACAATTAAAAACTGTTTGGGTACTTTGTTGCGCTACCTGGCGGATGGCAGACAAAACTGCTGATTTCTAAGTTCAAAAACTTTTCGAGGGCGGCGTTGGCGTCTGTATCATCATCAATCTCCGTGTCGTTTTACCTTCACATTTAGAAAATATATTTGAAGATTTACTATCGATAAATGAACGGTTTAAGTACTGGGTCAGGTTAATAAATCTAAGACAAATAATTACACAAGCGTAGCGTGATATAAAGTGTTCAATATTCGATATAATTGAAATCAATAAACGATAAAGACGAAGAGGGAAAGAATACACCCGAGTTCACTTCATGCCTAGAGTCACTAAATGAGCTGCGCTTAAATTATCGGCACTCCGTTCCCCAAAATTGTTTTGGGCGCCGCCATTTTGGGTCTTGTGCAGAGCAAACGCAACTGCCGATCGTCATGATCCAAAAGTGCGAATTCCTCTGCATTAGATGCGGTGCTAGGAAGCTGATACAATATTGCTATGCTCTGTCGCGGGTTGTTTAAACATTCGTGGAGGACGCGGCGTTTCCTGTGATTTTAGATAAAGCTTCAGATAACTGGCAACCATGATTTTAAGCCACAATATGGCCAAGTGTCCTTACTCTGAAGCGTAGCTAATTTGCTGGCACTAGCGGGAACAATGAGGAAGAGGCAGATCTGTCAAAAGGTAGTGGCTTGTGGAATCCACGGGGCTCACGTCATGGCCCCTCCGGGTATTACAAGCTTTTTGAACAAGGGCATGAATAGTGTCATTATATAAGCTATGCTTCAGAGTAGCGACACTTGGCCATATTGTGGATTAAAATCATGGTTGCCAGTTATTTGAAGCTGTATCTGAAATCACAAGAGACGCTTTTCCGTCCTCCACTTTAAACAGTTTGCGAAGAAGCAAAGCAATATTACATGAGCTTCCTAACATCGAATCTAATGCTGAGGAAGTCGCAATTTTGAACCATGACGATCGGCAGTTGCGCCTGCTCTGCACAAGCACCAAAATGGCGGCGCCCACAACACTGTCGGCGAAGAGAGTGCCGATACTCTAAGCGCAGCTCATTTATTGGCCCTACTTCCCGCGAACCTCCTTTCCCCTGACTGAAACTGAAACTAAATATGAATAATACACCATTATTATAGCTTATTTAGTTTTAACCACCTACATATAATGAGAGGAGGAAGCGGCCGGGTAGGAGAAACGCGGGTTTTATGTGCGACTGTTCTAATCAACGTTAGTTCTAACCGTCTCAAAAGAGAGAACGCGCGAGCTTGCGCTGGTTAAAAAAATACGGTCCAAAGAAAAGAGGCGGCACGCTGTGTTCTTTGTGATTGTGCGTCTAATTGTAAATTGTTGTGTGTATGTTTATACATCCGGAAGTTTGTCTGCCTTAGTGGGCGTGTGTCTCAGGTGTAGATGAGCAATTTAGCCAGTGCGGTACAACCGCAAACCTGGGGTCTTTAACTTGCACCACGCAGTAGTGATATACGACCTCACGCCGTTATGATGCTCTTCCACATCAAAACGGGCAGGGGTGGGGTGGGTTCTGCAGCGCGAGCTTTCGCTCCACGTGCTTCGAGCTGGTGTGCGCTAGACATGCACTCGGCCACCGATCGCCCCCCCCCCCCCCCCCATATATAAGTATTTGAAGATCGGCGATGGACGTCGATCGTCTCGAGGTAATGTAACGTAATAACATTATATAAATAATAAACATATTGAAGGATTGAAGGACCCAATTTTTCAATCCTTGGATTGTAATATGGCGGTAGCCTATTGTACTTACTGTTGATGAAGAGCAATATGAGGTGACAACGTAATGATTAAATTATGAGGCTCTATAAGGACTACGATATTAGTGGGTGTCGAACCACAACGTACAGTGCCAGACTTGTTTCAAGTATCGTGTACCCAAAGACCTTTCTTCACCCGCAACAGAATATGGTAAAATCAATGAGGATGCTGCTTTACAAGTGTACATGGAACAGGAAAACTGCAATGTGCAGAAGTTCGGCTTATTCGTTAATATGAAGGACGGATTTCTAGCAGCATTCCCTGATTGACTACTTGGAACAAATGGCCTCATTGACGTAAAGTGTCCCCGTTCCAAAAGGTTCTTGAAGCCTACTGAAACCGCAAAGGAGTATGAGGCGAAAAATAAGAAAAAGGAGCCTGGCGTGAAAGGTCCAAATCACCACCATAGCCTCTACTACCAAATACAAGGGCAGTTACACAATACACAAATAGAGTTTTGTGATTTCGTTATATTTACACTCAAGGGCATTGATATCCAACGCCTTCAGAGGGATGACACCTTCTTGTCAACCAACATAGAGCCTTTTCTACTCAAGTTTTACTTGGAATGCTCGTCTTCCGCTGAAATTCCTCACGTAGACGAGTTGTCCGACCGAATAATCTGCCATTACTCCCGATATGGGAATCTCTCGATCTTCATTCATGGCCATAGTATCTTATGAGATCGAGGGGTGTGGCTCTTCGTCCGCCGAACATTGCTTCGGCGGGTGTTTTTACCGTGTAAGATGAGACCGTCGCGTGCTGCTGGAACAAGAACCTGGCGATTCTTCACTGAACTGCTTCTTCCGTAAGCTTCAAGAGGGCTTTTTTCGTTTCGCACACCATCTGTTCTGCTTGCCCGTTAGTTGCAGGATGGTATGGTGCACTAATGTGATGCCTGATGCCGTTTTTGTTTTTGTTGGGGGGGGGGGACTTGTTTATTTTATTGGAAGCAAGATTTGGCGCGTTATCAGAGAAAAGTATTTTCGGTAGGGCAAAAGTAGGGAAAAGAGAGCGTAGACCGTCAATGACGCGTT
Organism: Ixodes persulcatus; assembly: GCA_013358835.2. Taxonomy (NCBI): domain Eukaryota; kingdom Metazoa; phylum Arthropoda; class Arachnida; order Ixodida; family Ixodidae; genus Ixodes; species Ixodes persulcatus. The sequence goes on along the minus strand of JABSTQ010011181.1, from coordinate 630,143 downwards.
TGTACGTCATGGCAGGCATCGTGTAAACTTCCAACCACTTAGAGTACGCATCGACCATGACTCCGCAGATGCGGATACGTTTCGCCACCCACAGACTGAATAGTGGATCGTTTTCAGTTACAGTTCATGATGGCGCTGGACTCGAGGAAGCCTTCGACTCTTTCCACAAAGTTAGCCCAGGTGCCAGCACTTTTGTCGAAAGTGGTAACTGTTCGAAACGTCGACAACGTCGGTAGCCACGTACTGTGCTTGACACTGGACGCTTACCATTCGCTGAGTAGAAACTTGCTTGTTCGTCTGCCACGAGTCGTCCGATATCAGGTCATCACCGCTACTCCATCTCCCGACAAAACAGGTCGTCATTGTCCGCATGTCCATAGTTAGCAATCACGTGAACTTATAAATTCCCATACGCTCATAACTTTCCGTCGCTCAACGCCGTTCATTCATAGCGTCTTCATTGCAAATTAACGTCTTCCTATTTATTCTGATGGTTTTCATCATACTCCTCCTAAGCTGTACTTACAACATTATATCGGTACTTCCGAAAATATTGCAACGGCGTTTGTCTTCTGGGGCCTATAATGTAACAACCTTTACAAAATCTTCCGGATCCCATGAAACACAATATTTCGTTATGTCACTTTTCCGTCGTCATTATAATGGTGAGGTAAGTACCGTAAATTGCGAAGCAGTTTACTTGACGTCCGCTTCCACTGGTGTCTTGGAATATTGTGTCTACTGAGCGTGCATTCCTGCAGAAGTTTTCATTGAAAGATTATTGACACGTCAATCAACAATTGACTCCTTCTTGGTAAGATCTATTGCGAAAGGCCGTGGCAACCGCCGAACCGCATCTCCCTATATCAGAGAACAATTTATACAAAGCCTGACATTCTCGCATACATGCGTTTGCTGGGCCACGCTATTGAGCCAGCTGAGCACAGCTGGCAGCTTCGCAAGCAAGGCCACGAGGGGAACGTGATGGTGCTCGAGCCATCCGACCGTGAACCAATGTTTCGGCCACCCCACGGGTGCGTGTCGCCATTTATTGGTTGAACTAACGCCTTGTTCAAGATGGCTGCCGTGGGACCGCAGCCTTTAGGTGTACAAATGTTTCCATGCAACTTCGGGTTGCTTTAAACATGATATGTCGAATAGATCTGCATAATAGCGATGTTTAGCTGGTTTCAGTTCTATATTGACAAAGTTTCTAGTCTTGTTTTAAATTCTAGCAACATTTTTTTTTATTTCGCGTCCTATGAAAATTGTCATAAAGAAAATTATATTTTAATAAGTCTTAAGAGTCGTTTAGTGACGCATGGTTTTTTGCTGTTCTTATTACAGTGAATTTCCCTATACAAAAACATCACGATCATGATGCCGGTGAAAAGGATGAATGACGTCTTGTTGATGACACTTGCGACGATGGAAGTTCTTCGTAACAACATATCTTTATATGTGTGTGTGTGTGTGTGTGTGTGTTTGTGTGTGTGTGTGCGTGTGCGTGTGTCTGTGTGTGTGTGTCTGTGTGTGTGTGTCTGTGTTTGTGTAGTGAAGGAAGAGGGGAATGAGCGATTTCTGAATGTATTATATTAATGTTAGGGGAAGGAAAAGGAAAAAGAGCTGGAAAAAATTCGGGCCAGGAGCTGGGATCGAACCCGCAACCTTCGCCTATCCGGAGCGAGGCTTTAGTCAATTAGACCCTCCATGCCACTGATTTCAGCGGACTCAAAGTTTGACTAGCACTTAATGCACTGTGATTTTCCATTCCGCTTAATTGGGTAGACGACAGCCTTTGCTGATTGAAGGCCCATGCGAGTTCCGAGTTGCGGCAGTGACAGAGCCTTTCACTTTAGCTTGCAAATGTGGGAAAGGTTCTGTCTTCCAAGATATTGCCGCGTACGTTGTATAGCGTGTATGTGACCGAAGGTTACCGCGCTTGGCTACCACGCGGAGGTTCCGAGTGCAATTCCAGGGAGGGGGCTCCTCTTTTATTTTTTTTTCAACGACATTCGCATAAGTTAGAGAAACTTGTCGTCTGATCGACTTACGAACGTTGTACGAGCCGAACGTTCTACGTCGAATGTTCCAGAAACCCACGCGGGTACAAAATGTGCTAAACGTGGCGGTTTGAAGTCAGTCTTGCCCCAGCGTTCGATCCTGCTGTTACGCAGACTTCGACGCCTGCGACGCTCTGCTGTTATCTTTTGTTTCCTTCTTGTTTTGGGCACAAGTTCGCCCCATTAAATTTTTTGGTTTCCTCAGTTTTTCTTTGTTTCGTCACCTCGTCGTTCGTGACCATCTGGTGGAGGAGCTGGCCACCCCATGTTCGCGCAGCGTACTCCTCCAAGGGCCCGCAGTACAAGTTCGATTTCAAGCCCGGTGAGATGACCACTCTAAGAGGAACCTAAAACTCGGGCCAGCCACCGCACTCAGGGACAGTATTCTGAATTTCGTTTGTTGCTGGACAGGCCCAAGCCGAACAAGAAGACGATGGCCAACCAGTCGAACACCCCGGCCCCTTCTGCAGTCGTATACCTGCCCGTCGCACCCCGGACTCGGACTTCTTTCCACGAGGACACCCACGAGGACATCGAGGACTGGCTACAGCACTAAGAACGTATGACCCGTCATAGCGGGTGCAAAGCTGAGCAGTGCTTGCAGAACATCTTCTTCTCACTGGAAGGGGCTGCGAGGTATTGGCTGGAGAACCACGAGGCTTCTTTAAAAGGGGAGCAGCAGAAATATTCTTCAGCCTGGCGGAAAGTCCTCCTCGCCCTCTTTTTAGGGGCGAAGCTCCTTAGGAACTAGCCATGTCCGTATGTTCGTCCGCCGTCGGGTGCTCGTGCTCCTGCTCGTGAGCTCACGAACAGGAGCACGAGCACCCGACTGCTGGTCCCGCTTTAACTTCATGGGAGCTGTGTAAGCAAGAACTAAAGGAGGTTCAGCATCAAGCACCGACGCGAGCGGACTGAAGACATCCATCGCACAAGGACCCAAGGCCCAAATGAAAGCATCACCAGCTTCGTCTGGGATGTTCTTCGCCTGAGCGCCCGCGCCGACCTTCAGGCTACAGAGGAGAAGAAGCTGCGCCACCTGATGAGGGGTCTGAAGAGCGAAATATTCGGCGGTCTTATCCGCAATCCACCGACAACTATGAACGAGTTCGTCACGGAGGCGACAAATATAGAACAGGTCCTACTAGCACGTGTCACATACGACCAGCGACACCCTGGCGTAAGTAATCAGGCGACATCCGGATCCGACCTTGGTACCAAACTAATTTCACTGCTTCCTCGTGAGACCACCATGTGCTGTGAATACATGATTTGCTCGAGAAATCAGGCGAGCTCAGTTGCCGCGACACCCTTATGTCTTAGCGACTAGGAACCGCCAAATTCGCTGAAGTCGCCAATATAGGCGTTTATGGTAGAACCATCTCAACTTAGTCGAGCTAAATCGCATTTGTCGCCCTTAGCTGCTGTTTGCAAAATGACGTTCGAAACCTATCATACAACAATCGAATTAGTGCTGCTTTGTGGGTGTAAACAAGACAAAATGGGAGTCACATTCAGCGAAGTGCTCGTAGAGCTTTAACAAATAAAAAAATCAGCGCTTGGCGTCTGTCGCTAAGTTACGCAGAGCTGAATGTGAACAGGCCTTTGAAGTTTTCATATTCACAAAATAGGATTTGCGTAGTTCTTTTTTTTAATATTTCGTTATAATTTACCAGGACATCCGTTCTTCTTACGCAGCGTGAGAAGAAGCTCCTTAAATTGGTTTTCAAGCTTCATACGAAGCACAAGTCTCTCGGTGACTCTCGACATAAGCCGACGTAAGCTATTGAAACATACCTGGGGTCCGTTGCGTTCGAGTTTTTTTTTTTTTTTTTTTTTTTAATTTGCACGTCCGTGACATCATTTCCGGAACTGTGTAATTTTGTTTTTCATTTTGAGGTTACCTCGTAACAAAACCATTTTTATGTTTGTTCAAATTGTTTCTGACTTCGAACCAAAACTAAAGAGCGCACAAAGAAAAACTCAAGCTTCATCCGGATAGCCCTAAGGTGAAAATTGGCAAAACACATTGAAGACCTTGGGAGCTTTGAACCCCTAAATTAGGAGGCACAAAAAACATGAGCACTCCTGAATGAGGACACGCGGAAGACAATGGGGAGACAACCATCAGAACAAAATAAAACTTTGACAGTTTTATTGTGTTCCGATGGTTGTCTCCCTCATTGTAGTCCGTGCCCTCGTTTAGGACTGCCCTCCCTCTATTGACTTATTCATCGCGTTGAGGGAACTGCAACAACTTGTGCACTTTGAGTGAATACCGCTTAGGACGAATCACTGGCGTTTACATCACATGAAACACGCGTTCGTGTTTTTTCGGACGCAATAAACGTCAAAGAAAAAAAAACCTAGCAGCGTTCACCCTCTCAATTGGCAGCCAGAACAAGCGGCCACCTGATCTAAAGCCGATTATATGCCGCCAATGTTAATCAAAGACACGCGCTGAGGTTGGTAAAACACAGGACACGCGCTAAGTTCCAGACATTGTTAGGGTTCGACTATTTTCATTTTCAAGACGAGCCACTACACGACTGCTAGTCGAGCTATCGATTATCACAAGCTCAAATTGAGAGCGCATGCAATGCTCGGGTTAAACCTAAGAGCCGCGTTTAAGTATCGTCGCTGGGGGATTATGCCGACACCGCGACCCCCATGCTACGTCATGAAGTTTTGCGAAGGAGAGACTGAACGAAAACGCTCGCTTTTATCCTTGCAATTACACCGCAACAAAGATGTTTTTTGGTCACTGGCGTTGCGTGCCAGTACACTTGGGTCCCACTAGTGCCAGTGAGCTTGTGTAAAGTGAAAAACATTCCAACTGAGTATCGTTCCACCGCCCCTTTAACAATGACGCCGTCGTTTTTCGACGGGCGTTAAAATTGCCATTCACGAAATATAAACCCGAAAATAAAGGACCATAGTCATACCGAAACGTAAGCAAACGGCACTGTGTGAGCGGGCCCTTACTTGTGCTCTCGGGCAACCTAACCCCCCATTCACACTGGAAGCGGATCCGCGTTCGCGAAGCGGTTGCGAACGCGGTTGTATAAAGATCTAGTACAATTGCACGCGCATTTGATGTCATCAAATGCGCGTGCAATTGTACTGAATCCTTATACAACCGCGTTCGCAACCGCTTTGCGAACGCGGATCCGTAGCTTATTTAGTGGCACTAGGGCAACCTAAGGGAGAGACACTGGGCCAAGCTTGATTTGAACCAAAAGGGTGTTGTAGGCAGCGTTAGTCCATGGAGTTAAAGAGATAAAACAGAGAGATACAGTTTTGGCAGAATGAGCTGATCGCAAAATTCGTTAACTACTCGGCGCGTGTGAAGTAGCCATGGGAAGCGATTAAAAAACAACACACTCTTTCGTTGGCCCAAGGCCATGACCAAAAGGTGTGCTGACCATTCTTTTTTTTTTTTTTTGCCAACCGAGAATAAACCACGAAGCCGCAGCTCCTCGACAAGAAGGTAGGAAGGGTAACTCACCACGAAGTAGAGGTACGAGGCAATAACTTGATCAAGGAACTGGGCTGTCCGTTAATAGTCCTCTTTTAAACGTACTGTGTCAAATTTACCGAAGACACCACAAATGACCGAAACCAGATCGGATGTTCGCTCCTTTTCTTTTTTCATTGAGACGAACCGTAAGAGCACGAGAGCAGTTGGGACAAAAGCTGGTGCTGTAGTTCGCACGGGGCGTGTTGAAGCAACACTTCCAGTAGGAAGTATTCACTGCCGGCCATAGCTGTGTGCGCGAATGCTGAGCGCGTGCTGATGGCGAGCTTCCACTGTTATTTTGTAACGTGCGTTCCGCACCCTCAAGTTTGGCGGTCTTAGCAGCCTATTAATGTGGGCTCATTCTGAGCATGCGCTCTAGACAGCACCCGCAAATATGGCGCCCAGTGAATACTCCTTGTACCAAGATGCCTGTCATAAGAGAGGCGCGCGTCCTGCCGCGCCCTCTCCTTCTTTCCTCCGCCCCTTCACCGAAACGACCGCGAGGGGCGCTGCCAACTGACACTATCTCTCGCGGCCGCGACAGCGCAGAAGATTTGACGTCTGCTATTGCGACGTCAAACCTTCTGTGACGTCAAATCTTCGGTTGGGGTGTGCGATTAGTGGTTCGAATTGAATAGTGCAGTGTTATTCCTAGCGTCAACAGCGGAAAGAGAGCCGGTTGCATCGGCTTTCCTTTGCACCGCAAAGGCTATGAATGACATTGAGCTGTACAGGGGAATAGCGCACCCGCAAAACAGTCACTCAAGTCCACGCGCAGAAAAGAAAGACACGCAGCGCTGACTGCAACTCTTTGGTATATTTACCGTTTCATCTTCGTCTTCTTTTGGTATTATGGAATAGGGCCATGGAGAATAATTTGGTCTTCCCGCTAAATAGGATGTTAAACCGTAAACCAAAAACTAATCCCCGAACTTAATGTTAAATTAAATAAAATTAGTGCTCAGTTGTGAGCGGCCGGCCAAGCCAGTTGCGCCGAAGTAGCCGATTGTCAAGCTCGAGTTGTTTTTAATGATGATGATGATGTCGTAGCTGTTCCCTTTGAATCGGGTGATTCTGAAACAGGCTCGTGCCTTGCCAAAAAGATAATGATGCGGATTTTCCCTTTATACCGGGCGAGCTCGAAGAGTCTTCGTGCCCTAGCCAAAAAGACCTATAAGCTATCTGTTCTAAATTTTCTTCCACCAGTGTTCCAGACGCGCTTTCGTCCTTTGCACGCACTGCATGGTAGAAATGTCATGCCTGTCTTGTGGAGGGTCGTCTGCTCCGCCCGTGTAGAGGTTGTATGAGTCAGCCGTCGTTTTAAATCCCAGTGCATATGCTAGTATCACCTCAGAGTGAAGCCGGCGATCTACCAGTGGGGTTGGCAGCAGGCATTCACAGTAGAGCACTAGGTGTTCAACTGTCTCAGGTTCTTCTCTGCACGTGCGGCTCATCGTGGAAACCACCTTGGGGTCAAACCGCTCCCGGTATAGACCTTTCCAAAAACGAGCTTGTGGCCGGTGCCATTTTGAGCGTTCGTGCGTATGGCGCGTGCTTTGCTCGCTTTCCGAAGCGACGAACACGCACGTGCTGGGCTGTGAAGATCGCACGCTGGACTGTGATTTTGTAAACATTGGAAAGGTCTATAGACGATTGCAAGCAGGGCATCTGGAGGCCGCCATGCCTCTGCTCGTGCAGGCGAGTGCGTGAAATTGCGAGCTTGCCAAAGCTTTGTTCACGCGCACACTGCAGGTGCTCGCACGCATGGGGCACCAGTCGGGTGCCATGCTTGTAGAGCGTCCGCTCGCGCCTCGAACAGAAGGCGGCTGCCCAAGCTGTTGTCATAGAGCAAGGTTTCAGCCGCGATCAGTTGCTTGTTTTTACTGTACACCAGCAGCGTTGGCTTCGCTTGAGCGGCTTCAAACCACTGGAAGACCTCCCTCTCACGTACTCTGCTTCTCACTTTGGATTCCAACCTCTCACTCGTCACTACCTCTAAGGGTTCTGCAAAGAAGCCATACTTTTGTGGAGTTGATAAAGGCGATTCTGCCCCCTTGTTCTTGTCCCAGTCATGTGAGTGTGTACAAAAAGTTTTTGGCCCATCGGTTTCGATCCATGTGGCGGAGTCGTGCATCATAGCTTATCTTGCTGGTGACTTCCCTGGCTTCGAAGCTAGACCATCCTAGGTCTCCCTGGACGGCTTCATTAGCTAGATTTTCGTGGCAGCCCAGAGCCTGTCGTCCCACTGCTCATTGTCGTCGCTCCAGAAGTTCTCGTAATTCACCAGGGACGCACACTACAGCATTGGCGAAAGTCAAGCCCGGAACCATTACTGCCTTCCATACTTCCCCTGTAACTAGGAACCTATTGCAGCTCCAGAGACTTCTTTTTCGGAGGACGATGGCCCCTCGCTCTGCTTACTGGCGAAGATAGTGTCGGAGATGAGCGCCACCTCGTGCCGTTTGGCTAGAAAACGATGGCAGACAGCAGGCAGACGATGGCAGACCTGACAGGCATCTTAGTACAGGAGGCGCTGGTTGAAGTAAAGTTGAGCTTGTTGGTGCATAGCACGGTGTAAGATACACTCTTTCGGTGAGGACACGGCGGGGCTGAATGAGCGGCGCGAGGAATCAGATAGCGTTCGTTCGATGGGCATCCGAAAGGCTGCACCATTCCGCGGCCACCGTGCCCGTCAAAAGTACCGCAAAATGGTTCGATGCACGAAGCACGTGGAACGTACAGCCCTTGGGAAGATCATGGCGGCACAGCGCAGCACTGATCTAGATTTCAGACGCCATGAATTTCCCAGAGGTGGCGCGCGGCCCGTGCCTCGAGTATTTCTACAACAATGATTGGCGCCACTTTTCTCAGGATAGAGGTATGGTGCCTAGATCGCGTCTCCGAATGGAGTGTTTAGCGTTTTATCCCGCCCATACATCAAACGTGGTCCCGAAGTGGCAACAAATGACGTCACAGAAGCCGGGGTGTCATGCTGTTGACTGTCGCGATCTTGGTGGTTGGCCGTAGAAATGCTGGCGAAAAGCACGAGCGAACGCGAGTGTCGCTGTCGTCACGGCGTCCCAGGCGTCCCAAATTCCGGCTGCTGTAGCTTCCGTGGACTGTCACAGTGGAGAGCAACCTGCAGCAGAACAGGCGTCTTTCACATATACAACAACTGTTGGGTCGCCGCCAGGATTGCGACCGGCGACAGCATGACGCTTTTATGACGTCATCAGGCGGAAATCGAGGGACCACTTTTTTGGGCGCGGTAAACACACCAGTCGGAGACGCGTTCCAGGCACCATAATAGAGGGGCTTTGCGTGCCCGCGGCTGACAGTGTCGTCAAATACTTTACTAGGGGAATACATTCCACTCCGCTCATTTGCATTAGACAGAACGCCTACAGCGCCGAATCCAGCCCCGACGGAGTGGAGGTCCGCGCCAGTCCACGCGCATGTGCACGTGGGTGTTCGCGGCGGCCGCGGCGGTGTCGTCTCTGATTCCACCTAATGCACCTTCATGTTTCAGAAGTAACGCAAGGTGCGTCGATGCACGAGGCACGCTCAACGTGCAACACTTGGGAAGATCATGGCGGCACAGCGTGGATGCACGTGCCGCGACCACTAGAAGTGGCGCGCGCACGTGTCTCGAGCATTTCCACAACAATAAATTAGGTATGTGAAACAACCATCGTCATTATTATCATTTACTGCCGAGACCTCCCTTACGATAGATGGCTCTCGCCAAGCCCAGAGAACCTGTCCGCGCCGAGGCCATTGTATTTGAGAGGAGTGGAATGTATTCCCCCTAGTAAAGTATTTGGCGTCGTCTTCGGCCAAACGGCGAAACTGTGTGAGAGCGAAAAAAATAATCTCGTTGCCGTGAAAACCCGGTACACCGTGGTCTTCCTGCACGTGCGACAACCTCGCTGGAGCTCTGCGCGTGTGGAGCATGAGGTGGCACGAGCCGTCTTGTGCACTGCTGCCTGCCTCCTGCGTATCACCCGTGCCCACGGGTCGACCAGTCATCTGCCGGCGCCGCTTGAAATCATAGGGAGAGAGAGTGAAACCGAACTTTATCGGCACGTCGCGAGGGGCACGCTGTCCTCACCTGAAGAGTAATATCTTACACAGTGGTGCCTAGGCACGGCCGCTCGATCCCCGCTGTTGGTGCGGCCTGCCGATTTTTTCCGGAAACAAAAGACCGCGCGTGAGAGGAGAACTTCTCCCATCTGCCGTGGGGGCGCTGCACATCGGTGAGTGGTAGTCCTGTATTGGCGACGTGAGAGAACGAAAGCGTCGCTGTGGTCGGCCCACCACAATTTGCCGAATGCTGACTATGACGTCAGCAAAGGATGTCTCATCGACGGAAATAAGAGGAATGAAAGAAATTCAATTTTGACGTTGTTGGCAGGGTCGCCTATTATTTCAGCCTTCCACCATGCCCAATACAAACACCATCGAACTTGTTGTTCATAGGGTAATGACATCACGAGAGGTAACCGAACGAGGGCGCCACCAAAACATCTTGCCCTACGGGAGCCAGAGTTGCGCGTTCATCTCCGTAGCGCCGTCTTTCCCGCATGGCATGTTGATCCCGCTCCTCACGTGACTGAATTCGGCGAATAGCGGCGCCGCACGTTCGAGGTGCGCAGCGCGCTCAGAAGCAGGGGAACGTACGGCGGGGCCCGTGCAACGTCTACTTTCCTGCACGACACTTGATCCGGCTCCTCACGTGATCGGATCTGGGCGAATATTGGAGCGGCGGCACGAGGAAAAAAGTCGCGCAACTCTGGCTACTGTTGGGAGCATATAGAGGAACTCTAGTGAGTGGTAAAGCCCCTCTATCCTGGGAAAAGTGGCGCCATTCAAGAAATACTCGAGGCACTTGCCGCGCGATATTTCTGGGAAATTCATGGCGTCTGAAACCTAGCTCAGTGCTGCGCTGTGCCGCCATGATCTTTCCAACGGCTGCACGTTGCATCGTGCATCGACGCACCTTACGCTACTTTTGAAACATGAAGGGGCTTTAGTGAGTGGTCTTGTGAGTTGAAAGCTAGAGAAGGCACCCAACGCGCTATAGGCCATATGCGAAATCCCTGCCAGCTATCATCATCATGCCATTAGGAGCCGCCATATTGGGGGGTTTATCACATTTTCCAGTTGTGGATGAGGCGCATCTGCATTTAACTCGGTTTTCATGATATTAGGGCAGTTTATTTGTACGCTCAATGGGTTGCTGGTTAGTTTCGGATCAAAGAAGAAAAGAAAGACGGCCGCCAAATTCAGGAAAATGAATTGTCAGCAACGAGGTCGCAAGACTCGTCACTCAAGCAGTGAACTGGGCCATTTTGGTCAATGAACGGTATTTCTCGAAGACGTCCTGTGAAGGGTTCGTACTGGACTTGCAGCAGGTGATCCTATTTTAGTTCTACGACTTACACTTTGCCGGGAATATTGTTTTTCGGGCGAAATCGTCGGTACAGGAACCCCCCAATATGGAGGAAATCTGATCATTGATCATGAATACACTAGATGGCGCTTCTTTTTGCATATGGTCTATTCCTCCGCGAACCAGATAAAATATCTGCCCGCCATTGGTTTCGGCGATACCGAGGTGCTGCCGCTGTTGCAGAAGGCCGCGAAACTTGCTTGCCCCCCCCCCCCCCCCCTCCCCCCACCTATGCACTGCATTGCGCGGAGAAAATATCGTAGTGTCACCCTGTGCTTGCGTGCGTGGTTGGAATTTTCGATCGTTTTTCTGCGCGTTTCTATAGTTTTGTGGCGATAGCCACCTATGGATGAGAAAGAAGAAACGTAGACGTTCTGACGCGACCTCTCGCCAGCGACCCGGTTGAGTCTCTGTTCAGCTGCTTCCGCCAAATCAACGGTGATAACGACCGAGTTGATGCCAGAACAGCAGTTTTCAAGGCAGAAAAGTTGCTCGAGGCTCGTTCGTTATATAACAGCCTAACTGCATGGCGATTTGTCCGGCGCCCGTTCTCTCGAAAACAGCATCATTGAACACCTTTCAAGTTTCTTGAATAGTCTCAATTTCGGCGTGCAGGTTGGCCCTTTGGAGGCTGCCAGATGAGGAAATACGCCCTCTAGTTCTGAATGCCAGACGGCGATGAAATGGGCCAGCTCCTCTCGTGAAAGAGGAAATCCTGGGGGGCTATGTTGCACGTTTTGGACTCCCAGGAGACTAGGGAGAAGAAAATGACGTAGGTGTGAATGAAGCAACGAGCGCATCTTAGCAGATACCGTCATCAGCGACTCCACCAATCAACATCCAAAGAGCGTTGTTGACATCACGTCCTAGTCCAAAAAGCGCAACATAGCCCCCCTGCAGTTCCTGAGGCAGTTCTTGGTGGGCTTTGGAAAATTCAGCACCTGATGAAGTACAATAAAGTCCCTTCCGAACTTGAGTTTGCACCGCTGACTTACATGGCTGGCTACTTGGCCTTCGTTTGCGAACAAAAGGTGACTATTTTTTATTTGTAGAAATTGTCGTAATGTCAAAATAATTAGCTGAAACATTCAGCCTAGCAAAGCAATATAAATGTCTGAGTGAATGCAAGGAAGCCTATTGTGTAAAACCCGCTCAACTTTGCAAGTGACGTGCCTGAATGCAGGCTGAAACTTAAAAGAAATGCATCACGTGACGGAGCATATCAGTTCGTGTTTAGCCTTGGCCAAGGAGAACTCAGCTATCCACGACCTGAAACTGTCTTGCTGTGCAAGCTAGTCTGCACCTTTTTCGGTAGGGCTCCTCAGTCGACAGATATTCGTCGTTGTGGACGGATTTGCGAGGTCCTTTCACACCTTAAGGACTGCCCGCTGATGTGGCCTACTCACTGCAGAGACCCGTACCACAGCGAAGAGCTCTGCGAGCTCTTTCTCAGGAAGCTCCTCCGACCTCTTTTGGCAAACTGGGCTCGTGACCTAAACAGCTCTCTAGATAATATATTGAGGCATTCGCGGAAGCCTCTTTACCGAAAGATACTCCGCTTGTGATTTATATGACTCCCTTGATATGTTTGTTAGCAATGAAGTTTATATTGCTGAAGTTATGTACGAGGAATCCGTTTTTATTGTCATACAGAAATGAATAAAAGGCACAGCTCGAGCGTGTTCGAGCGTCCATTAAAACCGACACTTATAGACGCTTTACACACGCGCCAGATTGAGCCGCCATAGCCGCCCTTCTCTTGTCTTACCGAGATGCCGAGCCACTGAAGCGGGCGTTGACGAGTCTCCACAAGGGCCTATGTTGGGGAAAAGGACGCAGTAGAATCTAAAGTGGCAATAACTTGTCCTGCTGTGGAAATGATGAAGTCAAGCGAACGGAATAAGAGGGAACAAAAACTGAAGGTCAGTCATGGCGGCGCCCATGCACAGCTGCTGTAAAGCGTCATTACGGCCTAGCTATTCGCAACTTTCAGCGATGGTGGTACCGCGGTGTGAGAATCGCGCTCCCTAGCTCCTGGATGATAGGCCTGATAATAAACGGGCTTGCCTACACCTTCCTGGCGTGAAAAAAATACCGTAAGGCTCTAATACTGCTTGGATATAGCGAAACTAGAATTACTTACGCGTCGCAGACCCAGCCTCGTACCGCTGTTCTACGACGATCATCCAGATGACAGCCATTTTGATAGGCACCAGTGCGCCCCCTATAGGCCGTGAAAGTTGCGAATATTCAACTATAACTCTTATATTACAGAGGTAATAAAAAAAGGGCAACACTTACAAGAACACGAAAACGACAATTCGCTCATACTGCCAGATGATTGCGGCTCTAACGCGCGGCTTGCAGCTGATTGAGCACCTCGCAGAAAGAATCGTGTGCTTTTCTTCTACACAAATTTGCCATATCATTCATGCAATCTGGCACCCGTTTCAATTGAAACTTGCCGCTTCACGAAAAAATTGACCGCATCTCCACGTGGTGAATGATGTTGCTTGGGGCGAAGCTCTGGTGGTGCCTGTCTGCGTAGACGCCGAGCCGCAGCATGCCGAGCCTTTTCATTCATGTCAGTAGGAGAATGTGTGGTTTTCTTCTTTTTCTTTTTTTAAGCAGACAGATGGGATGGCATCTCAGAACCCCCTACTCTTTTTTTTCTTCTTTTTTTTGAGCCTTTTCATTTATGCCAGTAGGAGAATGTGTGGTTTTCTTCTTTTTCTTTTTTTAAGCAGACAGATGGGATGGTATCTCAGAACCCCCTACTCTTTTTTTTCTTCTTTTTCTTTTTTCATAATTTTTTTCATCTTTTTTTTCCAATTTTTTTTGCCCTACACGAGCACGTGAGCATGTACTCACGTGCTCGTGAGCACGTGATCTCACGAGCAGAAGCACGAGCACCCGACGCCGGGCCTACGGCGGACGGCGGACGGCGGACGGACATGGCTAGCCCCTGAGGAGCTTCGCCCCTAAAACATTCTAAATAGCCACACCGGGCCGGGCGGACTGCTCCTCTCTCGCTAGAGTTCCTGTATAGGCTCCCTACGGGAGCCAGAGTTGCGCGTTCACGTATTGCATGTGGATCCAGCTCCTCACGTGACTGAATTCGGCGAATAGTAGCGCCGCGCGTTCGAGACGCGCGGCGGGCTCAAAAGCCTGGGAACGTACGCCGGGGCGCGTGCAACGTCTACTTTGCTGCACGACACTTGATACGGCTCCTCACGTGATCGGATCTCGGCGAATAGCGGCGAGGGCGGCACGCGGCATGTGGAATCAAACGCGCAACTCTGGCTCCCGTAGGGAGCCTATACAGGAACTCTATCTCTCGCCGATAACGAGCGCCACGGCTGGCGCTGCGGGTTAAAATAGAACTATCGCTCTCACCGGCAGAGTGAGGCATACAGCAGGCCGCTCCCAAGGGTGGATCGAGTGGCTGTGACTTAGGTAACAAAAGAAAACTGGGCAATAGAGACAGAAGGACAAGTAGACGAAGAACAGAAACGTAGCACTGAATCACCACGACAGCATTTTATTGTTCCTCTTCAAGACATAAAAGCAGTAAATTGGGAAAAAAAGACTTAGTTACAGGAAAACAAATCGTCCGTCAGCTATTAAACAAATTAAAACAAATTGTAACAAAATATATATTATATATTTAAAAATTCTAAGAACTACACCCCAACTTTCACACATACGTTCTCATTCTAGGAAGGATTTCAAGCTCACTATTCAACATCGTAACTGGCTCAGCATTTACGCAAACACCAGGAACGTGTAGGCGAATGAAATACAACCCATGAATTTTTCGTTGGTTTTATTTTTAGAGCGCAGCTCTTAGGCGCTCATTTCCGGCTTGAGCGGCGTCGCCGTCGCCGTCGCCGTCGCCGTCGCCGTCGGCGTAACCGCGCGGTGCATGATGGGTAAATTTGCCAGCTAAATTTAGCGGAAAATTGTTCCCGCTAAATTTAGCGGAAAAGTTTTCCCGCTAAATATAGCGGAAAATTTTTCTCGCTAAATCTAGCGGAAAAATTTTCCCGCTAAATCTAGCGGAAAAGATTCCCCGCTAAATCTAGCGCAAACTTTTCCCCACTAAATTTAGCAGAAAATTTTCCCCGCTAAATTTAGCGGAACATTAGTCCCGCTAAATTTAGCGGAAAAATTTTCCCCGCTAAATGTAGCGGAAAATTTTCCCCGCTAAAATTAGCGGAAAACGTTTCCTGCGAAATTTAGCGGAAAATTCCCCCCCCCCCCTTTCCCCTCGAGGTCAAGTGACCCCCAAGCCACGTGACCCCCCCCCCCTCCCCTCCCCTCCGAGGTCACGTGACCTCCGCCCCCCCTGTGCCTTCCCCTCCTCCTCAAGAGCTGCGCTCTAATTCGGCGTTACAGGGAGTTGTAAACGGCTTTAATTTGTTATTGCTTTTCTGTCTTAAAAAAGAAAAAGAAAACAAAGTCATGAGTCAGCGCTGTCTTTGTGCCTTTTGAGAACCTGTCCGTGAGTCTTTTTTTAGTTTTTTTTTCAATTACCAGTATGCGCCGACTAGCCCCACTTCACACTTCATTGTTGGTACATATTTGTAAATATATCAGATATAGGCTTGAACAAAATGAAAGAAAGACAGGAGGAAGAATGCCAAATGTAATCACTACAACGTTTTTAGGAATTACCTGACCATGGCAATATATTCAACATAAATCACCTGGACCAATACACGCTCTTTAAATTCAGTCTTGTCACTTTGATCACTGTCATAAACGGAGGTGTGTCACATGTGTCGTACTAACAGTGTACTAGAATAAATGGTAGTGTTGTGGCCGGAGCGGCTCGCGTGAGGCGTAGGGGGAAAGGTGGCCGTGTGGGCTAGCGCACACCAGCTTGGAGCACAACCCAAGGGTCCTGGATTCAATACACCATTTGCTGCATTACCCTGGCATCAAGGAAAATGCAGGGATTGGTGTTCCACGTGCCACACGCACACACCTTCCCCGTTTAAAAGATTCGAAGTAAATAGCGAAAATAAAGCGTTGTCGAACGCGCGTGCAAGATGTCATTTGTTTTAGGTATTTGCTTTAGAAAAGTTTCCACTGCTGAGACCAGCACGTGCGGCGCGTGGAACACCAATCCCAGCAGTCTCCTTGATGCTTGGGTAATATAGCAATAGATCTCTACCCACTCCTGCCCGTTTCGATCTAGGTGAGCGTCGTACCGGCGTGCGGTCTTGTATGAATACTGCGTGGCAAACGTTAAAGACCCCATGCTAGCGGTTGTACCGCACTGGCTAAATTGCTCCTATACAGCTCAGACACAAGACGCCCATTGAAGCAGACTAACTTCCGGCTGTATAAACATACACACAACAGTATGCTTTGTGAGGCGTTTGGTGCAGATCGCGAGAGGTGTCGACACCAGCACAACGGCAGTAGGGTCAGCATGGTGGTGGTTCTGCGCGTGCACCACGTTCACGCGCACGTGCTACGGTACGTGCGGACTGCAGCGACTTTCTGCTGCCCTGTTGACTGCAGCGCCGCGATTGTTTTCTTCATGCGCAGCCTCACAAGTTTCCACTGTCAAGTCGCGCCGATCCAAACAGTATCCTGTATTCTAGTACACTGTGGCATTAATTATGGTCTTGTGATTACTGAGTTCAATCCCCATTCCTGCCCGTTTCGAACTGGATAAGCATCACTCCGGCTTGCTGTCGTGTTTCACAACTGCGTGATGCACGTTAAAGACTCCCGGCTATAGGTTGCACCGCACTGGTTAAATTGCTAATCTACAGCTGAGACACCAGACGCACATTGGGCAAGCAATATGTGCAGCAGCGAAGTTTCCTTAGTGGCGCTGCGGTACGAATGCCGGAGATGAGAGGGTCTTTAGTTCAGTTCTCAAGTACGGATCAATGACACTTTTAAAAGGCAGGTTCTGTGGCAGTTTCTCAACTAAGTATTTGTTCTAGTAACGTTGCCACTCAAGCAGATTAAAGTCTGATTGTATAAACATACACACAATAATTTGCTTAAGACGTTAGTACAATACGACGCAAGAATTAAATACAAGAGCTACAGAAGCGTTGATTTTTAACGCAGCTAGGTCCAGTTGACCCAGTTCACTGGACCAGCAAGTTGACTGGTGCACAGTCAACTTACTTAGCCTGTTTGCAAATATAACGAATGGTAAATTCACCTTGTTAGAGTGGTGTGGACTTTCATTTTAAAAATGCTTATACTTTGATGCCGAATTCCCTTTTATAATTTTAAAAATTCGCAAACCCCAGGCTTTATCCTGATTAGCATCATTAGCCTCGATATTTAAGACGTTTCCAGTAAAGTGGTGTGAAACCTTCGATGCTTGGAGGTTGCGAAATCTTTAAGCCTGGTGAAGCAATTCATTACGTTAGACCGTTTTACGAGTCACGTCCGACGTACATACGCCTAAAAGCCGAAACACATAGGTCACTTTCTCAACAAATTTACTCGCGTTTCACTGGGCGTAATCGTGGCGTCCAGCAGACGCATTTTCTGTTGGAAGGAAAAGGGTAAGGTCGCCGGAACCACATACAACGCTTTTCGTCGGCGCCTCCTGGTCGTATAGCGCGATGTTGCCTACCTGTATCTTTAAAATAAGAGTACATCAAGTAACAAAAATTGAGTTAAGCTCAGCCAGCCTTTTGTATTACATTATTATTTAACCTATTAAATATACATCTATGTTATATGTCAATATTTGTATTTTTTATTTTTTCTCTCTCAGGATTGGCATGCCGAATTTGTGATCATCGTAATTAAAAAAAAAATGTTAGGCATTGTTGGCTAGGTAGCGCGAGCGTCCGTCCCATTACAAAAGCAGTTATATTTCTTGATATATGTATCTCAGGTGCCCCATCCGTCTGTGCAGTAGCGCGCCGTTCTGCTAGTTTTTGGCCGTACTGCTGCTTGTCCTCAGGTGCTAAGCTATTTTTCTCGTACTTTCGTTTTAGTTATTTTCAGTATTTTCCTATTTTTGTGCGCTCTGCATTGTGTTTTCTACCGGGCTCCGCAAGGATGGAGCGCGAGCTACAAGTGCTTCTGCAACGAGAGAAGGTTGCGTTGCTAAGGTTAATGCGCGAAAAGTGGAACCGGAGCGAGCGGACCTGTTGGGTTCGCCCTCTGTTTCTCCAGAGGAAGGAAGAAGGGATCTGCCACACTGTTGTAAGTAGATTCGCTTATAAATAGAGACTTTTGTAGACTTTTTTGACACCCCCGATAACGATACCCAATAAAATTACGATGCTTGCCAAAGGCGGTGGCGGAGTAACGGGCATCGTTAACGCCTCTTTAATATCGCTTCGATGCCACTTTGAACGGTCCGCATATCGGGTTCGTTACGTATCCAGCTAAGATGTACTAAAGAGGTGCCCGAAGGTGGTGGAAGCTTTCACTAAAATTGTGGACAGATTGGCTAACCTGAGCAAGTCACAAAAAAAAATAAAAAACAAGCTTTTACAATACTTTGCGTGGACTCTTAAATGATAGTTTGTGTCACTGTGGCTTTTATTTGGGCCATATAAAGTGAAGAATACTTAAGCCAACCATATCTGCTTTATATTTCACCGATTTTTTAGTGTAATGCACTCAAGAATAACCTTAACGATTTTTTTATAATTTTATTAGAAAACGTCTTAGCGATATTTTTCTGTAGAAAAAAAAAACGGTTTATATTTTCTTTCTTTTGACTCGAGAGGCTTTTTGTATTCACACTCTCTATTAATGAATGAACCACCATCGGGCGCCCCTGTAGTAAATTCCAGCGCGATATGTACTTCGATGCATGCTGAGTTACATAAATAGGCTAACAAACAAACTTTGAAATTCCGGTCAACTTGTGCAGAAATGTATGAGGGGCTAACCAATACTTTACTTTTTCGTGAGACGTTAGACTGATAAATTTTGTAGAAAGCTAACAGTCGGGGCCAGATGTCAAAGTTTCAGAAATTTCCGTTCTCCGATTTTCGTAAACCTTCAATGAGAAAATAGACAAGGTTCTCAGTAAAAGGCGCCATTCATGTCCATAATTCGTGGGCTCCGCTGACTGCCAATCAAAATCAGCTATCTGGCCGAAAACGTTAGAGTTACATTTGGACACAGACATAGTTCTGCGATGTAGTCTAATTTTACTGTCAGAAAAACAGCTATTCTCTTTTCTCCTAAAACAAGCTGTAGATCGACCAGGAATGCTAAATTACAAGGTTTTCCTTCGTGCTCAGATGAAGCTGATGAGGCGAGTAGACCACCGGTTCTTCAAGAAGTTTTACCGGATGGACCCAGCTAGCTTCGACACGCTGCAGGAGCTGGTGCAGGCAGATTCCCAGCGTATGTACTGCATACGTGAGCCCCTGGCATCGGAAGAGCGACTCGCAGTCACCATAAGGTATATATAGTTTCCTACTGAGGCATCAGTGGAAATGGTTCATCGTAGGCGAAGTGCCGTTTCAGCTATTGTTAAACTTGCACAGTGTCAGTCAAATATGAGTCTGTCTGTCCAAAAGGAATTCGTGCCACCTTCAACCTGCACATCATCTAGTTAAAGGAGCAGTGCAACAAGTGGCTTTTTTTAGAATAAATAGCGGGTTGTAAATATTCCTTGTTCATAACCCACAAAACATGCAGTAATTTTTCTGTCCACGCAGTGGTTGTTGCAGAATCCAAAGAAGTAAAATAATCGACATTCACCCCCTAAAATACTTAATGCCAAAACAAGGGGCCGCGTGATCTGGTACCGAATATATGCCACTCATTTTCATTCCAACCATGCACAGGTATTTCCAAAGCTCACGGTATGCGCCGAGTTTCGTACCTTGTTAGGGTTTTGCTATTCCCGTCATTCCAGAGATTGGACACGAACCACTTTAAATCGTTTTTTTTTAGGCATTGGTTGTTACAAGACGAAATTGAGTCCTCTCAGAGTACATTCGTCCGACTTATGAGACTCATTCGACTATGAGTCCCTATCGAAACGCCGAATCTTGAAAAGGCCGAACAATTAAACGCCGAAAAATCAAAATGCCGCAAACTTATAAACGTCGAAAAGCAAAACGCCGAAGAGTCTTAATGCTAACATGTCTGATCATCCATTTTTGTGTGATCGGACATGTATCAGTTTAGTTGGCATGTTTTTGTTGTTTTATGTAACCTGCATTCTTTCTGATGACACTCAGTTGTCAGTTTCATCATAGAGAAACGCTTCATTGCCATCACATAGTTGTCTTTGTAGAACAGCAAAGCACTGCAGGTCAAGTTGATGTAAATATTTTTTTGCTATCTCTAGTGCATATTAGCCAGACAAGACAATTCTGACTAGCCAGAAAAGAATGTTGCGCTACACAGTGTATACACAAGAATGCCAAAGCAGTGCGCAACATTAGTTTCTTTGGTGGTGTACGAACGGAATGGACAATGCCGCTGTTGTCGTATGTTCTCCAAAAGGGGAAAGCAAAACTTAGCTGTAAAGATGTTTGAGTGTATGGGATTAACGAAAACATGGGTACAGGGAAACACTGGAAGTGTGAAAAAAATTGAAGATATTTACAATTCTCTGCAATACCAAATTAGAGCGCAGCTCTTGAGGAGGAGGAGGAGGGGACGGTATGCCCCTCCTCTCTCTCCCTTCCTCCTCTTTTGATCCGCTGCCATTTAGCGGGAAATTGTTTCCGCTAACTTTAGCTTGGAATTTTTTCCACTAAACTTAGCGGGGTAAGTTTTCCGCTTAATTTAGCGGGAAACTTTTTCCACCAAATTTAGCGGAGAGAGTTTTCCGCTAAATTTCCGCCAACAAACAAACAAGAAAGAAGGAAAAGCAATAGCTCCATACATAGCCGCAGTCTCAAAGTGAAACGGGCGCAACAAAGTGCACCGACACTCATGGCCTGCTGTGGTCACCCAGACGATGACGAGAAAGCAGAGAGGCCTCCACAGCGCGTTATTAAAAACGTCAATTTGATTCCAAACGCTGTCCGAGCTGGTTCCTTTCTCCCAAGCTCCAACAAAAATACGAGTGAATATAGAAGTCTTATCTGCCGTTTGACGCTGATCCAGGGGGATCTGGATGCCTCCTCCGTGGTCTTGGTCCAGGACGTTGGAAGATTTTCTCTAGCACACATCCTCACGCACCTACACCGCAACACAAGCACAATGTGGTACTAAACAGAACCCAACGAAACTTGACGGGGAACAATGACGTTCCAACGGCGGGTTTAACTCCCCGTACTGGCGTCTTCACGGTCGCAGGACGGGAGAGCAGCGTCTCCGACTGCTCTCGGGTTTCCGCACCTTTTTTTCCCGCCGCTTCACGTTTATATTTAAAAACTAGCTGCTTTCTGGAGACACTTTCGCGAATCAGAAACGAGCGTTTTAGCTCCACTCAGAGCTGTCAGTCGTGTGGTCATCAGAAAAAAAAAAAATGAACGCAACGTAACCTTTGCGCTTCATGCAGCAGCAACGGCGTCCCTGGGCTGGGGGGAGACACGCTGTCACCCGACAAACCTCGGATCAACGGGTACAAAAAGTGGCCTTTCTGTTAACGCACCGGGCCTTGACCGTCCCCCTTCGTCACTCTCACGTGGCGCCACTGAACAGAAGCCAAACATGAACAAAACAAAAAGCCTTCGGTTTTCGGACAGAGGTCTCTGTTCACCGGGACCTCTGCTCTTCATATCAAGCGAGGCTATCAGTTCAAGGAGAAAGCATGACACGCACATCCCGTATGGAAATCTTATATCTGGGGCATATCTTGCCATATCAAACATTCTATGATTATAAACGGCCTATATACAGCCTCATCTGGAGCATATACAGCCCTATCGGGCGTATATACCTTATCTGGCGTAGATACAGCTTTATCTTGCAAATATAAATACTTATCTGGAATATATACAGCCTCATCTGGCGTATATACAGACTTATCGGGCATATATACAGCCTTATTTGAGGTATATCTGGCGTATATACAGCTTTATCTGACAGTCGAATTTCAATATATGAAAAAGTTTTCAAAAAAGTTAAAAAAGTGCTTTGTTAGAAAACTGAGTGACTCATTGTTCGCGAGGTGAATATTAGCACAAATAATCGAAAACTTTAACTTTGGCAAGCTTAAGTTTGGGATAATGTGTGCTAATTTTCACGCGGATTTGAATGTAAATTAAATATTTCGAAGTGTTAATATTACGCCCGAATAGACAATTAGCTAAATCCCTCAAGCGCTTCGGCCCGTACTCGAGGAATCACCGGGACGGTGTTTCTTCAGCTGCCTAGTGATCGGACATTTCAACCAATTAATGGTTACACAGTTTTGAGTATAATTCGGAGTCACCCTGAACAAGTGTCGTATAAAACTCAAGTACCTGTCATATCTTTTTTAAAATTTCTCGCCAATGCATTACTGTGCATTCTGTGCAGCCTTCAAACTGGATGAGCTGCAGACATCTCCCTTACAATATTATCAATCTCGTACAGCTGCAAAGACGCTGATATTAAGTTAGAAACGCTAAAAATGCTATAAACAGCTCCGCTAAATCCGAGGTGAATCCCGGTTTTGGTTCTGATTTCTCAAGTAATTCCAGCTAAAACAACAGTCACGAGAATGATAATATTGTAAGAGATTTCAGCGGCTCAGCCAGGTTGAAGGGTGGATCGCATGCGCAGTATCAAGAACGCTGCCATTGACGAGAAATTTTAAAAGTGATATGACAGGTCCTTGAGCCCTATGGGACGCTTGTTCAAGGTGACTAGGATTTACACTCGAAACTGTGTAACCATGGAATTGGTCAAAATTAGTGATCACTAGGGAGTTGAAGGATCACTGTTCCCATAACTCCTCGTGTGCGGGCCGGGACACTTGGGAGAATCGCAGACAATAAAAAGATATGAAGTGCTGATTTCAGGCTTGTGTCATTTTGATATGCTTCTCTAGATCTGGAATTTTCATACTTAGCCAGATCTGGGATTTCAATACTTGGCCCGGGATATCAGACTATACCTGGCATTATTAGGCTATATCTGGCAGATATACCATATCAGGTTATACGTGGCCAATTTTTGATATGGCCATATCTGAAATCTTCAGATCTGGCCAGATATAAATTTTTGTAAGAGATTCGAGACACGAATGTTTCAGGTGACTTACGTAACTTAACGTAAGAAAATGGGGCAATGTGAATGACCCTTATTGCGTGCACAACAGAGGTGGCAGTAAAGACATTACTGTAATTAAATTATCTTAATTAAATTAAATTTCATAGTAATGAATAATGTAATGAATTATTTTAGGCCGGTAGTTTAGTATTTTAATAAATTACCTTCAGGCATTAATTTCGAAAAATTGTTAGTTATTGTTAAATACTTCTGTGCCAAATGAGAAAGTTCGTTTCAAGCTTTAAAATAAGAAAAACAATTATTTTGAATGGTTCAGTGTTGCGAAGGAGACATCAGAACAAATAAACACCGTCCATCTCATTGCAAAACTTCGTACGAAGACCTCGACAGAGGCACAAAGGGGGCTGGAAGGCGAGGGAGAAAATCTTACATGTAAAGACATCACTGTAAGGCCACGGCGCATGAACTCCAGGGATGTCAGATTCGCTGCGTCTTTTCATCACAACGATACTATACATCGTTAATCCATAGGCTTATAGTACGATGGGAGATACTAGCGCACCAGAACCAATCAAGCACCTTCCTTAAATCACCTGACCCGTCCCTTTCTCTGCGCGTGTGTATGAACGAGAGCGTGCTTACGTGGCGAAAGATAGACGTGCGACTGTTCCAACGAGCACCTAGCTTCCACCGCACTGTCAGCTTATGGATAAACGGCTTATAGGCTGAAAGGTGAAGGGCACGCCACCAGTGAGGTCAACACATTTTGAAACCTGAGATAACAGGACAAAAATATCCCAGCCTTCTCGCTCCTTTGTCAAGCAAGGTCAAACCGTAAGCTTCTATCATTGGGAGCAAGAAACAGACGGATTAAATAAATAAACCCAAATGCCTTGTCCAGGTTTCAGAACATTTGGTCCGTATGCTTGGCCTTGTTAAGTAAAGGAGCTTTCTGTAGCCGGAAAAGACGGGAATCAAGCAAAACAGGTGCCGCTTGCAGTATGCCTCACTGACGTTCTTTGGGAAGTTTATTCGAGATTAAGCCTGCAAAGATATATCGCCACCCGTTTGTTGGGAAAGTACACATTTTAGAAAGCTCGCGCCAACCTTTTCCTCGCCTGGCGACGCTTCTGCTTTGCAAATATCTAACCCCGCCTGTGTGACAAGGTGCAATAGCTTGGGCTCTTCGGGTATTTGGGAGCAATACTTCTTCAGAGGAATGACCGGAAATGCGTCAACTAGTGCTGTTGGAAGAATAGGATTATATTGCCTCTGAGGCGGACGTGAAATGTTTCACGTGACGACTGCTTGTTAAAACCAGCTCCCATAGACCGATTTTACATACCCGCACGGACTATAAATTATTCTAAATCAGGAAGACAAAACATATCACCCTGTAACTAAGGGGCTTCACCGTTGAATGAACAGTGAAACCGGCAAGTCGACTGTCTGAGTCACATCTAAGGAACAAGCTATTATTCATGTTTAACACAATTATGTTGTGTGCGCAAGCAAAACAACAGTTCAGTATGGCTCACTTTGAGGCGCATAAGGCTGTTGCGGTGTAAACAAAATCTGTGCCTTGGTACATATACTAAATAAAATGAGCACGAATCACTGCCTCGGTGTATTGGAAAATTATGTCAAACTAATTTCACTACATTTGGAAAATGATTGTAGCGCAATGACATAACTCTTAGTCTGCTCTAATTTGCATTGTATTTTAAATGCGTTTTCGCACTTTCCAGGGAAGGAATGATAAATGCGAGTTAATTACATTTTGAAAGTAATTTTCCAATCTGTGGTACACAAGGAGGACGGTCCTGCGTGCAACGCGTACCCAAAGCAGCCTCAATGTACAAAACCAGACCGTGGGAAGTCTCCCTTCGGTACACACGACATGGCACCACAGAACACACAACCTAAATAAATGTTGCAACAAAAACCTAAAACAAGAAATGACTGAAAGCCTTAGCGATTCGTGACACGACTCATCACTTCAAAAAAAATTCGCTCGTAAACATTTTCACAAACAAAGAATAAATCACTGGACCATAAATGGGCTTAGCCATAGTTGGCTGTTCATTTCTAACCGATACGTATTTCCTGTCTTCAAACTGGGCAACACGCGGCGCAAATGCACTCGACATGGAATACACGCAATTTCCAGCTTGCAAGCCAACGCACAAGTTACATACACAAAACGAAGAACATAACATGGCGCTTGAATTATTTTACAAAACATTATATAAAAAAAACAATGCGCTAAAAAAAATGAAAGACGTTTACAACATCTTGTAACGCCGAATTAGAGCGCAACTCTTGAGGAGGAGGACGGAAGTACACTGAGGAGAGGGTATACCCCTCCTCCCTTCTCCTCACCTCCTCATCCTCTTTGCTACTCCTCCTCCCCTCCTCCCTCCTCTTTCTCCCCCTTCCCTCCTCCTCCTCACCCCTCTCCCCCACCCCTCGTCCTCTCTCTCACACTCCTCCTCCCTCCTCCTCCTCCCTGCGCGTTGCATCATGGAAAATGTCCCATAATGTAGCGCGCGCGACCCTAATGACGTCACTAGTGACGTCACGTGTGGCGTCACGAGGATTTTGCGCGGTGCATTACGGGACATTTCCCATAACGCAGCGCGCGGTTACGCTGACGGCGACGGCGACGGCGACGCCGACACCACTCAAGCCGGAAACCGGCGCCTAAGGGCTGTGCTCTAAAAAAAATATGGTGATACAATTGCGCTTTTCCTCACGTTAAATTCACCAAATCAGTTATCCACACTTTAACAGCGTCTACAGGCGGCTTAGATATTCGGCCCCGACACTTTCTCTCCCCTTAATGTACTGCAATCTAAAATCCTACTCTTGGAGTTTCAGATTCCAGCGCATTACCCGAGCTTTCGCGTGTCGTGAATGTTTGATGTACTGCAGGGGTTCGGGATTAATTTGGACCAAGGAAGTTATTCCGGGCAAATACGCTTGAATTTGTCAATCCCTCACACCGGTACCAGGACCTCCAGTTCGACGGTGGCGTGTTTCTCTTCCCAAGGCTGGAGTCGTTGACTGGCATATGCTAATGGATGAAGAGTGCCATCGTCCTTTTGAAGGAAGATTGCCCCGATACTGTGGTCGGATGCGCCTGTTCGGAGCAGAATGGGAGCCTTCGAGAGACATATCCTGAGTTTCTGGAAAGCCGCCTTCGGTTCAGCTCTCAGGTCAGTTGGTTGCTCTTGCACTTTTTGGTGAGGTCGGTAGGCGGAGCAGCAATCTCTGCGTAGGCGGGAATGAAGTCGCGATAGTAACCAGTAAGCCCAAGGAAATCTCAAAACTGTCGCCTCGTTTCAGGCTGTTTCGTGGCCCGGATCTTATGGACGTTCGTTGGCACCTGGTCAACACATCCCTGTCCCATCAGGTCTCCCAAAAACGAAACCTCCTCGAAACAGGTTTCGCATATTGTCACGAATGACAAGTGATGATGCGGCGAGTGACTGAGTAAACTGAACGCTTAATGGGGCGAACTTGTGCCCAAAAATAAAAGGGAAAAAGAAAGATAACAGCAGAGCGTCGCGGGCGTCGAAGGCGGCGAAGCAGCGGGTTCGAACGCTGAGGCGAAAACTGACTGCGGCTCGCCACGCGGAGCCTCTTATGTACACGCGGGGGGTTCTGGAAGGATCGGCGCAGAAGGTTCTGCGTGTAGAACATTCTGACCTCGAACAACCAACACGGTTCTCGAATTTACCAGACCATTACGTCAGAGTCCACAAAAATGCGTCCCCGCGGCCAGGAATCGAACCCTGGCTTTCTGCGTGGAAGGCACGCGCGATAACCGTTAGGCCACGAGCGCGCTGCCTGCTTGGTGAGCTGCGCTCGCGGAATTACTCCCCCTTTTAAAAAGTGCCTCGCCCCGATGCAACACAAAACAAAGCAAAGCAAATAAAAAGGGCGGTAAACTAAAGATTCCTTTGGAGCACATAAGGTCCACAGTCCTATCGAGCTTAGTAAGGCTTCAGGCGCACGACGTGGACGACTTCAGGTCGTGGTGGGCGGCGTGATGATGTTCTTGTTCCGTCGGGCATCACCTCGTAGTTTAGATCCCCGAGTCGGCGAAGCACTTTGTAAGGTCCAAAGTAGCGCTTCAGGAGTTTCTCGCTGAGACCACGGCTGCGGATCGGTGTCCACACCCACACCCTGTCTCCGGGCTGGAAGTGGACGTCCCGACGGCGAAGGTTGTAGCGGCCAGTGTCTACACGTTGTTGGGCTTGAATACAAAGTCTGGCCAGCTGACGGACTTCTTCTGCCCGTTGAGAAACCACCTGGGCGTCGTCGCTTTCGTCGACAGCCGGTTCGTGGGGTAACATCGCGTCCGGCATCGTCGTTACTTTGCGACCATGAGCCAGTTGAAACGGTGTCACTCCGGTGGTCTCTTGCACGGCCGTGTTGTAGGCAAACGTGACGTACGGCAATACCTCGTCCCATGTCTTGTGCTCCACGTCGACGTACATGGAGATCATGTCGGCGATGGTCTTGTTCAGTCTCTCCGTCAGCCCGTTGGTCTGTGGGTGGTACGCCGTGGTGCGACGATGGCTGGTGTGGCTGAGACGAAGGACTTCTTGCGTCAGTAGGGCCATGAATGATGATCCACGGTCTGAGATCAGTACTTCGGGAGCGCCGTGCCGGAGGACGATGGACTCAATAAAAAACTTGGCGACTTCCACAGCAGTCCCTGAAGGAAGGGCTTTCGTTTCGGCGTACCGTGTGAGATAATTTGTAGCGACGATAATCCATCGGTTTCCTTGCGTCGATGGTGGGAAAGGACCAAGTAGATCCATTCCGATCTGCTGAAACGGTGCGGTCGGGGGATTACCAGCTGCCATGGCGAGCTGTTGTCTCCGAAGTTCTCCATGTAAAGCACACCTTGTCGGAGGACGAAGGTCGGCAGGTCTCCCGAGAAGACACGGGGGACTGTCCCCCCTCGTCCTTCGAGGTGCTCGATTAGAGCGTGCAACTCAGGATCGTCTCTTTGACGTCGTTCCATGTCGTCGGTATTCACTGCGCCTAGGAAGCATTCGTCGTCATCGTCGTCGCTGCTGCCGGAAGGCGTTTCGACGGGGGCTCTGGACAGGCAGTCGGCTTCGCTGTGCTTGCGGCCTGACTTGTAGACCACAGTCATGTTGAACTCCTGTAGTCGGAGACTCCATCGAGCGAGGCGTCCTGACGGTTCCTTGAGGTTTGCCAGCCAGCAGAGCGAGTGATGGTCGGTGACTACACGGAACGGGCTCCCGTACAAGTACGGACGAAACTTCGTGATT
This sequence comes from Ixodes persulcatus, assembly GCA_013358835.2. NCBI lineage: Eukaryota > Metazoa > Arthropoda > Arachnida > Ixodida > Ixodidae > Ixodes > Ixodes persulcatus. Next base: position 601,664 of record JABSTQ010011181.1, on the reverse strand, counting down.
GCCCAGACGACCGCAAGGCATTCTTTCCCAGTCGTGGAGTAATTTTTCTCCGCCTTGGACAGTGTCCGACTCGCGTAGGCGATAACTCGCTCGGTGCCTTCTTGCACTTGAACCAGTACCGCGCCAAGTCTAGCGTTACTTGCGTCCGTGTGAATTTCGGTTTCGGCATACTGATCGAAATGTCCAAGAACAGAAGGAGTCTGCAGTCGTCGCTTCAGCTCGTCGAATGCCTGCTGCTGCACTTCGGCCCATTCGAACTTCTCGGCGTCCTTTGTGAGGTTTGTTAGCGGTGCGGAAATCCTTGCGAAATCCCGAACGAAGCGCCGATAGTAGGCACAGAGTCCAAGGAACCTTCGCACGGCCTTCTTGTCTCTCGGCGCTGGAAATGCTGCGACGTCGCGAGTCTTCTCTGGGTCGGGGCGAACGCCTTCGTTACTAACCACGTGACCTAGGAACTTCAGTTCGTCATAGGCGAACCGACACTTTGACGGCTTCAGGGTGAGTCCGGCGGTCCGTATGGCTTGGAGAACAGCTCGGAGTCGTCGCAAGTGCTCGTCGAAGTCGCCGGAAAACACTACGACGTCTTCGAGGTAGACGAGACAGCTCTGCCACTTCAGTCCTGCCAGTACGGTGTCCATTACGCGCGTATACCACTTAGTTTGGACGGGTCGTTCGGCAGCTGTCCTCAGCTTGTACTCGGTGAGGTCCATCCGCCCTGGATCAGGTCGGAGAACATGCTGTGGTGCCTCTCCACTACGGCTTCGGAGCCGTTTCTTGTTGCGCAGTAAGCTGGGTTCCGAACATAGCGTCTTTGAAATTCTCTCGTTCCTTTAGGGGTAAAAATGGAAACTCCCCCTCTCGCCCGTCCTCTTCTATAGTGACGGCGTTGCAGGTCACGGCGGCTTCTCCCACCATCTCCGGCCGCTCCTCATATCTTTTCAAGAGGTTTACGTGGAACAGCTTTGTAATGTGCCCCATGTCCACTCATAGTCGAACTCTCCTCGTTTTTCGACGATGGGGTACGACCCGTTCCTTTGCATTAGCAATTTGTTGTTGTCCTTGAGAGGAGGAAGGGCGCCTAGTCTCCCACTAAATTTGACGAAACGCTTCACGTCGGCACCGATGCGTGGCCAGAAGAAATCGCCTTGTACAAAGTTTATCGTTTTCTGGGTGCCTTGGTGTCTGACTAGGATCCCATCTTGTGCCATCATTTGTACCGTGTCTCGAAACCTCCGTGGCACGACAAGTTGGTGGAGTTCTCTTGATGTTCGTTCTGTATATTCGAAACACAACCCCCTGCTTCCCAACGAACTCGCAAGTATGCTTCTTCTTCCAGTAATTTAATTGCACTCGCTCAGGTAAAGGCTCCGAAGGCTCTCTCCCTTATGTTGTTTCGACCTCAGAGCCTCGGGGGTGACGGTTCCATTCGGGGTTTTGGACTGGACTGGGTTTTTTCTTGGCGCAAAGCATCTAAGGCTATAATGCGCCATATACATAAACAATTGCCGAAAAGAGTTAGGGAGAAAAAAGAGCTCTAGGTGCAGATGATATAATAAAACTATAAACATGAGGTGTGTAAAACTGTAAAAGGTATGAACATGACTTCAGGAACTTAAAACAAAATCACAGTCGGTGTAGGAGGCCGATTGCTTTAAAGAAATTACGAACAACACAAGAGTGTGGAATAAGAGGTTCGTCGCCACGTAAAATTATAAGATGTAATGGGGTATGCTCCTTGTATAGCTGCGAAAAATGGTCAAGGCGTTCAGGGCCTTACGCATTGCATTGAAGTAAAATATGATGTATGGTTAGATGACTATGGCGGTGCTCACACTCCGGGTAATCTTCGCCACGCAGAAGATGCCCGTGCGTTAGTCGTGTATGGCCAATTCTTAGACGGCAGAGAACCACCACGTAGAAACGTTCGCGATGCCGGGCACTCTTCCATTCTTGGGGATTTGCAGCTAAGTTGTTACAGCCACCTAACCTGTCGTGAAACCTTTCCAGGATCTTTTTCTGCTGCAACGACCGTGTTTGCCTGGTATCGCGAGTTTCTTCGCTACGTCCACCATCCCTGCTTACTGTGCAGCCGCACAACGCCACGTGAAAGTGATTGATCAGGCCACTTATCACAAGTAGTGCATCGGCGACAGTGACGGGGACTTTGCTTCGACCAGCTGACCCCTACGACATCCGCTTCCATGGATTTCAGCCGCCCACATAAGGAACCACCGCCATTCCAACAGCGGGATTTGCAGCCAAGTTGTTACCGCCACCTAACTTGTCGTGAAACCTTTCCAGGTAGGTTTGAACTGTGGCAATCTTTGTGACCTTTTACGTTCCTTGTTCTTTTTACGGCTGCAAATCCCCTAGAGTCTGAGCATTATGGGTGTTGATATGTCAACGTACCGAGCTCGTATTGGCTGCGTTTTGAATAGGTCAAAACAACAATTGCATCACTTGGAATTTGAACGTTTGAACCTCTTGTTTTGGCTCGTTGGGATTTTTCAAGTTGTTTGCTGTTGCAACTGTTGTACTTGTATTGCTCTCGACGTCCGGGGACGTCGAGTCAAACCCTGGCCCTCTGACCGGACCAGAAAAACTAGACAAGCTACAACATGCTATCGAGGCGTTAACAACAAGTTCTGCACGCTACCAACAGGAAAGCTCACAGAAACTAGACGCAATCAATACTGGAATTGCCGGTCTCGGGTTGCGGGTCACTAGCCTAGAAGCAAAAATAAACGAAATCACCACTGTAAAAGAAAATGTCGCTCAAATTACACAGGAGTTGGGTGACGTTCAGCGGGACTCTGCTGGTGTGTATCGCCACCTTAATGTGCTCAGTGAAACCCTTGACGATATGAACAATCGGATGCGAAGAAATAACCTGATTTTGAAAGGCCTGCCCGAGGGTGAACACGAATCTTGGAGTGACACAGAACAGTTGGTTTCCAATTTCATAAGGGAAAACATCACCCAGAATCTTGGAGATATTGAAAGAGCCCATCGACTTGGTCAAAAGAGGACTGGGTCGACCCGGCCGGTTATTGTTAAGTTCTTAAGTTTTAAAAGCAAAGATGAAGTCCTACGACATGCTTACAAGCTTAAAAATGTGCCATCTCCGAAAGTTTGGATTTCGGAGGACTTCTCACGTAACGTCCAGTTCGCTAGACAAAGGCTGAGGGAATTCGCGTCCCAATTCCGCGAACAAAATATCACGTATAAGCCTTCCTACGATAAGCTGCGTGTCGGAAACCAAACTTACGTGTAAAACAATGAAAGCGTTCGTGTTGTACAATTGCAGGCACCGCAGCGCGAGAGTGTGCGCCCCCCAGAGTGACTTGCTCAAAACGAACAATTTCGAGCGGCCCCTTACGTTAGAATTGTACCAACGTTATCCTTTTTTTTTTAGCAAACGTCCGCAGCTTAGTTTTTAAGCAAGACGAACTCGAGTGCCTCACTTCTTCGTGCGAGCCCGACGTCATTCTCGGTACCGAAACTTGGTTGACGTCCAATGTTGAAAATGACGAATTAAACTCACATAATAACTACAAAATCTTCCGGAAAGATCGAGTTTCCTCGAGGGGCGGAGGCGTGCTCATTGCCATTAAAAATAGTATACATTGTTCCCATGTTAAATGCGATTCCCCCCTGGAAATAATTTGTATTCGGGTAAAGTTGGACTTTCGCCACGCCTTGATTGGTTCCTGTTACCGTCCACCAAATACTAAGCCTTGTGATTTCAACGAGAACTTGTACTCCTGCCTCAGTAGAATACGAAGTGCTTACTCCAATGATATTCTCATTCTTGCTGGAGACTTTAACTACCCAGGAATAAATTGGGAAACGCTCCAGCCACTTCCGAACTCTGTGGGTTCTAGTCACTCAAACGAGTTCCTTTGTCTGTTAAAAACGTTTCAATTTCCACAGATGGTTCGAGTTCCAACACGGGAACTCGCAATACTAGATTTATTTTTGGTGTCCAGTGCTGAATATGTGAATTCCACTAACGTTATCGACCTTATTAGTGACAATGTCATTGTACATGTTGAAACATCTTTCACCTTAGAACGCTCCGTTAACTTTCGTAAGTATATTCATAATTACGCTCGCGCTAATGTGGACGATTTAAACGCTGCACTAGCATTGTTTTTTGAGCAATACATAATGACCTGCATGCATCGTTCGGCACAAGAGAACTGGACTCAGATTAAAACCACTCTGCAACGTCTGCTTTCAACCTACGTTCCTAAAATCAAAATCGGGTCAAATACCCTCTCACCCTGGTTTACTACCACCCTAAAACGTTTACTGAACAAAAAAGGAACGATTGTTTGCAAAAGCTAGAAAGAGTGGTAATGATTCTGACTGGTCTTCTTATCGGTCGTTTCAACCAAGCTCAAAGGCGAAGTAAAGAAAGCAAAAAGAGACTTCTTCGGCCCCAAGTTATCGCACTTACTTCAAACCGACCCTCGCATGTTCTGGAAGGCGATTAATCCGAGTCATGGCCGTAATGACCCCGTGTTTTTAACACATGGCAATCGCCACATGAACGATGATGAAGCAGCAGACCTACTTAACTTATTTTTCTCTAACGTATTTACAGAAGAGAACTTCCCTCTTCCTCCCATTTCCGTGCGTAATATTATCGATATGCTCCCCCCCCCCCCTTGAATTTTGTAGTGAAGGCATTATAAAGATAATAGATAAACTACCCACTAAAAGTGCCCCGGGTGAAGATTCCATATCAGGAAAGTTTCTAAACTTGATAAAAGGTCTCGTATCTCTTATTTTTTCACAATTATTTCAACAACGCCTAGTTTCGGGACTCCCCCCGATTGGCGTTCTGCAATCGTTAAACCCATTTTCAAATCAGGTGACTCATCAAACCCCTCGAATTATCGTCCTATTCTCCTACCAAGTGTCTCGTGCAAACTAATGGGACATGCTATTTTTACGCACATCATGGCACACTTGGATCAAATCGACTTTTTCTTTCCTAATCAGAATGGTTTCAGGAAAAACTACTCATGTAACACTCAGCTCAATGAATTTGTACATGATTTGCATTTAAATACTCGCGCTGGAACGCAAACCAATATTACATTCATTGACTTCGCGAAAGCGTTTGACACAGTACCCCACAATCGTTTAATTTCAAAACTTTGTCATCTCCAAATTGACCCCCACATTCTTGACTTGATATCGGCTTTTTTCATCGACAGAACGCAGTCAGCAATGGTAAACAATAGTGTCTCTTCACAGGTGCCCGTGGTTTCATTCTGGAGTACCTCAAGGAAATGTTCTCGGACCTTTGCTTTTCTTAGTTTATATCAATGATCTCCCTGCGAGTATCGAGTCAACGATCAGGCTTTTTGCTGACGATTGTGCTGTCTATCGCCAAATTTCCGCCCCAGTTGATCATGGAATTCTTCGAAACGACCTAAACAAAATTAGCGAGTGGTGTACTACCTGGCAAATGAAATTAAACTCCAGTAAATGTCGGGTATTAACAGTCACAAATACGAAAAACATGTCACATTTCCAATATTCTATTTTGAACCAAGATATTGAAAATGTAAACTATATAAGTACTTAGGTGTCCATTTCACTCACAATTTGTCTTGGAAAAGACATATAGAAAGCACAGTCGCCAATGCATCAAGGAAACTGGTTTTCTTGAAACGCCACATTCATTCCGCCCCACAATCGACAAAACTTCTTGCTTACAAAACTATTATCGGGAGTGGCTTACGGCCCGCTAGGTCTAGCGGACTCAGCGGGCGCCGCTTCCGCCATGATGTGCCTCCGGCGAGTGGGTCCCCATTGACATGCGATGTCTACGCGTGTAGGCTTTGCCGTTCGTGCTTTTGTTGGCGTAAGGAGAAAGTCTAAAACAAGCACTTTTGTGACGTTAATCATACGTTAATTATAAGTTGCCTCGCACAATCGAGCACCTCGAAGTCGGCTTCCAGTCAGTCCTTTTTGGTTTGGTCTCCCAGATCTTGTGCCTTGCGCGGTTTTCTTTTCCTTGCGGGAACCGGTACATCCTGAACCCCTTTTTCGCGTTGTTCGAGCACCCAACGGCACTGCAGCCCCTCATTTCGTTTTCTTCTAACGTCTGGCAGAGCGCAGAACGATCATTTTCATCGTCGTCTCTCGCTCCACGCTAGACGGCAAGGCACATCATGGCGGACAACGAAACTCGGAGTGCGATGCGCACAGTTGCCAGACTGTTTGATCAGTACTGCCAGACTGGCGGCTGGATCAAAGAACGGCCGAACTCTCCCAGTATAAAAGGCTCTGGCCGTACTGACCCCGTGTTTTTAACAGATGGCAATCGCCACATGAACGATGATGAAGCAGCAGACCTACTTAACTTATTTTCCTCTAACGTATTTACAGAAGAGAACTTCCCTCTTCCTCCCATTTCCGAGCGTAATATTATCGATATGCCCCCCCCCCCCCTTGAATTTCGTAGTGAAGGCATTATAAAGATAATAGATAAACTACCCACAAACAGTGCCCCGGGTGAATATTCCTTATCAGGAAAGTTTCGAAACTTGATAAAAGGTCTCGTATCTCTTATTTTTTCACAATTATTTCAACAAAGCCTAGTTTCGGGACTCCCCCCGATTGGCGTTCTGCAATCGTTAAACCCATTTTCAAATCAGGTGACTCATCAAACCCCTCGAATTATCGTCCTATTTTCCTACCAAGTGTCTCGTGCAAACTAATGGGACATGTTATTTTTACGCACATCAGGGCACACATGGATCAAATCGACTTTTTATTTCCTAATCAGAATGGTTTCAGGAAAAACTACTCATGTAACACTCAGCTCAATGAATTTGTACATGATTTGCATTTAAATACTCGCGCTGGAACGCAAACCATTATTACATTCATTGACTTCGCGAAAGCGTTTGACACAGTACCCCACAATCGTTTAATTTCAAAACTTTGTCATCCCCAAATTGACCCCCCCATTCTTGACTGGATATCGGCTTTTTTCATCGACAGAACGCAGTCAGCAATGGTAAACAATAGTGTCTCTTCACAGGTGCCCGTGGTTTCTTTCTGGAGTACCTCAAGGAAGTGTTCTCGGACCTTTGCTTTTCTTAGTTTATATCAATGATCTCCCTGCGAATATCGAGTCAACGATCAGGCTTTTTGCTGACGATTGTGCTGTCTATCGCCAAATTTCCGCCCCAGTTGATCATGGAATTCTTTAAAACGACCTAAAAAAAATTAGCGAGTGGTGTACTACCTGGCAAATGAAAATAAACTCCAGTAAATTTCGCGTATTAACAGTCACAAATATGAAAAACATGTCACATTTCCAATATTCAATTTTGAACCAAGATATTGAAAATGTACCACTATTGAAAAGACTTATAGAAAGCACAATCGCCAATGCATCAAGGAAACTGGGTTTCTTGAAACGCCACATTCATTCCGCCCCCACAATCGACAAAACTTCTTGCTTACAAAACTATTATCCTTCCGAAGCTAGAATATGCTAGTGTAATATGGAATCCTCACCAAAACTACTTAACGCTACAATTAGAAGGCCTGCAGAATAAAGCTGCACGCTTTATCAGTCATGAGTATTCGCCCCTAACAAGTGCCGCTGGTCTAAAAAGAAATTTGAGTTTATACCCGTTAGAAACGCGGCGAAAAATTGCTCGTTTATGTTTTTTTCATCAAATATAACACGACGATACACTATTTAGCAAATTCGTATGTTCACCTGCACAGTTCACGTCTGCTAGGCTTGATCACTCGTGCAAAGTGGAACCCATTAAATCACGCACCAACTTGCTCATGTTTTCTCCACTCGCATTATCTATAAAAGACTGGAATAGTCTTCCTAACGACGTTGTAGTTTTATCTGACCCGAATCGATTTAAGCAGAGGTGTGAAGAACTGTTTTGTTAATTTGTTGCTCCCTGATGTCCTTTTGTATTCATAATAATCGCCTTTTATCCCATTGTTATTTTTGTTGTATTTTAGAGTACTGAATTTGCTTATGTTCAACTGTTGGTTTGCATTCTGTGTGTATGGCGTTTGCTGTGTTCTTCTATGTGAATACTAGTCCAAGATCATTCTTTACTCATGTGATGTGTTTACCGCGACTTTTCCCCATTTTTTGCTATGCCCCCTCATGTAATGCATCGCCAGATGCCTTTGAGGACAATAAATGAAATGAAATGAAATGAAAAGTAACTGCTTCACCGCATGTAACTTGTTGTTTACTTCGTGGCCCTATTCATGTTGCCATTTCTGCATTATGGAACGTTTCACCTTCTTCCGGTAATCTTTTGGAGGGATTTCTTTTTTGTCCACAAAATGTGTGACGGCAGAGCGAGCCGCCTGATCGGTCTCCTCGTTGCTCGGGATGCACCCACCGGAAAATAATTTCGTACCCAGTCTTGATGGCTGATATTATCTTATCTTGCAGCTGAGCCACCAAAGAATTTTTGACAAAATTTAGTGAAACAAGGGATTTTAATGCACCCGAAAAAACCATGTACACTGCAGAGCGACGAAGCCTTTTCTTAACTGTGTAGTCCACAGCAAGTAATAAACCCTGCAACTCTGCTGCTAAAATTGTGGCAGAAGGGTTAAGTTTCTTTACATGGCAAACAGATGGTCCAATCTTTGCACAACCAACAAAAGAATCGGTTTTAGTACGATCTGTGTAAATGCTGAAGTGATGTTGCTACTGGCTTTGTATTTCAGAAAACTCTTGCCTCAGCACTTCATCCGGAGAGCCTTTCTTTCTTTGCTTTGTCAAAGAAAAGTTGCATTGAATGAGCGAACAGTTCCAAGGAGCATCAGAGCTTATGCACTTTGTCACAGGGGGCTTTGGGTCAAGGTCAAGTACTCTGCTGCCTTAGCATGCCTCAGAGCAAAGGGAGGGACGATACTTGGCTTATTTTGAAAGTCCTCTCAAACTTGATTTTTTCAAACGATCCAAGAGCTGGATGGAGAGGGACTGATCTTCCTTAAAGTGAATACATAAACCCCAAAGCGAAACGTCTTTTCTCTAGAGAATATTCTTTAGCCTCTGCATAAAGGCTGGCAATCGGAGAAGTGCGGAAAGCACTTCTCCGATATTTCAAATGTTCCCATAGCCAAACAATATATGTCTCTTTGACAGCTTATATTATACGACATACCGTACCAGAGGAAAGCAAACATAAGAACTTTTTTTAACGCAAAAAGCGAGAAGCAGCAATGCGTTGTGGATGTTCACACTGCCCTTGACGCTACGAAAAATAAATGTTACAACGCCGAATGATACCATTTCTGAAAGCTAGTTTAATTATCCGTGCTGTACTTGGATCTCGGGAATAAAAGCGTGTATAGGCCTAATTAAAAAGTAAAACTGACGCGGCACGCGTGGAATACAGCACTGATCTACCAGAATAAAAATTAAATACAACTTTGCGGAAGTCAGAAAATTAAGAGATGTGCTTAATACATAGCCAATAAGCTCAGCTAAATTACTTTTATAAAAGGGCAGTATTTTGTTTTAATAGTGGGTGAAGATGACCGCTTCAGAAAAAACTTCGGCTGCGTCACTGTGTCAGTTTTACCACATACTCATTTTCCCATTTTGGTCGCAATATGCTCATTATTTCATTTCATTTCATTTACTTTCACTTTAAGGGCCCGGTTAGGGCATTACGTAAGGGGGGCTATATACATGTTATACAAACAAGAAAAGGAAGAAACAAGCTAATTATACATCCAGGTCAAGCTCATTAATCGTACATACTGGCAAAAATACTAATAACAAGACAATGGATCCGTAAGCTTGATAGAAATACTTCTGGGTCAACGATGGTGACGATGGAGGATAGTAGGCTGTTCCAGTCGGATATGGCTTGAGGAAGGAAAGACTGATTGAATGCGTTTGTGGAACCGGAAACACGTTTGATTGTGCAGGAGTTGTTAAGACGAGGAGATGTTCTGTCAGGAGGTGATAACAAAGAGTTTTTGAGGTCGGGGCAATGATAGTAGACTTTATGAAGAAGACAGAGGTGAGAGAGTTTTCTGCGGAGCTGCAAAGAAGACAAGGTTAGCTGACTTTTTAACGCAGATACACTGACAGAAAAATCGTAAGTGGACAGGATGAAACGAGCGGCTCGGTTTTGCACTGCTTCCAGGTGGTTGATGAGGTAGGCCAGATGGGGACTCCAGATGGAAGCTGCATATTCTAATTTTGTTTTGATGAACGTGTCGTACGCCATTTTGCGGACGAGTGGAGGAGCACTGCGCAGGTTATGTCGGATGAAGCCCAGAGTTCTCGATGAGTCAGCATGTATGGCTTCAATGTGGTTATTCCATGAGAGGTCTGATGTTACTCTTACACCAAGATATTTGTACATTGAAACGGTTTCGATTAGGTCAGACTCGAGAAAGTACTGATGATATAGGATAGATTTCTTTCTGGTGAAGCGGACTAATTTACATTTAGATTTGTTTAGTGACATCAACCAGGTGTTGCACCATTGGTTAATTTTTAGAAGGTCATCTTGTAGCTGGTAGTGATCATGCACACACGTTACTTTGTTATAGACTACGCAGTCGTCTGCGAAGAGGCGTATTTTAGAGGAAATGGTGGAAGGAAGGTCATTGATAAGTATTAAAAAAAGCAGAGGCCCGAGAATGGACCCTTGCGGAACGCAAGAGGAAACATTTGTTAAAGTGGACTCATGATCATTGATGGCCGTGAACTGTACGCGGGAGGAAAGGAAGTCGGGTATCTATGCAAACACTAAAGCATCAAGGTGAAGAGAGGACAACTTGGAAAAGAGACGTTGGTGGGGGACACGGTCGAAAGCTTTGGAGAAATCAAGAAACATGGCGTCTGTCTGAGCATGACACTCGAGGGTAGTGTGTAGATCATGAATGAAGTCACAGAGCTGCTTCTCACAGGATAGTCCTTTTTGGAATCCATGTTGATGCACAAAGAAAATCTGTTTGTTGTTAAGTGAGTCATGATGTGAGAGTAAAGTATGTGCTCAAGTAGTTTGGATGAGAAATATGTTAGAGATTTAAACACAGAGATTCCCTGTTTCAAAACCCGGACAACCTTGCCATTTTCCAGTCTGAAGGAAGGAGGCTTTCAGATAAGGACTGATTATACATCAGCGACAAAAATTCACTAGAAATAATGCTGGTATTTTTAAGAATTTTCGAATTTATTTTGTCAGGACCAGTGGACGATGTGAGTTTTAATTTTTCTATTAGGTTTACGATACCAGCAGGGTCTATACTGATTGGGGGCATTCGCTCGTAAAGCTCTTCAGTGAGAGTAGGGATAGTGGCTAAGCAATCTATAGTGAAAATTTAGAAAAAGTAGTCGTTTACTACTTTAGGGTACTCGCTCTCAGGAATGAGGTCGCCATTTTCACGGGTAAGATGCACGATAGGGTTATTAGTTTTTGGTGATACTAAGTTCCTGAACTTCTTTGGGTTATTCCGCAGGATGGTCGGTAAGTCATGGAATAAGAATTTATTTTTGACAGCTTAAGGCTCCTGGTGTACTCTCTGAGGCAAGAATTGTAAGCCTCCCAAACTTCGGTCGTGTCGACACGTTTGGCCTTCGCAAAGGGTCTCTTTTTTCTATTTCGCAATGAAAGCAAAGTTTTTGTGAGCCATGGGTTAGTCGAATCTGTACGAATACGGATTGTAGGAACAAATATTTTCACAAGTTCATTCATTTTTGTTTTAAATAGCACCCAGTTCTCCTCAACCGATCTAAGGTAAAAATTATCAACGTAAGAGTAAAAAAAAGTTGTCAACTCGCGGTTTATTGATACATAATCTGCCTTCTTATAATCCTGAATGATCTTAGAAGTAGGATGATTTACGATAACGGGAAGTGATAAGGTAATATGCAGTAGCCTGTGGTCGCTTAGCCCTTCACAGTAGTGAATATATTTTACGATGTCTGGTGACGTGGTCAGTATCAAGTCTAGGATATTATCTGCACGGGTTGGTTGATCAACTAACTGTGTGAAGTTTAAAGTGAGACACATTTCCAGGAATTGCTTAGATGCTGCTGAACCACCAGAGGATAACTTTGACCAGTCAATTGAAGGAAAATTAAAGTCGCCAAATAACAGCATGTCGGCTTTAGGAAAACGACCTTTAATATCAACGAGAAGAGAGCACAAATCGGTATGGAAGGATGAAGCACAGTCAGGTGGCTTATAGCACACTCCTGTAATAATCTTACTCGAGGGAGTACAGACGCATATGCAAGTAAATTCCAAGCTGTTGTTCAATACACATACGCCAAAAGAAGATATGTGCCTTTTTATCGCAATGAGCACACCACCACCCCTCCGTCCACTCCGGTAATGCCAAAACACGTTATAGTTATAATTAATAGGAAAGATTTCTTTGTCTTTAATATCGGGTTTTAACCACGTTTCCGTGAGAATGAATATGTCTGATGCGCTATCCTCAAGTACGTCATGAAGCTCGGCTCGTTTTGGCATGACACTGCGAATGTTTGTGAAGAGGACAGAAACATTTTGGTTTTTTACGCGTGTTGCAGCTTGATGTGATGACGGTAACGTTTTGGTTTTGTTTTTATTCCGCCGAGCTAGTTAGGAGAGTTTGATGACAGATTGAGACCGCAGGGTTAAATACGAATCGTTAGTTGTTAATATGCAATTTGTTGAAACTTACTTTAAACGCTACGTTTAAGTCTTTTCCGTACTGAAAAAGTTTGCTTCGAGCAAGTCGCACAGACTCGGAAAAATCTTCACGCAGAGCGTAAGGGGTATCCTTTAGCTTGAAACCAGAGGACAAAATGTTTTCTTTATCTTTAAATCGGGCAAACTTGACAATGATTGGTCTAGTTTTCTTGGAATTGAATTTTCCCAGCCGGTGCGATCTTTCAAGATTTGAAGGGTCGAGCGCAATGCCCAGGTTCTGTGCGCAAAACTGGAAGATTCTTTCTTCCGATTGCCCCCACGTTTCGGCTTGGTTATCAGGGCGACCAAAAAACAACAGATTTGGCCTTCTAAGTCGATTTTCATTGTCTTCACACTGTTTCTGGATATTCTCTAGCTCGACAGACATGCCTTGGGAAGGCTGAAGCGTAGTTTCCGATGAAGTGGCGGTCGCAGCCAACTTAGCTTCCACAGCACTTATCCTAGAGAACAGTCGTTGAACTGATATATCGGTAGCTTTTTGCCCTTTCTCTAGAGACACAACCTTCGCCAACATGTCCGTCTTAGCCTCGATCCTCTGCACATCAGCTAGAATAATCGCTATGTGGGTGCTGACGGTATGAGGTGCTGGGTTATCTACGTGGTCAATGGCGGTATCAGGGCCCGGATTCATTTCGACATCTCCCGACAGTAATAAGAGGAGCTGAGAGACCGAAAAAACGTACGAGTACTGGAAACAGTGATAAAAGAAAATAAAATAAATAAAATAAGAAACAGGAAACAGTAACAGTAAAATTACATTGTTTTCTCCGTTGACAGGACTTGCGCTGTTTGCCTACTACACTGACCCACATATTAGCACGGATGGAGTGAATTATCGCGGCAAAACAATAGGGCCACGGTTTGTGCATTGCAACAATTCAAACTTGGGCTCGCACTTCTTATTTTCACCTTCTGCGTGATTGTTACCCTAAAGCACGGTGCCGACGACTGCAAAATCTCGAAAATATTTAAAATAATAACTAATTGAAAAAGGTGAGAAAAATATTTAAAATAATAAAAACTAAAACAAACAGGTGAAAACAATATTTAAAAAAAAAAACCAAAAGAAAAAAAAAAACAATTCTCCCCACCGCGATTCGAACCTACAGCCCTAGGCTCAGCAAACAGCGCGTTAAGCGACTGGGCCACCGGCCCGGCCGACTTTTGTCTACTTTCTAGAATGTTGCATGTTTGCTGAATTTGTTTCGAACCATTGTACTTTTAGTTTCGTATTTACTATTTTGCTGCGTATTCAGAACTTATGTATAATACTGTAGCAATATTGATGTGCGCAATAATTCATTATTACTGTATATTTTATTAGCTTTATAAGGCGGCTTGTTAATTGTTTTATTTCAAACGTGTTGAAGATACGAATACAATATCATCGAATCAACGGCCTATGTTTCGCACGTTTTGCCGGCCGTGTGCGTTTGAATGCCTGTGTTCACGACCGGCTACCGGTCCAATTTTCCGATTAGTCGTGATGCGTGGAGTTCGCCTTAGTTTAGAAATATGTCCGATAAAGACAGAAGCGACTGTGAGACGTGGAACTACGTCAGATCTGCTCAACAACCAAGATCATGGCACGGGATCTAAAGTAAGTTCGTTTCTTTCTTCGTTAGGGCTAGATTATTTCCTGCGTTCAAAAGGTTTGTTATTGTCTGTAGATCGCTTGCTTTTACCAGTATTACTAATTGTGCGCGAATGATGTTATTCGAGGCTGTTTTTCTTCATTTTCCCCGATGAAGAGGCTCTGTACTTGCTCAAGGTCCATCAATAGCGGCGGAACTCTTTGGGAGACCGGGGGGGGGGGGGGGGGGGGGGGGTTCATTGATTGCCTTCCTTTCTCCGCCATATTGTTTACTGGTAAACTAGAATGTCTAGAAGAGCGCGGTGCCCCTCCATCGCCGACGCCACTCGCCGTGCTTGCGTGCGGAGAGCAGGACCCGACAAAAAGCAGCGATTGATTTATTGAGCAAGCCTGTAGCTTCCGCCGCCCATACGTCTGCAAACGACTTCATTTTCGCGATTCGTAATCAGAAAAGAATTGCCTAAAATTGGTGCTGCGATGAATTCACCCTATTCGCGACTCCAATTCACTATAGGTGGCGCCACTCGTTTTCGAAAATGGCCGGTTTAGTGAGGGTCGGAGATGCGAGCCGCTGCTGAGCCTGTATAGTTTGCTGGCCTCACTGAGCGACACAAACTATTTCTGGTAATACTAGGGAGCTGGGGTGTTATGAGCGAAGGTCACATCTTTATCCTGCATGGAAACAAAAACGGTATTTAGCGTAATGTTTAGGCCAGGAGGTACGTTTTAATTCCGAAGAAAAACCGAAACTAACCGTTATTTTGGCTTTCATTTCTCGGTATCGGTCTTAATTTCAGATTCTTTCGTAACTCAAAACGTGTCTCACACCGTAATTATTTAGTTAAAGAAGTTGTTCGTGGAAACCTTCGTCCCTTTAAAGACAGATCTTTCATATACCTTTGAGGTAACATAGAATGCTGTAGCTGTTGAAAAACTCAGTGCTGATATTTGTACGTTTTTGCTGCCTTTTCTCGCTCACATAATTGTCATATGAAACAATGAACGGCGGGCCTTTCATTGGCTTTTGGGGTATTTAGATGACTAACTGTTTTAATATCTTTCCCAGCACAAGAGTAACAGAATAAATCAATTTATACAATATGTTCACAAAACGTATGAGTTAAGAAACGCTGTTCTCACTAGAAAAATTCAAAGACGGAATCCGAGTCAGGCAGCTGAAGTGTGGGTTTTTTTAAAGCAACGCGTGACGCATATGAGTTTATATTGCATCCAGTGTTTGACTGTTTGTCTATCTTGATAACGATGTCAGAGGTCTTCATGTGCTAAAAAGAAAACAAAATGACACCTTTCAGAAAAGACGATTATGGTTAAATGGCGTTTTTTTTGTGATTGTAGCGTTAATTGGGGGCATACATTGCCGCGATTTGTATTAATAATATAAATATTAATATTAAGATATTTTAATGCGCCGCAATTTTCAAGCTCTAAAATAATTACTTGCTTATGATCTAATTTCAAACGCGCCAACAAGTATGACAATCTAAAGTGTGCTAAATATCATCACTGGTGCCAATCGCAGCATTTTCAATTACCAAGTTATAAAATAAAACAAAAAGTCTAAAATCAATGACAACATACTAGCTATTCTGTGAAATTCATGTAAAATTAGATTAATTGAGGATGCTATCAAAGTCGCGACTTTGGACAATCGGCAAAACTTCCAAAGTCGCAGCCAATATCCTTCCAGACCAGATGATCCCCCCTCCCCCCCCCCCCCCTCCCCCTCCCCCTCCAGAAAAAACAAGACAAAAACGTATTATTTTTTTTAATTATTACTTTTTTAACATTCATTTCTTTTCGTATTTGCTTGCCGTCGTTCTGCCATCCTCAGCCTTTGCAGTTCGAAGGAACGCCTACCTGCTTGCGCGTCTGCTCACTGCAGCACGTTTCGCTGGTGTTGGAAAACGGTGAAACAGTAGTGAGTTTTAGTATTGCATATACGAGCGAACGCAAGCGCTGTGTGTTTGCGTTAGCTTTGCGTGTTCCACGCTGCGTGCGTGCGGAGCCCAAAATTGTGGTCTTGGATCGGAGCATGGCAACGATGCGCCCGCGCAACGTGGAGCAGGCCACCCTAACGCAAACGCACAGCGCTTGCGTTTGCTTCTATACGCAATACTCAAACTCTCTAATAAGGTACAATCCCATACCGGCTGCGGCACCACGTTGGGACAGTGAAGAGTGTTGTTTGCATTCGGAAACGACATTTAGTGAGCCATGATCGCGAGCAGTTCCGCCGTGCACGCTGAGCAGGAGAATCAGGGGACCCTCACTGGAGCGCTTCCCGTTTCCGCCGCGGGAGGGCGAGCGACGAGCTGGAGACGCGAATAGTGAATAATGCATAGCATACCACTTCCGATCGCAAATATTTGTGCCCGCAAAATAGTTTTTACGCCGGCACTTATTCCTCGCGAAATGTCGAGCTCTAAAGATCATTTGCTGTACTACACGTGTTTCGTATGATCCAACGCGCGTGCAACGAATTTCACACCTCCAGGAACATTCAGGCTGCTTCAAATGGTGAAGCATTTATTCTCTTCCTACTGGAGTTTTTTTAGAGGCTATCAAGTATTAATTACAAGCTTCTCGGGAAATCTACAATCATGTCCTGAATTAAAGGGCCCCTGAAAAGAAAAAAAATATTTTTTTTAAACAGTCTGGTTGGGACAAGCGTGTCGAAAAATAAATTTTACGCGAAAAAAAAAACTTTTAGAGCAATATTGACGGCGAGAGATTTATTTGAAGTTTTGCGCGAAAATTCCCGGTCATTCAGCTCGGCTTCTCATTGGTAACGATGGTCATTCAAATCAGCTTCTCATTGGCCAATAGAATGAGTGACAGCTTTGATGTTGTTTATAAAATCTTCGTGATCTCTTGAAATCGCCTTTTGAATTACATATTTTTAGGTTTAAGAAACAATTCATCGAATGGACGTCGTAATTGTTTACAAA
This sequence comes from Ixodes persulcatus, assembly GCA_013358835.2. Taxonomy (NCBI): domain Eukaryota; kingdom Metazoa; phylum Arthropoda; class Arachnida; order Ixodida; family Ixodidae; genus Ixodes; species Ixodes persulcatus. Next base: position 584,355 of record JABSTQ010011181.1, on the reverse strand, counting down.
CGTTTTACAAAATCGTAACTTCCGTTCGGATAAAACAACAAACAAAAGCTTCGCCATTTTTTTTTCTGTCAGGGTCGCTATCTTGCAACGCGCCTCGCGTCCTCGGGTGGTTTTATAGTTTTTTCACGTTTATATGTGAAGACCTCCTGAAGAGGGCTTGTTGCTTGTGTTAGTCATGGCCGATTCACACGACGGACTGATCCGTGGACGGATTTATCACGGGACGACATGTCCGCGGTTCGTCTGTCTCCCAAGCGCATCCACACGAGGGAGACGACGAACAGACGCCAGCGAGGTCGGACCGATCCTGGTCGCCACCCCACAGTGCCGCGAAACTCCAACATCACACCGTGGCACCGTTGTCCGAGAGAGAAATCGGCGTTCGCTACCGCGATAATGAATCGTACCCCGCTGTTACGTACAGATCGAGACCAAACACCGTGATAGGCTTCGCGCGAAGCGCCACTAGCTTTACTAACCCAAAGCATGAGAGTGACACAGGCCATAGCCTCCTTTATACTGAAAATGCCTGCCCAATGATTTCTTTGTCGTCGTCGCGCCTACTTCACATATTTGATACTAGGGGCGCCAAAACCCCATACAGAAAAGCAGACGACGCTTGTCCGCTGTCTGCTACACTCTCAAGAAAAAGGGGTGTAAAATGGTGTATCGTTACACCCTTTGTCCCATATAATACACCCCAAAACTTCATTTCGACGTACAGAGCCCTATGATCGAACAGATGGCCCAAAATTTACGAGGGGCTTGATAACGGTGCGATATAACTTTTTTAAATAGCTAAAGTACGTATCAAAGACCACATAAAGAAAACACCGAGTTTTTACAGTAGGGCCACGAAAACCCCGATTATGTTTTTTGTAGGCAGTAAAACGTACATTAGCTATTTTAATAGGTTGTACCACACGGCAATCAAGCCCCTCGTAAAATTTCGGGCCGTCTGTTCGACTGTAGGGCGCTGCACGTCTAATTGAAGTTTAGGGGTGTATTATATGGGACAAAGGGTGTAACGATACACCCTTTTACACCCTTTTTTCTTGAGAGTGTACTACAGTTCACTGTAGCTAGCGTAAGCTACGTTATCACGTTAAGCTATGTGATAACGTAAGCTTTCCAAGTTAGGTTACGCGGTAACGTGACCTTACGTGCTCAAATAGGTCACGTGATCACGGAATGTTTTTGTGACACGAGTAACTTCTTTCGGTCATCGTTCGATTCGCAGAGCTCTAGAACGCTTAGCCATAGCCGGCATAGCTCAATAGCACGAGGCTGTCTGCGGCTCCCGGCACGCACACCGTGACGCCACACGGTGTGCTTGTGGCGTCACGTAGTAGTAGGTGGATATTTGGCACGGGTGGTGAAAGAACATGTCAACTGCAGTGACTGCTTCCTACTTGTTATTAAGCAGGCTTCTAAGGCTCACAGTGATTCCACCATCAAGCACCAGGACAGGGCAGGACTATACTATCCATCGGAGAAGCTAGTGAGGGTGCTGTATGCGCTGAAGAACTTCGTAGAGGTTTTACTGAAAAAAAAACAAAATATGCTGAAAAAGCCTTTGTATGCAGTTATTGAGACTTTGGTAGATACACTTATGCACCATGGCGCTGTGAAATGCGCAAAGGCAGATAAAGATGTTTTCCTGCAAGTTCTGTGTACTAAGTATTTCAGGCCAATTTCCACAAACAACTCTGCATCCGTGTCTGACAAGCATGACCTCAAGAAGATCTTCTTCAACCAGCCCCTATCTAGGAAATCGTTAAAGCTCTAGAACTGCATCCGTGAAAAACAGTGCGGACCAGAAGAAACGGGTCAAAAGATTGAAAAAAAAAAAACTGAGCTTAAAAAAATTAAAAAAAAATGAAAATGTATTTCAAGATCCCCAGTCAAAGCGTTGCTGACGGGTGCGCAGGTTTCCGGTCAGCGAAGGCTCGTTCGCGGTCCTGAGAAAAATCCCTTGACTGCCACATGTGATCCGCGGGCCGTATGTTTTGCGGCTCTGCTCCAAAAGCCACAAGAACGCTAAGTGGCTGCTGTCGCGACGTCGTGAACGTCCGCCAGCCTCTCTGTCTTCTTTTTAATTTGGATTGACTATTACTGTTGTTGCACCTCTGGTGCTTGTCATATATGACAAGCACCAGAGGTCTGGTAACATTTCAGCATAGAAACAAAACCAAGAAGTGAAAGCTAAAAGAAAGGTTAAGACTTCTTTTATATGTGAAAACTATACTGACGGTGCCCTGCGCTAGCTATTTAGCACGGGTTACAAATGTATTCAATTCACAAATGGCGTCACAGTGGACTGTAGCAGCGGGCAGCGGAGAAGCGTCGTCTGCATTTTTGTATGGGGTTTTGGCGCCTCTAGTGGCAAATAGGGGAAGCAGGCGCAACGACGACGAAGCATGGGGAAGCCAACCATTGGGCAGGCATTATCGGTATAAAGGAGGCTATGCACAGGCATGGTCCTGCTCGAGAAGGGTTCCGCGTAGAAGCGACGAAGTTCTGGGCTCGCGAAAAGGCGTTTGGAGATGCTTTCACGCACTCCGCTCTCGTGCACAACACTCAAGTTCACCACAGCCACAAGAAAGGTCTTGCTCGGTGAAATCCTGATTGAACGTGCAAGAATTTTCGCGGCGTGCTAGACGAGTTTTGACGGAAGCTTCTTGACGCGGACCCGGAGGAGTACCGGAACCTGTGTCGCGTCAGCCAGACAAAGTTTCTGCAGTTCCTGTCACACGTGGAACGAAGAAACGCCCGACAAAATGAACCAGCGAACGCACAAAACACAACGATGCGCCACTTTTGTTTTCATCGCCCAGAAACAAAAAAAAACAAAAAAAAAACAATGTACCGTTGCCAGACTGAACGCTTTTCAAGTCAATCTCCCGCCAAAAATCCACGAGTGAAAAAGGCGCTTGACTCTATCAGCCCGCGCGTCCGCGGACGAGGCGCGGATCGCAGGAATCATGACGTGCCGGTCACTTGGTACACGGCCTGCGGACGAAAATCGCGATTCGGTCCGTCGTGTGAATCGACGGTACGACGTGCGACCGACAGACACAGGAAATAGCAATGGCTCTCGTACGGGGCGCAGCCAAGCCAGCCAAGCAGCCAAGCCGATCCACTACGAAGAGGCGGGGTGTACCTCTCCTCCACGCGCCCGAAATGCCGAGAGAGAAAACAAGTGGGAAGGAGGTAACTACCGACTAAATTGCGTCTGGCGCAGTCAATATTGCTCTAAAAAAATGTTTTTCCCCGTAAAATTCATTTTTTGACACGCGTGTCCCAACCAGACTGTTTTGAAAAAACTTTTTTTTTCTTTTTCAGGGGCCCTTTAAGGTAGTGTCTGGCCAGTTTTTGGTATCTATATTTTGTTTAGCGCAAGTATATAGTGTTAGACATACCTCACCCAATCCGTTTTTTTTTTTCGTTTGGTACTTCCTTTAGCGAATAATGTAAGTTGTAATTGGTTTTAGTTGTTGCGTTATTGTAGTAAGGTGGTGAGCTGGTACTAATTGAACACCCTGAAAAATAGTTCGCAAAATGTCAAGGAGACAGGGAGAGTAACACGTAGACCTCATGCAAGCGCAGACTGAGCTCGCATAAATCAGAGAAGGAAGAAATAAAGAATGCGGACGGAGCTCGAGCACAGGCCCAAGTGGAACGCGCTGATTTACCTGTTAGCAGGAGCAGATTAAAAAAAACATAATTTCCATGTCAGTTAAGGTAACAGATGCATGGCTAATACATAAAAACAGCTCAGTCTCCCTTTAATAACTACGATAGATTGTCACCTACCTATGCACTGTTTAAACTGCTCGTGTATGTCATCTTTAGGAAAAACGTGAGTAATTAGCAGATACTATAAAAACATACAAGAGAATTATTTTAGGCTTTTATTATTCGTAGTATGGGCGACCGATGTGTCCGCACATCCGTCTTTTACCTCAGCTGCCGAGGAAATCGTTTTTACAGTCTTATGCATATGGGTAAATTAGCACATTCCACTTGGACCTGTTCAAACTTTTGCTAAAGCTCCTTCCGCATTCTTTATTTTCTTTCTTTTCTAACGTATCTGTGTTGGGAGTCTGCACTCCTATGTAGTGTATGTATTCCTCTCCTTTATTCCTTGTTTTTCGTGTGCTATTTTTTAAGATGTTCAATCAGAATGAACTCACCACCTTACTGCATGGGAAGGCTGTTGAGTGTCTGCAAAACAATCTACCTGATATCTTTGCCTCACGCGCCGGTTCCTGAAGCTCACATTCTCCGAGCACAGCCTTTCTGATTTCTCTCATCCTCTTACTTCTTTTATTTTGTGTTCAATAGATCGAGTTGCGAATGTGCACGAGTCTGTGTTCTACATTATCCTGTTTTTTTTTTTTGTCCTTGTCTTTTTGTGCACTTTTTTTCAAGTTGGTCAATGATATTTTTATCATATGTTCTGATCTGTGTTTTCATCTTTATACTTACTGCAGCCTTTCCCAATTAGACATTGGCATTAACTTTCGCCATCCTGATGTCAGTGTCCTGAGACGACACAGAATGACAGTCTCCTCTGCTGAAGTCATGGCTTCATGGAAGACCGCCAAGGCTGTTCATGGTAAGGTGCTTATATATTGAGCTATATAATAGCAACTTATTGCCGCTAGGATTGTTTTTAACACAGACTGTATTTATGGCGTGGCCTTTAGCGATTTTGATGCCACGCACGTGGAATGAAAGTCTGTAGAGGAATTGCGCATTTCATTCGTAAGCGGAATGCTGAGTTTACAACAGAAGTGTGTTGCGTTGCCTTCCGTTGGTGGATCGGTGGCCGACGGCGCTAGCACACACCAGCTTGAAGCACATGGAGCCAAAGCTTGCACTGCAAAACCCAGGGACCCTGGGTTCAATCCCCACCCCTGTCCATTTCGATCTGGATGAGCATTGTACCGGCATGCGGTCGTATATCACTACTGCGTGGTGCAGGTTGAAGACCCCAGGCTAGCAGTCGTACTGCACTGGCTAAATTGCTCATCTACAGCGAGCGACGCATCGCAACTTTGAAATGGCTGACCAACTACACGCTGTAGACATATCCAGAGGACTCCAACAGAAGTGTGTCACTACTTGCCTCCAGTCTTGCTGTGTGTGTTGTATTTGCATTTTGTATTTGTTTATTTAGTGTTCCCAATAATGGCTGAAGCCTTCGCATTGGTGCGCTTGTTAGTAACAACACACAAACACAAACAAACGGCGAGAGTGGTGAACAGTGCCACTTTTGCCGCTTGCCACCGCGCCCATTAGTTTTCGGAGAGATTTTGGTCTCTGTGGTATTGGGTCATATATCGCACATGGACACAATCAGGGCGCTGTACCTACAATTCAACACTTGCAAGACATGCGTGAATACACCCCATAGGTGGTCGCACTTTCAGAGTCATTTTAATGTTGCATAAATGATAGAATGGATGCTTGGGCGAGTCGGTGAACCATATTCTACGTTGACAGTGCAGAGAAACAATCGCTCACCAGATACTCAGGAAGACAAGCACACGCGTTGAACTTACAACTCGTGTATTTGACTACTTCGTTCCTCTCTTCAACGCCTGGGTTGACTTTCCAGAACGTGATAAGCAGAAAAAATAGCACAAAATACAAGGAAAAAAAGCGAAGAAAAAAAAAACACGAAAAAAGCGAAAATAGGAACAATGTGACGTGTTGGGCTAGTTGGTTTGAGGTGAACATCTTGGGGAGAAACAGCGGCAAAGAAACTTGGACAAGAGTAAAGGAACAAACACGACAGGATGGCGCTGAACTAACAACTGTTGTTTATTCCACAAAATTGGAAGAAGGAAAACAAGAAGCATCTTAATCAGATAAAAATATATAGACACACAGAAACGTGCCAACCAAGCAGCATATTATGTAGCGATAGGCCCAATCAGTGTCTACGTAATGCCCGTCATAGTCGATCGCAGGTACCCGAACTCTTTGTCAGATAACGCCACAGACGGTTCGCTGACGCATCTCCCGCCAAGTTCTGAAATAAATAAGGCCTCGATAATTTCCCTTGTCACTCTGTCTCTATGTCTGTCCAAAACAGTGGCTTCAGTAAAATTAGGCTGGGACATGCAGTCCCTGCAGTGCAAAGGTAGCAACCCCCCGACCGTAGCTTTCTGTGAATACGAATGCTCCCTGAGTCTATCATTTAGGCAGCGGCCCGTCTGTCCAACGTACACCTTGCCACGAGACAAGGGGATCTTATAGACCACGCCAGACACACAGCCCACAAACGGCACTGCGTGTTTTTTTGGTGCATTTGTTTTTTAACCGCTTTTCGGCAATAGCACCCACCTTAGCACATATCTGACCCATTTTTTGGGGGGCAGAGAACACAACCGGGACGCCATAGCGACCTCCGACTTGTTTCAGGTTATGGGAAACGTGATGAAGATAGGGGACGACCACCTTTTTTTTGTCGAATTTAGTCTTCCTCTCCCTTCCTTTAGCTTTTTTCAACAGGGAGCTAGCCACCTCGGTCGAAAGGGCTGGTGGAAATCCTGAAAGTTTTAGTCTGTTAACCTGGTCGTTGAAGCTTTTCTTCATCAAGTAAACGCAGGACTTTTTTCTCGGGTCTGCCCTAAAAAAGTCCTGCGTCCACTTGATGAAGGAAAGCTTCAACGGCCAGGTTAACAGACTAAAACTTTCAGGATTTCCACCAGCCCGTTTGACCGAGGTGGCTAGCTCCCTGTTGAAAAAAGCTAAAGGTAGGGAGAGGAAGACTGAATTCGACAAAAAAGGAATGGTGGTCGTCCCCTATCTTCATCAGGTTTCCCATAACCTGAAACAAGTCGGAGGTTGCTATGGCGTCCCGATTGTGTTCTCTGCCCCACAAAAAATGGGTCAGATATGTGCTAAGGTGGGTACTATTGCCGAAAAGAGGTTAAAAAACAAATGCACCAAAAAAACACGCAGTGCTGTTTGAGGCCTGTGTGTCTGGCGTGGTCTATAAGATCCCCTTGTCTCGTGGCAAGGTGTACGTTGGACAGACGGGCCGTTGCCTAAATGAAAGACTCAGGGGAGCATTTGTATTCACTGAGGGCTACGGTCCGGGGGTTGCTACCTTTGCACTGCAGGGACTGCATGTCCCAGCCTAATTTTAGTGAAGCCACTGTTTTGGACAGACATAGAGACAGGGCGACAAGGGAAATTATCGGGGCCTTTTTTATTTCAGAACTTGGCGGGAGATGCGTCAGCGAACCGTCAGTGGCGTTATCTGACGAAGAGTTCGGGTACCTGCGATCGACTATGACGGGCATTACGTAGACACCGATTGGGCCCATCGCTACATAATATGCTGCTTGGTTGGCACGTTTGTGTGTTTCTATATATTTGTATCTGATTAAGATGCTTCTTGTTTTCCTTCTTCCAATTTTGTGTAATAAACAACAGTTGTTAGTTCAGCGCCGTCCTGTCGTGTTTGTTCTTTTACTCTTGTCTAAGTTTCTTTGCCACTGTTTCTCCCCGAGATGTTCACGAAAATAGGAAGCCCTTACAAGTCATCCCTCTCCCTCACTGCTATCCTGAAGATAGAAATTGGAGCTTTTTGGTCTACAGCACTATAGAAGGACTACTTAAACACTTGTTCTTCAGATGCTCTATTCTTTGCGCTTCCATTATTTCTCTTGTCAATGGGTCTCGACTCTTAGCTATTATGGAACAATTTTCAAAATGTGCTACACAACCACAATCCGGACAGTGGGTTCCCAAGTTTCCAGCGGCGACTCGGTGGGTGTTATAAAAATGCTTCTTTAAACAATCATTCAAACACCTGCCAGTCTGGTCTACATAAGTAGCGTAGTAAGGAGTATGGAGGCCAGACTGCCAGGTGTTTGAATGATCATTTCAGGGAGCATTTTTATAATACCTACCGAGTTGTCGCTGGACATTGAGAATCTACTGTCAGGATTGTGGTTGCGTAGCACATTTTGAAAATTGTTCCGTAATAGGGAGGATTTGACACCCACTGTCAAGAAAAATAATGAAACCGCAAAGAATAGGGCATCTGAAGGACAAGTGTGTAAGTAGTCCTTCTATAGCGCTGTCGACTAAAGAGCTCCAGTTTCTATCTAAACGATAGCGGTGAGGGAGAGGGATGAATTGTAAGGGTTTGTTAAGTGCCAGCTGAATGTTTTAAGGCCACACACACAGAGACGAACAAACTTTAACAAGCATGAACCAACTAGCTCAGCTTCAAGCCGTAACCATCTAAGGGCTTGCTTTTTTCTTTTGTCTTTTCCTTTTCTTTTGTCTTGTCTTTCGCTTTTTTTCTTGTATTTTGTGCTATTTCTTCTGCTTATCACGTTCTGGAAAGTCAATCCAGACGTTGAAGTGAAGAATGAAGTAGTCGAATACACAAGAGTTATAAGTTCAGCGCATGTGCTTGTCTTTTTTGAGTATCTGGTGAGTGATTGTTTCCCTGCACTGTCACCGTAAATATACAAAAAAATGAAAAATGACATTAGCATACTTGTCGTGCCAAACCCTGTCACACTTGTTCCGAACTCTGATCTCCATGAGATCACAATACCATCGTTTTTGTTGTAGTGGCGCGGCATATTCTATACTTGTTTTGCTTCAGTCTTTGTAAGGGGGACGCTGTAATCCGATTCTACTCATCTATGGTGTACTAGATAGCACCATATTTGCAGAGCTAGTCTTCGGTTTCTGAAGTTCCATCGAAATATATTTCAGCTTTTAAGTTATTTGTTATTTGGCATGTAAATTTACAAGCTTATCTAGATTGAAGGCAGCAAATATCTTGCCAGCACTCATGGTACGCGTTTGAAGTATATTGCTTTAACATATTTGACCCAACCTCTGATTTTTATTTGTCAGTGCCTCTAGCGAGTTGTGCATGCTAGTATTGCTTTTGTTTGTTTGTTTCAGATAATCTACAGTACATTTTTCACCTTTCTACTCAGTGCAGCCCTCGCCGAACAGAGGCTAGCATCGACTAGGCCGAGGATAGGTCCATGGCAGTCTCCAAAGGTTGTTGATGGTAAGCTGCCTTATATATACAGCTGTGTAAGAGCAGCTTGTTCTGGTGACAATTTGAAACACATTTTTATGTTTTAGAAAGTGAAATTTGCATGGGCATACTTGCAATGTGAAACCTTACCAAGCCTGTTCTGAACTTTCATCCTTTTGAGATTTCAATACAGCCGTTTGTGCTGCGCACACACTGGCTACTTCGGCCAGGTAGAGACTTGATCCATATGAAGGTAAACAGGTGAGTATCAACTGCTCAGTGCTGTCCGTGGTGACGTTCTCTCCTTATCAGACGACTTACCACACTTGTTTGGCAAGGCATTTGAAAAGAAGAGCAAGTCAGCTGCTGCATAATGCTCCCAGTACTGGGCAGTCAATGGTTGCTTGTTCACCTTTGTATAGATCACGACTGTACTTCAAGCTCGGCAAGTGTGACACTTATCTGATTCAGCCTAGCAGTGGTGTGCTGAGCGGTATCTGTAGAGCTAGTTGACTTGTGTAGTCACAGTGGCTGTGTGGTATAAACCACACCCAATTGGGAACATTAATGCAATGTTGTGTAGTCCCATTGATGCTATGATTATAATTACACACCGTTTCATGGCACGAAACAAAAAAAACGCGATGTAATCAGTTGTTTAGACTGCCTGCGCGACCTTCAAGCGTGTCTTTGTACGTTCTCCGTGGTGAAATGCCCTCTTTAAGCAAAATTTAGAGAATCCTTGAGCTATATGCTGCAAGGAGTGAAAGAAGTTGTCCGGCCGCATTCTCCCCTCTTTTGTATACTGTGTGAATGCAGACGGACGCGCACTTTGGATGCTTTGAACTTAAAGGCCCCACATAAAGCTCACGGCTTAATAAGCATAAATTATTGCGAAGTGTTTGCGGATTTGGCTTTTAAATGTCATGCACATGGGAAGCACAATGGTGGTGTAAAGTATGCCGAAATCGTAATGGTGCACTTTAAGGTTATACAGGGTATATTCAGCGAAAAGCGGGCCAAATCTTTTGTGCCAAAACTATACATCCCACAAAAAAAAGTCTTGTGTGTTTTTTGGTCCTGGGCCAGGGGCCTATTTAGAAAAATGATTACAAAACAATGGAGTTAATAATGTGTATGTGTGCTGATTATTGTCTTTTTTCTTTCAATTACAGCATACACGGATGGTATCTCCAAGGAGAAGGGGTGGGATTATGTAGAGAATCTAGTGCTTTGTTTTATGGGTACGAAGCTTTCCGAAGTAAGGTCATAATAGAAAAAGCACCACCAAGTTCTGCCTGGTCCTGAGCAGCCACGATAATGAACACAGAATTCAGAAGAATAGTAATACGAAAGACTTATGCAGGCAGCCACGCTTTTTGAGTTTGCAATGACCTTTGATTATGATCACAAATATTCCTGCTTTGCTCAAGATCGCCTAGTTTACAGACCATATTGGTGATCTTCAGCGCAGCAGGAATATTTTTGACTACAATTAAACATTATTGTTAATTGACCAAATGTGGCTGTCTGTGTAGTCCTTCGTGTCTTTATTCTTTTTACTTGTGTGGTCATTATTTCATTTGTTCTCATGATTTAGTCCTTCGTGTTTTTGTTTTTGTGACTTATGTGGTAATTTTTTTTTGAGGGTTTAGTTAAAGACATTATGCCCTCTTCATTTTTTAGTATGGGATACAGACGTGACCTCGTCGTGTTCAAGGAACAGTAATGACCTTTTCATCTTGTATTGCCTCTGGTGAACAATGGTGTGTGTGTGTGTGTGTGTGCAACATACGTGGTCAGAAGGGATTATTTGGGGACCGAACGGTAAAACAAGGCCAGCGAGGAGCGACTGGGGGACTTTGAACATCGCAGGGTGCAAGGCAGGACTTCAACGACGAGGCTAGCAAGCAAGCCCATGTTTAAACTGCTGTGCTCGACCAGAGAGGTGAATCAGGACTGTGACTCTGTGAGCGAGAATCAACGACTCTGGAACTTTCGTGTAGTTTACAGCTTGATTGTTGCCCCCCGTTTGTTTTACTTTATAGGTGTTCGTGTGCTGTTACATTTTTAATTTTAATGGTTGTCCGTGTGATATTACAGTTTTGTTTCTTATCATTTTTTTAATTTGGGAAGTGCTAGTTTTGAGTTTTGGCGTTTGTTTGTATAAAACTTTTTTTTCCAAACCATATTCCCTGTCTGCTCCCTCGACAACCAATCCCACCAAAGGGCTGCGACTTTCCGACGCCGAATGATATGTTAAAATGTTTTCTAACTAATGATTGCCTGCATTCTATCTTTGTGCATACATAATTGTCGGAATGACAAATTCCGAACCAGGCCAATAAAGATTCGTCTGTGCCCCATTCTGTAGATATATCTACGTAAATACACGTTTGGCAGTGTGGGATAGCAGTAAATTGCATAGTTTGTGGATATCCGTAAAAATGCATTATACGATGCCAAGTCTGGACCTGGAAAGTATAGTACCCGCCCCATGGCAATAATTTTCATGTGATGCTAGTAGGAGCATCACATGAAAATTGCTTTATGTGGGGTGGGCACCCTATTTGACAGGCCCAAGCATGGTATCATATAAAGCAGTCTATATATGGTATATAAGGAATTGGGCAGATATGGGTTTATAAGGAATTGCGTAGATATGACTTTATTCATCCAGATATGGCCTTATTGTGGATATCTGCCCCATTCCTTATGTATCCATATATGTATTTTTAATATAAATCCAGATATAACATTTTTGTAAGGGTAGGTAACTCACTCTATTAAACTATTTCTATTATTTTCCAGTGTTGCTTGATACGGTTTAGTATACGGTTAGACCCACTCCAGTGAAGATCTCCGGATTGGCCAGATACGGTTCAGCTTCCGCTTCGACCGATTACGGTTGGGATTCCGGACTGGTTATTTCCGGTTCATTTAACGGTTTCTAGAAATCCGGTTTGCTTATGTGCCCATATGGCGGATTGAAATTCCGGATTCATTCCGGTTTGTTTTTGAAGCGTTTTTTGGTAGGGATTTTTCTTATTCCCGGTGATGCCTGATACGGTTTAATATACGGTTAGACCCACTCCGGTGAAGCTCTACGGATTGGCCAGATGCGGTTCAGCTTCTGCATCGACCAATTACGGTTGGGTTTCCGGACTGGTTATTTTCGGTTCATTTTACGGTTTCTGGAAATTCTGTTTGCTTATGGATCCGTATGACGGACTGAAATTCCGGATTCCTTCCGGTTTATTTTTGAACCATTCTTTTTGATAGGGTAACACATGATTTTATTAAAGTTAAAGTTAAAAATTAGGTCCAGGTTGAGAAATGGTTGAAGCGTACTACATCACGAAGGACAACAGTTCTTTAAATAAAAGCGCCGAATAAGACAAGGACGAAGAAGTGGAACAACACACGGCGTTGGCCATCTCGCCATTCATGAATGGCCATCTCGCCATTGATTGTAATAGATGCCCGTGTTCGCCGGTGTTACATGACATTAGGATTTTGGCTCGTTATCGCGACCGAACAAGCAGAGAGGTGCACGAAGCGTATGCAATTAGGGATAAGGGCGTTGAGTGCATAAGTGAAGCGTCACTCGCCCTGTCAAAGAGTGAGTTTGAATATTTGAGTGAAGCATTGCGAAGGACATGCTCATGACTAACAGGGTTCTGGGGCCTATAAATGCATGTACTTTTCAAAAATAAACAGTTGCGAGTGCGCCTTGTGTCGTTCCACTTATTCGTCCTTGTCTTATTCGGCGCTTTTATTTAAAAAACCATGAACCAACTGGCCCAACTTTCCACTTTGCTGCAATTTATTTCTTTTACAACGGGCTATTTTATTTGTTCCCCCTCCCATCATCAGTCGGTGTATCCCCTAATCAACCTAATTGCTGTGTCGCGCTGCCGGGCAAGGATCTATACGTACGCCATTCGACGTGGATGCTTCCCAGAGGACGTTATTGCGTTATTTCATGGAATACAACCGTCCATCGGCCACGCCAAAAGAATTTGCCGAATTCTACGCTTTGAATCTTGGAAACAGGTAGAAAGATACAGAGACTGCTTGAGGATCCGTTGCTACTGCAGTTGTGTTGCGACGCAGGCAGCGGAGAGGGCCTACAAGGGTCACCTGCGGACAGCAGCTGAGTACACTGAAGTTTTGTGGCAGCAGGCAAGAGCGTCGATACCAAGAGCCCAAAAACGCGGCAACATACGACAACCACAGGTGTCTTTTCTCGGAGGTGCGGTCCTGCCTCCAAACATCGAGGCAGCCTTGGAAAAAGGTCCAAAGTTCTGCAAAGAACCCAAACTGCGTCCTGTGGCCAAGCTGTCCTTGGTGAGAGGGATGGCGGAAAAAGCCACCCCTGAGGACAAGGAAAGGTGCGTCGCGGATGGCGTCGACGTTCTACGGCGCCTGCCAGGTCAATCGATGAAAGGATGGAATAACATGCACATCATCGACTACTTCAAGGACAACGACCTGAAGCTGCTAACTTCCGATAAGGAAGGTGGCTTTGTGGTTGTGACGCGGGACATGTTTGCTGAAAGGTCACAACAAGCAATCCTCAAGAACTTAAAAAAAGTGAGCCCGGGTTCCTTGTCTAAGGTTAAGGCCCGCGCTAAGGAGCTTTGTGGTGATTTGAACTTGGCGGGGCTGCAAAAAAGCGTGCAATCTGCCGCCGGTCTACATCTGAATATTTTCTTTTCTGCCAAAACGCACAAAAGTGGGAACCCTTTTCGAGCGATTGTAACGGAAAGGGGCTCCTGGCAGGTCCACTTGTCTAGCTTCCTCAGTAAGCACTTGTCAACATTGAAGCTGTACGATCCTTTTTTGGTGCGAAACTCGGAGAGTGTTATTGAATTTCTGGAGGAAGGAGCGCGGGTATTTCAAAGTGCCTTTTCGGTGGATGCTGAAGATCTTTTTTATTCTGTACCGCATGAGCCACTCTTTTGTGCGGTTAGGAAATGTATCGAAAAAAAACGGAGAGGTGACGCTTTATTCCTCCAGTGGCGTTAGCGTTGACAGTTTTCTTGAACTTCTTTCTTTTTATCTTGCGCACACGTATGTTTCGTTTAAAGGGGACTTGTATGTTCAGAAGAAGGGCATCTGCATTGGGTCGCGTTTGGCGCCGGTTCTGTGTGACATTTTTTTAAGCAGTTGCGACAACGCCATTCTAGAGAAGCTAAGATGCGATGGCAAAAACAGGATTTTTAGATACGTAGATGATTTTTCTTATTTTTAGTGAAGCACCTGAGGCATCCTTGGCAGATGCTGTATCTGCGATGATGCGTATCTTCGGTGCTTGCGAGGACGGTTTGACTTTTACCTTTGAGACACCCACTAAGGGGAAGTTACAATTTTTAGACATTAAGACCATATATGTTGGGCGTATGAGCCGAAATCCAAGAAAGCGATACTACCATTTGAGTCGGCTCACTCTAAGTTAGTAAAAAGGGGCATCGCCAAAACGTGCTTGGAGGCCGCTCTCAAGAAGTCTTGCGAGCATTCCGTTCAGGAAAGTTTCGCGCGACAGATCACAAAACTGCAAGAGGCCGACTTTTCGCAAAGGTGCTTAACTGAGGTTGCTGAAGGCCTGGTAAAAAAGATAAAAGGAACGGGCAAACCCACCCTTGAGAGACCCAATATGAGGCCAGCGGTTATTCCATACCTACACTTAGTGTCACATAATTTAAAGAAGGTGGCCCAGCGTTTCAACGTACCTGTGGGTTTCTCAGCGCCCAATCGGATGGTCAGACTTTGCCATAAAATCAATTGTCCCGATCAACAGACTGATCTTTGCAGCAAAAAGCACAAAACAAAATTTGCCGAGTGTGCCTCAGGAGTTGTATACGAAATCCCCCTGTCATGCGGCGCCGTGTACATTGGCCAGACGGGCAGATGCGTGAATGACCGCGCCCGCGAGCATGCTGCTGCCACGCGAGCTAGCCCGTCTGGCCATCTCGCCATTCATTGTAATAGATGCCCGTGTTCGCCGGTGTTACATGACATTAGGATTTTGGCTCGTTATCGCGACCAAACAAGCAGAGAGGTGCACGAAGCATATGCAATTAGGGATAAGAACGTTGAGTGCATAAGTGAAGCGTCACTCGCCCTGTCAAAGAGTGAGTTTGAATATTTGAGTGAAGCATTGCGAGGGTCACGCTCATGACTAACAGGGTTCTGGGGCCTATAAATGCATGTACTTTTCAAAAATAAACAGTTGCGATGCGCCTTGTGTCGTTCCACTTCTTCGTCCTTGTCTTATTCGGCGCTTTTATTTAAAGAACCATGAACCAACTGGCCCAACTTTCCACTTTGCGACAACAGTTCGTGTGTGAGCCAACCTTCGGTGACTCTGACCCCCTCAAAAAGGTGAAGATTCTGGAGTTTGGGTAACAAAAGCTCCTGACAAAAGAAAGAAGAAATCTAGTTCTAAAATCAGGTGGAAAAAAAAGAAGGTGACAGATTCTAGGAGGCGCCTTTCAAGCGCTTGTGTTTAGTTCTCTTCTTGTTGTTGTCCTCGCCACAGTCGCGTTGCTTTTCAACATAAATTCTTGCAAAATTGCCCAGTTATCTATCCTCTCTTCTACACCCCCTTCCACCGTAAAATATGCAACCAAGACACCCTCTCTCCGCGGCCGGTATCGACGGGCCGAAGCAGCAGCGCAACACGATTTTGGGGAAATCGAGGTGGGAGTTTATTATTTGCTCTTCTCCGAAAAATGACCTACGGCCAGTGGTCTACATAAAGTTTTTCACGAGAGAAAGATGAGTGAAGATAGAGGCGAGCTGCGGAACTTTTAACATCTTAGAAGCCCGAATATTAAAAAAAACATGAATTCCGCGAATATAATTCGCTATTGAAAAGTATACACAGCAAATCAGTCCTAATAGCAAATTGTTGTGCACATATATATTCACGAATTCTACATATCCCGATATTGAGAAAGTACTCTTCTCACGAAAATAAATTTGTTTACAGTATGCACATTTCATTTCTTCATAGGTCGAACTCTTTAATCGCACGTCGGTAAAACACGTTACAAATTAGCGCGATTCTTACCTTTCCAATTTAGTAAACCCGAAGATATTGTTGTCAACCTCACCCGTAGCACGAGCATAGTTGTAAACCCGAGGCTGGGGATACAGACAAGGGACAAACACAGAATGACACAAATTTCGTTCGTGTCGTCCTGTGTTTGTCCCTTGCCCGTATCTCCAGTCTCGGGTTTACAACTATGCTCAATTTACACCAGCTAGCCTGCACCCTCACCATTTCTTTATCACCCATACATTGTGCCGACTGTGTCCGCTGACTCAATACAACGACAGTCTTGAGCGCTACCAGTTCACTACAGTTCACAAACAGAATATGGCTTGATTTTAGCATCATTTTACGAGCCGAGTTTTATAAAGTTCTGTAACGTTTGGCTGAACCGGCTGGCATAACAACAGTGGCTATAAAAGCCGGCTGTAAATGCCGGCTGTAACAAAAGCTAACACCGAAAAGCTTCACACCTGTTGGAAACCATACAAGAAGATCCCAAGCAGCACATTGTGAATGGGCCATCGCTGGCAAGCGCACTATGGCCAACCAGATTTTCGATGGCCAAAGCCTGGTCAAAGTGCTCGGCAATAGCTGTGTTTTGGTCCTCGTCTGGTGACTTGCCATTCACTTTATGCCAGTCACTGGCCATTCACTTTAGGCCAATGACTGGCCATTCACGTTTGGCCAGTGACTGGCCATTCACCTTTGGCCAGTGCCATTTCCTTTTGGCCAGTCACTGGCCATCCACTTCTGGCCAGTCACTTTTGACCAGCCACTGGCCACTCGATTTCGGCCAGCCACTGGGCAGTCACTTTCGGCCAGCCAGTGGCCATTCACTTTTGACCAGCCCCTGGCCATTCCCATTTGGCCAGTCACTGGCCATTGACTTTCGGCCAGTCACTGGCCGAAAGTGGCTGTAGTTATACAGTTCATATATAACTTATCACAGACGGCCACAAAATGTTGGTGTTCCTCAGAATACTGTCAAGAATTTCGGGAGCTCAAGTTTGAGAACTCAACCCTAGAAACTTTTACATATTAATGACAAGCGAAGCTGCTGCAATGTTGCTCATTATTTATTGGACTTTTTGAGTTCTACGTCTTACGACGCTGGTTGCGGCGACCACCACTCCAGTCCTCCGTGGTCCCACCATTAAGATCCCACGGTAATGCTGGAGTAAAAAAAAATAAGTAATTTTTGTGAAGGGTCAGTGCAACGATGTTCAGTTACAATATTTTTCACTTTACACAAGCTTGCTGGCACTAATGGGAAAGAGAAGCCTTGAGTACACAGTAAAAGTTTTTACACACTTAAGGGTGTAAATCAGTTTGTCCCAAGGCTAACACCCTCATGGTGTTCAGGCAAGCACCCTTCATAATGGGTGCTTGCTAACACCCTTGGCCAAGGGTGCTGGGCATGAAATGGGCGCCCGCTGGGGTGGCGCAGTGGATGCTGGGCCACCCCAGCCAATCCGGCGCCGGGAGAGTATCACGCGACGTTTTGGTTAAGTGGAGTTCAAGGTCACATGACACTCTCTCGACGCTGGATTCGCTGGGATGGCTGGTAGCGTCCGCCGCACTCGGACGAAGGGTGAAATGAAGTATAGGTCCCAGTGAAAATATTATAGGAATGTGTCCAATACACATATCAGAACTTGTAAATTGTATAAAAATCATATACGGTATTGCATACTCTTACATTATTTTATATGATTTACAGCTTATCATGTTTACTGAACACATTTACACTTTTTCACTTAGAGGGATTGCCACATCATCACATACGAGCCACGTGATAAAGAAATAATGAGTCACATTGAGCACAACTCATGAAGTAATACAAAAGAGCTCCTGGCAAGCCAGATCATAACGGATCCGGGGGCAATTAGGAAGTGCTACGGCGCCCCCCTTTCTCGAACTCTAAGTGAGCAAGCAGTGGCCCCAAGCATCGTACTGCACGGCTGAATCATTTTAAGCATCATGGGCTGCCACAAACGAGGCAAGGGGAGCTTTCCTTTTTGGAGATCAAGTGACATGTTTTGTTTGTTTCAGAGCATTGCAGGCAACACGCTTCCCTTATCACTAGTCTCCTTATGCGCATCTGATTACTGATTGGAAACAGGGTAGAGGGCGGTGGTCTAGCCCTTGACTGAACCACAGAAGTATTTTAGTAAGTGAAGCTCATTACGACATCAATTAGAATGTATTAAATTGAACATTTATTGAACCCTAAGGGACAAATTAAAAATGCAATGTATGCCATTCCATGACATAAAGAATGCTATCTGCAAACATGTAACGAAAAATATCACATAATGAACTTGCACTCTACGGCAAAAAAGCAAATGTTTCAGTAGAAGACGCTATTCTCTTGCTCACGTAGAATAAAAATTATAAAGTTCTGGAAGACTACTATAGATGAGGAACTCGTAGAGCTAAATTCTAAGCACCTCGCCTTCAGGAGGTCAGCATAAGTTATCGCAGAAGGTACCCAACATTTAAAGAAAGAAAAAGAAAACATGCCTCCATAAAACCTTCTATCATTCATCCTGGAAGCAAAATAAAAATGAACCTGATAATGCTGGCGAGAAAAGTGCATCATAAACTTTTAAAACGGCTCACAAAACATCTCTTCGACCACATACCTGTCTGCAAACTTTGTTCAAAAATTTGATTACGACTGTCCTTGGAGTTGTGTCCCACAAGCCAAGGAAAAGCCTCTCCAGAGCAACCAGCGTGTTGGAAGCCTTGCATTCGCACTGGATGCTGAACAGCCAATATGCTGCCAACAACATGCAAAGCCCCTCTTCTGCAGTAAAAACTGAGAACAAGCGCTCACGATCCTCAGCAAGGTGAAGAAAGTCTGCATCGTCCAGCTCCTGCTTGGTGTAGAGGACACATGGTGTCGGTGGGATGTTCTCGCCCTGCGTTAGGTAAAAGGATAAAGCACAACATACTTTAATGTGGAAGGTCAAAAAATGTTTGCTCTCGTCAACTGCTATTATTCGCTGCAATTAAGGCCATGAGCATCAGCCTCCACACAGACATACAGTGCTTATGTTTAAACAAATAACCGGCGTCGGCAGCAATGTAAAACGAATGAGGAATTACAATCGGGGCAACATCACGACATGAAAGTATTGCCATATAATCTTAGCGACACTTTTGAGTATCTCTATTTCTGTACCAAGATGCATTTGCGAAATCTATTTGTGCTTCTGTGGTGAAATACTTTTGTGATGTATTATGATACGCTGCTAGACTTATGTATCTTGTTACATTTATTGTTGTAAATGAGCTGACAGGTTTGGAGGTAAAAAAAATAGAAGCAACGCCAAAAATTCGACGCATCACTGGTTCGTTTTCGCAATGGGAGTGATTTTTTGCTTTGCTCTCACATTTCGCTTTTACAGCGGCCGGTTTTCATTCTGCAGACAGCAGCCTTCCTGTGCACATTTGAGGTTATTGTTTGGGTAAGAGGATGCACAGATGAGAAACAATATGCCCAAAAGAGTCAGAAGGCAAAAAGCAGGGACGTATAGGCAGACACGCTTTGTCAGGCGGTGTCATCGGTCGCCAGCGTTCATTGGGTGCGATAATGGGTTCTTAACGGTGTCAGCGAACATAGCCAAAGGAAGGCAAGTTTTAAAAAGAAAAAAAAGGGGCAAACACCGACAAAAGGTGGGAAGCTCAGGTGCTACAATCTATGTCTGCCATGGACGCACCCTTCACACCTCGCCACCTTGCATTATGAACCGTATAGGGCTGCCGACTGACCATAACGGTACATGCTAATATTTGTCAATTGGCCAATGATAATTTTTTTGCCTTCTCCTCTACACTGAAAAACCCAAAGATGAAGGTTACAGAAGACAGCAAACATAATGTCTCGCATGTAGCTGTCGAAATTAACTTTCACTATCTACATTTCATGTCCAGTCGCTGACCACATGAGCTCCCCCGTCCGAACACCAACCGGAGCAGCGAAAATCCGGCACGCAGCGCGTCGAACGTGGCGAGGTTGACGGTTGTGGTTTTCAACGGTGGAAGGGGGGGGGGACTGCACATAAAAAGGTGCTCGTGATAATATCTTTTTACAGCTACCTATGAGACATTGTTGAGTTTGCACCTTGCTGCACCCCTAGAATTCGTGACAGACAAACGTTTTCTGACAAAATATAAAATGAGCTCTCTGCGTCAAGAGAAGAGAAATCTCGGTGGCCCCAAAGGTAAGCTGCGGCTGCTGGATGACTTGATGTGAACGGACCCAGAATTCGCGGGCATAGAGAGAGGTGCAGAAACTATGTGATATTCAACTGAAAAGTTAATAAGCTCAAATCATTATCCACTTTAAGCCCAAAATGTATGATTCGCACATGCCTATTATTTTAAGTATGAGGCCAAAGGCGAACTAAGTAGTAGTCTGTTGATTTATCGCCGAATAGAATAAATTTTCAGTACCAAACTGGATGATTTGCTTCTGTTTGGAAGGTTGCGATAAAAATTCAATACTTAAGTGGGTGAAAAGCAAATCTTTGTAATAATTATGCGCATGATTACATCCTACAAGTCGTTTTACATGCATACAAAGCACTGTATTTGGAAGCTAACAGAATTTTTAAAAAAAGGCCGTGAGAGTTACGTTGATGCCTTCTTCACTGCGTGTTCGTGGGACTCGGCAAACATTATTAAAGGGAATAATTGTCACAGTATGTTGACGAATTGACCAAAATCTGTTAGTATTTTAATTAATAGCTGTATGGACC
The DNA here is from genome assembly GCA_013358835.2 of Ixodes persulcatus. Lineage (NCBI taxonomy): Eukaryota > Metazoa > Arthropoda > Arachnida > Ixodida > Ixodidae > Ixodes > Ixodes persulcatus. Next base: position 563,492 of record JABSTQ010011181.1, on the reverse strand, counting down.
ATGTTGCAACTGCAGTGTTAAAAGCCAGTCAATATTAAAGGCAACATTAGCGTTTTAAATGTCGGATGCAAAAACCGCGCTCAGCTTGAACTCAAGAATTCGTGCCGTTAATGGTGGGTATTAGAGTGACCTAGTTGTACCGGGTACGTCGTCACTATCTCGACAGTGTGTCCTTGGTAGAAGCATCGGCGTCATACTTCCAGGATAGTGAAGGTGCGTCCGAAGCAACCACGTCAGCACGACATCCTGAGGCCTTCTGAGCGCAAGATTTTGCAATTGGGCGACGAAAAGGCAGATTTTTAGCACTGAATATCTCGAAACTTGTTGCCAATCGCAAATTGTGTCAATTGTGTTATTCTTTATTATTCACTGCCTTTGAAACTAGAACTGAAACATATCCCATAAACCCATTATTAAACATTTTGGTTTATCAGTTTTGATTAACATACTGCTAAGGGTTTTCCCGTTATGTAATCTCCTCCTAACCCCACAAACACACAGTGAAGCCAACATCCAAGTAACACTCACGCCGTTTTTTTTTTTTAACTTTGTTTGAATCAAAATAGAATGCTTTGTATTTATGTATATATAAATATATATAAATACCGGGAGCATGTGCATGTAGCCGTGCACCGTCCCACTATAGAGGTCCGCTTTTTTCTGAAGTAAAACTGGATCAAACGGACAAGGCCAGTTTTACATAAACCCCCAGCACTGCATGTACCAAGGACCAACGAAAAATGATTGCTTACCTCATAGAACACTCTGTGCGGCTTTAAGAGAGAGGCTTGCGGTCGTTGACGATGGGTCTATCCGCTTGGTGCAGCTGGGACCTGCAAGAAAGTTAATGCAGCTTGCCATATACCAGAAAGTAACAAAGAAAAGGCCAGTATATACCAGAAAGTAACAAAGACAAGGCCAGTATTACATAAACCCCCAGCACGGCATGTTCCAAGGACCGCCAGAAATGTTTGCTCACCTTATAGAACACTCTGTGCGGCTTGAAGAGAGCGGCTTGCGGTCTTTGACGGTGAGTCTACCCGCTTTGTGCAATTGGGACCTGCAATAAATTTAATACAGCTTGCCATATACCACAAAGTAACAAAGAAAAGCCAATAATACCTAAGCCTACAGCATGACATGTCCCAAGGACCGCTAGAAAGTGTCACTCGACTCATAGAACACTTCATGCGACGAAACCCTGCATTAAGGACCGATTGAACTTAGTATAAATGTTGCGGAAAAATAAGATCTGCATTCAGCTGTGTCAAAACACGTGATCTAATGTAATAATTGCGCGGCCTTATAGAACACTACTGAAATAATTTTGACCAACGAGAGTGACCGGAAGTGTATACTGTAAAGAATCAATAACAATGATGAAACCTAGAAATCTGTTGAATGCCTTCCCTGTGTTTTGCGATCGAGTGGAAGAAGTTTCATGGCCTATATTTTTCATTGGAAACAGGTGTGATGTCCGTCTGTGTTTTGAAATCTTGGATGTCGTGCATGATATTTTTTTTTATTTCCTGGGTTGAAAGCTCAAGGGCATTCCTTGTTATTCGTTTAATCAGATTTACCCAGATGCTAGTAGGTTGCTTTTTGGCGTTTACTGTTTTTGGGTATGTTAGGAGTTGTGAACAGTATAACGCTGTAAGGTCCAGGAAGGAATTCCCTTCGTAAAGTGGTGGTAAGCAGAAGAGAAATTGTAAAGAGTGACTTCATGTCCTCCCCTACGTTTCCTCTTTTGGGCCACCTATTCAATTTTTGCCCATTAAAACTCAGCTGTATTCGAAACTTCTCTGCATTTGTGTCATCTTCCTGAGAACCCGTCTTGAATAAGTTATTCGTGTTTAGCCTGTATAGCTAGCTTGCATCCTCGTTTCTATTTTTTGTTAATTAATGCATGACTGTGGGATTCCATTGTAAGCACAGTGTTAATACTGCTATTGGCTACCAAATAATTTAATCATCAGCACTATAGTGCTGATGATTGAACCAGTTGGTAGCCAATCATTAAAAAGAAATCACGAAGAATATGGGAACAGAGGATACCAACACAACACAGCGCTGTGTTGATCTCCTCTTTCTTGTCCGTGCCCTTCACACTCCATGTTTTTAATAATACATTTTTTAGTAATTTTCTGCTTGGTATCATCTGCATAGGGGGTTCACTGAAACGACCCACCTGCCATCGCATTCACTTTAGGGCAGCTCCCCCTTCCTCATGGTGGCATTGTTGAGGAAGTGCAAGGCGGGTGTCATTCTCACTATTGTGATGCAGTTCCCCAGGTTCCCATAGGTTTCAAGCCGCTAGCCAACTTGAGTCAGGCCTTCCAGCCCTACAGGAAAAGTCTATTCCACTCTTTTAGACGTAGACACCCACATTTTGTGTGTACCTGAAAGAAGCTCTAAGAGAGAGGAAACAAAATGATTGGCTCGTTTTGAATGCATCCTTTTCTTTTGCTGAGAACATACATACAAGTTTCTTTTGCTGAGAACATACATACAAGTCACATGCTACTGTGCATTCAGTGGTGCGGCTTAATTTGTGAAGAACATGTTTTTATATAACTTCGAGCTCTTAGAGAAACGTTTAGTAAAATGGGTCTGACATAAATGGTAGCTATGAACTGCCCTATACATTTACACATTCCCTCATATCATAAAAAGAGTACAGTAGGGTAGGGCTGCATAGCATAAATTACGAATTTGTAACCAATTAACAGTTGGCATTTATTTATTTCTTACTTTGGCTATTATTCTTTGACAGAAAGAATAACCGGGCGAGTTGATACGGTGGTAGTATTTCAACTCCATAGAATATTCAGGTTGGACAATAGGCGTTTAAGTTCATTTTTTCTGCTTTCTTTATGTTCTTGGTTTTTCTAGCTGCTCTGCTTTTTGTATGGGCTTTCGCCACCACTAAAAAACGTGACTTCTAAACTCTTCGTTTTTTTTTAAATCACACAACCGTAAGCTTGGAAAGTGTGCCGGTTCGGCAAACGCGAAAAGACCACGCGTCTCTACGGCACAGTCATTAGCTTAGGCAAAAAGCATGCTGCTCGCTCTTGTAACGTTCTTTTCGCTCCCGCTTTATGAAACAAATCGTTGGCGAGCGGCCGTTGGGACAAGACGTCAGAACTAGCACGACCTGTGATTAACACTTTGGGACGGCGACTGAATGCTTGAACTGCCGTCAGACGGCACTTGAACGCTCCGCAAAAGCGTCGTCGGAGGAGTGTCGGAGGACGGCGCCCAGAAGAGAACATGCACACAGTTCCGCCGCACGGCAATCTTCCTCACACTGCGGAGCGAGCCAGAGGTTTCGAAGAAGAAACGCTCTTTTCAAATAACGAAATAACACAGGGCAGAAGCGTAGTTAGAATCAAACATAGCTTAGCAAGCACACGGTACACGACAATGTTTGAAACAGCAGCCCACTTCGCAGAAACAAAAGAAAGTTGCTTACCGGCGTTTGCACGAGTCGTCCATGCTGTCCTGAACTTACGGGCGTTGGCAAGACGCAGCGTCTTAGACACCGCTTGCTATTCTTGAACACGGTCTTTGTAAGGAAGATATCTAAAATATCCGCTAAAACGGCTCAAACGTAAAAAGAAAGGAGATTTTTGAAGCCACTACAACTCCAACAGTCATCCAACGTCAACCCAACGGAAACTGATTGCAATAGCGATGGTCTTGCGCAGTCTTCGAGTTTTTTCTTGCTTTTTCAGAACGAAACGAAGCTAATCATTATTATATTAGTAACAATAAGAATGTCACTACAATAATAATGTAAAAATTTAACAAAAATTTTGTAAATCGTAGGTTTTATTTAGACTTTAGGTTGTTTCGCTTTTTATGCAAAACCGAAACTTGCTCAAGCAACGTTTCCTTCGTCGTATTTGTTTGCGTGCATGTGTGTGCGCGCGCGCGTAGATGCGTCCGCGTGCAGGTGTGTGTGCGTCTGTGCTTGTGCATGCGTGTGAGTCTGCGCGCGGGCGTGTGTTTGTGCATGTGAATGCGTGTGTACGTGCGTGCGCGCGCGTGTATGTGTGTGCCTGCACGCACGCAAGCGTCTGTTTGTGCTTTCTATTGAACTGCGCCAGCAAGAAGACCAATTGGATGCCCCTGGACACTGTTAAAAACACAAACTTATTTATTTTTATTATTATTATTATTATTAATATTATTGTTATTAAAGCATGGCCCTGAGTTTTTAGACTCAGGACCATAGAATTTTCTATTGTCGGGTAAAGAAAATGTATTGGTTCCCTGTTTTTAGACACAGGGCCCTACACTTTTCAAAGCTGGCTGTAGCTGTATTTATGGATTTCTAAGGCCGACCATACAGGGCTTGTGGAGGTGATAGCCTGCCGTTTAATTTTTCATAGACGACCATAGACCATTTTTGTATGGGATGTCTCGGACTGGTTTATTATGGGTTCTGCCTCTTTATATGTGTGATTTATTGTGCATGTAATCTTATTCTCAAATGAATATTTTACCTAGGTTGAAATGGTCATTCGACAGGTTCTAGCAGCATGTCATGAATATTTGTTAAACATATTTACTTTATTTTATTTCCTGTTATGTTGTCAGATATAAACTCGAGACTAACTAATTTTCTTACTGTACACTTCCATCAATAAATATTTGTAAAATATTCTTGTATTGAACATTTCTCCCTGGTTTCCAATTTTTGAGTACGGAGTAATTTGTAAGAAAATAAATATGAACTCATATATAAAATTTTGTTTGCAAACATAAAAATTGTATGCAAAAGAGGCACTTTATTATCAGCTATTTGCATAAATTACAACTGACATTATAAAAAATAAGACTGCTAACATTGTTGCTGTTCAAGCAGAAATGTAACCTGTACATTATGAAGAGAGCCGTATATAAGCTTTCCAAAACCTTTTCGTATTATTTAGTTAGCACCTTCTTCTACACCCTTCATACACCCTTCACTAAATGGAGGGGGTAACACGAAACAGCACCCCTTTCGGTAAAATTATGAGGGTGTATTACTAGGTTTAAGGGTGATAAAAGTGTGTAGCCGAGGGTGTAAGTTGCTACAACACCCATTTTTCACCATTAAATGTGTAAAAACTTGTACTGTGTACTTCCGGTAAGGAGTTTGATACTCCCGGAATCTAGTGGAAGCGGATGCGTTAAAATAAAACCAAAATAGAAGAATCGCGACAAATTTTCAACCTCAATATTTTCATTCGATGCTTGTCAATCTGAGAAGCTTGCAAGCACTGCATGTGTTCCCATTAGATAATAAAAAGAACACATGTGCATTGACTTCTTTGTACTATTCAAAAATAAAACAAGACAAAAAACTTCGGTCAAGGAAGGGTTCACCTCATGCTTACCGAAATCAAAGCAGCTTGATTTTTTTTTACTTATACTGTTGATATTTTTTATTATTGTAGCTTAAGTGGCACAGCTTGCAGCAAGACGAACTGGTACAGGGTAATACAAGCTATTACAGTAAAAATGTCATTATTGGAGGCCCTAGCGCATCAAGAAGTTAAAAGTAATGCTGGAATGAACGGCTGCTTTACCTTTATTGAATAAAGTTTAACCAAAACAAAAATGAACGAATTGCTCAAATAATTAGCGGTACATCAAAATCACTTACCCAAGGTCTTGTTTACCTATGAAAAAATATCCGCATGCGGGTTGTCATTTGAAAAAGATATGCCCGAATATACACACACATACCGCTCTTTCTGGAGCATTTTTGTAATCCAACTCAAGCGACGACTCCAGTTTTCTTCCGCATAAGTTGACGACGTCCAAGGCTCTACATAGGTTCACTCGTTTATGTATCATCGAGATGGTCTGAAGAGCTTGGCTCACAATACACTAGAAGGTTTTCCGAAACCTCAAACAAGTCGTCGTGATGTCTAGGATGACTGGCCACCATCAGCTCTTTCTCAACTATGCAACTGGATGTATCAAGCACAAGCAAATGAACAGGCGCGATCAAGCCACGAAAGGCAGGACTGACTCACTTGCTCTAGTAGAAGCATAGCCGTGGCATTAATTCCCTTCGCTGACCACTGCGTGTTGAAGTGAATCGCTCTCAAGCTAGCATCTGTCACCCAGGCCAAGTATTCGTTAACCCTAAATGGGCACCATGTGGAAGGTCGGATATGTAAAGCTTATTAAAGATGTCCCGAACTGAATTAACCTACTTAAAACATGAAGAAAACCCGTAAAAAAATCTACTCGCGCAGGCGTTTGTAAACGGGCAGGAAGAAAGACACAGAAGTTTGTTTTCAAATCTCCTAGAAGTATGTTACGCACAGTATGTCCCGTAGAGAAGTACAAACGTGCAAGCGCTCTGCGAAATGTAGAAAGGTATGTCTAAGCTTTTATACAGCTGAGAAGATTGCAAAGCAAACAAGAACAGGGGTAATTCTTAGGTACATTGCCTATTCTTCCGGCAGCTGGAAAAATAATTTCCCCGAAATTCTACCCGCAGACGCCTCTCATTGGCGGTGGCAATCAGTTCATGGAAGGATGTATTATTGACAGATTGTTTTACAAACAGCTATGATTAGCCTCTTTTGTTTTGCTTTTTGTTAAGAAGTCACCCCAGATTGTCGCCACAAATTTCTTGTACGGTGGGCCACGCCGGTTAACATTTCTGTAATGACCCGTCGCAGAATGTCGCCGCGAAGCTGCGTGGACGGGGCTGCCGGCCAGTGATCGACACACCCGCAAAAAAATGTCCCTGCAGCGTGCAATTCGCGTAGCGAGTGCCGGTGATATGTTAGTGTCGACTAAACGTGTCCATGAAACGTGTATTCACGAAAAGTCACCTATGAAACATGTTTCCACAAAATGCCGGGAGAACAAGAAAGTCAGTATTTTCTGGTAGTTGTCGCATGATTTCAGCCAGCTATTGGGAGGCGACTGCGGGTGGAATTTCGGGGAAATTATTTTCCTGTCTGCGGGAAGAATAGACAGTGCCTGATTCTATAAATAATCTTGAAGAATCCCCGTAAAACAGCGGTCACTCGTTTCCAATAATTCGGGTTCAGTGTACTAACCATAAACTTAGCGGACTTGAACGATGTATTCCGAGATATATGTCAATATGGGCACTGCAGATCAACCACACAAAAACGAGAAGACGATGTCCGCCACATCGTGTTGAACCTTAACGGACCCCTTTCTGCCCGTCATTTGCCGAACGAACACTAAACGCGTCACAAGAATTTCTTAGGCTTCTTTGAAGAAATCGCTTGTTGCCGATATACGCTTACACACTAAACATTGTAACACCCATAATCGTGTAAAAAGGGTGTAAGAAGGGTGCAAGTTAGGAAAAACACCCTTTTTAGAACCTTTTTACACGATTTCTGAATATCAGTGGGTGTAAAAAGGGTGTGTTGACGTCTTATACCCCTTACACGCCCTTTTTACGCCCCACTTGTAGCGATGGTTTCTAAAATCGTGTAAAAAGGATGTATGGGCGAATTGTACGCCCTTCATTCACACGGTGTGAGAGGGGCGTAACGTTGATACTGTCGAATACATCCATGATTTCATAACCGTTCATGTTTATCGCTTTGGTGAAACTGTTGCTGATGTACGGCGGTACTAACATCGAGTATGATTAATCGCCGCACGAAGGCGCGTATGATTAGGAAGTGCTAGAGAATAGTTTTTGCAACTCCGATCATCGAACTCTCCATCCGACACGAGCCGAAAATTACGTGTCGCGCGTGCATCCGTTTTATCAGTTCAACTTCGATTTAAAAAAATCACTTCCGCTCGCAAAAGGTGACCGAAGACGTGTGAATATACAGCCCAGGAAACATACCGTATTGCGCGATGTTGGATCTAATCGAAAAGATTGTGCCCACACCATTTTGGTTCAGCCAATATTTAACGAATCAGATGAGTCGCGTCGACGCCATCCTGACATAACGTACGCGACGCCGTTTTTGGTTGAGTGTTGAGAGTATCCTGCGTTAATCGGCTATGCCGGAGAGGTATTTCTATTTCTTGACCGCCTAAAATACGACGTTAAAAAAAACTTAAGCAACACGGAATCTGCTTGCTTTTAGCCCGAGAAGTCTTTCTCGGGCTAAAAGCAAACAAATTCCGTTTTGCTTAATATTTTTTTTTTTAGACTGCGCTGAAGCTCTGAACAAGCTGTGGCGCCCTTATTTCGGGTAATACAATCTCACCTGTCTGGACCCATAAGTACACTTCCCAACACATGAAGAAAAAAAAAGAAAGGGAAAGAAGGAACTCAAACGCATAAACAAGACGACGATCAACGAGTTCTACCGAGACAGCACAAGCCACTCCCCGGCTCCACACTTTTCGAAAGGGAACCGCCACCCGAACAACAACGACTCCAAGGTCCCGCACACAAACGACCCTCACTGTACAGCGCAGGAGGCAGCAGAGGGAGATTAGCTGCTTTGCCCACCCCCTTTGACCTCGTCTTCTGATAAGCTTCCACACCTCCTTTTGGGTCTTCGTGTGGCTGTGAGCGACTGCGAAGGCCGCTTCTAGCAAATCAGAGGGGTGGAGCGAAACACGTGACCGCTCTCCGTAGGACAAAAACGCTTGGACGAAAATTTGTCACGCGACTCGCTCTGACGCGCTGATGGGCTCACTGGACTCATAGCCTTCGCCGTTTGCCAGGTTATGGTGAGTTGTAGGGACCACGTAAATCCGGTTTCCAAAAAGCGTCCTTGAGTGCTCTCCTGTTTTTCGTGCAAGCAGGTCCTGACGAGTTCCACTTTGCGACCGTAGTTTTTCGTCGTGAACGGCGGAATGCATCCATGTCAACTTTTTTTATAATGGCTCTTTATTTCGTCGGAGTTTATGGATTTATTGTGCTGTGTTTGTAGAACGCGTTTCGGCAAAGAGCTGCTCATCGGGCCTCGGCGGACGCGAGACTTCCGTTGATTGTGATCGGCCGCCTTCATCCTCGACATTGTGTTTGCGTTGTTTCGAGCTGCGCGAATCAGATTGTGCATCTATCACGACAGAAAGCTCCTCATCGGTGACCGCGATACTTCCGTGGAATGTGAGCGACCGCCTTCATCCCCGGCATTGTGTTTGCGAATTGTTCTGTGCTGCTCGAATCGGATTATGCATCTATCACGGATTACATGAGATCGCTCTCTTATATGTAAGTACTCTGCATGCATGCTTCTGATTGTAGTCCTGCTTCCGTTTCAATAGACCATTTTACTGTTTACAAACATGAACTGCCGCTTGCGTCCCAAGTAACTTCCGGTCGTTCCGTCTTTGTGAACGTAGTAAGCAGAGACATGGCTGCGGCCAGATGACCTCCTTGCAATCGTCTGAAGAGAATTTAGTAGAACCTAGTAGAATCTTGATCGAAAAATAAAAAGTGAACCAGGCATGTTTCGACTCATTCGCAGTCATTTCTTCCTGTAGTGGTTTGGGTTAATACACCCTATCTTATGGGTGTTGGTCATTGCGTTTTTTTTACTTACCTTTCTGGCGGCGGTACACCCAATTTAGAGGGCGTACTGCGCAGTCGGAACACCCTAATAAAACGGTGTACTGTGGAATCATACCTTTATTTAAGGGTGTTCGGGAAAAACACCCTCCTTTAGGGGTGTTAGGTGTAACGCCCTTTTCTTAGGGCGTTTTGCTACACCTATATGGGTGTTAGTTATAGGACAAGCCATTTACACCCATAAGGGTGTTACGATGTTTAGTGTGTAGGATTTTTCAAATACTGGTAGTCTTCGATACGTTGTCGCGGACGAAATCAACGGCAGCCCCGCAGGTCGCAGCATAGCACACAAGAAACTAGGCCAGGAAGCAGGCATTCCGGGATCGGAAAAAGCTATTGCGTCATCCGGAAAACATTTACAACGTGATCGCGCTCATGACGTTTCCCGCGCCAAGAGAGTGGAGTCAAGTGATAAAAAAGTCTCTCATTGATTGGTCCGGCGAGTTCGCACATTCTTTGACGCTTTCAGCTTAGGGAGAGAGGGGAAAAAAGAGAAGAGGTAGGAAAGTAACAGCTCCTTCAAGGTCAAAATGGGGTTGCGCTCACAAAGGCTTTTCTTCAGGGGCATCCCAACAATGAACACAACGAGAGGCTTTGTGACCTATATCATCTTGAAAGTTCGACCCAAAGTAGATAGTGCAGTGGAAGTTATCAATGGCCTTCGCCTTCAGGCAGGTGTCGTGCTCTGCCTTATTTCTTTCTCTTGGAGACTGTAGTCACGTTATCCTACCTGGAGACACGATTGGTCTGAAACAAGCATAGCGTCTACTCTGCTGTCAATACCGAGTGAACAGGACAGCTCCATACTCCCGAGGGAACTCTCGAGCCCAAAAATGGCCCCAAAAACGGGAAGCCTGAAGATCCTAAATTTTGCGCCGTATAACCCACATTATCATATAAAATGAAGAATTAACCGTGACTGCGTTGACCGCGACTACGTTGACTAACCACGTTCGCTCTGCTAAAATTTGAGCGTGGGAGTCTCTAGCAGCGTTAGCTTGCTGTTGATGCAGGACGCTGCTTTATCGTTGAGAATCCTTTGCTGTGCGAACTCGAAAACGTTCTCGTGCAAGGCGTACCCTACGCAGCAGCGCCTGTCAGTAACGCCCGCGCAGCATCGCAACCTTTTGGGCGCCTGTTGGCAGTCTACGAGCGCCGGCAGTCTATCGTTGCGACTTAAATGTGAGCATTTTGTTCACTCTAGTACACCGAGCCTCACTGGCGTCAATCACCACGATAGCGTCAATAGCGTCACAGCGCTGCCCGCCACCCGCCAACAACCACGTTGCCAAAAACAAAATCAGCGCTCTGCCCAACTAGGTCGCCTTGTTATTCTTCTTTTTGTTTTTGTTTTACGTGTGGTTCAATTTTGAACGTTTTTGTTGCGGTTTTAGCCGAAGCTATTAGCTTTCGGTGGCTCAGGAAATATTTACCCTGGCGCGTATTTAAAACGTTATTTACAGTAGCTTACGTTTAATGAATATATGAGAGACGTCATGTTTAGGCTCCTCCAAAAAACAAAATCACAACATCTCCACGTGGTGAATGATGTTGATTGGGGCGAAGCTCTGGTGGTGGATCGAGGAAGACGAAGTGCCCCAGCTGAAGAACGCTGATTCTTATGCCCTTGGAAAAACTTCATAAATTCCCGGTCCTGATCCTAGGATTAACTCCAAATAGATAACAGGGTCAAACACCGTCTTCGGCAACCCAGGAATCCATTTCTTCAAGGCTCTGGACCTCGGAAAAACCATAAAAGGTACCGTAAGCCCCTTGCAGCCGGTGCCACCGCCCTAAGCCTCGCGAGGAATACGGCAGCCAGCGCCAACGACTCACCTACAGCTACGATAAAAGCTCGCACCGCACCGCATACCATCAGCGCCGTTATCGCCACCGCTATGTCTGTCACCGATCCAGCTGCCATTGCCTCGTCACCTCAAAGCATGGAAACCTCCGAAGGCACGACTTCGCAGAAAACAGTTGCATTGGCGCCTCGACAAACCACCGCAATGACTATCATAATGAAAACCACCGACAATTTCAACCTTTCTACTATCCCACTCATTATGATTAGTAATCAGATACGTACGACTGCCCAACTCACCAAACAAGAACGGCTGGACACTTTCATAAAGCTTCGGGCCCCGCAAAACTTGATTGCCATCGACACCTACCGCCCCACCGCTGCGGAAAAGATCATGGCTCTCCAGCACATTGCAATTCAAGATAAACTTCATCCGCTATCAACATACATAGCTAACGACCCCAACAACGCCCGGGCAGTCATCCACGGTATTCCTCTGGACGTCACCGATGCTACCATCAAAGAGGAACTCTACATCCAGGGCCGACGGATCATCAACTTCCGGCGGCTTGGCACGACGTACACTCTTCTCCTCACGGTGGAAGGCCCTACCATTCCGAGGTACGCCATCTTTTCCTCCGGCGTCTACCAGCTTTACCCTCCGAAACCCCTGAACAAGCTATGTCTTTACTGCTTTAGCCTGCAACATCGCTCAGATGTGTGCCCAAACCGAACTGAATATGTATGCTGCGCCAACTGCGGCCAAAAGTTTCCGCCCTCCCAGATCCCGTCCGAGACCCCCCACGAGTGTGACACCAAGTGCATAAACTGTCAGGGTGAACATGCTGCCACAGACCCTCAGTGCCCTCGCAGAACAGAAATTAACAATAACGCGGGGCGAAGAGCTGAACCACGCCGACTACAGCCACCCCGGCCACCCCCCCAGCGTGACTCATTGACCGACTGGCCGGACGTGCCCACAAACAATCGCTACGCACTGCTGGCATCTCACCATCGAAGCAGAAGCAGGAGTCGGAGCTGCAGTCGCAATCGCAGTCAGAGCAGGACTAGCGGCATGCAAGACAGGCATCCCTCCAAGAAGAAGATACCACCACTTTTAAGACCTAAAGTTACGTTCGCCGAAGCCATGAATCGATCATGGGAAAAACCAGCCGCCCAGGTGGCGTCGGCATCATTCCGGCGTACCCGCAACAACTCTCAAGAATCAGTAACGGAGACCCCAATATTTGAAGCTTTGCGGAAGGGATGGCCACCCCTGCCGGTCATCGAACCCCATTCGTCGCAGTCAGGAGCGACAGATCCTGTGAGTGGTCCGGCTCTCCCACCTCTCAACCCAATACCCACTCCCTCCCACCCACCTCCTTCTCTTCTCTACTCTGAAACTTTCACCGCCCACCTCAAACAGATAATCCAGCAAACAGTAGAGCAGACTCTTGAACGCATAATCAGGGAGCAGCTTACACACGTCATAAGCACAACACTTGCCCCTTACACACAACAATTTGAGGCACTTCAAAGTCGTATACAGGCCCTAGAAGAGAAGGCGCAACCACACAAACGCCCCGCGATACAGCCCGTAGAACACCAGAATGACAACTAACCCGACACAAGCGACACCACCTCAGCACACAACAATACCACAGACACTCATAATCTGGCAATGGAACTGCAGAGGCTTGCGTCGAAAGAAGGAGCACTTGCTGCAACACATGATTCTCACGGCGAATGAGCCCGATATCATCGTACTCCAGGAAACTAGGGGAATTTTCCCAATACGTGGCTACAACCACTTTGTGGAACCAAGTATCCGTCAAAAGCAAAGAGGCACAATCGTACCCAACATCCCAACCATGACAACTACATACGTGAGAAAATCCATTCCAACCATCCAAATAGAGACGGCACACATCAATACCCACACCGCGGAGCACGTTGCTACTCGGTCAGACATCGGTCAACACACGCTCGATATTGTACACTGTTACTGGATTCCAAATCAACAGGACTTCACCGTGGCACAGCTCAGATCTATACAAGCCAGGCCCAGCAGGCAGCGTTCCACACTTCTGTTGGGGGACTTTAACAGCCACCACGTCGCATGGGGATATACTCAAACAACTTCACTAGGCCGCAAATTAGACAACCTCACAAGCAACCAGCACTTCACGTTACTGAACGATACTACCCAAGCTACAAGAATCGGTACGGCACAAGAACAAGATACAATACCCGATCTCACGTGGATTAGGAGCCATCTCCCGGCGACATGGGAAAACACCCAAGATTCTCTGGGAAGTGACCATTATATCCTGGAGATCCAAATCCAACTGCGTAAGAAACGCGGAGCTCCGATTGCCAACTACAACCGGACAAAAATCGTTAACTGGCCCAAAGCCCGCAGGGAACTTGAGGACTGCAATGATCCCGTCGACGACCCGGAGGAATGGACGCGACTCATCCACACTACTATCCAGAAGCATACGAAGACGATATGCAAAACTGAAGACCACCCCCATGTCGATAACTATCTTCTAGCCCTTTGGACTAAACGACGATGCTTAATCCAACGTTGGAAAAAGAACAAGCATAACCAAAACATACAGCAAAGAATATACGAGATTACACAAGAAAGTCAACAATACGCAGAGCACTTAGCAATGCAATATTGGAACCAATTATGTGACGAAATGAACGGGCAACTGCACACCGCAAGGGTGTGGCACATGTTTCGAGCATTGCTTGGCCAACCGAAGCCACGACACGCCCTGCAACGCTACCAGCTACAAACAGGCTGTACGATGAAAGATTTGATCAAGGAGATCCGGGACACTTTCTATCCAGCTTTTGACCCACAGCCCATCGACATTCCAGCTGCGAATACTTCAGAGGACACGGGCATAAACTCTTCATTTACCCCAGCGGAACTTCAAATGGCCCTACAGCTGCTACGGCGCAACACTGCCCCGGGACCTGACAAAATCACATATGGCATCCTACGCAATCTACCGGACAACCACCAAACAGAACTTCTAAAGATCATCAACCGAGTATGGGAGACTGGCCAAATACCGCTTGCGTGGAAGGAAGCGCATGTAACCATGTTGCCCAAGCCGGGAAAAACGCTCAACAACCCAGGGAACCTACGCCCCATCTCCATGACGTCATGCGTAGGCAAACTCATGGAAAAAATGGCCCTCACAAGACTAGAATGGCATCTCGAGAACACGGATCAACTGGCTCACACTCTCATAGGCTTTCGGAAACACGTCAGTACCCAGGACGTGGCCCTGATGATACACGAAGACGTCTATGCTACACCCAGCGCAGTACAACTCCGGACCATAGTAGGGGTAGACATCAAAAAGGCCTTCGACAACGTCCTTCACAACGCCATCTTACAAAATTTGGCAGAGACTAACCCTGGATCACGAATGCTTCATTACATCAAGAATTTTCTCACTGACAGAGCTATCCGCATTCTGGGGCCGGACAACCAACCATCTGATGCGTTTCCAGTACATCGCGGGACACCCCAGGGTGCGGTACTCTCGCCGACGCTCTTTAATCTCGCCATGAAGAACCTTCCTCACAAGCTCAATCAGGTCTCAAACCTTCACCATGCCATCTACGCGGACGACATCACTCTCTGGTGTACCAAAGGAAACGCCGGAGAGCAAGAATCGACCGTGCAAGAAGGCCTCGACATCATTTCAGCACATGCACGAAGTATTGGCCTACATTGCTCCCCGGAGAAATCCGAATGCGTTGTAGTCCTCAACTCCTACCACAAGATGGCTGAATCCACCAGAAACCTCATCAAGCTACATCTTGACGGCCTTCACATCCCACGGAGACGTGTAATAAAAATTCTAGGTTTTTATTGGCAACAAGATGGAGGCAGTACAGAATGGATGAAGCGCACTACGCAGCAGGTACACCAGATCGTGCACATGATAAACAGAATTACTAAGCGCAAGTCGGGCCTTAAAGAACACGAAATCGGCAAAATCATGGAGGCAACCATTTACTCGAGAATCATGTACGCATACCCCTACATTCGCCTCAACAAAACGCAGCAGAAGAAACTCGAAGCCATGGTGCGTAGATGCCAGCGAGTAGAGCTCGGAGTCCCACCGTATGCCAAAAACACAGATATACAAGCAGCTGCGATGCACAACACGCTAGACGAAAAGACTAACACCCATAACGAAGCTCAACACCATCGATTAACAACGTCTACTCAAGGTCGGGCCATTCTACGAGATCTGGGATATGACATTAAACATCTACCAGACATCCCGCCAGCACCCCCGCCCTGGGATTCTATCCCTAACATAAAGGTTTTACCTGTTCCCAAGAATATGAATGCGGACAGTCACCCAGGCAGACGACAAGCTCGTGCTAACCATCTGGCCACGCCTGACAACGACACCTACTATGTGGACGCCGCACATACTCCAGAGAAGACAACCACAGCTGTTGTGGGACCAAGGAACGAGACTATCCGCAGTCACGCAGCAGTACCTTCTCCTATCGCCGCCGAGATTCAGGCCATTACAGAAGCCGTTTGCCTACATACACACAACACTGACACCATCACAATACGCACAGATTGTCAGGGAGCGCTACGAGCTTTCACAGAAAATATACTCCCAGATCACCCTCGCACAACACTCACTAAATACATGCACAAACATCCTGCGCTTCACGTCCTCCTCGAGTGGATCCCGGGTCACCAGGGGATAGAGGGCAATGAACGAGCTCATGCCCTAGCTCGCGACCATTTAACACCGAGCAACCCCACTAGGTGGCCAGAGACCTACTGTCCCAGAGAGGCCAGAGCCGAACACCGGAAGCAACGCCGCGCCTGGCTCAAAGAAGCCAAATATAACACACTCTAAAAAAAAAGGGTGTCATGGGGTACACCCATAGGGGGTGTAAGTGCTTGTCACATATACTACACCCTTTGGGGGAACATTTGCACACCCCACATATGGGACTACGTGTACACCCGTTGGTCTGGTGCACATGTACACCTTTTTCTACAGAAATCTCACACGAAGGGAACACAGGTGCACCCCATTCAATGGTGTACGGCTACACTTCTTTCTACACCCAATGAAATGAAAGGGAACACAGATGCACCCCGTTCGAAGGTGTACCATTGCACCGCTTCATAAACCCGCCTCACTCAAAGGGAACACAGATGCACCCCGCTCAATAGTGTACCATTACTCCCCTTTCTACACCTACTGCTCTCAAAGGGAACACAGGAGCACCCCATTCAATAGTGTACTGTTACACCTCTTTCTACACCCACTGGATTCGAAGAGAACACAGATGCACCCGATTCAAAGGTGCATTGTCACACCACTTCGTAACTAACTTCATAAACCTATTTCAGACATCAAGGAAACCCTTAAAAAATGTATGCGCCCCGATGATAGCAAAAAGGCAGGTAAACGGACATACGGGGTTGTTTTCAAATCTCATAGAAGTTTATTAGACAGCTCATTTCGTAAACAAGTACAAACTTGCAAGCAATCCGTGATATGCGAAGAGGTACGAAGAAGCTGTTACACAACTGAGAAGATTAGTAAGCAAACAAGAAACGGAAGTGAGTCTTGGGAAGTGTCTATTCTTCAAGCAGCCGGCAGAATTATTTCCACGAAATTCCACCAGCAGTCGCCATTCATTCATCGAACGACGTTTCATCGACAGCTGTACCCGCGAAGTGACGTGTACGGGGGGGGGGGGGGGACAGGTTGGTTAACATGTTCGTAATGAGCCGCCGCAGACTGTTGCCATGAAACGGCGTGAACGGGTGTGCTGAGTCGGTGAGCACGCGCCTCAGAGATACACGCGCGACAAAATGTCCCTACAGCGTGCATTGCGCCTAACGAGGGACGATGAAACGTCAGTGTTGATAAAACGAGTCTACAGAACGTGCACCAACGAAAATGTGTTTTCACAGAATGCCAGGAGATTAAGAAAGTCAGTATTCTACCTGCAGTTGTCACATGATTGTAGTCAGCTAATGGCAGGCGACTGCCGATAGAATTTTGGGGAAATTATTCTCCCGGCTGCTAGAAAATAGACACTGCCTAATTCTAGAGGGCATCCGGAACGGAACGGTCAATTGTTGCAAAGGAGTAGGTTGCAGAGCACTTACGATGAAAATACCGGACTGGAAATATGTAATCCGAAATATATGTCGACACGGGCACTGCAGCACAACACAAAAACAAAAAGAAAGGGGTCCGTGAAGATTCAACACGATGTGGCAGAAGCAGTAATTTGCCGAACAAACGCATCACATAAATTCCTTGGGCTTTTTTGAAGAAATCGCTTGTTGCCGATATACGCGTAGGACTTTTCAAACACTGGAAATCTTGGTACACTCGAATACGTTGTCGCGGACGAAATCTACGGTAGCCCCGCTGGTCGCAGCACAGCACACCAGAAACTGGGCCGAGAAGCAGACATTCCGAGGTCGGGAAAAGCTACTACGTCATCCGTTAAACCTTTACCACATGATCACGCTCCCGCCGTCACCCGCGCCCAGACAGTGAAGTCGAGGGATGAAAAAGCAGCCGGTTCATTGGTCCGGCAACTGCGCACCTTCTTCAATGCTTTCAGGTTAGGGAGAGAAAGAAAAAGAAAATAGCAGCTCCTTCAAGGCCAAAAGGGGGGCGCCCTCGCAAGGGCTTATCTTCAGGGGCAGCCCAACAATGAACACAACAAAAGGATTTGTCAATTATATCCTCTTGAAAGTTCGACCAAAAGTTAATAGTGCAGTGGATGCTACCCGTGGCCTTGGCCTTCAGGCAGGTGCCGTGCTCTGCCTTATCTCTAGCTTGGAGACTGTAGTCACGTGATCCTACCCGGAGACCCGATTGGCCTAAAACAAGCATAGCGTCTACTCTACCGTCAATACCGAGTGTACAGGAGAGCTCCATACTTCCTAAGAAACTGCCCAACCCAAAAAGTGACCTCCAAGAGGGAATCCAAGCACAAGCTGATCGCGGCGAGTGGCTAGCGTGGGGGTGCACTGATACACCTAGAGGTTTTTAAGGGAGAGGAGGATGCTCATTGTCGGTGTACAAGTACACTGGCTGGGTAACGCAGGGTGCATCTTTCAGGAAAAGGGTGCATGTGCGCCAGATGCACCCGACTACACCCTTTTTTTCTTAGAGTGCAGGCTTCTTCTTCCATCGCCATCCCACACACACACTAGAGAGGACGCAGCCCTAATTCGTCAGGCACAGACACTTACGCTACCCAACGACGCCATACAGCACCACATTGAAAACAGGTCGGGCAAACCGGTGTGTCAGGTTTGCGGCGGTTACCCCAACGCCTTTCACACTTACTGGGAATGTCCTAGAGCCCTCTCTTCCCCCCACATTCTTACCCGAGCTCACATCCCACCTTCCATCCCCTATTCCTGGGAGAGCTGGACCGTTCCACCCCAGGAACTCCGCCCGACCCTGTGGCCATTGCTGGTGGCCCACATCAAGCACATAAGGGGATCCTGTCAACCGGACCCAGCACCACAGCCAGGGGTCCAGCCGGGCTCCTTAGGTAGCGACGACTCGGACTAAGAGTTGTTTTGAAATAAAGTAATTCTCTCTCTCTCTGGTGGTGCTGATGATACTGATTTTATTGTTCATTGGTAGTGCTGATGGTGCTGATTTTTTTATTGCTCATAGGTAGTGCTGAGTTCCGGGTTGCGTTTCGACTTCATTATTACTGCTTTATGGTCGGTGAAATGCAGAGCCAGTGGTTCTTCTAGCGACTCAGCTTGGATCCGCTAGAAGCCGTGGGAACGAATCTCCACCGCTTAAGTCAACGGTCCATGTCAGAAAGAGAATGTGTTGTATGGAACGTGGTTATATGCGCATTTGAGCATTTGACCGCAGCGCCCTTTCGTCTACAAACGTTGAGCCAATGCATGCAAAGTTTAACGGGATTAAATACGCAATTGACCGCAGCGCCCTCTCCTGTATAGACGTTGAGCGGCTACATGCAACGTTTCATCCGTGACATCCCCAGCTCTTGAGTTAGTACCACATCTCTGAGCCCCTAGTCGTCCCGCAGTCGTGGTCGAGTGGTTAGGGCGATAGACTAGAAATCCATTGGGGTCTCCCAGCACAGGTTCGAATCCTGTCGACTGCGCAAACATTTTTTTTTGTTTTAAGAAGACAGATGGGATGGCAATCGATGTGAGCACGGACGCCGGACGGATGGACAAGGCTAGACCTTAAGAAGCTTCGCCCCTAAAAGACCGAAAGATCCAATCTTATCCTATCCAAGCACAAGCTGATCGGGGCGCGTGGCTAGCGTGGCGGTGTACTAAGCTGGGTGCATTGATACACCTATAGCATTTTAAGGTAGAGGAGGGGGCTCATGGTCGGTGAACAAGTACACTGGCTGGGTAACGGAGATTAAGTCTTTCAGAAAAGGGGAGCATGTGCGCCCGATGCACCCGACTAAAACTTTTTTTTTTCTTAGAATGCAGTTGGGAAGTAAATATGTGGAGCACTAACCGAAAAATCGCGGATGTGGCATTTGCGCTGAGAGTGCCGCGCAGTGGAAGAGCGATATTGTTTGCGCGAAGATGACATCGGCGCTGTTTTCTCATTTTATTTTCAAAAAACGACGACGGGCACAATCTATTCGCACTTTTGGTAATATTCCAAATGAACATATCACACGACAATGCTAGTTAAGACAATAGCCTTTCAAGTCTAACGAAAGAAACAAAAATGAATAAAACGGTGATCATTTGCTTGCGCTAACAGTGTTCGTGCGTGCACGTACTACATTTCTGCCAACCACTCGCTCATGATGCTCCTCTCGCTGCCCGTCGTCCTGTCAAAGTTTCGTCAACGCGATGAAAGTTCAGATTATGGGTGTCCCTGCGGCGAAACTGAAAATCAACACTTCTGGCCAGACACTTGCCGGCCATGATTATGTCTTCGGCGGCCAAGCTGAAAATCAGCACTGCTGGCCAGTCAATTGGCGATCCCGTTTATGTCTCTGGTGGCCAAGCTTAAAATCAGCACTTCTGGCCGAACACTTGCCGGCCGTGTTTATGTCCCCGGTGGCCAAGCTGAAAATCAACACTTTTGGCCGAGTACTTGCCGGCCGTATTTATGTCCCCGGCGGCCAGGCTGAAAATCAACACTTTTGGCCGAGCACTTGCCGGCCGTGTTTATGTTCACGGCTGCCAAGCTGAAAATCGGCACTTCTGGCCCAAACCCTTGCCGACCGTGTTTATGTCCCCGGTGGCCAACCTGAAAATAAGCACTTCTGGCCAAACCCTTGCCGGCCGTGTTTATGCCCCCGGTGGCCAAGCTGAAACTCAGCACTGCTGGCCAAACTCTTGCCAAGCGCGTTTATATCTACGGCGGCCAAGCTGAAAATCAACACTTCCGGCCAGGCGCTTGCCGGCAGTGTTTATGTCTCCGGCGGCAGAGCTAAAACCAGCCAGTTTGTGGCCGGACTCTTGCCGGCCTTGTTTATGTCTCCGGTGGTCAAGAACTTAAAGGGACACTGACAGGGTATTTATGCTCGCCGAGGTTTTTAGTTGTACGTGACATATGAGAGCCCAACTACCCAGAACAGAATTTGCGGCTCGAAATTCGGTTTCTTTCCGCCCGAAAACCGCCGATCAAGAACTGGCCGGTTCGAGTCTCGCTCACTCTCTTTTCCGTGGTCACGGGTCGTTTTCTAAGGTATCGATGCGACCACCAAATTTAATCGAAGTCGTGGGTCATTGAAGGCACACAGTCAATATTAAAAATAGAAAAAAATATGAAACCCATTTTTTGCGGCTTCAAAAAAGCTGCAAATACGTTGATTGAAAAAAAAGGTAGCACAGACAACCGGAAGCTTTCTGTGCGTTCACTCAACATGGCGTCGTTTCGCGTATCGTGGGACTAGCACTAGCGGATGGCAGCGGACGACGGGCGTTGAACCTCTACTTCAGAACTGTCGTTCACGGTACTCGCGAATTCTGTCTTTCTTCGAAAGAGAAATTTCGGAAAAATCAAAGGAACTGATACTCATCCCGTACGACACGCCCGACCAGCAAGCCGATTGCACGAAGACGTCGCCGAGCCGTCGTCCCTTCTCCTGGCTGAAGACATCGCTCGCTCAAATGTCAAGCACTAAGTGCGTACTTCGAGTTGAATACGCACGCGTACGGTTACTTTACGAGGTGCGAATGTGCCCTATGCGTGGTGCTGCCCGACTTCAAGCCGGTAGTGCATGTATTGAAGGGAAATCGGCAGCAAACTTCCGACATACAATCTACCAGCTGCATAATTTGCGTATGAGAGGGTTCCTTCAATAGCTCAGTGGAAAGACGTCCGGTTCACACGCAGAGGGCACGGGTTCGATTCCTGGTGTGGGTGTATCTTTCATTTTTTATTTTATTTTTTTGTTAAGCATTCTGCGATGTCTACATTTATTTTTTTACAATTATCACAGGAAAAAAAATTGTTGTGGACAATACGTCGCTGAACTCTATGGTATGGATTCCATTTTTGACACCTGCGAACTCGGTGTATATCACTTTCCACAAAATGCAAGGAGCATATGAATCGGGTAGCGTCCGCTTTCCGAGCTTCGCGTAATGGTTCTACAGGAATTGCAGCCAGCCATTGATCCCGACCCGTTGATCTTTCGGAAACTTGTGCACTCTGGCCACTTTCAGATGCAGGACATGTGAGGCAACATCTTGGAGTTGGGAGTATTCTTTTCGGAGCTGATCACGGGAATTCACCACGGCACTCGGGCACTCACTACTAATTGCCAATACTTAAATGTACAAAACAACTCATCTTGAAGTACAAAACAGCGAGCGGAACAAACATAACTGCAAAGGAATACCACGGCGAACGGACGCATTTCGTCTGCTACGTGCGGAAAGAGGAAAAAAAAAAACGCACGGTCGGGTGTAGCCACGTGACTTCCGCCGCTCCCGCTATCCTCTCCACTTCTCCGTTTCGGTTTCGGTTTCGCGCAGTTGCGTTTTTTGGCTTTATTAAAAAAATACGTGTCTCTGTAGCAAAATATTAATTGGGTAGTATTCCGACACCATAATAAATCGCCTGACGAAAAAGGAAAAAAATAAATTGGGGGGTGTCAGTGTCCCTTTAAAGTGGCCAAGCTGTCCAGACACTGGTCAACCGTTGGCCGATCGAAAGTCACTTTGCGGTGCTGCTTGGGATTTCAGTTCCCCGGCAGGATTTGAAGTCAGCACCTGGAGATTGTGATCCAAGTGCTTGGCAGAATGAGCTATCCAGGGTAGGCGGTGGGATCACTCAAACGTGAGGGATTCGGCTCAGCGCCCAAGGGAGCAGTCGCACTACGTCCTTCCCTTCTTTCTTGGAAGGCCTAAAATACATTATGCTCTTACCAATCTTTGTCAGCATGATGAAGCTTGTTTAATTGTTTTGATTTACTTTATTTATTGGCCTTTGTTTCCTGCAAAGATGGAAATACGTTTTTATTTGTTACCCCCCCCCCCCCCCAGGAGTTTGGATAGACTTACACAACTGAGCACCAATAATGCTTGGGAGATTGGCAACCTCTCAATACAATATGGATTGTCGTTTTAGAGCTCAGCTCTTAGGCGCCAGTTTCCGGCCTGAGCGGCGTCGGCGTCGCCGTCAGCGTAACTGCGCGGTGCATTATGGGAAATGTCCCATAATGCACCTTGCGAGGGCCACGTGACTAGGGTCACGTGACCTCAGGAGAATCCCGTGATCCCCGCGCGGTGCATTATGGAAAATGTCCCATAATGCACCGCGCGGGGGTCACGTGACTATGGTAAAGTGACCTCGGGAGAATCACTGACCCCCGCGCGGTGCATCATGGGAAATGTCCCATAATGCACCGCGCAAGGGCCACGTGACCAGGATCACGTGACCTCGGGAGGGTCACGTGACCCCCGCGCAGGTGAATCATGGGAAATGTCCCATAATGCAATGCACCGCGCGAGGGCCACGTGACTCGGGAGAATCACGTGACCGCCGCGGCTTCTTGTGACAATGTTCAGGTGACCCCCTTGAGGTTGCGTGATCCCCCTGAGGTCACGTGACCCCCTGAGGTTGTAACCACCCCCTGAGGTCACGTGACCCCCACCTGAGGTAACGTGAGCCCCTGAGGTCATGTGACCTCCCTGAGGTCATGTGACCCCCTGAGGTCACGTGACCCCTCTGAGGTCACGTGACCCCCCTCCCCTTGCATGATCTTTGGCCATGCAGAGGAGGAGGGAGGAGGGGTATACCCTCCCCTCAGTACCTTTCCCTCCTCCTCCTCAAGAGCTGCGCTCTAATGCGGCGTTACAGAGAGTTGTAAACGGCTTTCTTTTTTTCTAATTAAATAGCTTCAAAGTGCTGCAAATAGCTTCACAGTGCTACAAACGTACCTGAAACACTTAAGTGTTTCAGGATCACTAAATGGTAACTAGCGCGTCACAGGTCTTGATAACAATTGTTCACAAGACCTGCGACGCGCTAGTTAGCGTGCAGTGTTCTTTGCATATTGAAAATGGTGGTAGGGGTAGCAATAAATTAGACCACCACGGCGAGGAGCTTGGGTGTTTCGGAACCCTTAAGACGTTCGCAAGGGCTCTAGGTTTACCAGATGCTAGTTTGCGTGTGACAAATCTCAACAAGCATCGGTTAGCAAAGGAAATGCTGCGGATATGCTTCTGTTAGATAAGAGAACTAGCCCTGCCTTTCGTTGTTTGATTGTGTGTGTTCATTTCCTTGTGCGTAATAAAGGGAATTACATCCTTCAGTAACAAAAGTTAGGGAGCAGTCATCACTGACCTTTTCGATGACAAGGTTAAGATTGCGAAAGAACTTATAATTTATTGTTTGCTGCGACAGTAAAAACATCGCAATGATTCAAAAACAGGTAAACTTATCTATAGACTGGGACGTCGACAACTGATGTGGCAGGAAACGCGATCTGCCACTATAAAAAGTTTACGAAATATGCTCGAGGAGGAGCGGTGTGTGTGTGTGTGTGTGTGTGTGTGTGTGTGTGTGTGTGTGTGTGTGTGTGTGTGTGTGTGTGTGTGTGTGTGTGTGTGTGTGTGTGTGTGTGTGTGTGTGTGCGTGTGCGTGTGTGTGTGTGTGTGTCAGCGCACGCGCGCGTACGCACTGACCTTTCTAAAAGACCACTCGTGCCGGATATTTGCAAATATATTGAACAAGACTTTTGGAAATAGATTTTTAAGTACCTGGAATATTTTCAACCCTTGCGTAATATGTTATGCTTAATCTTTCTGGGAAGTGAGAAATATTATGTTACATTTATTTGGGGATGAGCGTACTTTAATTTGAGGGTGTGTGAATATAGCAACTTATATAAGTGTTTTAACTTTTAACCCTCTAAGGGTGTATTTGTGTACACGAATAGTTCTATTTACCATGGCACATTATAAAGAGACCAATAAGGGTGACAAAATATTTAGAGTGTAGGCTAGACTTGACACCAACGTTACTAAAACACTCCGTTAGGAAACTCACCGTTGAAACCTGGGCCGCTGGCATCAACCGAGACCGAGCTAAATACGACAACAACGCCTTGCGCATCAGAAAGCATGTTTTTGCGTAATAATCAAACGCAAAAAAAACAATTTTGTTGTATCTTTTATTGGAGTTTGGCACAGAGTGACGGGCGCATGATGGTTTCTAAAATTTTTAGTTTCCAAGGATTTGCGGCACAATTAATATTGTTTTTGTTCAACCATGTCTCAGCGGTTATTTCAGGTAGCGCGTCCCGACCTGGGCGCATCCTAACTACGGTAGTAATTGGCGGGGCGTCCACTCGGCTGCGGGGATGGCACCCCTGAAACCCCATCCACCTTATATGTTCGGCGCCAATACGGCCGATTAAAGCCAAGATAGAAGTCACAGTGGACGCCATCAAATGCAATACTCCGTGCAGATCGTTCAGTGGCAGCTGCGGGAGAAATGCCGGCGTTGTGATCGCCATTAGCTCGATTCTCGAGCAGAGATCAGTGCCACTTTTTCAGAGCGGGCTCTATGGCAGTTTCCCAACTGAGTGGTTCTCGTAACGTTGCTCGACACCAAAACAAAAAAGAGTTGGGGCTTCAATCCACGCTGTGAAGATGGGTGGTCAGCGAAGCTGTGGTATCACCTGCAACGATTGCCTTCTGCACTATACGAAATGCCGCCGCCGTTCACAGCACGCCGCCGCTGGTCGTATGGCCGTTTCTTTTCCTTTTGCCGCTCCTAGTATTCACGCTGTTCCTCGGGAGTCCTAGCTATGCCTGGCCTATTCATCGCGGTGCTGCAGCAACAATAAGATTATTTCCTATACTCCGTTTCTTCTTACGTTTAAGCGCTGTGGATGTTACCAGCCATCGGAGCCAATCGGAGGCCGCGTTAGTGACACGTGACCTTAGAGAGAGGCACAGCGACGCGCTGAAAGCGTATCACGGTCCACGTCCACAGAACGGGATTGGCTAAGATAGCTCGTAGCATCCGCTGCGTCCGGACGTAAGGTGAAACAGGGTTTAGGCGGGTTCTTTTTGTTATATATGAAAGGCTAGTGACGTCACTCGCCCCGTCGCAAGCTGCCGTCACCGCGGCAGCTTAGACAACAGTAATCTTCACCGGGACCGTATGCGCTGAGCGCTACGTGGTTCGCATTGTTTTCAGGAGCTCCTTAGCATTCATTATATGGTTAGGATGCTTGTTTTGTGCTTATTTTTTATTGAAACGAATGTTGCGCAGTATGTTGTATGCGTGGTGTTTGGATTTTCGCTTGAACCTTCTAAAGTCTTTTTTTTCCCGTGAGAACGCCCACACGAAAACAGACGCGCGGAGAAGGAACGTGATTCGAATTGTTCGCAGGCGCCATTATCTTACATTTTTCGGTGTGCACTTCACACAAAGGTTTCGAATAACGTCAACCCCTTTCGAAGCAGCTGCAAACCTAATCTTTACCAGAACGCGTGCGAAGGTGTTCCTCTTGTTCACACGCGCCTTTTCATCCATAATGTGGCTTTGATGCTTGTTTTGTGGTTTTGTTTATTGAAACAGATACTGAGCTGTATGCTGTATGTCTGATTTCAATTAGCTTGAATTGTTCGCCGGGAGTTTTTTGCTTACAATGCCAAGGACAGGAAAATTTCCTTGGCTGGTAGAGGTATACAGCTTCGCTGTAAAAACTGTTCGCTCTGAGTTTTTACTACATGTTCCTTGCCCCCATGAAGCCGCCTGTATGACCAAGATATCCCTCTTGCTGAGATTGTAGCCGCCAGAAGTGATGCCCGCATTCGCTAGAAAAAACGCTAGGGTTTCGATTTTGATTACCCTACAGCGAGAGCGAGATCTGTCTGCCTTTCTTGGGCAAGCGAAATTAGCTTTGCAGGGCGAGCTAACAACGGGGTTCGTTGGCTTCTAACGCCAGTCGCTAAAAGAATGAAAACAAGGAAGTACCTAACGTAGTGTGTTAGCAGACCGAAAAAAATTGACTCTCTGCTACTCGCCCCCCCCCCCCCCCTCCATTAAACAAGTTAATTGCTTCTGCGTTACTCAATTAAGACACAATGATTTAATCTTTCACGTTTATTGAAAGTAGTTTGTTATAATAACAAAAAACACTAATGATTATTTGCAACACCCAACGAAATTTTACTTCGAATGAGCGTCTCCAGGTATTTTTGGGGAAGTTGTATTGGGCATCAAAATAAGTCAGTTATGATGTTAGGAGTTCACAATGATGTACATCTTTTGACAATCACACAACATTAGTAAGCACACATATATATAAAGTCACATCTGTATCAGACACTCAGTCGACCAGATAATCTTTAGACCCATCACTTTCCAGCTTGCTGAGTCCATGCCAGATTATCGAAGGTTGTGCGTATCTTCATTAAGCGATGATGGAAGCCGCCGCACAACACATGGTCTGAGTTTTTTGTCAGGTTGTAAACAAGCCATGTTATCTTATGTCCAGTGTTTTTTTGCTGTACAATACTGAAGGTTACTTCAATCTGAAATAGATGGATTCGATCAGTTTTTGCAGCATTTCAACATATAACAAAATAACTATTGTAAGTGTAATGATATTTTATACAATGTTGACGATAATACGCATATCATATTATAAGCTCTGAAACATGGAGAAAAAAGAAACTAACTCAAGGCTTTTTAGGTTTGTGTCAGTCGGCAGTGTTTTTTTTTTACCCTTTCCAGCAGTTCCTTATATTTCAGCTAATTAAGCAGGTGTTCCCTCAAAAAATGAATTGTCAGTGAAAAAAAAAAGCCCCGGGGTGGTAAGGATATATGAAACATTCATAGAGCAACGAAGGACATGCTGCGATGATATGGAGTTCTGAACTTGGCACTCGACATAGGACAGACATCAGAATATACGGCGGTGTTAACTTTTATTGCCTAACACGTAAGAATCAGATCTGAGAAACCCAAATGCCTAACTTTGTTTTTACTCATATTTAAATCAAACGCTTAAGGCCATCGACCCACTGATTGAGGGAACATTTGTGCTTTTTGGCCGCTCGCTACTGCTCAGAATGTGAAAACAATTTTTTTAGGTCGTTTCATTTAAGTATTATAATCCTCTTTCCTCTTGTATATCTTTGAAGTTTCCTCCCGTAATATTTTTTTTTACAGACGTGTATATCTTGTCTTGTGTTTGTATTAAACGTTGGAGCTGCCAATGTAGTAGGAAATCCAGACGTGGTCAAGCTGTTTTTAGTAGCTTTTTTGTCTACATTTGCCCCCATAGGTTATTTTGGAATGCACATTTTTACATAGCTCTCAAGTTCTGCAGTGCACCTGGCCTGCCAACGCGAATATGTTTACTGACCCACCCTGCTCGCGGATGCCGTAAAGAAAAAAAAAGATAACATAAACCTCAATTTTTAAAAGCCTATGTTTATTTTGTTCCTTTTTATAGTCCTCTTGGTCGCTTTTTACCGCACATCGACAGATGCGGACTGACGCTTGTATCAGACCGTGGCTCCGGAATGATGGAACGCTAGAACGACGTTTTTAATGGTCGCATCTTGCAAGCGTCCCAAAGTTTTTAGATTGGGGCTGAATTGCAGGCCGACGAAGGCAAACACGGAAGCCGACACGACTTTCACATCCGCGTCTGGGCCTTGCGGACCACGATACGAGATGGCGGAATAGTAAACGATGC
This sequence comes from Ixodes persulcatus, assembly GCA_013358835.2. NCBI lineage: Eukaryota > Metazoa > Arthropoda > Arachnida > Ixodida > Ixodidae > Ixodes > Ixodes persulcatus. The sequence goes on along the minus strand of JABSTQ010011181.1, from coordinate 534,906 downwards.
GGGAAGCCGCCGCGCGTCTGCTCGCATGACTAGCAGGCGGTGTCACCCTTCCAGACTAGACGCACGGATGTCGCAAAAGGGAGGCAATAGGCTTTCTAGCATGTTAGGCTGAGAAGCCAAGCCAATCCAGTATTAATGGCTGGCCCAATCATTTGTGGGCGGGGCTTAGAACGGGCCGTGACCGTCCACCTAAATTGCGTATGACAAGAATTGGACGAAAACATTTTTTTCGAGTAAACATCATTATAGAAGTACTTGTCACATTCATTCCCCTTGAAAAAAATAACTTTTTTCTTCGTTTTAGTGACTTTTCAATAATCATAATAATAGGGATTGTGTGGATATTTATACAGCGAGTCGTTGGTCAGCCATTTTTAATGTTGCGACGAGTCACTCGCTGTAGATGAGCAATTTAGCCAGTGCAGTACAACCGCTAGCCTGGGGTCTTTAACGTGCACCACGCAGTAGTGATACACGACCGCACGCCGGTACGATGCTCATCCAGATCGAAACGGGCAGGGGTGGGGATTTAACCCAGGATCCCTGGGTTCTGCAGCGCGAGCTTTCGCTCCACGTGCTCCGAGCTGGGGCCCTAATCTGGACACTTGGCGGAAAAGTCGGCGAGAAATCTGGTGGCTATGATTGGCCGGCGCCAAGGTCGAGTGCGGCGTCGGCCAATCACGGACGCCAGATTTCTCGCCGGCTTTCTCGCCAAATGTCCAGATTAGGGCCCCTGGTGTGCGCTAGCCCACTCGGCCACCGATCCCCCCCAGTGACTTTTCAAGGGTATAAATACGCGGTTTCAGACTTACATTCATAACCACATTATTTCAGCAACCTAATTTTGACTTAATACACACTTTTCAATGGTAAAATAAGAAGCTGTTCACTGAACACCCTTCACGGTATCACTTAACACCACGAATTTGAACCGAGACGTCCCATCACGTGACTAAAGGGTCAGTATTACTCCGACGTTTAGCGCAGCGAATGCAGCGTAAAGCAGAACGCGTGCATTTCTTTGGCCGGCGAGCAGGAACTCGATATCTGCGACAAATCAGCGCCCGTGTGCGCTGCGCTACACCGCGTTTGATACGCTCGACCTTGGAGTATAACAGGGTCTTAAGTCACATTACGTAATGCCACAGGACATCAATTTTCCCCATAGATTTATAGAGAAAATGCGCCCGCTTTACCGATAGCATAACATAGCATAACAGTGAGCATGAGTGAATGGCCATAATGCAACGTGTAAAACTCTTCGTCGTTCGTCTTGTTTTGGATCTTGGAAGTAGCTGCCATCATTAGGATTTCATCGTCCTAGCCGAGGCCGCCCATCTCCCACTCGCTGCTGCGTCAACGCTCACCGAGCCTGAGTGCGAAAACTTTGGTCCGAAGATAATCGACCACAAGCCACTACTCGTTCTACCCGCAACATTGTCAACGGCATTGTCATCATTGTCATCAGGTAAATTTCTGGACGGCTATTTGGAAAGGGATTTTCATCCTTCTGCGAAGAGTAATTGGACCATGTTCAAAACTATCATTTCCTTCCTAACAAACAAACAGATACCGTGCAAAGAAGTTCTAAAGCATGCGAACACAGCCTGGTCAAATACGACCCTTAAAAGGGCTATCCAATAGAAAAAAAGTGTGCTGCCATCAGCAATTATGAATTCTTCAAACGCTCGCTGGGATGTATACCCTACGACTACTGATACAACTCGGTTAAATTGCGAAATAGTTACTTTTAAATCACACACTTCACTCAATGCTACATATAACCCAAAACAGTTTTGGAACACTATAATTAGTAGTGATTATCATGTTATATATCTTATCTCGTTGGATGGACAAATGACAGCTGATACAGATTGTGCCTCCGTGGCGAATGATGTTTTCGCTAAGTCATTCTTTGTATAGGCTGGGAAAAGAGTGTCTTTATTATCCTCGAACGATCATTCACCAATTAACTTTGTTGTTATTGATGTTATTCGTGTTTCGAACATAGTAGACGGTGGTAAGATTGCCTCATCTTCGGGTGTTAACGACAGTGACTCCAAAATACAAAAAAAGTGTTTTATCATTCTATATAAGCTATTTTCACTGTCACTTGGAGCTGGTAGACTTTCTAATGACCAGAAAATCGGGAAGGTCGTTCTGCTGCATAAATCGGGTGACAGGCATGGCCCATTTACCTACCGTCCTATTTTATTAACCAGTGTTTCTTGTAAAAATGTTTCACCATATCATCTGAACTCATTTAGCGAACGTTCTAGAATCTAACAATTCATTTACGGCAGTCCAACAAAGATTGAAAGAATCGTTATTATGTAAAACTCAACTTTTGTCATTCATCCATGACCTTCATCGTTACCTGGACTTTGAATCACACGCTGATTGCGTTTTTTCTTTATTTTTCAAGGGCATTCGAAAAGGTCTCACATTTGCTACTAATCCACAAGCTTCGAGCCTTAAGCATTGACCCTTATGTACTAGATTGTATCGTTGCATTTTTAACGAATTCTTTGCAGTTTGCCATTGTCAACACAACAATTCCTCCTTCGCGTCTGTTGATTCTGGTGTGCCGCGAGGCTCAGTAATTGGTGCCAGGTTATTCCTCATCTTACATTTCCTCATCTATGTGCCTGTTTACATTTCTTACTTAGCTTACATTTCCTCATCAATGTGCCTGTTCGACGATGACTGTTTTATACCCCAGCATAACCCACAAGTCCGACACTTCTCAACTACCACCGGATTTTAACATAATAACCCACAGGAGCAATTTTGGGCTAAAGTAATAAATACTTATAATTTAAGCCAATGAGAGTATCACGCAGTAAATGTGTATGTCCTACTTATTACTTAAACAATGACACTCTAGCATGTGTTGCAGTTTATAAACACCTTGGCGTCCATACAAGTTCCAATCTTTCTTGTATTACTCATTTCGAGTAGGTTGCAAGCAATGCTGAGTGCATGCTGGGCTCTTTAAAATGCAATGTTTTCATGGTCCTTAATCCCTGAAACTATGATTTTTTTTTTAAATCCAGGTCGGTTAAATTATAATATGCCTCATCAGTATGGGATTTGGGTAATCATAATATTGCCAATGCATTAGAAGCCATTCAGAACCGAGCAGCTCGCTTTATCTTGTACAACTATCACCATACAGTCAGCGCCACTAACATGAAAACAACCTTCTTATTATCTAACTTATCTTCCCGCCATAAACACGTTCGTCTCTGTTTGTTTCAAATGATTTACTATCGCAACCCATTACTACGCCATATATTTAGACATAAACCTTTTTATCCCTCGGCTCGCCTCGTCCATATTAATTAATTTGGTATACCAAAGTATAATAGAAACACTTTCAGCGTCTCATTCTTACCTCGCACATCAAAAGACTGGAATCACCTTTCCGCTTCAGTAGGGTCAACTACTGATATATTAGTTTTTAAACGAACTGTCATTAACCGCACCCTTAGTTGATTTATTTTCATATTATTTTAATCATTCACTGCCCTCTGCAATGTACCTTGTAACTTGAGTGTAAAACTAAATAAGTAAATAAACATGATGCCATCTGAATTGGTGCGTAATTTGCACCAATAAAATTCCCCACAAGGTCTACCGGCGAAATTAGAGTTGCATGACAGCACTTATTAACACAACAGTATGTGACGCCACATCACCTGATGTTACGTGACGCGATTGGAGGCTTGACGGCACGGTGCCAAGTCGTGCCAACATGTCACGTGACCTGAATTTCTGTGACAAAAATATCCCGTTAAAGTTATTGACAAAAAGCATGGATGAACGGACGGACGGACGGATACGTTTGAAAATTACATGGGTCTGTTAATAGCCTTACATGGTTTTAAAAACATAAATCGGCATGTGTCCTGTGTTCCTGGATACTGGTGAGTTTTTTTTTTCCTCGCTTTGTTTTTGGTTTTTGATGGGCGCCCTAACAAGGAACAAGGGCCACGTCAGACACTTCTTATTTTTATTGCGCTAGCCCTTCAAGTCTTTTGCGGTGAAATAAAGAATGTGCAAAGCACATTGCAATACACATCGAGATAACAATTTGTCTTAACACTAAATTATCTTGGTGTTCTAGACCAATGGCGATTCACCATCGCTTGCTCAAACTCAAGACGCAAAAACAACTCCAACGTATGACACAAAGGATTATGAAGATGCTTTCTTGATACTGGCCTTAATTTTCAGAGACTCGTCTGTCTCGTACGCGTAGACGTGGGTCGGATGTTCCACAAAATGGCAGATATCGGAAGGAAACCTGAGATTCTTGCGTAGGTGTCGCGTAGACGTCTGAAATGCTTCCTCGAAGCACGTCTAGAAAAACATTTAATTAGAAATTTTTAATGGCGTGAAATGGCACAGGCGAATCAGCAGAAGTGCCGGATCACTGAGGGTGTCTCATTTTTGCTTTCGGGTAAAAACAAGGTATCAAAAATAATGAATTTGCTTTACACGTAAGAATTCTAGTAATCGTGATCATGTTTCAAGTACTCACGTCCTCAAAACTTTTATGCGCCGAGCTGCTGCAGTTTTGATACGGAAACGCGGATGTTTGATTTGAACTGATTGCATTTGTTTCGTATTGTATGGCCTGCAGATTCAGTGAGAGCACAAACGTGGAGCTGGCATTTGATACATTTAACATTCGATGCAAGCTATCAATCTGAAGAAAAAGAGAGATGTACCAGTCAGTAACCGTGGTTTTCAAAATTTATGTGATTAGGGATTGCATCAGGGAACATATAATAATCATGGCAGGAATAAGTAAAGACCCTGTGCACGGTGTTTATACTCTACGAGTTGGGCGTTGTTTTCAACATGCAGACCGTCAAAAGCCGGAAACGTTATTCACTAATTTAAATGTGATGCCTAGGTCATACATATTGCGATTTAACAAAAAACAAATAGTTGAACAATATTTGCAGTTGAATAACGGCTCGTGGCACGCGCATTGCGCAAGCTTAAGTGCCAGTAGAGGAATTAAAACTCCTCAGTAATTTGCGACCCTTGGTAACATCTATGCAATGGTGGGTAATAAAAAAACGCGTAATTTCGTTTACAAAAAAAAAAAAATGAAACAAAAGCAAACGCGAGTGCCATCGGTTTAGGAACTTGTGCTCTGCGACATTCTACAGCTCATTTTGCGGGTGGGTGGCCATCTGCTCCCCCAGCATTCTTGGGAACTCCTCCCCACACCGCCTTTGATGCACCACAGCCATGTTTCGATATTTCCAAGAAATTCTCGCGTTAGGGCCGGCGATGGCGCTCGCTCTTTCTTGTGCTCAAACGCACTTTGAAACACTGCGACACTAGGGCAAGAAAGCTGCGCGCTTCGGCACATCTCAAGAAACGTGCCCGTTTCTTGTGGCGTTGGCACAGTTAGGACTAAGGTCGGTCGCGCTGACCACCCCCCCCCCCCCCCAGCGCAATATCGTGTCTTTAGTTGGCAGTATGTTCCAAATGAACTTCTGGCCAGTGTCGGCACATCAAAGTTGCATGAATATAACCGCGATTTTCCCATGTCACCCTCGCACATCGCGCCAGGTGCAGCTGAGGCAGCTCAGCGGTACAAAGTGCTTCAAGAGAAATCGATATGGGAGATTAATTTACGCTACCGTCTCTTGACCTTTGAGGTACCGGGCTTTGTATCGTGACAACCCAGGCGTGGTGGGGCTGGAGTTCTCTCCGCAAGACACACATTTCCGAGCTCCTGGTGTACGAGGGTACTGGGCACGTGTCCCAGTCACCACAAAACAAGACTGCGCCCTGCAGAGTCACCATTCTCGAGGATGTTGAAAAAAAACTTCAAAGTCCTAAGCCGCGTGAATGTAGTCAGGCACTGCACGCTGCAGCTTTCTTCTGAACGCGGCAGGCTAACCCGGGAGGGCCAACAGTTTTCTTTCTCAAAAAAAGTTACGTAAAAAAAGTTACGTCCTTTAGAAATGCTGTCACGGATGAAGGCGACGAGACAATGAATATTTAATTGAAAATAAAGGTTTAATCCGTGAATGTGTGGCAGACACGCAAGGGCGAACAAACGCCGAGAAATCAGCAGCGAGCGACGAAGGCCGCTTGATAGATGGCTAGTGCGAAACTGAATGTACCTCGTCCTTGGAAAAATCTGAGTGACTCGGCAAAGCTAAGGTCAGCGTCCTATATACTGCACTCGGATTCTCAAAGTTTCGACCTAGAATGTTTGTGAGTGAGCGTGGGCGAGAATGACTGCAAGGTCATTCTGGCGTCCTTATCTCTTACACTCGGGGTTCGCGTTCCTTCTTGATTATCCACGCTGTATTACTCCCCCCTTTAGAAGTGCATCGCCCCGGTGCAACATTCTATAAATCGAGAAAGCAGCGCAACAAACACAAATTGGAACAGACGTGAAAGGGACGTGCGCCGGCGGACAACATAAAGCTCTTTGAAAAAACACATAAAAACCAGTAAAAGCATTCAATATCAAACATTCTTAAAATATATATATAACGCTTCATAACAGAAATAGATTTTGCTTCCATAATTTTGGAAGGTTGTTGCAGTGGTTGGTTTTTATCTGTTTCTTCAATAACCTTACAGTTGCCAGTCAGTACAGGCTCTACCTGTACCTTTCTGCTTGTATTTATGTCTGTAGCGCTGTATTTTTTTCACGATTTAGTCATGAACCCCCTCACCTACATCGCCACCTTAATACAACCTTAAATAAATGAACATATATCTACACCAAATAACAGAGAACGGTAAACGGTGGGGTGGTCTGACCCATAAATATTCATTAGTCCTATCCACCATAGCAGGTCATGACATGCACGACGTGCCCCACCTCGCGTTGCGGCTGACGGCGTCCTGACGACCGTGTTCCATTTGGAAGCACCTCGTGGTTCAGGTCTCCAAGGCGACGAAGCACCATGTAAGTCAGAAGTAGCGCTGCAAGAGCTTCTCGCTGTTGCTGTGGCGTCGTATCGGTGTCCACGCCCACACTCAGTCTTCTGGTAGGAAATGACCGTCGCATCGGCGGAGGGTGTACCGGCTAGCGTCTACAGGTTGTTGGCCGTGTATCCGCTGGCGGCTGTTAAGAATGGAACCTTCGGCGACCTTCTTCCGAGTTTCAACGCTGCGGAAACGAGTCACGATCTGTTCAGGACAGTCGCCCGCCTGTCGGGGCCTGCCCGAAACGAGTCTCAACGCGTCCGTGACGTCAACGGGATGTGTGTGTGTGCGTGTGGGTTCGTGCGCTCCGGAAGGGGAGAGAGTCATGACCTAACTGCGGAGAACTTTGGCTACATCGCACTTGAAAGGGGAGAGAGGCAGGGCCTAACTGCGGAGAACCATGGCTACGACGCACTTCTGGCTACGACGCAGCGGTCTTTGCTGCAACGCACTTGGCGGCGGTTTGCTACTCGCACCTGCTGCCCTGGCGGAGAGTGAGGAAGAAACGGACCCTATATAAGGCGGAGCGGGAGGCTGCACCATTTTTCTCTCGGATTTGACGACTGTATCGCAACCATGTAATTAAACCGTTCGTTACGTTACCAATTCTCCCACCTCCACTGGACCTCTGGGTTCTTCACTTCGGGGAATGGTCGTCGTCAAAGGCCAGGAAGCCTCCGGACGTGCGGCTTAAACCCCGCCTCGAACAACTGGTTGGCAGCGGTTGGAATCGGACCATGCGACATCGTGCTACATCTGTGGGTGAGCGTTTGGACTTTGCTTTGAGATTCGCCAGGCTTCAGATTATGGGTAATTAATTTTGAACTGGTGGGAATCCTTAGTGTTTGACTCGTGCGCTAGGTTTTGGTACAACCTCGCTACAAGTTTTAGAACAAAGCCAAAGCTAAAAAGCAGCGATCATGGATCTAATGAGGTTACTGAGAGCAGATTTACTCTGTTTATGTGAAGAATTGGGTGTGGAGGTGGAGCAAAAGATGAAGAAATCTGAGATCACCAAATTAATATATATATATATATATATACGTGTGGGCGGCTTCATTTGGATTCAGGCAACGAGTGGCAGTCGTATTTTTATATTGCCTCACACTTTTATATTTCGTGGCGCATGTTTCAAGAAGAACAACCCTTTTTATTTTAATCTTGTGGCATGTTTAGTTTCCGAGAAAAAACAACCTCAAAGAAGCGGGAAAGAACCACGAGGTTTTGACGATTCTCGTGTGTGGCGTTTTTGAATCACTCTCAATCTCAAAGTATTGAAAAGCGAGAGTCTATATTTTTTAGTGTGATATATAAGCAAGTAGGTAAGACGACATTATAACTACTATTTATTATTCGTCACTCCAATCTCTGTAAAAATACCCAAACATGCCTCCGCGAACAACTCTGATCCTAAATTGCGGATTATTTTTTTTTTTTGAGTCGACTATGTTTAGTACAACTTTTAAACTTTTACCACATGTAGAGCCTTTCATTGCCATCCAAATTAAGCAAAGTTTGTGTTTTTATCGTCTACGAGTATTGAAAAATAAATTATGAAACAAAGAGGGTTTTCACTTTTTGCTCAATTTCAGCACGCTGTATAAAAAAAAAAAATTAATTTCTTTTTCTCGCGTCGCGTTCACTTCACACCCTTCTTTTAGCCAGAATACATTCCGTTAGAGGAATTTGCCTTCGTTTTGAGTTTTAAGCCTCTAAATATGCTAAAAAAGAGCAAATGCCGATGGTGGGTTTTGACAATTTTCGTGTGTGGCGTATTTGAACCACTCCCAATCTCAAAGTATTCAAAAGAGAGCTTTTATATTTTTATTGTGATATATATGCAAGTCGGTAAAACGACATTCTAACTACTATTTATTATTCGTTGATCCAATCTTTGTAAAAATCCCCAAACATGCCTCCGCGAACAACTGTGACCTAAACTGCGGATTTTTTCTTTAGTCGACTATGTTTAGTTTTGTTTTTAAAATAATACAACGTGCAGAACCTCTCATTGCCTTCCACATTATGTAAAGTTTGTGTCTTAATCACGTACGAGTACTGAGAAGTAAATTATGAAGCAGAAAAGGTTTTCACTTTTTGTTCAATTTCAGCACGCTGCAAAAAAAAAAAAAAGAAATAACTTTTTTTATTTTCTTGCGTTGCGTATTTTTTACACTTTTCTTTTAGCCAGCATACATTCAGTTAGAGGTAAATGCACTAGTTTTGAATTTTAAGCCTCTAAATATGCGCAAAAATTGCTGATGGTGGGTTTATGGGTTATAGCTGTATATTTTATTCTTCATTATAGTAATATAAGGGACGTTGAATAAATGTTTATATAAAAGACCTTAATGTCGGTAGGCGTATAACAACAAGTTCGCAATTCCACACGTCTAAACACTCTATAAAATCGCAACCTGCCGAAAGCGGGTTTACAACAACTTTCGACGGTGCAATGATTGGAGAGACCTCAAGTCTAAACACTACTAAATTACAAATAGCGCTAAGACAAGGACAGACAAAGAAGTGGACAGGACAGGCGCTAACTCACAACTTACGGTTTTATATACAACGATAAAGAAGAAGGTGAAGGAAGTGGCTGTTGTTGAAAAAAGAAGAAGTAATTTTATTTCTAGCCGGGGCACTCCAAGAAGGTATCGGACACAAAAGTGATCAGACGTTTCAAAGACAAGAGGAACAGGGAAATTTTTGAAGCAGAGACCATACAAGCCAATGAAGGAAACTGCGTCTCCACACCATCTTTGGCGTTGACCGAGAAAGAGGTTCAAAACTTGAACCACTATACATGACAATCTTCGGAATTATGTTGCACGAGAGCGTGTGAGGTGGGGCACCGGGTGGGTCTTCGCGCTCGAGCCGGTATAGCTTTGGCTGTGGTGCCTGTTGGATGTAAAAAGGAAAATAGGCTGTACAAGGCACTGATCGGCGGCCTATGAACGATCATTTATTCTTTTTAGGGGCGAAGTTCCTTAAGGGGTATCCACACGAAGGAGAACTCCGCGGACGGATGCCGTGACGTCAACAACCCGGGAACTCCGTCCTCGGCTCCGGCCGCACACGTGCGGAGCTTTCGTGCTATCAGTACGAAGCCTCCGCGCCTCCGCCACGGAGGAGAACGGCGCCGCGAGGCGTCAAAAAGGGATGACGTATGTCTCACGTGATGCGCGCTCTGCGGAGGAAAGGGGCGGACTTCCCCTTCGTGTGGATACCCCATTAGGGACTAGCCATGTCCGTCCACCGTCCGCCGTAGGCCCGGCGTCGGGTGCTCGTGCTTCTGCTCGTGAGATCACGTGCTCACGAGCACGTGAGCACATGCTCACGTGCTCGTGTAGGGCAAAAAAAAAATTGGAAAAAAAAGATGAAAAAAATTATGAAAAAAGAAAAAGAAGAAAAAAAAAGAGTAAGGGGTTCTAGATGCCATCCCATCTGTCTGCTTAAAAAAAGAAAAAGAAGAAAACCACACATTCTCCTACTGACATGAATGAAAAGGCTCAAAGAAAAAGAAGAAAAAAAAAGAGTAGGGGGTTCTGAGATACCATCCCATCTGTCTGCTTAAAAAATAAAAAGAAGAAAACCACACATTCTCCTACTGACATGAATGAAAAGGCTCGGCGTGCTGCTGCTCGGCGTCTACGCAGACAAGCACCACCAGAGCTTCGCCCCAAGCAACATCATTCACCACGTGGAGATGCGGTCAATTTTTATTCTTATTTTATCTCTCACGGTCTATTAGTTATTTTCTAACCCTTCAAAATATTATCGTATGTAGTTCAAATACATTACACCTTTGATTAATTTTTAATACCTTCTTGGAGTGCCCCGGCTAGAAATAGAATTATTTCTTCTTTTTTCAACACCAGCCACTTCCTTCACCTTCTTCTTCTATCGTTGTATATAAAACCGTCAGTTGTGAGTTAGCGCCTGTCCTGTCCACTTCTTTGTCTGTCCTTGTCTTAGCGCTATTTGTAATTTAGTATGTCTAAACAACTAGCCCGCCAGAATATTCTGATCTAAACCCTATGCGCTGCATAATCTATACTATGTTAGAAACGTCAAAGCATAATGTTGTAAAACATTAGAGTAACATACACTTCCTATTAAAACCTAGATTTTTAAATGCGAAATTTCAAATTTTAAATACAAAATTCATGTTGATAAAAAAACATAATCAGTTTTATTTATTTTTCCTACCCTTGAATTGTTTACGTTTTTATTTTCCTCTGAAAACAACTGGAGGATTCTAAAATTATTTTTCTGGAGTTTCGCTCCTCTACAGATGCTAGAGAACAGTACCTTCCGACTACGGGTTTATAACGAGTCGAATGTGTGGGTCATGTTCGAGGAAGTCAGTTGTGGTGGTAATAATACTCTCATGAATAATTCTAGAGCATAACGAGGGCAATATTCACATTGAACAGCCCTCGAAACAGTTTGTAAATATAGCAATATTTACTTTGTTTATTTTTCTTTATTTCCTTCGCGAGACTGCCAGTCATCTATCTGACCAAGCACTGAGCGGCAAAGTTGAGAGGACAACCAAATCAAGGGCCAAAGATCGACGATGATAAATTAATGTGTTCCTCCTCCCATCGCGTTCAGAAAACGCTGTAAAGCTCCTCCCGGCTGCCCACGAGATAGCGAACGAGCCGCGGTCCTTGGGCTCTTTCCCTTGCAAGGTTTCCCTATCGCCTCTAGTGACCTTCGCGATAAGAGCTATCGACCTCGCATCAGGGAAGAAGGGTCGGTAAGTCGCGTGGCGGTACCATCCCAAAGGAGAGAAAGAAAATATAAAAACGTTCAAAAGGCTGGTTGGCCGAGCACACTGGTATACTGTTGAGATCGGACAGACTCAAGAAAGCTCTTTCTCAAATTCGAGTGCCACGATTCTCCAAAGCGATGGCGGAAGCATTCAGTGCGGACCGCGTTTATTGTGCCGATTATCAACGCCGGCACAAGAAAATGATTCTACGGAATAAGGACTTCAAGTGTGTCACCGCTCTGGATTTGAACTCTCTCAGAATAATTTTGGATCCTTGCCCTGTTCCGATCTTGGAGACTGACGAGCTGTGCAAGAACTGCTTCAGGCATTTATCATCTCGTGTTTCTGACTACCTGAAAGCAGGCGCAGCTGGACCCTCGGATAAAGAGAGCGACTATGTTGACACGGCAGCATCTGTCATCGAACTTAACAAGTGCGTATCATCACCGGATATAGATGTGTCGCCGTTCAGAATGCCAGATGAATTGCTTAAAAGATCTCTTCACTCATACTCCGGAAGAAAGCAGAGCCAAGTCGAAAATGCTGTGAAGTCAAAACTACGGTGCAAGATCAGTGACGCATATGATGTGCCAGAGGAGGAACTTAATAAGACGTCTTATAACAAAATGTGCGCGGAATGGGAAGCGAACGTTCGAACAGCATTCGAAAAGAGCACTTCGATCAAGGAAAGATGTCAGTCGCTGACGTTGTTTGCGAACGAAATGACAAAGCAACAAATACTGAATGTTGTTCCTGCGGCTACGAAGTATTTGACTGACAAGTCGAGGAAGCTCAAGGCAACTGACGGAGTATAGACGCTTCCTGATCGGTACACTTCAGACAAGCTGAAAGAATCGGATGTTGCGACAGCTCTCCGTTTTTTTTTCGAAGATGAGATGGACTGCTCCATCTAAAGACCAAACAAGAAAGATGTTGTTACCGTAAACATATCGGGAACCAAGGAGTGTGTTATCCAACGCTACATGACTCGCTCTATTTGCGAATCGTATGCTCTCTTGATGAAAGCTCATCCAGACTTCAAGCAAGCTTTGTCTAACAAAAGTTTAAACGTTGCTCCTAAAATGGGTCAAGATTGCTCCGCACCGGGGCCAATGTGCGTGCGCACATTGTGCGAACTTCGAACTGCTGTTAGCATCAATAAACAACACCTCATCAATACATTTCACTAAGAAGGACATCACTGCGCTTTGCATGTGCGCCAACTCATCAGAAGCCTGCATGCTCCAGGAGTGCAAAAAATGCCCTGGAGCGAAGATTCTAAGTGCGCGTACACTACACCTCGATCCCGAGGAAGAAATAGAAATTGCAACGTGGGAAATGGGAGATCTGATCAAGAAAACACTCAGTGTAGTCGTATTTGTTAAATTGGCGAGCGATTGCGTCGAAAAGTATATCACTCATGAGTATATTAAAGACATTCAAAGAAAGGCAATATGGGATGCTAAGTCGAATCCGTCACTCAAGTCTATAGTGCTTCACTTCGACTTCGCCGAAAATTGGAACATGGTACTCCTAAAACAAGTGCAGGGCTATTACTGGCAAAATAAGCAACTAAGCATTTTCACCTGCGTATCAACGACACCCAGCACTACAAAACGTTTCGCTACTATCAGCGACGATCTTGGCCACGATTGCGCACACGCCATCTTCGCTCTAATGAAGTATGTTGAGGCCCTCGAAGAAGAAGAACCCATCTTTACAACTTTAACATATATCTTGGATGGTGCGGTGATGCACTTTAAGAACAGGTTTCAGTTTTTTAAATGGGTGAAAGCGGCCTCCTTTCAAGGCGGTTGTTCTCTGCGAGCGGGCACGACAAGAACGCATGCGACGGCATTGGTGGCCTCCTAAAGCATCATGCCACACTATATAACATGCGAGAGCCTGCGAATGCAGCAATCCTCACTTCTAGAGACTTCGTGTCGGCGCTTACATGAAAGCATGGCAAGACACGAATTATCGACTTGATCACCATGGACCTCATGAAGTTCCGAAAAGAAATGAAGAAGAAGTGGGAATCCGTTGGCTTAGTGCCTGGTCTCCGTTTGTGCCACGTTTGGTACAAGCAACCATCAGAGGCCTCCACCGGGAAAAGTTTGCGAAAAGCTAGAACTGCTAAGGAAATTCATCACTGAACTTGAATCCTCTGATCGTTCTTGTCAAGCGCGTCGCATGTATATAGCTCTATTGTGCTACCTCAAATTTTATAACTTAATCGCTCACTGTAAATAAATATATCGTAAACCACCCAAAGGAAACTTCAGCTCCACTTTTTTTAGTTGATAGTTATCCTACAATAATCAAAGTTGTCAAATAGCTTTTTAAAAAGTTCCGAGAACCTCTGAAATGATTTGAGGTAACTGCGCCATTTTGTGTGTTATCACGCTGAACTCGCCTGAAAGCAGAAAACCTTGAACTTTGGAAGTAATGAATTTTTAAAGCTGATCATGTTCTATATTTTATTTAACATTACCAAAAATCAACAAATACATAAATCATACGTAAAGCATAACGTCCTTGAAGTGCGCATTACTTGTCATTACCTTGAATATGATACTCATAAATATATATGACTATCTCTGATCTACAAGCAATAATGTAGTTCATAATATTATTTACTAAACGACGCTTAGATAATTAAAAAAAATAGATATAAAATATACAGTTATGCCCGTTTAGCCTCGAGGCCTCTTCATAACCCATGAACCCGCCATCGGCATTCGCTCTCTTTTTAGCATTTTTAAAGGCTTAAAAATCAACTCTAGTGCATATACCGGTAATGAAATGTATACTGGCTAAAAGAAGGGTGCGAAGAGAACGCGACGCGAGAAAAAAAAAATTAAAAATGTTTTTTTTTCTTCTTTTTTTATGCAGCGTGTTGAAATTTATTTCTCAGTACTAGTGAAAACCTTCTTTCTTTCATAATTTATTTTTCAGCAGTCGTACGTGATAAAGGTACAAAATTTGCTTAATTTGGAAGGCAATGTAAGGTTCTACACGTGGTATTATTTAACAAGTGATACTAAACATAGTTGACTCAAAACAAAATCCGCAATATAGGTCACAGTTGTTTGCGGAGGCATGTTTGGGGATTTTTACAAAGATTGGAGCGACGAATAATAAATATTAGTTAAAATGTGGTCTTACCAACTTGCATACATATCACACTAAAAAAATATAGATGCTCTCTTTTGAATACTTTGAGATTGAGAGTGGTTCAAAAACGCCGCACACGAATACGTCAAAACCCACCATCGACATTTGCTCTTTTTTAGCATATTTAGAGGCTTAAAATTCCAAACTAAGGCAAATACCTCTAACGGAATGTATTCTGGCTAAAAGAAGGGTGTGAGGAGAATGCGACGCGAGAAAAAGAAAAAATCATCTTTTTTTAATACAGCGTGCTGAAATTGAACGAAAAGTGAAAACCCCCTCTGCTTCATAATTTATTTCTCAGTACTCGTACATGATAAAAACACAAACTTTGTTTAATTTGGAAGGGAAGAAAAGGTTCTACACGTGGTATTATTTTAAAAGCAATACAAAATATAGTCGACTCAAAAAAAAAATCCGCAATTTCGGTCACAGTTGTTCGCGGAGGCATGTTTGGGGATTTTTAGAAAAATTGGAGCGACGAATAATAATAAGTAGTTATAATGTCGTCTTACCGACTTGCATATATATCACACTAAAAAAATATAGACGCTCTTTTGAATACTTTGAGATTGAGAGTGATTCACAAACGCCACACACGACAATCGTCAAAACCTCGTCGTTCTTTTCCGCTTCTTTGAGATTGTTTTTTCTCGGAAATTAAACATGTCGGAACATTAAAATAAAAAAGGATCGTTCTTCTTGGAACATCCGCCATGAAATATTAAAATTTGAAGCAAATCAAAAAATACGACTGCCACTCGTTGCCTGAATCCAGATGAAACCGCCCATATATACAGGGTGTCACAAAATAAAATTTACACGCTAAAATGGCTCGCAAAAATCGAAAACTTGACGGATCTTGTAGCAACTTTCCTAAAAAATGTCTTTAACTGGTCACATTGTTGTGCTAAAATTTCAAGTCGGAACTCCGAGTACAAAGAAAATAAGAAAATGATAACTGATTTTTTTAACGGCGGAGCGGCAGCTGTCGGGGAGACACCGAACGACGGCCATGTTTCTTTGCCTTATCCAGAGATGGCGCTACGGATTCACTGGACGCTGACTGAACGAAAAAGCGCGCTTTCATCCAAGTGTTTGGTTGCGTGGGATATTTGCCAAAATAAAGTTGTTTGAATTTTCAGTTAAGTGTCACTGTGCAGAAAGTGTCACGCCATAAATACGAATAAATAAAACCGCCAATGTCTGCTCCAGAAATGACGTACCTTCGTCTCCGACGGTTCTTGTTTCGTGCATCGTCTGCTTTCGCAGTTTGACGTTTGAATGAGACACGAGAGGCAGCCAGGAGTGCGCCCGATAAAGCAGCGATTTGGTGGCTCTGAAAAGAGCCGTTGAAATCTGAACTGCGGTCTTCGCAGTTGTGGTCAAATGTCTCATTCACACGCAGATACACTCGGAAGAAAAACAAAACAAAAACGGTTAGACTCCCAGCTCAACGTGCCCGCCGTGAACTTCGATGCATTTTTCAAGCCTCCTCTCGTAGTCCTGGAAGACGGCCTCCCGCATGTCATCACTGATCGTCTCGAACGCGTCGATGATCTGTTCTCTCAGCTCCGGGATGGTCCTCGATCGCCGGGCGTACACCTGGGCCTTTACGTACCCCCAGACAAAAAAATCGCAAGGGGTCAGGTCTGGAGACCGAGGAGGCCAAGCCATGGTCGGAGAGCCGCGACCCATCCATCTCCCAGGAAACTTGTTGTTGAGCCAGGCTCTCACGTTGCTCGCATAGTGGGGAGGGGCCCCATCCTGCTGGAAGATGCAAACTTCGCGTTGCATATGTGCAGTTTCGAGCTCCGGCAAGATCTGTTCCTCCAGCATCTTGAGGTACGTGTCACCGGTCACCGTCGAATCGAAAAAGAACGGGCCGACGACACCCTCTCGCCAAATGCCGCACCACACGACGACTTTCCGTGACTGAACTGCATGTTCGGTCGACCAGTGCGGGTTCGTGACAGACCACAACCTGCAGTTCTGCTTGTTGACGCGGCCGTCGAGATGAAAGACTGACTCGTCTGTAAACACGAGAAATTGCAGGTGGCTGGGGTTGGCCCGAATCCGCGCCAGCTCGTCCTTACAAAACTGCACTCTCCGTGCGTAATCCTCCGGCTTCAGTTTGTGCAGGAACTGCGCTTTAAACGGGTACAATCGCCGGCGAAGCACTCGCCACACGAAGCCCCGGCTTAGGTTGAGCTGACGAGCAGCACGCCTGATCGAGAGGTGGGGCTGCGCGTCGAAAGCGTCGAGAACGGCTTGCTTCTCTCTTCGTTTTGGCGACGTTTCATCACGGTTCGGAGCCTTGTTTGTCATGTTCCCGTCTTGGGCAAACCTCGTCACCCACTTGATGATGGTTGGCCGAGAGGGTGGTTTTCTGTTGAAGGCGGCCCGGCACTTTGTTCGGACTTTCTTGAAGCTTCCACTTGTTGTGTACCATAGAACCACCTTGATCCTCTCCTTGGAACTCAGTTGTCGCATGGTGAGGCGTTGAACAAAATAAATAAAAAAGAAACAGCGATAACAAATGAGGCAAACGCACTGAGGCAAGAGCACGAACGTCAAACTGCGAAAGCAGACGATGCACGAAACAAGAACAGTCGGAGACGAAGGTACGTCATTTCTGCTGCAGACATTGGCGGTTTTATTTATTCGCATTTATGGCGTGACACTTTCTGCACAGTGAAACTTAACTTAAAAATCAAACAACTTTATTTTGGCAAATATCCCACGCAACCAAACACTTGGATAAAAGCGCGCTTTTTCGTTCAGTCAGCGTCCAGTGAATCCGTAGCGCCATCTCTGGATAAGGCAAAGAAACATGGCCGTCGTTCGGTGTCGCCCCGACAGCTGCCGCTCCGCCGTTGAAAAACTCAGTTATCATTTTCTTATTTTCTTTGTACTCGGAGTTCCGACTTGAAATTTTAGCACAAAAATGTGACCAGTTAAAGACATTTTTGAGGAAAGTTGCTACAAGATCCGTCAAGTTTTCGATTTTTGCGAGCCATTTTAGCGTGTAAATTTTCTTTTGTGACACCCTGTATATTGAAATATTCGAGATGCTGGAGGTCAAATGAAGACGATTTAAGTATTTCCTCAAATACAAAACCGCTTCAGCAACCCTTTATGTTAGGCGAATATTGGAGCCAATGTTCGCCAGCCAGGGGCAAAAGTTTGTCCAACAACGGTGTGCTGGTTGGGGCTGCTGCGGAAATATGGTGGCCGATAACTCGTCAAGCCATTCAGTGTGGTTTTGTTTCTCCGTATCTGTCAATTGTTCAAAATGGAAAACAAAGTTATTATATAGCCGCGAATAGGAAAAACCTCGACGAGCGTAATCCGAAAATAAGGGTTTAGTTGGCAAAATTGTGCAAGAAACAAAACAACGAACGTCGAAACAGCAGCAGCGAACATCGCCGCCTCGGCTTGACAGCTGTTTGGAGCTAGAGTGGGATAGTGAGTACGTCGTAGTGGAGAAAGTGTGAGTCGGCAAAACCACACATGGCTACTTACCTGCTGCACTTGGTTTCTCGAATATTCGACCTAGAATATTCGGGTGTGTGTTAAAGCGAGACTGACTCGACAGGGTCATGTTAGCCTTCTTATCTTTTACACTCGAGGTAAAAGATAATTTGAAGTTTTTGTAGTACGGAGAAGCGTTCTTTATCGCTTATGCACGCGGCGTTACTCTTTTTTTAAGAGCGGATAGTCCCGATGCAGCCTTAAATAAATAACCCTAAGCTAAACCGAATAACACAAAACAGTAAACGGCGCGGTCGTCTGAACCTTAAATAGTCGTCAGTCCTATCGAGCACAGTAGGGCTTGAGACAAATGACGTGCACTACTACCTCGCTGGCAACTTCATATGGTCGGAGAAGACCCGGACAGCGGTTACCGCTGTTTCGGGATCAAACGGCGTTAAAAGAGATTTCCAAGGCGTCAACTTTGATCCCAGACCAAATACGGCGCCGTATATAGACAGAAAGTTCATTTCGATAATGACGGTCCTTGTACAGTCATTGATGATTAAAAATTTCACTGGGCACGTCTCACAGTGGATCTTGACGGGAGCCGGAACCTACCATCTTGAGCGATGAGGGGTCCTCCGGCGATTTGAATTTGAGGGCCACTCTACGCCGTCATCACTTTTCGAAAGCGGCAGAAAGGCTCCCGTCGTTTGTTGTAGCTTTAAGCAGTCTAGAAGTTTGTCTATATCGTAAGGTGGATGTGCTATATAGGTGGTATCGCTCAGTTCGTTTTGTCATATGGGTGAAGGTTGTGCGAGCGACCTTGAAAAGCAGGATATTCGAAGGTTCTGTGGCGGTTGTAGTTCTGTATACTATAAGTGGCTGGTTAAATGAAATTATCAGGTCAGTTCTAGACGTTGTCTATTCATGTTACTTTCTCGGCCTAAATTAATCACGGTTAAAGTTTCACTCAGGACGGAATAGTCTGCTCCGGTGTCGATGAGCGTCGTCGCGTCGTGTTCCTCGGCGACCACATTGAGATTATTTAACACCTTCACCTGAGCGTCGTTTTGATTCATCTTGTTGGTAGAATGGGAGCCCTCGGACGTTTGCGAATGATCTTAGAACTGTTTATCCTCGGCAATACCACTTCTCGGCATTGCCGCGCTTAGCTTGAACAGCGACACTGGGGAGATAGGCTTTTCCGGTGGAACATACGAAGATGCGATGCAGGCCGTCGCCGTGAGGGCGAACGAGCTCTTCAGGGCAAAACGGACGAGGGATACAGTGGACGGCAAAGATACACGCCGATTTCTCCAGGGCGCTCGCTGTACCGTGTGCGCGGGTCGTTCTGGTGGAACCCGCGCAGCCGAATTTGCAGGTCGGGGTATCGGTGATAGATGTGGTCGGCTCCCCCGCAGTGGTAGCATAGTGGTAATCGGTCAGCTGTTCTCCAGACGTCCGTCTTTCTTGGCATCGACTGTTCTCCGCGGTCGTAAAGGTGTATTTTGTCTTGGCGTCGAGCGTCGAGCGTTCATAAAGTTCGTGTCATTGTAACGAAGCAATAGAGATTCAGCAATGAAACTCGAGTAGGAGTTGAGACATTCTCTACATGTTCACCACCAAGAGTTACCCACTCTTGCCAGATATCGACCACATGCCGGAAGCCATTGTTTTAGAACTGCTCGTTTTGAGTGTTCAGGAATCACTCCACTTCAGCGATCACTTGGTCGTCGTCCTTGAAATGCTTTCCCCTTGTTTGGCCACACTGGAAGCGTCAGCGACATTTAACCACAGTTTCATAAACTTAGGCGTTGTTCCAGAACAACGCTTCAAGATTGGAATGATTATCCTTGCCATTGCTTCCCTTCAAATGGAAAAAATACGGATCATTGCATGTGCTTGGCACCGACGGGTGGTGCCATTTCGGTTTCGACTCCCTAGTGGCGTTCCGCGATACTATAGCATGCGATGTGTACACTGTGCAAAAACTAGAGGGACGAGCGCTCATGTTTATGCCTGTTTTGTTCCGCTTTTTTAAACTTTTTGTGCCGATAATACGAACTTTATGAACGCCCCTTGTACTTGGGTACAATCGTGTCACGTAGAAGAAGGCTCTGGGAACTGGCGGGCGACTGGCGTGGTCGCCGGGTAATGGCGGCGTAGGTCAAAGTCAGCTCCTCCAAGGCGGCCAAGTTTACGGGTGCCTCCGGTTGCAATGCCCGCGGGACCTTTTAGCATACTATCTCTGCAAAAAAAAGCGAGCTCGCGCGCTCAACAGCGGGGATAAGCTTTTGGCGGTCCACTATGGCGACGTTCCGTATGATCTTGCGTACGGAACGCAAGGTCGTCGCTGGTAGTGCGAGGTTCTTGCCTGGAGGGAAAGTTCGATATTTACGGAATCCCCTCACGAATTATTCGGCGGTCACAGGTATACTGCACGCGAGACCCTCAAATATGTTTCCTTTGAACCCCCTCATGAGTTTTGTTTGAACCTCCGCATGAGGATCCTCAGTATCATCGCTTCAGGAGCTTCGGGATCTGCTAGGCTGCCACGTCGAAGCACGTCCTTGACGAATTTGACGATGCTCTCGTTGGAGCATTGAATCCTTGCCTGAACCAGCTCCTCAGCGCGTTCTCGTCGTTACTGCTTCACAAACACTCGAGCCAGCTCATCCTTGCCTGCTTCCCAGCTGGTGATCAGCGGCCCGTGGTTTTTATACCAGGTGCCTGCAGTTTTTTTTTTTATATTGAAGTAGACGTTTTGCAGGAATTGCTGTGGCGTCCAACCATTGCTACGGCGTCCAACCATTGTGACGGGCAACTCGTTCGCACTGCTGCGTGGTGCAGTCGTCGATGGTGTCGTAGATGTCGCCGTGTAAGGGCATCGGCGTCCAAGATGCGACGGGCAAGAACACGACGGGAGATTCGGCAGCACGGGTATCGGACGGCAGGCACTGGTGAAACATATCGGGGTTCGTCTACTATTTTTTTGGATGTTTTACGAATCTAGGAAATTTCGGCTGCTGGCCTCGAGTATGGCGGCATGCGTGGGTTTCGTGCGGCTCCATAGAAGAAATTTTTCCTTGGCTCAAAATTGATCTGGTCCGGCGGATCAGATCAATTTTGGATAGCTGGAAGCAGCGAGATTGCGAGAGGGAGTCCGTTGCCGTCAGGAGAGTCTGAGTGAGTGGGCAAGACTCCGCTCGGCTCCTTTTCTACTTAAGTCGGTAGCTCAAATATTTGACCTAGGATGTTCGGTAGTGAGCTTTGGCGAAACTGACTCGCCAAGGTCATGTTTGCCTCCTTATCTTTTGCACTCGGGGTAAAAGTAAACTCGAATCTTCTAGTATAATATAGAAGCCATTTTCATCGGTAATGCAAGCGGCAGTATATACCCAAGCGTGAGCGAATTTAAATATTCTCTCCAAGATATCAAAACAATAAATCAAATCAATTCCGAACATTTTTGCCCAAAACAATGCATTCGTGACGAAGGCGCTAAAAAAAAATTTCAAGGATTGCAGCTTGGCCATTTTCAGTGCCCCCATCACGAGCTTGCAGTGGCACTGGCAAGAGGAACATGGATATACATACGTACTGTCGGGAGCTAACATTCGGATAAGACCGGAGCGCCGAACAAATGGACCCTTTCTACATATCGACGGCACCAGGCGGCGGCTCCACGAACTCAAAATCGAGGAAGTCACCTGCGCTACCAATCGATAATGGGAGCTACGCTACCAGTTTCTTCGCTCTCCGAGCTGCGGCGCGTGCGCGACGGCACGCGAGCCACGCGGGCAGTACGAAGGTACGCACCTAGGGACTTGCTTACCTCGTGATCAGCATCGTAGGGAGAACCAGGGGGAACCCTCGAAGAACAAGGAAACCCAGCGAGCAGCGAGCAACGATGGCGACGGCGGCAGACGGGTGTGGCAGGAGGCAATCAGAAGCATGAGGTTTCATTCCCACAGTCGTTTTTTGCCCCGTCCCCGCGATAGATCTGGGCAGCGTTCCCGCCGGAGGAGAGAGTTTTTAGACCGGTTTTGGACCGAAATCGGACCGGGGGAGCCGAAATGAGCCGAACGACGGTGTTCTGCGTCCCCGGCGCCGACGGGAGACTGGGGACGCCGGAGCCCCGCCCCATCGAGGTACAGCCAATCACAAAATAGAAAACTTTCGCTCAATCTGGCTTATTTTCAAAAGTCCGGTGACCATGTGCACGGTTGTGGGAGGGGGTATTGACCGTACTCTATAGAAAGAAGTGGTGAAGGCGTGAAGAATTGCTAATTCCGGTGAAGGACACGTTGCGCAGCTGACGACTACGGAGATTAGAGGTACAGCCGCCATTCTAGGTACTTTTCCCCTGCGGAGTTGTTGACTGGTCACGCGACCAAAGTGACTTTAAAGTTGGGCATCCGTGGCGTCCACCCAAACGTCGTGTTTTTTTTTTTTTCCGTCCACTTTCTTTTCTTCTGTAACACAATTATATATACGCTGCAATTACGTGTTCTACTCGCTGATCCACAGCCTCCTTCTGATTTTCCTCGATTTTTCGTGCCGACATCCGCCGCGTGGCATCGGGCGCTCGCGCGTGCGCAGAACGCTTCTCGGAAAAGGTTCGTTGCAGCGCCGCGCTATCTGACGGCGCGCCGCTAAGGTGTACTAGAAAGGGAGGTGCGACGACCGCTAGGGCCTCTCCATAGGAGCTGGGTGTCGTGTGGTGCAATACACAAAGGTATGTGTTTTTGCCGTATTCCTGTCTTGCGACAAAGTCGCACGTTGCTAATGAGTTTTACTGCATCTTCTCAAGGCTACTTTTGGATTCAACGCAAACCTACTGCGAGCTGTCAAGGCGAAGGCTAAAACAATGAAAGAGATGGAACTGCATGAAGGGCTTGTGCTTGATGAACTATAACTCTCTGCCCACTTGGACTTGCTGACGTCTTCAAAAATACAAGGGTTTGTCGACCTGGGCCACTTCACTCACAAAGACGAGAAACGCATTGAAGCAGACAATGGCCTCGTCATAATGTTTCAACCATTGGTGGGAAAATGAACGAAAGTCATTGGTAATGTATTTGTGAAATTATGTATCTACTTTTTAACGCAGCTGTTGCGGAAGGACTACATTTGGTCACTCATGACAGAGTTTTGAATCGCTCAAACTATACATAGTGTAGACTAACGTCAATATTCTACTGAACAAAATACACAGAACCGAATCTCTCTCATACCCTACAGCTCTTTGTAATAAATGCTCTCCGTTGCTTTCGAGTAAATACACCCAGCGAGAAAGAAAAAGTGGAGAAGGTGCAAAAATGGCAAAGGAATTTGTTGGTCATATCGCAGACATTTCTAAACACGACCACCACACTGGGTGGGTGAGATGAAATGAAATGGGATTAAATCAAACTTATTCATGAAAGTTCAGAAGTGGATGCGTTGTTTACATTGGTAATTTAATTCATATAGAACCATATGTAATAAGTCTAGCAGTGCCAGTTAAGTATTTTAGGACATTTATTGTTTAGAATATCATGTTTCAAGACCGACGACCAGTTCGCACTTTTCACTTTCCCCTCACTTCCTCCCCTCCCTCCTTCTACCTTTTCCCCCGTGCAGACGCACCCCCCCCCCCCCCTCTCGCAGACTCTTCTTTCCATCCTTCGCTTCCCTTGCCTGAAGACGTAGAGGAGGATCTTTTGGCCTTGCGGAATGCTGAGTCTGGTCGTCGGCCTTTACCAATGTTTTGTTTACATCTTCCATAGGTGTGTTTGCCTCAAATGGGAACGTCAAGGCCCACCTTTTCACGAAGATTGTCACAGAAGCCATCATCTTGTGTGAACAAGCAGGCATACTTCTGAACTATGTGTGCTGCGATGATGCCTCTTGGAACCGTGCCGTGTGGCATAACTTTGGCGTCCATGATTTTGTCACGTCAGTGCGCTGCAAAGTTGTCCATCCCAGTGACTCGACTCCGCTTCGTATACTTCATCTTTGATGTGCCTCATTTGGTAAAATGCACACGAAACCAGATGATGACGACAGGCTTCAACCCACCAAATGGAAGAGTGAGACATCAACCATCACCATGAATTATAAACTGCTTGCCAAGGTTTATGTAGTACTTTTAGGTCTCTCGACATGCTGACCCCTGGGTGAATTTCAACAAGTTAAAACTCTTTAACAGGTGCACTAGGAACATGTCGCAGCGAAGTGGAAGTGTGATAGGAGCGAAATCACATTGAAAGCAGCCTACAAACTCACCAGGGCTCATATCTACTCAAATGGCTTAGAGAAAATGAGGGTGGACTTGGACCTTTCAAGTGTTTGCCCCCTGATGTTGCGTGCATTTACGGTGCATCAGAAGGTAGGTGGAGCACCAGTACCCGAACCTCAAGGTGACCTCCGAGTTTATAGCCCTTATGGTAGAGCTCATCAAGGCTATGACATCAAGATTTCCAGCCAGAGCTCTCAGGTATGTCTCATCTCACGCATTCACAACTCAGTTCCCATTTTTTTAATTATGCTTCAGTTCCTGTTACTTAACTGCAGGCTAGGCGCGACCCAAGAAGGTGTGCTTGATAAAGTTCTCGCCTATCTTGATGACTGGGAAAGGCATGCCGATGGGAAAGCCTTCCTCAGCCGAAGCACCTCAGAAGGACTGAGGGTGACACTTCAGAGCACCAAAGATCTCCTTGCGTAATTGACGCTACAAAGTGGGGTATCCCTTCCTCATGACATCCCGCTTGCGTCAGGACTGCATTGAATGATTGGGTTTGTGAGACAGTCTTCAGATGCCAATGATAATCCCACACCAACCCAGTTTTGCGTCTTAATGAGGTAACACAGTCTACACACTGCATCCCTGTGCACATATATTTTTAGGGTGACATTTTCATGTCACTAATATACCTTTTGGGATAACATTTTATTTCACTCGTTGTGCAGGTATCTAAGTTTCTGCAGCCTCGTTAAGAGCCCCCAAAATGAGAATGTGGCACCTGGCATCCTGGATTAACTTCTAGCTCCCACAGCTGATCAGATGGAAAATCAAGGAGACAGCACCGACGCCGTCATGAACACTGGCAACGTCGACTCGCCTGACAGCCTGATCGACCACTCACCTTGCGTCAGCGAGCGTAGTGAAGCGCAACTCATTTACTATGCAGCTGGCTATGCTGCCCGAAAAAACGTTTTGGCATCAAAGTGTGTAGATTGTAAGGCATTATGCCTGTTACAGCGGCTTGAGGTCCCTCCAACCCTTCCTGCTGCTGCAACTAAATAGTGGAACATGAGGGGCCTGCAGTACCCGTCCGAACAGGTTTTCAAGCTCATCCTCACATTAGAAAGCGAGCTGGTACTGGTGTTTAGTACCTGCCAACTGCATGCAGGCTTGATGGTGGAGGTTATGAGTTCCTTGGGTGGACTCCCTAAAATCGGCTGACCAGAGCATGCAGAAGTCCTGACGAAGGATGTGACAAAATGTTACTATGTCACGCGATTCAACTTTTTTTGAAGGGGAAAAACAAGGCTGATGGAGAGAAAACAAAAGTGTAAGAACTTGTGACCTGTTGGAGTATAGGTGGAATTGCTCTTAAATGAAGACGGCAGTTGAAGTTGCTCCATTTATCTTTCTAGTTTTAGTGTTTACATTCCTATGATGCATATTCACTAAATGAAATCAATCCGGACATTTCCTGGTCCACAAGCTTTTACTGAGAATACACAAATTAAGAAAACCTCGCTTTCAATAATGCATGTTACACAAAAAATATTAATTGACACGAGACAAAAACTAAGTATTTAAAGGTATGCAATATGTATAGCTGCTGAAAAATAATTTAAGCTTGATACTCGAGTATAGAGGAAAGCATCGCGTGCCATGGCCCAATTGCAGAAGTGTTAAGTTGGGGGAGTTGGTGTGATGACATGGTGAACGTCACAGTGCACAAAAAGACGAGGACAGAGAAACGGAACCTGCACAACACACAAGCGCTCACTCGCAACTGAATTTATACACAAAAGGAAGAAGAAGAGAACGTTCTTAAAGACACACAGGGCACGCAGTGCGTGTCACACGCGACACAAAACCTTTCAACTACAATGTCTTTGCCCTATAGTCCGATCTTAAAACAAGGTTTCGGTTTGAAGCAGTGTCACTGATGGGTGGCCAACGCAGCTGTCCCCCAGGCTGTTGATGCAATGCGCTTCCAAGATTTCGCGAGTCTTCTTGTTTAGATAATGTCCAATTATTGTTGTGGCTTTAAGAATCGGAGTACACGAGCAGGAATTGCAATGAACGGGAAGATGACCGCCCACCGCAGATTTTAGTGAACGTCATGCTCGAGAAGGCGATCGTTTAGGCACCTTCCAGTTTGGCCCACATAGCTTCTACCACACGTTAGTGGGATTTTCTACACCACGCCAATTGAATACGGCACATAAGGGTTGCTGTGGCGTTTCTGGCACCTGCCTTTGTTAAGGTTTTCCGCTATCGAGCGAACCTTTGAACAAATTTGCGCCATTATTTTGGGAGCTAAAAACAGCACAGGCACATCGTACCTTTCGGTACGATGGCATCTTGTTCATCGTTATCCGTGTGCGGTTTTGTCGACATTTGTAAATATGCGTTGCAATATTCTACTTTTGACTGCAAGGTGAATAACAAGTTTGTGTGATTATAAAAAGTGCGTTGTTTGTGGTTATTTATACTAATGATATTTTATTGCCTTTACCGCTTTTATACTAGAATCTGAACTGTATTAAGGTAATAGTATTATTGTATAACAGGTTCTGAAGGAGAGCTCCCCTTGCTCTTCAATGAAGGACTTGACTGAGGCAAGTAATGCTTGGTGTGGAAGGGAATAGAAAAGTTCTTGGACGTCACCTTTGAACAAAGAGTGGTTGTTCAAATTATTGTTCTTAAAAACTTCCACAACTGCTTCAGAATTGCTGACTAAAAAGGGGTCCTTGATTTGCAACCCGGATAGGTGTGTTCTTCCTTTTGTTTATAAATTCAGTTGCGAGTCAGTGCTTGTGTGTTGTGCATGTTCCTTTTCTCTGTCCTCGTCTTTTTGTGCGCTGCTACGTTCACCATGTCATGGTCAAACTTCACTTTTTTAATGACGGTATGTAAAGTGAGGTACACAATATTGTATAAATGTAAAACGAAACAAAATATATATATGAAGCAAGACGAAGTAGCTGACCGCTCCCAAACGGCATTTGCATTTTCAATATAGGCTGTTACCACTCGCGCAAATCACGCTTTTCAACAGTGTTGTGAGAAAGGATAGAAAGGATTCTTTCTCACAACCGAGGAGACAAGATCAAACGAAGAATACGATCATTTTCACGCCGTATAAATCATCTTTGAGGCGACCGCCAGGCCTCAGCCAGCCGTCGGATGGCCGCGCTCTACACCACAGCGCCCTCACCGGTGTGCTCTCGCATCGCGACACTCTCACGGCCGGCGGCTGTCACACCTCCCCTTCTAGTCAACACCTCCTAGAAGAGAAGGCCGAAGCGCTCCGAGTGGTTACGTCACAATGTCGGAGAAGGAAGTCCATAGCGCAACTACGTGAGAAAACGTTTGTGGCATCAACGTGAAAAAAACTTTTCTTGTCGAGTGGCGCGGGGTGTTCGTGAGCGTTTATCCGCGACATTAATATATGTTTTAAAAGCGCGGTATTGTACAATTTATTATATATATATATAACATAAACATAATGTACAACGCGCTAACAAGGTTGAAAGTACCAATTATATATTTATGATTATCCCCGTAACCGCGGGACAACGAGCAATGCCGCAGATCCTCACACTTTTCGAATGGACCGGTCCGCTGCGACGTTTTCTTCCCTCGTACTGGCTCCGATTCGGGTAAATTACGTTGTGTGTGAGCTGCTGACTGTCTCAAAAGAAACGCTGAGGCTTTCAGAAGGGAAGGGAACCGAATAAAATCCAGTCATCACCGCAGGGAGCGCACGCGAGCAAGAGATGAGTCGACGACGTTAAGCTGATTAAGCCTCCCACACTGCTGCCGCCCGCTGCTCTAGTGCGTGTGTGTGTGTGTGGTTTTGATCCTTCCCGTCATTCTTGATCGTCACCGGATTCTCGGGTAGGTTTTTGTGTTCGCTTGATACTACGGCATTTACGTGGATTCGCGGAACAAGTCCTGCTACGGTTTGAGTGACATGTGTGGCAACCAGCCAACGATGCCACTGGTCGATTATCGATAGACCTCTCTTTCGAAAGAGAGATACTTAAAGTTCGTGTTCAAATGTTTTCAATAAGATATTTTGTTCTAAGGCACCTCGAGCCCATAGGGAGAAGAAATGAGTTGACTGTAAATAGTAAGTTCACTACCCTTGCCACACAAAAAAGTTAATATATTTTCATAAAATGATATGGGACTTAATCAGCTCAGCGGTCTTGCGTGATTATACGAACGTCGCAAGCTGATTTGTCGACTCCGTAATGTCATTCTATTGAAATTACATTACTTTTTCCATGTG
Organism: Ixodes persulcatus; assembly: GCA_013358835.2. Lineage (NCBI taxonomy): Eukaryota > Metazoa > Arthropoda > Arachnida > Ixodida > Ixodidae > Ixodes > Ixodes persulcatus. The sequence goes on along the minus strand of JABSTQ010011181.1, from coordinate 505,974 downwards.
GCCTGCTTATGATGCAAGAATTCAGTCACTGCACGCGATAACAGTCGCTTATATGATCGTAAGTGACACTTGTATCGCCGTGTCCGCGTTGACTACGTCTACCTGATTGTTAACTGTGATCTGTTTTGCTGTGTCCAATCACTGCGTGTCTCGCCAGTTTGCCGAGGTATTTCTGTGTAAAATATGCATTCCTACAGCAATAATTGAGTGACTCAATATTTTCTCCTATACGCCTACCTCGTACCATTTCGTACCGATTATTTAGCGGTGTAATATTTTGCCCGTGTAATAAAATATTTTCAAGACCCGTCGCTATGTGCAGCTTTCATTTTAGCTAATAAGACACGCGTATGTGACTAAAAGCGCGTTACGACGGTCGATTCACGCGCGTTGCCTTCGCTTCGCCGCGCGCCCCCGATGGCCTTCCTTCGCGACGTCACGAAAAGAGCGCTACGGCCTTCTCTTCTAGGAGGTGTTATGGAAGTGTTATTCTAGTACACCCTAGCGCCGCCTGCTGTCGTGACCGGTGCAGTGCGCAGGCGCGTCCTTTCTTATCTGCTGGCTTGCTCGTTTACTCGCTTCAATGCGACGCGCTCCTTTCTGCTCGAAACGGCGATAGACACCGCGTCAGCAGCAGTAATTTTACTGTTTTCGCTCATCGCTCTAGACAGCGGCCGAGCGGCCGAGCTCAGGTGCTGTGCTGCACGGACAGTTTCCTCAATTCTCTCGAGCGATTCAGCAACGCGTTACAAACAATCGTTTCCTTTTATGTGTAATTCTTAACATTTAATCTATACGTAATAGAACTATCTTACTTCTCCAGCCAGTTTAGTTACGCTAAGGACACCTCTATGGATTGTGGGTCGTCTTTTTGCACGTGCGCCAGCCGTCTCGTGCTCTGCTCGTGTAGACTTTCAGCGGGGATGTCGCGCGTGCCGAAATACTACAGCTCCTACGATGCATGCCTGCAGCGGCGGGGTAAAGCCTGGTTCAGACAGTTGCGTTTGACTGCGTTTGACTGCGTTGCGGCGGAGAGAAACCAGGACATCCGTGCTACTTATATCGCGTGCCAAGATGATTCCTTGAATCGGATTCCACGCTTCATACGAAGCACAGATGTGTCGGTGACTCGCTTTCGGTTCTCGACGCAACGCGGTCAAACGCACTCAAATGCAAGTGTCTGAACCGGCCTTAAGCCCGTTGTGCTCAAGTTTTGAGCAGAGCTCTAGGCGAGCAAAATAGAATATTTGCTCGCGTTTGCGTCATTACGTTTCCCCACTATAGTTTTTCTATACTCCGTTCCATTCTTAGTGCCAGCGTATCAGAAGCTTCAAGAGCGAGTTCCGAGCTTTCAGTTTCCCTGCGAAGCACGTGCGCTCGTGCAGTGCGAGCATGGTTGAGGGGAACGTGATTTTGCAAGTAGCTTTGGCTTCGCTATCACGTAAAGTGAAACTGACGTGCTCGCGGAAGCACGAAAAGAAGCAGTGCAATTGATAAAGCCGAAAGAAATGTTTAATGGGACGCTGCGGCCGCATGCTGCATTTTGTTAATTTTTTTTATTTTCTATTAAGTTTTGTTTTCGCGCATGTACAGATGCTGGCAGATGCTTGTATTTTAACGTGGCACGTGCAAAGTCGAACGTTTCTGAGCCACCTGGATGATGCAGCCATCGTAACAGGGTCGCATCTTCCGTAAAGCCCCTCTATCCTGGGAAAAGTGGCGCCACTCATTGTTGTAGAAATGCTCTCTGGGAAATTCATGGCGTCTGAAATCTAGCTCAGTGCTGCGCTGTGCCGCCATGATCTTCCCAAGGGCTGCACGTTGCACGTGCCTCGTGCATCGACGAACCTTGCGCTACTTTTTAATCTTCCGAACAGGCTCGCGCCCCCTGCCCGAGAGCAACGGGTCTGGCTGGTGGGATTGGTCTATTGCGGATGGGAAGGGCTAAGGCAAACAACCGGGGTGGTTGGTTTAACGCGGCGTCGAATCGAGCGACAGTGTCGCGTATACAGCCCGTGCCGCCGAGGACGCCAGCTCCGCCGCTGTCCAGGGCGGTGGGCGGAAATTGTGGAATGAGAGCTTCCGGAACGGCGTCTAACGCCGTTTTAGTCAGACACAAGTGCGTCACGTTGAAGCAAGCAAACGAGCCAGCCAGCACATAAGAGAAGATGCGCGAACGCACTGCGCGGGTCTCGACAGCAAGCGGCGCTCTGTCAGAAGGCGCGGCGATGAAATTAGCTTGGTGCTCCTTTTAGGGGCGAAGCTCCTTAGGGGCAAGCCATGTCCGTATGTCCGTCCACCGTCCGTCGTCGGGTGCTCGTGCTCTTGCTCCTGAGTTCACGTTCACACGTGCTCATGTAGCGCAAAAAAAAAAAAAAATGGGGAAAAAAGATGAAAAACAAAATATGAAAAAAGAAAAAAAGAAGAAAAAAAAGAGTAGGGGTTCTGAGATGCCATCCCATCTGTCTGCTTAAAAAAAGAAAAAGAAGAAAACCACACATTCTCCTACTGACATGAATGAAAAGGCTCGGCATGCTGCGGCTCGGCGTCTACGCAGACAAGCACCACCAGAGCTTCGCCCCAAGCAACATCATTCACCACGTGGAGATGCGGTCAATATTTGTTATCCAAATTTGACATTCGACAATACACATATGCAAATATATGCACATATAAAAAACAAATTACATATTTTGTTATTTTAAGCGATACTTTTTGAGTTAGGAGAACCGACGAAAAGTGTGGAAAACAAACGTGACTTAAGTACCGCCAAATATGGTTGTTTAAAAGCAAACTGCTTTTCTAGAATATTCGTTTTAGCTGGAAATTTTACCAGCAATATCGTGAAAACATAATATCGCTGATGTTATCTTTTCATTCGTGAGACCTTGACGGCTTCACTGGGCGCGGCGGTTGAACAGGGAAAACGTTGGGATACGCTACGCAATTTAACTACGTTTTCCGGCGGGAAGAGCTTTTTTTCCCCAATGAAAAAAAGACCACAGATTCAAAACGCGCATCCCAGGAGAGCGAGGGGTCTGTTTTTGAGCTGGATTCTGTTGCTTCTATTGCCGCATAATGCTGCTTTTCTTGCTGCATTCTATTGCTTCGCAGTCTTTGTTTCGTGTGACACGATCACATCTGCGCGATCACCTTGAACGCATTTCGACTTGACACCAAGGCAATCTTGAACTTGAGAATTACAAAGTTCACGAATATTTAGTAGGCAGCGCACAATCTGCAATCAAACACCAGTGATATTTCTTTGGTGGGTGCATACATGTAACTATTACATTTGGCAGACCGCAAACGCGGCGGACTGCCTTTCTTCCTTCTCGATGACATGACGATCGGTGACATGCGGTCTTTCTGCGTAATCTACAATTTGTCAGGAGCCAATCAGCTTGAACCGTTTAGTCGTACCAACTCCGTACAAGAAAGAATATACGTGTCTATGCGACGTGAGCGTGTTACCCACAGCGATCGGCCGGAAAGACCCTGCATAGCAATAAACTCAGTATTTTGCTTTCTATAGTTCGTTTCAGCTGAAGTCCAGACGCAGCCGACGCTACGAGTTAATGGACCAATCAAGCAACCTCAAAAGTGCAAGTCACTGAGTCTTTTCTGTTTACGATTGCTTTAGCGATGATAGAAGGCGCACGTAATTGCGAAGAACACAATGATGGGCCGTTTTTGACGGTCTCTGACAGGTCCCATCAGCTCCTAGCCTCGGCTGCGTCTAGACTTAGTTGAAACCAAGTATAATAGGCCCCGAGAAATATTCTGAGTGCATGCTTTTGAGCCTGAAGTCCTTTGTTTAGTTTATCTTATTTGATAAAGCATGGTTCCCTTCTCACCGGGAGATCCCGGGGTCAGTGCAATATGATATTTTAAATCATTGTATTTATTGCCTCCGGCGAAACATATGATGATCAATTATTTTTAATAAAAAACTCGAGGTACACCTAAGCACTTCTTATGAGTTCTGAATGTGAAAGCATGCACGCAGCTCTTCGCTCCCTTCTTTAATCTGCGGCGTCCAACGAGCTGACCTTGGGCGTTGAACGGTGGAGCCGCTGTCTCGCGGTCATGCAGCGTCATCGGGCGAGCGATCGTTCAAACTGTCGTATGCCTTGCGGCGCGAGGAAGGAACAGTCAGCAAATTTGTTCAGACCAGAACGAACCCCTTGGTTTAATCCATGCGCCGTATATATTGCCCCGCGCCGTACAACCAATAAGGAGCGAACGAACGCGGTGATCAGTGATAACACAACAGTGTGATAACACAGTCAGGATGACACCACACAAACGGACGCGCAGCGGCCCATTGGGGCCTCGTCGACGCGCGCCAGTCATTGCAATCGAAGTGTAAAAGGTTCCCTTGGCTAGCCTTGAGCGTGGTTTCATTAAGGTGCCATTTTGCATGGTTCCAAAGCTGATGACGTCGGCTGGCTCCATCAAACAGTTAATGCTTTCGCATTAAAATAATTCACCATACACACTCTCGTCACTCTGAGTATGACTACAAAATATATCAACATAATCAATTTAATTCGATAATTGTTTTATTTAATTTTTTTTTTAGTTTACGTGCACACCTTTGATTTTTTGCCTGCCGTTCTTCTGGCTACAACGAGTATTGGCGCATCTGTGGTTGCTGGTGACGTCAAACATTTTATCCGAAAGCAGACACACACTCCTCTATGGCGTTGTGCCTTGGAGTAGTAGTAAGGGTTTGTGGTTTCGCAAATTGTGTCTCGTTTTCCCAATATGCTACATGCAATCGATGGCGAGGGAAATATGAGCTGTGGTGTAGGTTGCAATAATACCTCAAGAAAATGCAGCAGAGTGACATGTCACCGGGTTCCGATCGAGAAGTATCTGCGACGTAAGTGGGTCCGAGTAGTTCGACGCAAACGGTGTCAGGCAGCGTTCATGTCATGCTAGAAAAAGGCTCGCACTGTGCGAGCAAACAAAACCTTCCATAACCTACCGCTTATGAAGCAGCATCTGGGTCCACAAGATGTCTAATCGCGGATGCAGTCGCCACGAGTGGTCCCTTGGAGACGTTGCCAGCAAGTCAAATGTGAACTGCGAATTGTTTGAACTCTCCTGTTTAAATCCTCGAAATATTTCCTGGTCATTGCATGAATCGGACAACGCGAGTGAAGTGTTGTCTCCTGTTTCCCACTGATGATTCCGACGGTTTTCTGTGCGAAACACGCTCAAGCTATCCTAGCGCCAACGCTACGAGATTAACGCAGGTGTGGAACTCCCGCCAAAAGGGTCCAACCTCCTCACTCCCTTCAGTTCGCCTACCGTCGTTTGAAGCGCTATGCAGTATTTTCTTTCAAAACTGGGTTTCATAGAGTATGGTAAAACGCCATCTAGTTGTAGACCGTCTTGATGAACATATGCCAGTGCCATACAGCTTAGGCGTGTCTCTCCCATAGTACTCCGCAGCCATGTCTTTAACCTTTTCACCGCACTGAACGATCGTTCCGCCTCACAGGAGGACACCGGCATCACCAGGATGAACCTGAGGATGCTGTCTAAATCTTTGAAGTGCTGGCCTGTCGACTCATGCATGCTCCGAATTGCCGCTGCCACATCGTCGATAGGTCTTAGATATGAGTGCTCTTTGTGCATCAGGGGCAGGCGAGACATGTGTGGCTATTTAAGGAGGGATGAGTTGAACATCTGGATGTGAAGGTACATCTGGAAGCTGAATTCGTTGGCGCTTCGTCTTGGCTAGTTGCTGAGATCTTGCCATCTTCAGTGACGTCGAAATCAGCGGAAAATTGTGTCTGCGGTCTGGAAGATAGTGCACCGACGAGATCGTCTAGATGCTGGGATGGAAGTTGAATTCGAACCCGAGATGTAGGCGATGCGTCTTGGCTAGTTGCAGAAGTCTTGCCATCTTCAGTGACGTCGCAATCAGCGGAGAATTGTCTCTGGGGTCCGGAAGACTTTGCAATGCCGAGATCGTCTAGACGCTGGGATGCTACTCCTTCACTGGATGCCAACGTTCCCAGAAATCCGGAACACTGAACCTGCAGTAAAAAAATCTATTTTAATTATAGTGCGCTCTAGAGGAACGTGTAATCGAAATACTAGAAACACGCTCAGTAATTTATACACACCTCCGCAACATCCCCCTTTCCTCACACACACAGATACAATCATACTTTCCAGGTAGAAACAGAGCCCCCTCTTTCTTTGGAATATCGTCCTTCAAGTATACAAAAGCGTACACACTATGAGGGTGCCGAAACGAAATTTTTATCGGTTCAGTTCAGGTTAGGGCTCTGGTTTTTCGGTTCAGTTCCGATTCGGTTTCAAGATGGCGGATTTCGGTCTCGTTCAGTTTCGGTTCAGACAAAAAATAGCGGTTTGATTCCGGCTTCCGTTTCGGTTGCGGTTCGGCACCCCGGTCCGGAGCCGCAATTGAACCGGTTACCGTTATTTTGTTTTATTTCTGTTCAATTCCAGTTTGGTTCCAAGATGGCGTAGGAGATTTCTGCTGAGTTTAGTTCCGGTTCAACTAAAAAAAACAACAGGTCGGTTCCAGTTTTCTGTTCGGTTTCGTTTCCGGTTCGACGCCTGGCATACTTCACAACATCCATAAGACTCATGTCTATGTAGTATTTTTATACTCGATGTCAGTGCAAATAAAAGCTTAGGCTTAAAGGGGCGCTCCGGAGCTCTCTGAGATGGCCTATTTATGGCCGTAATCTAATCGAAATGCTCTAAGCATATCGAAAATTCAACACCTATAATCGTGTACGGCCTGTTTCGCTACTAAAAACGTGATCAAATAAAGCTAATCTCAGACCTACACATGACGCCAAAGAACAAGGGTGAATCTGGTGAAAGCACAAACGGCGCTCGTAACCAATTGAGCGATGGCGTCTCGTGCAGGCGAGCAGCGGACCAGTCCTGTGAAGGCGGCATCCGCTTAACCGTCACTCCCCTTTGTGTTGCACCGGTGTCACCCGGAAAACAAACCTGAATCACTGGTAAACTATATAAACATCTCACCTTAGCAATCTAGTTTGTGGCATCTTCCGAAGCAGGTCGCTTGGAGCCTGGCAGAAAGAAGAAACACAGGGAACTTCGTCGCTTTTGCGGCATCTTCAAAGTTTAGTTGAAAGTCACAGGCACAATAATCCAAGAAGGTTGCTCGGCTGATTACCACGCATTGTTGGCGGCACTTCCGATGATGCGTGCAGGTGCCAAACGATCGATGAGGGTGAACGAAATTGTTCCAGCAGGGTGAATGAAATAGTTGAAGCAGGAGGACAGGCGTCATCGCAAAAACGTTGATGCTCAGAAGTTTGTCACAAACGTGTAAGTAAACAAAGTGTAGGGCCAAGTTGTTTGATATCACCTGACTAAAGCGGTACCGGAGACCGAATCGTGAAACAGCACGGATGAATCCAAAGGCAGATAGAGACGATCATCCCGTGCGCCTCTTCTTGCAGCGGAAGCAGACGGAAGGGTGAATTATTGAGAACCACACTGTGGGTCGTCTGCACAGCTAAACTAGAACACAAACAAAAAAACAAAAAAGTGGACGCCTATCAGCATGTACAGCAAGTGAGTGTGGGACAGCGCCATGACATTTGAAAAGCCTGTTTGTGGGAAAACACCCCCTGCCATACAGACACCGGGGATAAAGAAATGCTCATGTAATGGTTAAGTCAAAACCACACAGACCGTGGGGCGCCTTAGTTTTTGGTCGTGGGTACATACGACTCTCCCGCGTACTATGCTCGGCTTCATCGGTGACCTTAGAGCCGAAAAGGCTCGACAAATGAAGAACGACATTTTTACTACCTTTCGGGGCCTTGTTCATTCATTCCATTATCTATACACGCTTGGTTCAGTCCAAGTGCCACTTTTTAGGAGGATGGAAATTATCCCCTCCTTGGTCGCCGCCTGTTCGCACCTCGCGGCGGAACTGTCGCCGCGAGGGTGGTTTGCGACTCATCTTAGTCTCCATAAAGACGGCGGCTCTCAAAGTTTAATACCCCTGTCAGACGGCAGCTAAAATGGCATTTACGCCAAATGACATTCAGTGTAAATGTCATTTAGACACTGCTAGACGGCGACTCGAATGGCATTTAACCTAAATGCTATTTCAGGCAAACTGAGTTCCCAAAGCGTATTCTCGTCGGCGGCAGTCGACAAAAGTTACAGGATTAAAAAAAAAGAATACGTAAAAACAATGTAATTATTTGCGGAAACAGTTTTTACATCTTTTTAATAGCGAAAAGAATGCGTTTAACGTGTATGTCGCACATACTTTACGTTCCTAAATGTTTAACCTACACTCGGCTCCAGTTATCCAGTAGGCCTAAAGGATCTTAATCATCTGAACTCTTGAACCTGCCGTCTGCTCGCCTCGGTTAGCTCTCGGTTCGTTGGTTCCTGTTGCGCTGCACATTTCCGCGTTTTCATGATGTCGAAAAGAGCGTCTGCCGCGAAGAAAAGGCCACCTGTCAACTGGACCACCCGTGAGACGTCGGCACTCAAATCATATGGGACGAGCGCCTCGAATGTTTTCGGTGGCAGAAGCGAAACTGCGGTTTCTGCACCGGCATACGGGTGTTTTAGAAGCCTCGGTTTCCTCAAGAGATCTGCCGCTGTCTATCACAACACCAAAACCTCAAAGAACATGTTTGGGTAAGATATAACTTTGACGGTGGACGTAACCTGCTAAGTCAACAGGAGCACGCAAAACAATTAGCGAAACGGACGGCCACCTAGCACTCGTTTTACGTGTGTGGGTCGTCGCAGCACTGCGTGCCTCGAACGAGTTCATTGCACGACCGGCCCGGTCGTGGTTCATAGTAGCGGTCTTCGCCTAGCAGCGCTTTAAAGTTCGCGTTTGTTGCTCAGTCAGCAGCTCCCGAGGTTGGCTCACATGCCTTGTCAAATGTACTACCGCCAGGTAGATATTCTGGGACGAATGTAAGATGACAAAAAGAGGTTACTTTTTTTTAAGTGGTACAAATCTTGTAAAGGGTTTTGTTTCAATAAACTAATGCAGGTATTCGCCACCGTGACCTTTTACCGGCCTTCACGTTTCCATTGACATGATCCAAAAATAACTAAAAAGAAATGCTGCATGAAGCCTGTCTCAAATTGTTTCTACTGTTTCAAAGCTAAATATGCTACGTGTGTTTACATCTAAGCATCATTTCACTCGGAATATGATATGTGCAAAATTTTATCCAAAACATCCTAAATTGTTTAATAAGGTATTGCATACATATAAATTGAAAAGAGTTGCTGCACAGTTTCTGCTTAAGATATCTATATGTTCCAGAAAACATCTGCTGCTGGGGGCCCCGTAGAAGTAGGCAAAGTCAGCTGCCTACATTGCAGAGAAATCTTCAAGTTCCTGGGATCCCTCCCTCTAAATAACAAGTGGCAGTTCTTTGCATTTATGGCCACTTGTGTGGCATTCTCCACACTTGTCTCGAGATGTGCAGTGCAAATGCACTGCAGAAAGCAACATGTGTGAAGTACCTTCTGGAAAAACAACAATGAAATAATTGTGTGGGGCTGACGACGACAGTGCAGTAGCCAGCATCAAGGCTGCCACTGGTATTAACCCCAAGATACCTGAGACCAGCGGTAATTTAAGTGATGACGCCACGAGTTCCAGAACAGGCAGACAAGGCAGAGGTTTAAGGGCCGGCACATGCAGGGATGTGCAGCTGAGCTGACAAGAGTGAAAAAGGATGAGGCCGCAATGCCATAGATGCTGCTTTGGCTCGGTTTTAAAGCAGCCTGACATGCTCCAGAACAGCACCAGGAAGATGCGAATAACTTGCAGCAGCAGTGATGGCATTCCTAAATAAATGACTGAGCAAGAAGCTCTATTCTATGTATAGCTGTTGTATTTAATAGTAACAGATGAAAAGAATTTGCTTAACAGTAGAGATTTGTGATATTCGTCTGACTTTATCGTAACTTTCAATCATTAGAATTCGTCTATACCACACAGCTGCTGGCTCCTGTACACTCTCTTTTACCAAAGCAGGGCAAATTAGGCATTTGTGTTTAGGGAGTGTGTTATTTGTCTTTGAGTTATTGCAACAATAGATTATGCTGTACATGCGAAGTTTAGCCTGTGCCGTATGACTGCTAGCCTGGTGATACCCAAATGCACAATGGTACGATGCTCATACAGGCCGAAATGGGCAGGAGCAGGGCTGACACACCTGGATAGCAAGATAGTACTGAATTTACTACACCTACCATGGTTGGCCGTAGTTTACAAATTGCACATGACTGCTGCAACTCCTTTTGGCTGAGATTAATGAACCATCGGTGAAGCACTGAATGACTGCGAGTCCTAGCTGAATGCCAACTCGCCACTCATGAATCGACGTGTCGCGGTTGATCAAGCAAGTAGTTAATGTAGTAAATTCACTATGCATGCCTTGCTATCTATGTGGTGTTGGCAAGGGTACTTAACTTGGGATTTCTGGGTTCTGCAGCCAACGTTTCCGTCCCACGTGCTCCCAGCTGCAGTGCAATAATGAACTCGGGCCCCAATCTTCCACCACCACAAGGCGACTGTTTTCATTAAAGCTAGAAGTGGCAACGCTTTTCACACCGATTTGTAGTCACTGTTGAGTGAATGTTGTCCTGCAGTAATGCTTTCACCACCAAACACGCAAGCACTTTGTAGAACCAGATTTCATTGTCGTCTTGCCACACGCTTTGACCGTATGCACCAAGTCACTGGATAATGATCTGCCTCTCAACTCTTCCGAATGTGGTCGTGCTAGTCACCTCCAGGAAGACCAATAATAAGTTACCGATGCTGACTCAAGCTGGCGACACTCTTCACCGCAGTCAAGAAACCAGACTAACTAGAAATATGTTCAACAACTGGATCCAGTTCACTGCACGCATCAGCGAAGTGCTATTTAAGGTCAGGTGGATTATGAAGTTTGACACTTGGGCCTTTGAGGGCGCATGGGCTGACACACCAAACAGCTTCTATTTTCAGTTGGGGATGTTGGAGGTCTGATTCGCTCTACTTTCCCAAATTAAGTACTGAACATTTAGGTGCATTTTGATGTCTGACCTTGCAGTGGAACATGCCTAGAGTAGCCCCCTCTGAGAAGTAGTGTACTGAAAGCTTATTATGTGTTACTGTACATTTTGAAATGTGATTGGTACTTATCAAAGCTGTCACAAAATTCTTTAGTTGTCTTCCTATTTTCTTGCGAGATATCTGGGCACATTACTTGTCAGTTATCCGTCTTGTTATCCATCGGTAAAGAAAAGGGTAATAGCTTGACACAAAATTTGAAAACAGATGACCAGCTAAAGGTTTCCGTCTTGAAACCAGAATGCAGCATTGAAATTCTATCGGGGCCGGCGCTCATATACAATGACTACTTCCAGCCGACCATTGGGCCGTGTTGATTGCAGAAGGCGACAACGAAAACTGTTTCCTCTTGTTCTCAGTGTGGCGTGCGTAGTTGCGCTCTGTCTTCGACAAAGTTCTCCATGCAAAGGCCACAGGCCTTTCAGTGCCACCTTCTCCCTTGGCTCAGTACAGCTCCCATCCTGGACGGAGAGTCGTCGCAGCCAGCACTGTGGGACGTGGCACAACATAGTGTGCTAGAAGAGCTGAAGATTCTAACAGACCCTTGGCACCTTGTACCCCTCTGCTTCCGTCTTCGTGGAGGCTCACCACCTTATCTTTATCCAGAAGGCGGTGAAGAGTTCCAACACATGGGCGGCCCCCTTCAAACAGGACATAGATGTACAGAGCTCCCAAGAGCGACTGTTGCTTTGTTTGTTCGTCGGTTCCGGAGCTTTCTTGATGGCCTCCACCTTTTCAGCCGAATGACTGACGTCGTCCCTTGTTGATACAGTACACAGGTACGATACATTCTTGACTCGGAAAGCGCACTTGTCAGCATTCAGACGCAGGCCGTCGTCCTGGATGCTATGGAGCACCCTCTGCCAACGATCGTCGTGTTCAGCTATCGTTTGTCCGCCGATGAGAATGTCATCCGAAATACCCTATAGTCCTTCGAGGCAGTTCAAGAGTTCTTCCATATAAAGACGTGTCATTCTGCCGGGCACTGTTAGTATATTAGTAGACGTATAAAGGGAAGGAGAAGTGCTTCAGGAAAAGTGTGGAACGACGTATAGATTAAACGGTCCTCTTGAGGTATTCTAAAAGGGGAGACGACAGATCAAATATATATACAGTGTAGAAGGGAATAGAGTTGATTTGGGATCTTGGATGGTTCGAGGAGTAACGAAGTTCGATATGGATGTCAGTGGGTTTATAGTGCACAGAAATGTGGAACCTGTGACCGTCACAAGTGATTTTTAAATCTAGGAAGGTGACAGAGCATTTTGATATCAGTGAGGTAAACTTGAGGGAGGGGTGGGCGTTACAGAGTGCGTTGATGAAGCGTTCAACTACGAAAAGGGCCCGAAACCAAAGATGTCGTCAATATAATGACTGTAGAATGTGCGGGTATGGGAAGGAATTAACGAATGAGTGCTTGTCGTAGCCGACAAAAAGTTTGGCGAACATGGAACCCATCTTAGTGCCCATTGCTACACCCCAGTTTTGGCGATAGAAGGAGTTGTTGAATTCGACGGCGTTTAGTGTTAGGACGAGTTCGGCGAGGCAAATTACGGCGTGCGCCGGGGGATTTTGAGAGGAACGCTGATCAAGAAAGTGTGAGAGAGCCCGTAGTCATTCGGCGTGAGGAATAACCGTGTAGAGAGATGTGATGTCTATTGTTAAGAGGATAGTGTCGGGAGTCGGGGCCAGATTAGACAGGCGTTGGAGGATGACTTTTGTCTGCCTAACATAACTGGGCAGGGTTTGTACATTAGGCTCAAGGACCGAATCAATGAAAGCGGAGATTAAGTAAGTGGGGCAGGATATGGCGGACATGATAGGTCGGCCAGGGGATACAGCCTTGTGAATTTTGGGAAGAAGTAGAATGAGGCGTTGCGGGGATGACGAACAATTAGGCAATTTGCAGCTAGATGGAGAGCTGGTTTCGATTAGATGCTTTACTGTGGCTGTACTTTTATCTTGGAAGGCGGCCGTGGGGTCAGAGGAAAGGGTTCCGTAAAACCCTGAAACGGAGAGCTGTCGGAGAGCCTCGTCGGCGTACAGATCACTGCGCCAGGCCACCACGGCTCCACCCTTGTCGTCTGGCTTGGTTATGTGGTCAGGGCGGTTTCGAAGGGATTTTAACAGCGGTAACTTCTTGTGGAGTGACGTTGCGGGATGTAGAGATTACGTTGCTAGACAGTATGGCAAGGATGCTACGGACATGCTTGGATTGAATTGTCAGTTTGAACGTGTTTGGCGGGATTCGGGGTACAGATACTAATCTTCGGGTTAATGGTGTCAAACATCGTGCGGTTAAAGTTAGATGAATGCTGAGTGAACTGGGCATCTAAGTGTAGGCATCAGAAGAACGGTAGCTCTTTGCATGTTAAGAAAAAGGGTCAGGTCGGGCCTGAAGTGAAGGGACGAAGGACAGGCCCTTGGCTAAGGATGACAACGTTCAGGGGCAGTGAGGGGTAAAACGTCTGTACGGTGACATCATCATTGCGTGGGACGGCGGCCGGTCATTTCGGGGCAAGAGAGTGTCTAGATTCCTTGATTTAGAGGCGAGACCATCGGCGTAGAGTACGAGTTGACTTCGCGAATTTTGCCGACAGTTGCATGAGTGAGATTGGAAAAGTGAGTCACAGGGACATGAGGAGTCTTTTAGCAACGGTGAGCTTTTGGCGAGGTTGGGCACAGTGGTCATTCTGATATCTCAGATTGGCCTTCAGTATGTAGAGAGCAGCCAATTATCTAATATTTAGGGTACGCTTTTGAAGGGCCGAGGGATTCTCATTGTCAGGTTGGAGGAGGGCCGGTGTGCTTGCATGCAAGGCATATTGGGGCGCCGCAAGGCTTGGTACCGGGGAGCAAAGTCGGAGGATTGCGGACTGGTTGCTTTATACTAGAAGAGATCGTAAATGGCTGTTGACGGTAACTTAGGGCGGGTGCTTTAGGAAATTACTTTTAGAATCTATGAGGTGGAAAGTGATGTACATGATTAGTTTGCCGAGCCTGGGTATGGAGGGATGGAACGTGATGATGGTGGGGTTGGCACGGTGGTTTAGATATTGGTTGGGGAAATAGGGCGTCATGCCGCGAAATGTTAGAGACGTGACTGCTCGCATTGCGCAGAAGGCCGAGCGGTAGCTACGTTCAATAAAGAAGGCGGTTATCGTCTTAAAGGGGCACTGAAGTGGATTCTGAGATTGTCTGTTTATTGTCATAACTCAATCTATGGGCTCTATGAATCCTAAAAACCCGAAATTGCATACAAGGGCGGCCGATTTCTCTATTGAAAATCTAATAAACTATCGTGGCACGCTCTCCTTTCTGCGCCGTGGCGGAGAACACCGGGGGGGGGGGGGTGCCACCAGACAAGGGGGCAGCAGGGGAGGGCACGCGACAGCCAATTACGAATGATGGCTTCCCGGCAGATTGCATATTCTAATATGCGCGCCTTCGAAAAATCAGTTCGCCGGGAAGCCGCTCGTGACTGGCTGTCGCGTGCCTTCCCCTGCTGCCTTCCCGTCCGGTGGCGCCCCTGGTGATCTGCGCCATGACGCACAAAGGGTGGCGTGCCACGATTTTTGATTAGATTTTTAGTAGGAAATCGGCTGCCCTTAAATGTAATTTCGGGTTTTTTGGGATGCTTAAAGCCCGTAGATTGGGTTACAATAAGTAGACGATCTCAAAAACCATTTGAGTGCCCCTTTAAGCTGTTGACAGAAATCAATTGTCGTTGCTGCAAATCCTACGGAGGCAAAGGATTTGCAGTCTCAAATGCCTTTTTGAACTCCAACTTTGGTTGCCAAGGGGACGACGCGTCACCCCTTCGTCGCAGACGCCACACAAAGACGGTCCCATAGCACGTCTGACAAGGTCCCACCAACATCGCAGTGTTGAGAGGCGTCGCAGGCGGCGGACGAAGTTCGCGATGATTTCTCCAGCCTGCTGGCTGCGCTGATGAAATGCAAAACACTGCACAATCACTGACAGGCACGGTGTGATGTGGGTGGTGAGCTCTGACGCATAGTCCGCGTAGGGACTCTAATGGCGGATATGACGAGCGTTTGACGGCGTAGATTGTCGGTCCACAAACGCTACAAAAGACTGCGCATTTTGTGGACCCCTCGACGACGTTTTGCGCGGTGGAGAAAATGTTGAGTCGCTCATGGTACATTGGTCACGCTTCAACCCTCTCTGGGTCTAACTCTTCAAGATCTCCCAGCTACCCCATGATGACAACGTTAGGCTCATCTTATTCCGCCATGTGCTTTTGTCGTAGCAATGAAGCTGTCGTTGCTCCGAAAAGTGGGGTTGCGTGCCGCGCCGTTTAAGATACTTCTTTCTAGTCGCCAGCAAAGCTTTATTCAGGCGGCTGACTTGGCCGTGCAGAAAAGAGGAGTTAGACAAGAGGCACATGGTTTTTGGTGAGTCACCAAAAGAGCGAAAAGTTTAGTAAAACCAGCTTGACTCGCCTTTGCTTGACTTCTGCTGACTCGCCGATGTTCCTAGACGCACACACGCAACGCTCAATATGCTAGATTCTGTTTCAATTTAAGTGCAAGATCCAGGCTTTCAATTTTGCTACCAAGCGTGCACGTTCATGTAGTGGGAGCATCGTTCAGGGCAACATGCTCATGCTTATAGCTTCGGCTTCGCTCGCGTATTAAGTAAATGAAGCCATAGCCCCTGTGTACACTTTAATTCTCTTATCCATCCCTACAAGAAGTTGGGAGTGATGCCGAGAAGTCTGAGAGAATCGTCACATGTACGGAAGTGACTTGTCGACGATCAGTCCCCCTGCAAGATGATGTCCTGGGTTGGGTAAGGTTAGGTTATCTGTGAGGACACAGCTGTCCCGTTGACTGTGGCCACATGTGCCTGGAGCGTCACTGCTTAAAGAATGCTAGCCAGTGCCAACCTCCGGAACATGGTCACGACACTGCCTCTGCGTCTTAACGTTCAGACACTGGAACTGGTAGCAGTGGTCTAGCAGAGCCAGAAGAATCACTCTAGCTAATAGAAACATTGCAAAAGATCGAAGAGTCCTCTAGGCATAAAATATCTGTCACCTTAGGCATATAATTCTTAAAAAAAGGAGACCCAATGGGGGAGCAGAGCAGTCCGAATTTCACCACGCAGCTAGCTTCGAACGTTTCTTTGCAACTCCACAGAATGGAGAACGTACTATAGCTTCTAAACATAGTATTCAAAGTGCTAGAAGCTGGCACTCTCGTGTTGTATTTAGAAGCAGTTATGTGGCCTCTTCCCTGATCCAGTAAAGCGTGATCATTGGATCCGTCCAGAAGTGAACGTCGTTCTCCTCAATCTCAAGGCAGGTTTGAACGTATTTCTACAATCTTGAGGCGATCAAACTGGCCATCATTTCCAATCTCGCCAGCGCGACAGTTTTGAGGGATGCAACTCGGCCCTTTGCGAGCAATAACGTCGTCGTCGTAGCTCCTGTGCCGTCGGTAGTGCGAAGGTAGACCATGGTTCCGTAGGCAGCGGTCCTGGCGTCGGCGACGATATGCAAGGATCGGTGGGTCACCTTGCCTTACAATCCGTCGTCGCATAACCTTGGGATCTTCTCTCTTTCTAGCTCGAAAAGCACGCTGCATCACCCGGTCCACTCTTCTTGCAATTGATCTGTTAGCACATCGTCCCAGTCCCGGTTTAGTTTCAAAATTTCCTGGAACAGTATCTTGCGACACACGACGAAGTGTGAAAAAAATCCCAGGGGGTCGTGAAGGCGAGCTGTCGTTTGCAGCACGAAGCGCTTCGTATTTTCTTGGTGGCGAGCAGTCTGCATCACGTGCTCCGGCGAAAACATGATACTATCCTCTTTGGGTTTCTAAGTTACTCCGAGCACCTTGAGCACTCCCGCGACCTGTCCGTGTGGTTTTTGGCCTGCGCCGTTCTCCTCGAAGACCTCCGCTTGAGATGCGCTATTTGAACCTCACTTGTGGAGTCTCATACCGGCCTGCCTAAACACCTCGTTCGCCTCGGCTACAACTTCTTAGCCTTGTCTTTGTTGCTCGCTCCGGTCAACAGGTCATCAACATACACGGACTTGCTTAATTTTTCGGCCGTTGTTGGGTATGTGTTCCCCATCGCCGCGAAATGGTGTAGCAAGGTATCCACCAAAAAGAACGGGCTTGACGTTGCACTGAAAGTCACCCTCGTCATTCGCCAGGTTTCTATCTCTGGTACCGGTTGATTTGGGATCGGTGATTCGTTGTACCAGAGGAACCGAAGTGCGTCACCATCCTCCGCCTTGACTCCGATCTGCAGGAAAGCCTTCTCCACATCCACCGCTAACGCTACTGGATGCGTCCTAAACCTCAGAAGTAGGGCGACGAGATCTGGATTCATGTTCGGTCCACACTTCAAGTTCTCGTTCAGGGATTTGCAGTTTGTGCCGTGGGATAAAGCGTCAAACACAATCCTAAGTTTTGTGGCGCTGCTTTTCTCGCGAAGAACAGCCTGGTGGGGCGTGTAATGCACCCTTGCTGCACCTTCGTTCTCTGCGTCTTCATACCCTCCCCGCCATGTCGTAGTCTTGGTATTGCCGAATTGCTTCGTCATACTTTTGTAGGAGATTTGGATTTTTGGTCCACTTCTTTCGCAAATTCCCCATCCTTCTTCTTGCCACCTCCATGCTGTCTGCCAGCCTTACGTCTGATTTCCATGGAAGGCCCACTTCGTATCTGCCGGCGGTCTTGGTAATTTTGGCTCTGAACTCTCATCTCACGGCGCTGTTCGAGTGATCCCCTACTGGCGGGTCAGTAACTCCCACGTTTTTTAGCTCCCAGAAATGCCGGAGAACTGATGTGGTTTCTAGATTCTGCAGCGTGGCTATTAGCACGATCGCCTGGGAGCAACACACGATGGTCGATTCCGAGCCTGTCCGTCCCCTGATCGCCCGACCGAATGCAAGTTCTACTGCAGTCAGGCGTCCACTCAGTCGGTGAACTCTACCTGTGATGCACCCCCAGTAGTGGTCCGATCCCAGCAGTATGTCGACGGCGCGTTGTTCCAGTCCGGTCATGTTGTCTAACACGGGACAGCCGAGTTCCTCTACTGTTGCCACAATGGCTTCATATGGGCTCGGAAGATCATGCTCACATTGGTAGGTGTCTCGAGAGCGTCGATATCATATCTTTTGTTATAGAGTTGGTCTCGCAAAGTCACCTGTACCCTGTAAAACGTACGTTCAGTGCTTTCGCCCCCGAACACACCGATTGTGAGGATCTCTGTCCCGAGCAATTTGCAGTTCAGTCGCTTAGACAGTTCTTCAGTTATGAAGGAGCGCTGACTGCCGTTGTCGAAGATAATACGGGCAAGTTTCCTTCTCTTTGTACCTTCTGCCCACGCAGTAACCGTTTGTAGGAGCAGTGCCGGCTTGCTGTTCCTACCACGTACATGCATAGCGACCGGTGCCGGGTCCTTCGGTTCCGTCTCAATCGATCTGGTGGACGTTCGTCCCGGCGCGTAATTCGGGTCGCACATGGTGGACGCGTGCCTGCCTCGACATTTGCCACAGCTGGGCGCTCCTCGATTTATTCTTGCCATGTGATTGGCCTTTGTGCAGCGGAAGCACCTGCGGTCGGCTTGCAACCTACGCTTCTTCTCCGTTAGCCCGATTCTTAAGTTACATTCTAGTGTTCCGTGCGCTTTTGATTTCCAAAAGAAGCACTCTAAGCAGTCCACGCTGCCGTGTAATGCCGCCACGGTAGAGCTGCGAGTCTGAGCGTTGATCGTTGACCTCTTCACAGAATCATGCGTCAGAGAGGGAGGTCTCGGTTGACCGATAACGTCTGCCAGCCGGTGTTTTGATGCCCTTTCGCGGCTCTTCACCTCGATGCGTAGAGAGTCGAGGAAAGACCGCAGAGCCCTCAGGTGGACTTGCTGTGGGGCTGGTTCCAAACTGGCGTCTTTCATTGATGCCCTTGCGGCGTTGGCATTCCCGGTCTGCTCCGCCGACATCTTCCGGTTGAAATCGAGAGTGATATCTCTTGGTAGCACTCGCAAACAAACTGTGTAGAGCATAGCCCCATACGCCTCTTCGCCCACCCCTTACGCTCTAAGGCCTCTGATGTGCGCCTGTAGAGTTTCGTATAAACGTCGTAGGGCTCGGGTATTCCGTTGCGGTGGCACTTGCTGTACGTCCATGAGACCTTCCATGTGGTCCTGGATAAGCGTCTCTCGCTTACCAAACCGCTGCTGCAGGAGCTCGATGGCGTCCGCGTAACACTCTGCGGTCGGCTGTAATCCACCGATGGCGGCTGCTCCACCGCCGGTCAGCGCTGATCGCAAATAGTTGAACTTTTTTGATGGCGTGAGTTCCGGATTCTGATGAATGGCGGAATCTAATTGCTTCCAGAAGTGTTGCCAGTCCTTTAGGTGCCCGTTGAATTGGTTTAGTTTCAATTTCGGGAGTTTGATCTTTGATGTCACCGAGGATCCTCCGTTCCGATCTTCGTTCGATTGTCCCCTTGCTGGGTGGCTGCCCTCCGCGCTCTTCATCTTTTGTTTGAGTTTGGTGAGGTACGTGACGATCTTGTCCGAATACCAAATCCCGTGTGAACTCTGCTTCTGCATCTTGCTCCATGATCACAGGTTCGATCGCCGCGTCCACGTCGTTCAATTGGTCGCGGGCTAGATGAATACGCTCGATTTGAACCTTGAGGTCGTTGACAATTGGCGTAGCTAAGAGTAGTAACGCGTCGGCCTCATCAATTAGTCATGTCATTTGCCTCCGATGCGTCTTCCGTTTCCCTTGGAGGACGTCCATGATCGTTGATCGTTCTGGCTTGGCTTGATGGAAATTTCCTGTGAACCACCAGGTTTCCTTCGCTCAATCGTTCCTCCCGGGTTTCGGCACCAATATAGAGACCTCTGGTACTCGTCGATGGTTACGTTCAAGCAAACTTCTATTTACACTATCCACAAGCTGCAAGCGATGCAATGTGACGTTTCGTTCCCATGTTGATTTGACGCACGAGCTCTCAATCTTTTCTTTTTCACTTCGTCGTCTTCGATCTCCTCGTGCCAGGGATATGGCTTACCACGAACCACTTAAACGTTCCGTCCGTCCGTCCGTCCGTCCGTCCGTCGATCTATCTATCGATCTATCGCTCTATCGATCTATCGATCTATCGATCTATCGATCTATCAATCTATCAATCTATCGATCTATCAATCTATCAATATATCAATCTATGAATCTATATTTCTCTCTTTCCATACATACATACATACATACATACTTACATAATACACACATACATACATACATACATACATACATACATACATACATAATTACACTATGTTACACATAATTACACATAATTACACTAATTACACTAATTACACATATATCGATTGTTCGGTAATGTTGCAAGTACAGTTTGGAAGGTAGTCGTTATTAATCGAAACAACTAAAAAATGAATGTAAAAACAATTGTCATGATTCCAAAACTAAACGCAGAAGCAACACCGGAACTCTCGTTTATAGTAATGCGTGGATGAGCGGCACGCTCTATTCGGGCACTTCGTCATTATTTCAGCAGCTCAACGTTGCCTCATTCGCCAGGGACATTCTGCACTAATAAAACCGAGGTGCAAAAAACGAATGCTTCACACTTCGATACAAGATTCTGAGGAAACTTTGGGCCTTCGTTCTGCATTCAGTTCCAAAATAAGGCGATAGAAAAAAGAGTGCCGATAAATGTTTAGAAGCCCGTTCAGATTTTGCGAACACTTTAAAATGGTTCAACCTCTCAAACTATAAAAGTACAATACAACATGAACCGGAAACCGGTAATAAAAAATGTAGTACCGAATTTAAGCATATTAGCCAAAATATATTGGCGGTGATTCCTTAGTTTGTTTCAGTCAAGCCTGATAAATAAATGTTGAATATATCACTTCAATAATTATCGAGAATATATGTTAAGAAATAAAATCAAACACCCGGTATATCAGCCCCAGTCGTTTCATAGATCAGGTAAAAATTAAGAAGAATTACATAAGCTGCGCAGTTTCGAGTTGAATCGCTTTTTAAATTAATATCTATCAATAATACAATAATGTTCAGTATGACACGGCTAGGAACTTTATATATCGCAGTGGATAAGAATTGAAAACAACAATTAATCAGTATTTCTGTCTACATTTTATTGTACGTTCAGGACGGAAGTTACCCCAGCAGCTGTTTGTTTTTAATTTGTTCATAATGGTCATAGTTATTGCTAAAAATGCTCAGGAGGATGACTCACCACAG
Source organism: Ixodes persulcatus (assembly GCA_013358835.2). Taxonomy (NCBI): domain Eukaryota; kingdom Metazoa; phylum Arthropoda; class Arachnida; order Ixodida; family Ixodidae; genus Ixodes; species Ixodes persulcatus. The sequence continues at coordinate 484,555 of JABSTQ010011181.1, read as the reverse complement.
AAGGAGACCCATCCTCAACATTCGTGTAGCAATGGATATTGAAGGAGGACACCCCCTCCACAGTGCAGTGTCTTCTACGCGGTGAAAATGTCTCACTTACAATGAATTCCACGATCCTGAAAAGAGAAGTAACCCGTTGTAAAGTTCATAATTATTTTTATTATTTATCATAATAATTAATACATGATAATATCTGTACAAAATTGTAAGAAGCGTATTTGACTGTGCTTCGCTTTACGTGATGTAAATATTCACGTCCCTCCTCGTTCCACTAGGACCCACAGTACTTTCAGCATTCACACCATTTGTAAACCATCTCCTCTGTCACGGATACAAACTCTGTTTACCAATAGTGATAACGCCGAACTTGATATATACAGTGACATTAAGGTGTTCAGGAACCAAGTGAAAGTGCTTGTTGCCTAACTTTCAATTTTGTGTGTTTTTTTGCTTTGAGTTTGAAACCTGCAATTGTGTTTTCCTTTTTTTTCTGTTTATATTTATTTATTTGTGCACCAAAGAAGAGTGTCGGTCTGGATTTCATGAGGTGCATTGGAATTGGAACGGACGGCTGCAACGTTATGGTGGGGAAAAACAATTCCGTGTACACTCACTTGCGCCGAAAGAACGATAACCTCGTGCTTGTCAAGTGCGTATATCACTCAATTCAACTATGTGCAAGCAGGGCAGTAGAGGTACTTCCACGGAACCTAGAACTCCTGGTTGGCCGTTCGTACAGTTGGTTTTCGCACAGTGCACCACGACGTCAGGAGTACGACACAATATACAGACTGATAAACAGCGGCAAAGAACCTTTGAAGTTGGTTCAACTTTCGGGGACACGGTGGCTGTCCATCTCCAGCGGCTGCAAGCGCATACTGGAACAGTGGGAGGAACTCAAGCTCCACTTTGCCCTCTGCAGGGAAACGTACCGTTGCTATGACGCTGAGATACTGTCCGAAATGTATCGGGACCCTGTCAACAAGTTGTACCTAGAGTTCCTGAACCCGTTGTTGCAAGATTTCTCAAGAATCAATAAGCTGTTCCAGCTTGAAACTGGAAATCTAGTGAAACTGGTTGATTGCCTTCAGAACTTCTTCCCATCTATGATTTGCTGAGTAATCAACCCCTCGTACATCCCAGCTGCAGGAGAGGGGCTCCTGGAAGTCAACATGGAGGACAGTGCGACCCATCTTCCACTTTCTGCTGTGGATTTTGGAGTCAAATTCAACATCGAGATGGCTGCGTCCAAACTAAACGCCGAGCAAGAAAGAGATCTAAAATTGAGATGCCGGGACTTCATTTTTGAGGCTGCAAGGCAAGTACAGCTTAGGCTTCCGCCCAACATTCAGCTTTGAAAATTCATGAAATCATTCTCGCCGGAGAGCGTACTCAGCCAGGTAAAAGTGCCCTTTCAGGATGTGCCCCTCCTCAAATTGTTCAAAGGAAATGTAAGTCTCCTGGACACTCAGTATAAATCGCTGTGCCTCCTTCCCTAGAAAAATGCAAACAACAAAGACGGCGTTTCGTTCTGGGTAGAAGTGTTAAATTTCACGGATGCAAGCGGTGAAAGCTGTTTCAAGGAAACAGCAGAGTTCGTTCTATCGTTGTTGGCCATGCCCCTCAGCAATGCCGACGTCGAGCGCGTGTTCTCACTCATGAACGTCGTGAAGTCGCGCTACCGAAACAGAATGAAGAATCCCATGTTGAGCGGCATCCTGCACCTACGTTATGGCCTCAAGTTTCGAGGCGTCTGCTGCCGGGACTTTCAACTGACCGCAAAGATGTTGCAGCTTTTCAACTCGAAAAACATGTATGGTTCAGCAGTAGTGGAGGCTGAGGATTTTCCAGATGAGTCGGACACATCGACGATGACTGTGTGTAGTTGAGGCGTTGATCATGCACTGGAATAATTAACATAATTAGATGTTTTTTTTTTTACTTCGCTTTCGTATTTGAGCGAGTTCTCTTTCTCATTATATTATTAATAAACTATTTTCAAGAATGTGTACATTTATTGAACTTCCGCTTGTTTTGGGCTTCTTCACGAAGGTCAAGCCGCTTTTTTGGGCTTGGTTGGGGACGACTATTTGCTTGTTCGCTCGGCCGCATCTGGCCACCCTGCTAGATAAGGACGCTAAGAACAACCGCTGGGAAATTTCAGAAGAGGAATTTGGAATTACAAATGAGTTTTTTTGTGGCACTTGTTGCATGTCGTCTGTGTTGTGACGGATGTTGTGTTGATTTGGTGACACTCTCGAAAATAGCCTTCATCTCTGGCGCGCCGTCGGGGCAGCAAAGCACTGACCTGTCCTTCGGTGTTTCGGTAGAACCAACTCGGCCGGACCCAAAACCAGCGCCTCCTTCCCTTCAGATCGCGGCGACGTCGCAAGATCAACGAGCTGGCTAGGATAATCACATTCACGCTGATCAACAGGTCATCATGGACAGCTACTATGTAGGCAGCGAGTGCGGTTGCGATGCTGATATATGCGAAATTTGAGATCCGAAACGGAAGAATCTAACAAAGAGCAGACGGGAGGCGCGCGCGCGATCGTGAGAGCCAGTGCTGTCACGTGACGCCAGCAAAACGGTGGCCAATGAGGACTCCTCGCGTTGGGACCACTGATCTCAATGACAATTGCTGGATCGCGCATCCCAGCTTCCCAGCTTGTTCGCTGCAGCGCGAGTGCGGCCACCGGACGGCCATATTGCATGGTAAATATTTTGTTTTGCTAACATTTTGCTGCGGTTTTCCAGCGTGCTATAGACACGTTTTTTACTCGTTCGTCGTCATTCGTTGAAGACGTTTTTCCATATCCTGGGTGAGGCGTTATACTTGCCGTTGAGAACACGTGGATATTTTCACGAAAGCGCAGTGCCGCAGGAAAACGGCACAACTCGTCGACAGCAAGTTTCGCCGGTCTGGCGGTGTGTTCAAAGCTTTCTCGGCACGCCGAAGCGCCGTGTCTCTGCCGTTCGCACACTAGAATACCGTTCAAGAATCGACGCCGTGTGAATGTGTTTTGCGAGTGCAATGTGCGTGAAGCCGTATGTGCCTCTGGATCAGCGTCTTCCTTTACTCTGACGACAATATACTTGCGGCACTCGCGGCTCATAAACGAGCTTAATCCAGCGTACAGTAGCGACGGAAAAGGGGGGAGGTGCTATCGGAAACAATATGAGCGTGAACGCGCCTCAGGTAGCGGCTTGCCGCCGCTACTTGAGGCGCCGCCCTGCGGCACCGTTGTGAAGTTTTGCGCATGCGTGTAAAAATCCTGTCGCTGTTCTCGCTTTGACTGTTAACCCCCGTCTGTCGCGCTATCGGCTGCTCGTGCTGTCTGTCGTCTGCTATGCGACTCCCGTGTGCGCTGGCGGCCACTCGTGCTGTCGTCCGCTATAGGGAGTATTCACTGGACGCCATATTTGTGGGTGCTGTTTAGAGCGCATGCTCATAACGAGCTCACATCAATAGGCTGCTAAGACCAGCACTCTTGATGGTGCGGAATGTACGTTGCGGAATGATGCAGGTTGCAAAATAACTATGGAGGCTCGCCATCAGCACGCGCTCAGCATTCGCGCACACAGCTATGGCCGCCAGTTAATACTCCCTATACGACTCCCGTGTGCGCTGGCGGCCGCTCGTGCTGTCGCCTTCTATGCGACTCGTGCGTGCGCTGGCGGCCGCTCACTCTGTCGTCTCCTATGCGACTCGTGTTTGCGTTGGCGGCCGCTCGTGCTGTCGTCTGCCGCACAACATTCACAACAACGTCTGCCGCACGAGTTGTGCCTTTTTTCCTGCGGCGCTGGGCTTTCGAAAAAATTCCCACGGGTTCTCAACGGAAAGTATCACGCCTCACACAGGATCTTAAAGAACGTCTTCGGCGAATGAAGACGAACGAGCAGAAAACGCGTCTAGAGGACGCTGGAAAACCGCAGCAAAACGCTAGCAAAACAAAACAATTTACCAAGCAAGATGGCCGTCCGGTTGCCACACTCGCGGAGCGGGGAAGCGCTGCCCAGCAATTGTTATTGAGATCAGTGGTCGGGACGCGGGACGGCGGTACTGCCCAGCGGCGCTGACCGGCGGCGCCGTTCACGCTAGTGAGGTCAGGCCTGAAGAGCTGCGTTTAATACATTGCAGTTTAATACATTTGAATGCACAGATGACACGGTACTAGTTATACCCATAGCCTCCTTTATACTGACAAAGCATGACAGAAAAGGGGGCTATCCTTTATCTGCCAGGCTATCCTTTATCTGCCAGGCTTCGCGGCCGCCGAAATTGAAAAGGTATAGAGGCAGACAACGGATGAGAAGAGACCTCGTGGTCCTCGCATTCCTTCCGCTACCGCTTCTTTTGTCGTCAAGTTTGAAAACCATGATTCGGGTCCTCGACGCTGCAAAAGCTGTGCGCTGTCGACACGGTTCCCCCAGAGCCGTATATTAGGAGAGTTTGGCCAATGGGCGGAGCACAGGCCGCCGCCAGCTTCGAATACTCCCCCCGCGGTTAGAGCGAAAACTAAAGGTGCGGCTCCTCGGTTAAGGGCTGTTTATACTCCGACGTTGAGCGCAGTGAACGCAGCGTAGCGCAGAACGCGCGCCTTTTATTGGCCGGCAACCAGGAACGCGATATCTGCGACCAATAAGTATCTGTGCGCGCTGCGCTATGCCGCGCCCGTCGACGTTACGTTGGAGTATAAATGTACCTTTAGAGCGAAAACTAAAGGTGCGGCTCCTCCAATAAAAAAAAAAAAAAAACAGCACAAACTGGTCCCAGCATTCCTGCTTCATGCTGGGTTATTCCTGCTTCATGCTGGGTTATTGTTCCAGCCTTCCCAGCTTGCCGTGCTTGTCAAGCAAGTTGGATGCTTTGTGGTGCTGGTTGAATTCTGGGTGAATGCTGGGTAAATGCTGGGCCATGCTGAGTGAACTGGCCATGCTGGTAAAGGTGGTCGACTTCCCCGCAAGTTTAACCCGTTTAAACTAATACGCAGGATAAACGAGCCAAACTCTTAAAAAAAGCCAGCTCGGCATCCAGTTTAATATTTTCGTATTCGCGGCCTACTTACATGGGCTCAGATGTTACGCATCCTCTGCGCTGACATAGTACTAACCGACGCACAGACAGTGGTTCTCGGTGCAAAACAAGCAATGCTATTAAATCTAGATTTCTTATTTCTCAACAAGAAAAATTCTAGACACACACCAAAAACAGGCAATAACAATAAAAAATACTACAGTGATGAGAGAAGCGAACCTTTGTTTCTCCTGTAAGGGGGGCGAAGCGGCCTCTTGCGTAGTCGGCAGAGGCGATAAAATCCGTGTAGCTTGGATGGGACTGGCTATACTCCTCGGCACTACGTCATTCACGAGCACACATGTTCGAAGACATGAAACGACGCCTTAGTCGGGGCTTCCGACTTCCTCCCGCGCTGGACGGTCTGCCACTCGCTGTCTCCTCAAATCCTGCTTCGTTTGCACCGCAGTTTAAGTAGTCTCCAAACAACGCGCACATAGCCGTCCCTTGGAAAATATGCCCAAGATAGTCGAACGTGCCTCAAATTTTCCGTTTCCACCACTCTCTCTCTCTCTCTCTTTTTCTCGCACACAAAGGAGGCTCGCAACGCGCCTGAAGCGCCCGGTTGTCTACCAAAAACGATAGGACAAAGAACAGGACGTGACCTCGTCCCAGCTGAAGCCGACCTTGGCGCGCGCGGTCCCAGCTATGCCAGTTCCACCAGCTCGAGCCAGCCTTGGCGTGCGCGCTCCCAGCAAGATCAACTTGACCAGCTTAAACCAGCTTGGGCCACCTTCAGCACCAGCTTGAACCAGCTTTACAAGCTTGAACCAGCATCAGTACCAGCTCCAACCAGCTAGAGTACCTGCTTGCCCAGCTGCAGTGCCAGCAGGAACTAGCTTGGCCAGCTCGCACCAGCTTGATTACCACCTAGACCAGCTCGAAGCAGCTCGCACCAGCTTAAAAACCAGCTAAACCAGCTTGACTAGCTTGATTTTCTTGCTGGTGTTTTCTATAGCGTCTGCGTTGACCAATCAGAAGACCGCGACGTCACAATTTTGGAAATAAATTTTAAAGCGTGAAATAGAAGCGTTCAATCTCGGCCTCTTGGTGACAGTTTGCTCTGGTCCGGCTTGATAAAACAGCGTCTCAGCTGAGACTGGCTGAAAGAAAACATTGCAAAGGGTGGTGTACGCGTGCGTCTTGAGACGCGGTGTCCCGCTCGGCCCGTGCATTGGCTTCGGCAGTGCTTTCTTTCCCCGTCTCAGCTGAGACGCTGTTTCTAGCAAGTCGGCCCTGGTTTGGAGTGCACGTCGATTTATTGTACCCTTGAATATGGGCGTGACGAAAACCTCACATGCACTAAGTTTTGAGTCACGAAGAGTTATACCTTTTTACCCGAGCGACGCTAAAACAGCTTAAATTAGTCGGGTCTCGTTTTTAATGCTTATGATCACCGCTAGGGGCTGTTTCGCGGCCTGTGGTGAGCGTCGAGATGCTCGCGTATTCAAACTTCAAGTCCAAACTTGTCAAACTCTCCCGATTCGCGGCTCTGGGTTCCCCAAGAATGATCTGTGCTACTCGATCCTCGCGATCTAAATCTTCCACCTGCACTCTATGGCTCCGTCATCGAACTGCCAGACTTTGTGAGTACAAAGGAGGCTATGTTACACCGCATGAGACATATAATGATGTAATTTGTTTTTTACAGCCAAGATGTTTTCGGCTACCCTATTGGAAAAACCAGCATGAAAATCAGACTGTCCAAGCTGGTAACTAAGCTAGTCAAACTGGTCAATGTGGTAGTCAAACTGGTTTAACTGCCAATCAAGTTGATTTAAGCTGGGGAAGCTAGAATTTAAGCTGGTCAGTCTGGTTTAAGTAAAAACCAGCATGGTCTAACTAGAATCTGGTTTTATATTAAATCTGGTGTAGCTGGGAACCAGTCTGGTCCTAACTGGTCAAACTGGTCAAACTCGTTTTCCATGGAGCCAATGTGGTCAAGCTAGGAGACAAGCTGGTGAAGCTGGTCGAATTAATAATCGTGGTGGTTAAGCTGGTCTTGCTGGGAGCGCGCACGCCAAGGTCGGCTAGAGATGGTCGAACTGGCATTGCGGGCAGGGCGCGTGCCAAGGTCGGCTTAGGCTGGAACGAGGCCACGTCCTGTTCTTTGTGCTCTCGTTTTTGGTAGACGACAGGGCGCGTCAGGCGCGCTGCAAGCTACCTTTGTGTGCAAGAAAAGAGAGAGACAGAGAGCGGTAGGAACGAAGAATTTGAGACGCATTCGGCTAGCTTGGGCAGATTTTCGAAGGGACGGCTGTCAGGCGCGTTGTTCGGAGACTACTTGAACGACGGTGCAAGCGAAGCGAGTTTTGAGGAGACAGCGAGCGGCAGTCCGTTCAGTGCGGGAAGAGGTCGGACGTCCTGACTGAAGCGTCGCTTCGTGTCTTTGAGCGTGAGTGTGCTCGAAAATCACGGTGGTGCCGAGGAGTATCGCCAATGCCATCCAAACCAGATGGATTTCCTCGCCTCTGCCGACCACGCAAGAGGCCGCTTCGCCCCCATTACTGGCGGGACCCAGGTTCGTTTATCTTATCCGTGTAGTATTTTCTTTTGCTATTGCCTGTTTTTGGCGTGTGTCTAGTATATTTCGTGTTGAGAGATAAGCGATCTGGTTTTATTAACATTGTTTGCTTTGCACCGAGAACCACTCTCTGTGCGTCGGTTTGTACTGTGTCAGCACCGAGGATATGTAGCATCTCGGCTCATGTGAGCCGGCCGCAAGTACGAAAATGATGCATTGGATGCCGAGTTGGCTTTTTTCGAAGAGCTTGGCTTGTTTATTCTGTGCATTAATTTAAACAGGTTAAACTGGTTGCGAAGTCCACCAGCATGACCATCATGCCCAACGGGGCATGCTGGGGCAATAACTTAGCATGAAGATGGAACCAGATCAACCATTATGACCAGCATGCCAAACTGGGCACGCTGGGGATATAACTCAGCTCGAAGCTGGGACCAGATCAAGCAGCATGACCAGTATGAGCAGATCAACCAGCATGACCAGCATGCCAAGCTGGGCACGCGGAGGCAATAACCCAGCTTGAAGCTGGAACCAGCTTAAGCTGTTTTTTTTTTTTTTTCATTGAGTAGCGTTCCGTGGATTTTTCATGTGCGCCAACAAAAACTCTACGCTCGCACCACCGCTCGCGCACGTCTTCTCCGTATAAAAGACTCGAAGTAAATAACCAAAATAAAGCGCTGACGAATGCGCGTGCAGAATGCCATTCGTTTTGGCTTTTTCTTTAGAAAAGTGTTTTTCTGTAGACGCCGGCACGTGCAGCGCGTGGAACACCATTTTCTGCATTATCCTTGATTCTTCGGTAATTTAGCAGTATGTCTATTTTGTAGATTAGTTGTCATTAGGCACCATTTTCAAGATTAGTGAACTCTCGGGTAGATGATCAAGGTTTCTCAAAGATTTGCCACTGTGCGACATGTGTCGGCCATGTCTACGCTCACAGCGCCCTCTCTTTGTCGTCGTTCCAAGCACTTGCGTGCCTAGTATTATTTCCTTCCGTTCTCGCGGGGTGGCGGTGCCGTCACGCGTGTCTAGTTTTCTCCGGCTCCTCGGGGCGGGTATGTGTCGGGTGCTAAGCAGTTTCACTGGTCATTCACCTTCATAGAGTTTAATGGCTCATGATTTTTCAACATGACAGATGTTATTGAAATTGTTTGGAACAAATTTCATTACTTGAACGTTACAAAAAAAGAAAACACATGTGTGTTTTTTGAAATACCCAGAAGCGTGTTGTTTAATCACCAGACATGATTCTTTATTTTATGCAGTGCACGAATTACAATGTCAACCATTACAACTACGATAGTTCTGTAAAGTATTTCAATATATTTGCTTTGCCATAAAGCAAAATGGTAGAATTTATAGCAAAAAATGCTGCGCGGCATTTCTGCTAGTTTAAATATAATAAAATATGTCTGTAGTTTGAAGATAAGGCTGCTGGCATTTAAGACTTCAACATAGACTTTAGTGCACTATTGCATTACGCTATATGGCAATCTTTCTTACTACAAAATAAGAACAATAGAAAGGATATTAAGACACATGATAAATAACATTGCACATGGAACTGCGTATGATATATTGGTAACCGAAGAAAACGCGAAAAATATAGTTATAAGGTTTCTTATATTTTAGATATATCGCAATTACAAATAATTATTACAGTAGTAGGTTCAAAACAAAAGGTAATGAGGTTAGAGATTTGAGCCGTACTAAGAAGTTCGCAATTGTAAAAATATATATATTAAAAAAACAAAAACAAAAAACAAGCGTCCTCATGTTTCTCATTTGTTTCTAGAAATTCGAAATACCTTAACGAATATAACATCCAATAGAATACAAGAACAGACATAAAGAACTAGTGCCAAACGTGCTTACTGTAGCTTGCTAGACTAATCAAATTAGACGTTTTTTTTCAAATATGGCGGGTTTTTTGTTTATATATGTCACCTGTCATTCGCTCGCTATATATGGACCGTTTTATCTGATACGAAATGTAATTTTGTGAAGGGTTCGAGTAAGATTTATTTTTAATGATGCCAAGTTGGCATGATTTTATTTATTCTTGCCTATTTGCGTTTTATATTCGTTTTTCCTTATCACACTTTGATTGTAGTTTAGTTGCTTGCCTGGCCCCACATACAAGAATAATGCTGCTTTGGTGGGCTAGAAAACGTAACTTCGTTTCGCCTTAGGTCCGAGCGCAGCGTGCGCTACGAAAGGACGGAGCCAATCAAATAGCAGCAAGGGTGCAACGTCACGGAGTGCATCGCCGGGAGACCCAATCAGGTGCCAAAAGTGCGCTTTTGTCGCTGCTTGGTTGGCCCTAACATCTCGTAGCGTCCGCTGCGCTCGGACCTTGAGGGAAACGGGGTATAGTAATACTTTTTTCCCATAAATAAAATGTAGTTTATGGTAATGTGTTTTTTTTTTGTTTAGTACTTTTAGTTATCTCGTCTTTTGTTTACCTGACATAGAAGGAAGCAGAAATGCACTTTTCTTAGACTTTGGCTCGAGCGTAGTGAAACGCTCGAACGCCGCTTTCTTGGTCGCGTCTTGCGAGCGTTGCAGACGTTTTTAGACGGAGGCGGAATAGCAGACGGACGCAGGAGGAAACGGGCGCCGACGCGCCGCTCTCATGACCCCGTCTGGACAGGTGTTGCAAACGACAACTGACGGTGGCGCCATAGCAGACGATGCCGGAGGCTGCCGCGCCTCTGCTCGCACGACCAGGAGCCCTAATCTGGACACTTGGCGAAAAAGTCGGCGAGAAATCTGGCGGCTGTGATTGGCCGACGCCGCACTTGACCTTGGCGTCGGCCAATCATAACCGTCAGATTTCTCGCCGTCTTTTTCGCCAAGTGTCCAGATTGGGGCCCTAGCAGAAGGTGTTAAAAGCAACGGACGCCTACCGGGCGTCGTGGCAGGGCTTGCGAGCGTCGTGGGCGGAGCAGCCAAACGAATCCTTAGGAATGGCCTTGGTCATTTATCCTTTTGGGTGGTATCAAAGTGGGCCGTGACCCCCACTAATAGTGCGTCCAACGGCAGAAATAATGAACGCATTTTCTTTTGTAGAAAAATTGCGAACGAAAATACGTGTTCAGTTTAGGCCCCGCTATGTTTACGTAAATATATTTCAATCGCCCTTCTAGAGAAAGATATATTGAAAGTTATTTTCTGACAAGTTCGTCCTGCACCTCGTCACTACCAGGCCCCTCTGCAGAACAGGCGCTCAATTTCATGCTGCTTGATAAACTGCTACTGATTTTCTAAAATATCTAAACCAAGTTACAAGCTATAGAAATAAATGTTTCACTTACTAACATTATTATAACTCAAGAACTAATCAATGCGAAATGGCGTAGCTAATTACAGTACCTTAACTGGACGTAATTTGTACATTTACACTTTTGCTACACCAAAGGTGGTTTTCTTATTTAACTTTTATGCTTTTAGCTACTGATTTCTTGTTTACACTTACTGTAATTCTCCTGGCGTTGACGTTAAAGTAAATAAAATAGCTAATGAGATTGTATTTTTAAGTTCAAGTTAACGTCCCATAGACCATTTGCTTTTTAAACCCCGAATTTACTCTACTGTGGCTCTCGATGTGTGGACCATTCCAGCACGCCGTTCAGAAGTAATCTGGACAGATGGGTGGTAAGTAGGGAATTATTCAAACAAAGCACAACGCTCACCCGTTGAGGCGACTATAGAAGGTTGTTTCGTTACCGTCCAGATGACGTTTCGTTTCTGCATGGACCCACCCAGATGACTGTATACTGATAAAATTTGTGATCTCTGAGTAACCTGCTTGTTGGAGGCTTGTACTGAGTCCCTGAAAGAAAATAAGGTAAATGTTTAGAAAACTCACTCACAATGACCGCTCTATAAGCCGTTACGTAAAAGCAAGTAGCGAGTACTATTTTTTTTCTTCAGTAAAGGTTTGTTTCGAAAAGTTGAAGGTTCAAATATAAGCACTGATATTAATGTTTTTATTTTGGGCTCTTAATGACATATTCACTTTCCAAAGCAATGCTATATCAGGTAAGGAATGATTCAGCATTAGCGGAAATGACATGACTTTCCTATAAGCTTTAACAAGATACAGAGCACAAAAACAAGAAATAAAGAAGGAACAGTTGTATGATAAGTCATTGGGGAGCTCATTACTGCTTGAAGCTAGAACGGGGGTGCTAAGATCGAAACCATATTGGACTAAATACCAAGAAATAGGCACTACATGCGACATATGCAACCGCAAAAGGGAAACTACAGAACATGCAATATTAAGGTGCACGGGGCTTCCTCCCACCCTCTTGGAGGGGATGACTACGGATTTGGACGGGGCACTGGGACTTCCAAACATAAATGGACGAATGGATAGGGAAAGAGTTGCGGTAACCAAAAGGAGATTGGAGGGTTGTTGGAAAGGATCTAGGGAGGGGGGTAAAAATACAGATACAGATAAGCAATGAAAACGCTTTAAAAAGGGGGGGGTGGCGGGAGGGTTGTGTTAGAACAAAATGTTATACAAATGTTAAGATAGAAGGGATGACGAAATGTTAGGCTAGGGGGCGCTGTTGCGTTGTCATGCGTGAGCGCAGCAAGAACGCGCGAATGTTGATAGCCGCCGCTCCAAAAGCGGTATCCAAGGTATATGTACATATGGTAGCGAAGCTTCCATAGAAGCCCACGTGTCGAAAAAATGGCGGCTCATGTGGCTTCGCTAGTGCCATCTATGTGTCGTGATAGCAATTCCGGCGGAACAAAAGATAAACAGGAAATGACGTCACTTCCGAAAAAAAAACAAAAAAACATGACGTCACTTTGGTGTGCTTTTCGGCGCGAAAATTAAATAGTACAAGAAACCGGTACTGCAGGCAAAAAGGACGATCGTTTAGTGTGACTAAAAAGCTTTGCTTGAGACTATTTAGAAACTGGGACTGCAGGAAAAAAGGACGATCGTCGTTTTTGCCTGCGACCACGGTTTCTAAAAAGTCTCAAACAAAGCCTTTTAGTCACACTGAAAAGTCTCAAAGCTGTGCCAAGCAACGCTCGAAACTTTTAGTGTGTCGTCCTTCTTGCCTAAAGTCTCGGTTTTTTTTTTGGTTTTTTTTTGTTTGTTCTTTCATTTTCTTGAATCTACACCATCTCGTCTGGACCCCTAATTCTGCGCGAAAATCGTTTTCTTTTACGCAGCCGCCTTTTTTAAGCAGATCGCTTCGACAATCTTTTTTTTTTTTTTTTTTTCATCCCACAGAACTACTTTGAAAGAACCGCGTTTTGCTTTTTCCTTCAGCTTTTTCAGAAATATGGGGGCGGCTTAAAGGTGACTGACCTCACAAAAAAGTAGATAACACTACCGTTGCTCGAGTGTGTTAGCGTTAAAGTCACAGGACAGTAATTCTAATGCAAGTTAAATGTTGCACTAACATTTTATTCACATACAACTGCTTACAACCATTCAACCAGGACACTCATCAGAAGCATATAATCAGTATCTAGTTTTAAGGTAGAAGAAAACTAGTAGATGAATAAATAAATCACATTATGACAGGATAACACATAACACAATGTACAATTGACTGCCTGTAGTGTGGGCATTGTCAGTTTATAGACAGCCATCAATATCCTGTATTTTAAACTGTTTCGAGGAAAGCTGCATTGAACACTTAAAAAAAGCGGAAAAAAATAACAGCTGTTTTTTGCCGTTCTTGGGAAAGGTACGATCATCCAGAAAACGTTTTAACTTGGGTACGATGGTGCTGTGTACTCTGGAGCCTTCCGTTCACGCATAAATTATTTTGGAGCCCTCTAGTACGCTGCACGGCATAGGCCAGTGTTTTTTGGAACTTAAAACCAGAGGTCTGAATCAGTGACAAAACCACATGAGCCGTCTGTAACCCAAAACACTGTAAGCACCTTAATTTTGGCGATAACCTAATTTTCGAGAATTTCACAATTTAATAAAAATCGCCAAAAAAAGTCATTCATTGATATGAAAGCATTAAATAATGCTCTTGATCGCGAAATTTTGCGCCTGCCAGATTTTCTCGAAAGAGACACAATACGAAATATCGAGCCCACGAAAATAAATTATTTTACACCATACGAAAGGCTAGAAAAGCGAATATACTGCTTTGAAAATGTACTCTGTGTGGCCTCAGGCGCTCAGCTTCTGCACTTGTTGCCTAGCTTTACACTTTGCTGATGCATCAACGAGTTCAGTGTTTTTGTTGTTTTTTTGTTCGTGCAAACCAGTGTTGTTTGACTTTAGCAAACAGTGAAAACAAATTGTCATACACATCGAGGTTACACACAGCGAGATACGTTTGGACCTCCTGATAAAAAAGTACACAGCGAGTACGCCCTACGCCCTCCTTTGAAATGAGGTTGTTGATGCTCACCTCGAAAAACACGCTCACAAGCCTCAACGAATGATGTAAAAGAAGGGAAGGGAACTGACAGGTTTCCAAAGTCCGTGTCAGCAGCGCCTTTCAGACTCAAATACAGTAGCACTTACAGTAGTTCAAGAGGTGGGTTAAAGCTATGTAAAACCATAATTAATTGTGAGGTTATCGCAGAGCATCCTCAGAGACCTCATTGTCAAGCAGAAGCCACGAATGCAGTTTGGCTGCCTTCTACATCCGAGTGCTTGCAGGTTTTCAAAAACTTCAATGCTTTCTCTGAAAAACTCCTCACGGACAGAGCCATTATGCAGTGCAGAGGCAAAGGGCGTCTTGGAAAATTTGTGCGAGCTATTTAGGTTGTCAAAGAGACGGCCGATTTTTTCAATGAATCTCGCTGAGTGAATGCCAGCAGCTGGCAATTGCTGGAACGTTAGAAAGGCATACATTGCAGCAGCACAGTGGTTGCTAAACACTTGGGCCGCTAGTTTCACCGACATCTTTTAGCAGAACGTCAAATTAAAGTGCTTCTCGTTCAGCTTGGGCATAGAACGGATCTCAAGTGTCCGGTCCTTTTCATGAGCTTCCTTTATGTACGAGGTTTTCACTACATGGTCACAAACATTGAGGTAATACTTAAATAACATGTTTCTGAGGCACTTCAGCAGGTGCAGAGCATCAAAAAGGAAAAAGAGAGGTTTGCCATTGGCATATATGTAAGGCTTCTCGGAAACTACAAGGCGTGAAAAAAGAGAGACGTTCTGGCTTCCCTGATCCCATACCACAGCTACTGGCTCCAGGCCAAGATCCACAAGGACGCTGTAGCACTGGTGAAGAAGATCCAGTAAGACAATGGTAGTCGTGCCATTATGAGCAAAAAAGTAGCGAAGTGGCTGCTTCCATGGTGTTCGAATTCTTTTTGCCAGGAGCACGACAGCCGTGTGTGACAGGTTTGCATCTTGCGCACCATTAATATGCTATTCAAGAACTTCGAACCTGTCAGATGAGGGGTTGTCTGAGACCTCTTTTTTAATGTGCATCTCATCAAAGACTATGCGCCCGGCCCGACCGGCTCGTGAAAAGGAAGTTGCTCGCCTCTTTATCCGCTCGAAAATGTCGGGGTAAACTCCAACTCTCAGTGGAACACACTGAAGCCACAACTGCATTGATCGGACTGGTGATAACCTAAGCAGTCGTCTACAATACTTACAGCCTTTTGGGCCATGAAAGAATGGCCCAAAGCCAAAGCTTTGTTCTGGCTGCACCATCCTCGACTGAACCCGCTTACATCCCTCATCCTAAGGTGGGCCTTAACGAGTGCAGCGACCGCTGGAGACACATGAACGCGGATACTCTCAACTACTTCAGCAACAGTCCTCATCTGACGCTGCCGTTGCAACCTTCTTTGCAGCCTCTTGTTTCGTTGTTGGATCTGTCGTACCTTGGCTCTCAGTGTGTCTATCTTCCTCTTGTCAATCCGGCGGCCCTTGCGTGATGCTGCAAGGTGACAAATAACCCAGATCAGGAAACTCCAAGAATGTTTATAAATATGTAAATGGTAGCCAATAAAAACTTGCATTCCTTGTCAAGTTGTATAAGGTTTTTAAAACCAAGAACAGCAAAAGGTTTGATATTATACTAACATATTGGTTAGAGCGTCGATGATTATGACCCCATACCCCTATAGGCCAAACCAGCACAGGTAAGTTCGATTATCCTGGGCGATTTTATAATAAGAGCAAACAACGGTGCAAAGGAAGAGCGAATTGAAAGCTAACAGTTCTAGTAAAAACACGCCACGCCTCCAGGCAGTGCAGTAGTGGGCCGAGTGTAGCTTTGTTATTTGTCATTGTGCACATCCAGCCAACCGTGATAGATTTAGGAAAACTAATAGAAGGAAAATACATTACAAGGGGGGCATGGCATCACTTAAGAAAACACAGCAGGCATATCACTGATAGTAACAGATTCTCACCTTCGAGTGTCGATAGGAAACCGATGCAGCGAGACGCCAGCCGCGCGGTCGTCTCTTCGGCGTCCTTCTACGGAGCAACGTCTCGTTGCATAACGTGCGGAGCTCATTGTCACAAAGGACGTTGAGCCCGTCGGACGTAGCAGCGTCCAACCGCAGGAAGGCGCCTGATCCTATATCACTGTGACGTTACGCTCCCGCGCACGTAAGTGGGGTAATCACGCTGAGCGAACAAAACTTTTCAAACTGTGTAAAGTACCGGTAGAACAATTAAAAAGTGACGTAGAGTCTTGAGAAACAACAAGCAGACGGACGTCAAAAGCCGGCCTTTTCGCGCAGCACGAGGTCTCTTCAAATTATTGTTATTACAAGCCAGCCTTGTTGCTTGTGGAGTTCAGAGGGCGCTAAAAACAAGTTAGCATATTATTAGTAAATAAGCTATTTCTGCTTTTTTCGAGGGCAATAAAGCTTATTTCAGATACTAACAGTAATATACCAAATTTAAAAATACAACTAACTATAATTTATTTTAATATAATTTTATTTGTATATAGTTTGCCATAAATTCTCCTAGTCGCGCTTCAAACTCACCGTAACCACGTGACCCTCTAGGTTGATGTCGCTGGCAATTTGTTTTGTACCGTGTTTTGGCCCAAGTTTCGCTACCATCTGTACATATACCTTGCGATATCTTCGGCATCGCACTTTTTCTTTAATTTGTTCTTGGCAGCAGCCGATAAAAGTCGGTCGCGCCGCCGCCGGTATGGTTCTTCGGTTTTCGTCCGTCGGCGAGCTTGCCTGGATTAAAAAGTCCGCCTGCCCTGCTTCCGTGTCGTCTTCTCGCCATGGCCTGAGTTCTGCTCGGCCAAACGCAACAGCGCAAGCTGCCGCCCGTTACAAAGGGCATAGCCATTACCATCCATCCATCCATCAAACATATACTTGAACTTAACCCTAATTCATGTAAAGTGTACACTGCCCCTTAAAATGTGTATGAAAATGCACAGATAGACTGCACAGAATACAAAATCAACAAAATGCATTGTCCTTGAAACAAAAAACTAAGCAACGAAATACTTCTACTCAACGTAAACTTAACATTTTGCTTGCCAATGTTCCAAAATTGGAACGTGTGAAACTCAGTTTTTTGTTCTATTTCGGAACATACCTTTGTTTTTAATTTTTGTTTTCGCATACTGTTCAATGACTGTGGAAAACACCGCAATTTTAGGTTCTACTATCTGTCATTTTAAAAACTTTGAATCAGTGTTTGTGAAATTACATATTTTTGGTTTTTTCACAGCCAATTGTGGGTTGCGTCATTTCGCAAGAAAAAATGGCGTTCAAACAAGCAAAGCAAATTTAAAATAAAGGGAAATCATTGGCGATTATGTGATAAAAACGAATAACCAAATCCTGTCCGTCTTTCACTGGAATTGAGTTTTTTGCAAACGTTCCGTTTTTTAAACATTGGCATTTGACAGTAGCAAAATTCAACGTAAACTGCAGCCTGCACTTCGGCATAGTTTTTAGTCTTGTTGGTAGCACCCCCTGTGCGGCAGTTGTCAGAAACGTGAATGGCAGCTTTCCTTGCCGTTCTTTTGAGATTGTTCAGCACGAGTAAGCCGCGGCGTCCACGTGCAGTGCGTGGCAATCTCACCACTCGTCAATGTAAGTAGAGAACAACCTTATGGCTTCCTTTTTTTGTGGTGGCACACTCCCTACCATTCAATAATTCTCCTCCTAGGACATGGCGCAACGCTTCCTTACTCTGGAGGCTGCAGTTGAGCTTTTGTTCAACCTTTCCAATGAAGAACGCGAAGATGCATCTATATGCCAGTTGCCCGCTGACGAAGATGGCAACATTACTGACGAAGAGCACGTGAACGAAAATGACCTCTCTGATGTTCTTTCCCTGATGTTGGCGGTCACGTCGAAGTCATGCGGTGCAGCGATGATGACGTTGATTCTCCGGAGTGCACCAGTCTTGACCCACAACGGAAGAGACCCGCGAGAAAAACCCGTGAGGAAACGGTAGTGGGTACCTCAGAGTGGGCAGGAAAAGCGCACAACGCTTCTACCAAGGCGGGGAACAAGACCCCAAAGCCTTCTAATAGAGCGGAATGGAGTCAATATTCTACGTTCTACAAAAAAACTTGCCAACCAGCACCCTCGGCCGTTGGTAGAGGAGTTTCCTGGCTTGCAAACATGAACCCCTTTGCTGTTCAGCAAAATTATTTCTCCTGAATACCTTGGGTTGCTCGCTGAAATGACCACAAGGTATGGACTCCAGAAAGGGACCGAGTTGGACGTCACAGCAGCGGATATTGGGCAGTTTTTTGGTCTCTTACTTCTCAGTGGCTATCACACCGTTCCCTCCGAAGACTGTTACCGGAGTGCGGCTGAAGACCTTCGAGTGCCTTAAGTGGCGACAGTGATGCCCCGCAATAGGTTCAGGCATCTGAAAAGATTTTTTCACATTGTGAACAACACTTAGTTGAAAGCAGGTGAGAAGATGGCGAACATTCAGCCATTTTACGACGAGATTTCAAAACGTTTCCTCCAGTTTGGAGTGTTCCACGAAAGCCTCAGCATCGACGAGTCCATGGTGCCCTATTATTGCCACCGCTCGTGCAAAATGTTCATGCGCGGAAAGCCCATTAGATTTGGCTATAAGATATGAATGATGTGCTCTCCAAATGGGTATCCCAATGCGATGGAGATATATTGCGGAAAGAAGGAGAAGGATGACAAGACTTACCTCGGGCTCAGGGTGGTTAGCAACATGGTATCTGTCCTGTCTAGCCCTGAGCAATATGAGGTCTATTTCGGCAATTTTTTCACCTCTTAGGGTCTCCTGACGAAACTGGCTGACGAAGGAATAAGAGCGACGGGGACTGTACGAGAAACAAGAACTGGTAGTTGTCCGCTGAGGAGCCAGAAAGACATCGCAAAAGAGGAGATAGGAGCTTTCGACTACAAGTGTGACGGTGCGGTATACGAGTGCAGATGGCACGACAACTCAGTGGTCACAGTTGCCTCTAATCATCTCAGCCATGAGCCTGTTTGTACTGCAAAGAGCGTTTCACGGCACTGCAAGAAAAAGGTAGACATAGCGCAACCATATCTGGTCAAAAAATAGAACGAAGGCATGGGAGGTGTGGATGTTATGGACCGCCTCCTTGGTCGCTACCACCCAAGGCTTAGAAGCAAAAAGTGATGGTGGAATATTTTCAGCAATGGTTTCAACATGACTATAGTCGCAGGATAGATCCTTCACTGAGAACTTCACAAGAACACAGATGCCGCCATGACGCACCTAGCTTTCAGGCGGGACGTCGCCATGTCCCTGCTCCACCTGAAGCAGAAACTCGTCCTGCGACCTGGACCTCGGGTTCATCCCAGCATCGCGGAAAGGAAGACTGATGGTCACTACAATGTCTCAGCTTCACAAGGAAAGTGCGCGGAGTGAAAAAAACACTACCAACAGATCCCACCAGTGCGAAAAGCGGCTGCACAAGAATTGCTTTGCAGCTTACCACGGCTTGTGATTGTGAAGCGCTCACTGCCACGTCACACATACATTGAATAAACATATTTTTCAAGCATTCTTTTCTATCTTTATAGTTTTCGAAGCCCTTAGAAGTAGCTAAAAGGTTCTCTTCAGATAACAGAAGCAATTTCCATTTTACACTCAATAAATGTTGTTTGAGACGACACTTGCATTTTGTATACTGGAAATGCCAATGTTCTAAAAATGAAACATGCAAACAAACATGCCTAGTGATTGTTAATTTGGCAATATTTTTTTTCATAGTCAATTCAGAAGCAATATGTGATTTATCCACAGCCATTTTAGTGTTTCAAACAGTGCGTCATAGTGCGGAGTTTAAAAGGTTAAGCACGGGCGAAAGTACCAATCAAAACACCCATAGATTTTTCTGTCGTACATCTTTTTGCACTACGTGGAGGTGCGACACCCGATCAAACTGGTCCTACATTGCTAGCCACTTTCGCCATGCTAAAAGAGAGTTTAAGAATAGCCCATCCGAAAGCTACGCGTACCTAAAGTACCGGCATCAGAGCCACTGCGCATGCACCGAATACAAACAACGTGTTGTGTTTTGGGTGAGCAAGCTATTTTTCGGAATTTGTTTCGACTCCCAATCTCTCCCCAAACCCCCTACGCCACCGTCGAGAGATACGAGAAGTGGTGGAGATGAGGGGCGGGGGGGGGGGGGGGGGGGGAGCCAGAGTCAAGCAGGACGACGGCTTACAATGCAGCGGCGTCCGGGTGACTTCGAGTTTCTGCGCCAGATGACATGGCGCTGCTACGGGAGATTCATGCCAGAAGCCCCTTTGAGAAGCCTGCAATATGGGCGCTAATCAGAGAGGCGGAGAGGTTTCGAGCTTTAAACCGGGATTCGGGTCCGCACATAGAAATGCCCCCCCCCCCCTCCCCTCCAGGCCGCAGCCATAGAGCTCAAATGTGACAACTCGTCAAGTGACCCAACCAAATACGTGACGACCAGGCAAGATGGCAGCAGCCATGTAGTATCAACGTTATTAGATTGGCTCAGTTGCGGAACTGCCCCTAGGCTCTGCTTGCACGAGCAGTACTCCCCATCTCCCCCCACGGCTCACCTCCTGTCGCTCGACGCGGCGGACGCCTGCTGTGGCAACTGCAGTGTTTTTTATGGAATATTTAGGTTTCGAAGCACAGCGTCTAGGTGGCGTTCCACTGTTCTTTATAAAACACTAAGTTCTGAAACGAAAATCTAAATGGCGCATCAAACGACGGTAGGAGGTCTGAAGTGAGCGAGGGGGGATTCCCCCTTCGGTGGAATTTCCACAACCGAGGTAATTTAGTTACGTTGGGCCGTGCTTTCCCCAACTGGGCCAGAGCTTGTCGGATGTGTTGTTGGTTGATTTTGGTTCGAGCGGGTTGATACCAGATGTGGCAGCCGTGATCCGGAGCCGGACAAACGCGATTTACGAGTTCAAACTCATCTCTCACCTGGGTATAATGTGAAAGTACCGAGGAGCGGTGCGTATATTCCTGGCGATCGGCGGGTATATTCCCATGAAATAAAGTGAATCATTCCTGCGTTGCTCGGACGTAAGATTGATTCGGGTATCGCTAGAAAAATATTTAACGCGACGCTTTTGTGCTTTTATTGACCATCAGAATGTGCGAGGTGAGCAGTGAAGCGCGTACGATATCTTTTAATACGCAGCTTAGCTACAGAAATTGCGTAAGTAATGCTTGCGAAGTTCCGTCGTGCCGCATTACCTATATGACGGGAGGCTCGCTTTAGTTGTGCAGCGCAGCGAAGAGCTGCCCTGAAGCTGGTAGCTCCCGCGCCATGATCGATGATGCTATGCTGCTTTCTAAATAGTTGTAACGTAGACGTGCACTTACATGAAGCACATACGTTGCTGTTCAATACCAGTAAATTTCCTTCTCATCCGTTTCCGTTCGGATTGTTTACGGCAGGCGTCCGAAGACCGGAAAAGAGTACTCATTTTGACGACTTCCACCTAAACCAATGCAGCTTATTTACTTGCTAAGATAAAGGATGTTCGGTATTTTGTGTTATATTACCACGGGTGCTTGGTCCGGTTCCTTATTTATTAAAATTTAATATGCTCGAAGGTCCCAGTTTTTACTTGGCTGGTATCGTCCGTTCTGGCGTAAGTGCTAGGTACTTTACCCTAGCTACTTTACCCTACGTATTTTCCTCGTATTTATTTATTTATTTACTTTGTTTTAAGTGCCCAAAACCAGCTCGAGGCCTTATTAGTGCGCACATATTACAATACAAACAATAAAATAACAAATACAGCCAAACAAACAGGCAGTACGTGATTTAGAAAAGATAAAAGGAAATAAATAAATCTACGGAGAACAACAGAGCACAGAAGTCTGTAAAGCGGTCAGAAACTCTCTTCGAAAAATTAAGGGGGGTGAAAACAATTCTAAATCCCTCTTCTTGCGATTATAGAAGAGCTCAAGGCGTGTCATTCGGGACTGGACACCAACTCTTGGCCGTGTAAAAAAGAAATGAAAATCTGACGCGCTTTTGAGGAACACCGAAAGAAGTCGCAGTTTGAAAGCAAAGGTGCTTCAATTGTAGCGTTCACTACCTTATACAA
Organism: Ixodes persulcatus; assembly: GCA_013358835.2. Lineage (NCBI taxonomy): Eukaryota > Metazoa > Arthropoda > Arachnida > Ixodida > Ixodidae > Ixodes > Ixodes persulcatus. The sequence continues at coordinate 462,416 of JABSTQ010011181.1, read as the reverse complement.
AAAGAAGTTGGGGCTCCAATCCACGCTGTGAAAATGGTTGGTCAGCGAAGGTGTGGTATCACCTGCAACGATCACCTACTGCACTATACCAAATGCCGCCGCTGGTCGTATCGCCGTTTTTTTTTTTCCTTTGCCGCTCCTAGTATTCACGCAGCTCCTCGGGAGTCATAACTATGCGTGGCCTATGCATCGCGGTGCTGAGGCAACAATAAAATCAGTTGCTACACTCCGTTTCATCTTACGTTTAAGCGCGGCGTATGTTACGAGCCATTGGAGCCAATCTGAGGCCGTGTGGGTGTCACCTGACCTTAGAGAGGGGCCCAGCGACGCGCGGAAAGCGTATCACGGGCCACGTCCACAGAACGGGATTGGCTAGGATAACTGGTAGCATCCGCTGCGTCCGGACGTAAGGTGAAACGGGATATAGGCCTGTTCTTCTTTTATATATGAAAGGCTAGTGACGTCACTCCCCACGTCACAAGCTGCCGTCGCCGTGGCAGCTTGGGCAACAGTAATCTTGACCGGGAACGTATGCGCTGAGCGCTACGTGCTTCGCATTGTTTTCAGGAGCTCCTTATTATTCAATATAAGGTTAAGATGCTTGTTTTGTGCTTATTTTTTTATTGAAGCGAATGTTGTGCTGTATGTTGTATACGTGGTGTTTGTAGTTTTCACTTCAATCTTTTGAAGTATTTTTTCCTGTGAGAACGCCGACACGAAAACACAGGCGGGGAGAAGGAATGTGTTTCGCATTGTTCGCAGGCGCCATTATCATTAATTATGCGGTTTGCACTTCACACGAGGGCGTCGTATGACGTCAACCCCATTCGAAGCAGCTGCAAAGCTAATGTTTACCGGAACGCGTGGGAGGGTGTTCCTATGTTCAGAGGCGCCTTGTCATCCATCATGTCGTTTTGATGCTTGTTTTTTAATTTTTTTATTGAAACGGATACTGAGCAGTATGCTGTATGCCTGATTTTAAAGGAGATATGCTGTTTTGCCTTCAATTGTTCGCCGTGAGTTTTTTGCTTACACCGCCTTCGACACGAAAATTTCCTTGGCTGGTAGAGGTATACAGTTTTGCTTTAAAAAGTCATGTCTCGCGTTAATCTCATTTTGTGCAGATTAAGTAAGTATTCATAAAACAAATAAATCCGCCTCCCAACCCATCTATCGCAAAACAATACGCACGAGACGACGCTGCACTTCTTTCAAAATACATGATTGAGTCGATCCAATGGTGTTCCACACGACTGAGCAGAACTCACGTTTAGACAAAACAAGGACCCAAAATAGATAAATCACGCTAGCGTAAGTACGAAAACTCCGCGTCATTCGGGAAATAACGCCTAGCACCGATAATAATAATTCACTACTTTTGAAACATGCTCAGTGAACGAAAGGCTAGTAATGTCACTCCCCACGTCTCAAGCTGCCCTCGCCGCGGCAGCTTGGGCAACAGTAATCTTTACCAGTCACGAATAGTATCCGACGTCGCGCGAGCTGAAATCTAACATGGTATACGAATTCTCAATGCAGCTTGTCTTAGGGAATTCGGACATTTCGGTGTAGGACGTTTCTGTGTAGGGCGTTTCGGTGCGGCCTTTTCACTGCATGGACTTTTTGGTGCGCGAACTTTTCGGTGCACCGACATTTCGGTGCACGGACGTTTCGGTGTGGGACTTTTCGGTGCGCGGACATTTCGGCGCATGGACGTTTCGGTGCACGGACATTTCGGTGCCCGGTCAATCAAAATCTCGATTTTTTTAAGTAATAAGCCCTAATTTAGCTAGAAATGTTTTTTTTTTCGCACTTTATAAATTTTTAGACTTCGTCATTCATTTACGGTTACTTGCTCATATATGACCTAAGTGCCTTTCTTAGGCGCAGCACCATCCTGCGGGAGGGCTGGATACGTTGGACGTTATGCTTCGTTTGCCGGTGTCTCTTTTACAACGTACGCACTAGACGCATCATATCGTGTTTAGCGTTGGGTCGATACAGGTGTTCTCAGCGCCTTCTCTAAAGGTGTGGGTTTTATTATTGTTAACCTTTGTGGGAAAGGCCCCATCAGCAATAAGCTTGAGATTGTTGAAAGTTACCCGAGATATGTGATGCAACTAGTGCGAAGAGACATCGACAAACGAACCGTAAAGTCCAACGTCTCTAATTCTCACATAGGATGGTACTGCGCCTAACAAGTAACTTAGGTGGTAGATCAGTGAGCAACGGTAAATAGATGACCAAGCCTAGAAAATGATAAATTTCGAAAAAAATAAATATCTAGCTAAAATAGTGCTTATTACGTTTAGAGAAAACAAAAAACGCTCATGATTTTGATTGGCCGTGTACCGAAATGGCCGTGCACCGAAACGTCCGTGCACCGAAATGCCCGCGCACCAAAAAGTCCCACACCGAAAAGTCCGTGCACCGAAAAGTTTGTGCGCCTGAAATGTCCTCACACCGAAAAGTCTGTGCACCGAAAAGTACACACCGAAACGTCCTACACCGAAACGCTCTACACCGAAAAGTCCTAGACCCTTGTCTTAGATGGAAAAGGAAACAACCTTGACTTACTGGGGTTAAGCACCAAATGATTTTTCAAGCACCAGTTTAGAACTGCTTGGACATCGTCTTGTATCATTAGGCAGTCAGTAGTTGAATGAATTTCGCGATAAATCTTAGCATCATCAGAAAAGTGCAGCACCTTTAAACGCTGCAGATTGTCTGCCAAATCATTTAAAAAAAAAAAAATGTTGAATAACAGCGGCCCCAGCTTTCACCCTTGAGGCACTCCACCCTGAGGATCCGTGAATCAAGTTCATGCTTGAGTCAGGCAGAAAAACTGCAAGACGAATGAGTCCTGCAAGATGCGCGACGCCCGCTTTTAGACCTCGAAGAAACTGAACCCCGAGCCAGTCGCCGTAACAAGGGATAATCACCGGAATTCCATCTTCTACCGGAAAAACGGAATCAATATAAGCCAATGATGACCGACCGTTGCACCATACCGCACCCACACCCAAAGTTACAGTGCCCTATGCACCTCGCGCTCCAACACCCTTCCACGCAAGGTGTAGAAAGTCGTCTAGGACTAGATTTACCAATAGGACCGTGTCGCCCCCCACAACGAGTGGACAGACGACCTGCACCTACATAACATGCACTTCTCGCTAGGACTGCCAGCCACTGGTTTAATAAACGCAAGGTCTCCTTGACGTCGTAGGAAATTCGCAAGACGGACATAAACCAAACGTTCGTCAGCCAATCATCGGCGAGTGAGAGCCGAACACCTGTTTCGGTCTAGTAGAAAGGGCCCCAACGAGAGTGTCACCGCCTTCGTAGAGAATGTTTTGCGCCAGAGTGCCTGCGTCGACCCTCACGCTACAAACGCCTGAGGCTGATAACCCGCGCGAGCGGCGTGAGGAACAATATATTTGGCGACCTTGTCCTGCAACCCTCCCACAACGGTCGAAGGGTTTGTCACAGAGGCCTCCAACATCGAACCTGCTCTGCAGGCCAAAATGCGTCACTATCTACGACCTCCCACGCTCGAGTAGTCCAGCATGCAGCTTCGATGCCAGGCATCCGTGACGTCATTCACGACGTGGACCGCGAGAAGCTCAGGATTTCCTGCCGCCAGTCGCCGGGCTTTCATTTTGATTGCCGACGTTGACCGGGAAGAATATTAACGGACGTTTCAACCGCCAACTTCTGCGGTCGAAAAGGCATCTGACGAACCGATATTGACCTAGGCCGCAATGGCAGGACAAACGCCTTTGGCTGTCTGTTAGTACCCGTCGCCAACTCGGCTGAACATATTGAGGTATTAGGCGCACTAATTGTAGATAACAGAACAGAAAAGAGCACCCTTCACAGCTGTAGGTTTATCGACAGGATGAGAACTATGAAGGATACAGAATGATCCACCATGGAGACGTGCATTAACCACCATCCCGGTAAATGATAGTGGCTCGTTCACTATTAATCAGGGATAGTGCCTGATGGTAAGTCATAGTCAATCCCAATTTTCATAAAACTTAGCGCGCCTAATACGTCAATATTTTAGGCTACCAACTCGTCCAAATATCAACCTATAGGTTGATATTTGGACTAGTTGGTAGCCTAAAATATTGACGTATTAGGCGCGCTAAGTCCTCTAGCGTCCAGAATACTGCAGCGTAGAGGTGTCCCGTCCAGTGGCTATAGCCACTGGACGGGACACCCCTACGCTGCAGTATTCTGGACGCTGGAGGAAGATGCCAGTGTACGACCGCACTGAGCAATTCGGTCCGTGAAAGAGAGACGCGTAGCGAACGGCCGAACGACGACCACTCTGCTACTACTGCGGTGGGGCCGACCACGCCTACCAGAGGTGCCCGTTCCGGTGAATGGGCCAGCGAGGGTTCGCACCGAATGACCTTCGACAAAGCATCGGGGAGGGACAAGGGGAAATTTCGGAGTATATTCGACGACCTCAATTTCCGGTGCCACTCTCCTGAAGCTTCTGATGCCCATCGCCGCGACGTGCACTTTCGCTATCCCGCCGTTCTCGCAGGGACAGCGTGTACACCCGCCGGCGATATGAAGGTGAACGCCGGATATTCGACCGGTCCGTGCTATCAGCGCCATGACTCGGCTGCCGTGGCGGATCGCTTTCTTATCGCGCGCTTCGTCGAGATTAAGCGCTTGGATCGAGCACTGTTTACAGATCTGCTGCTACTCCCTGCAGAAAGCGTGGAAGTTGGTTTCGATTTCGGCATCGCTTTTTGTGGGCGCCGTGCCCACGTCATTGCCGGCACATGATTTGCACATTGCACGTGAACCAGAGCGGGCGTGGTTCGGCATGGTTTATTAATGACTCAACCACTTTCTTCATTCATGAGCGAACACTAATACTGCAACCAATATAAAATGGGCTGGGATTCAGTAATAAATATATCTACAAAAGGGAGATAATTTCGAGCATTTCAGCAGAAATGCCGCTTCGAGTTCTAAGGGATGAGAGCGTCCAGATCGTTGTCCTTGATCAGGGAGGACTTTCACGGCAGGAAATATCGCGCAGAGTTGGAAGGCAAGTCAGACCGTCCAAAGGATTATTGTAGCACTTCGGGATGACAATAAACGCTTAAACGATCCCCCCCCCCCCCCCCCCCCCCCCCCGTCGCCGTGCCCGCACAACTACAGCAACAGAGGACCGTCGCATCCTCGAGGCAACCCAGGGCGACCCTTTCCGTGCCGCCAGGAATATCGGGGACGCACTGCAGCCCGAGATACGCTACACTGATGTTCGCAGACTCCTCTACGATGCTAGCCTACACAGCAGTGTAGCTTGCCAGTCTCCGCTGCTGACGGAAAGGCACAAGCAGCTGCAGCTTGACTTCGCCCATTTTCTGGAGAATCGGATTGTTGAGGACTGGACCCACGTCATCTTCAGCGACGACTGTACGTTCTTCACCCGGTTAGGCCAGCAGAGGCGAGTTTGGAGGCCAGACAACTTCCGGTAAGCTTTACCAGCCCTTGAAGATAACAGAGTGTATAGATTTACTCTTCCCCCTGGAACGTCCAAGGCCATTAATGACAAACACTTTCTGAGAAAATCATCAGTGGACAGTTATTAGCTTCCCGGCCGCCACTAAAGCCTGAAAACTACAAAAAATACTAGACTTACCTAAAGTAATTGTAGACAAGTTCAGCCGTGGCTTTAATAGACAACGAGGTTTTCATTGCCTTGCAGATACGAATCTAACTTTATCTAGGAAGTGGCCGCCAGTGGTCGTCAGTGCCGCCAGTGTCTGGTGTGCAATATCCGAGATGGACTAGGCCCCATCTTCAGGATCGACGCGCGCCTGCCGTCGGAAGTTTTCTCGGACATAATTGACCACGTCTTGATGTCCTACATCCTAGATGGGTCCTTTCCGGATGGTGACTTTCGGTTTCAAAACGACCTGAGTCCTATCCACACCTCCCGTTAAACCAAGATGCTTCTTGCTGAGCGGTGCATACGGGAGCTGTCGTGGCCCACTAAAGGCGCTGACGACAATATCACCGAAAAAGTCCGGGGCATCATTAAGTCGAATCTAGCCACTCAAAAAACTTCACAGCTCATCTCCAAACGAACTCTGCGAAGCCGTCAAACGAGAGTGGAACAAATTGCGCAACAACGACGACCTGGTGCTCCACCTCTACGGAACTCTGCCGAACAGGATATAATCTTTAATTTACGGAGAGGGGTCAAAACTTCTTAAGATACTAAGGCCCCGCTCAAATCCAACTAATAATGTCAGACGTCAAATCGGAGCCATCAAGAATGAAGAAAAAAGAGGAAGGTGGTTCCTGCCTCATGTTCTGCCTCACCGGAAGCACGAATCCCATTAAAGGATAGGTTGAAATTGCGAGCTGCCTTACTATTGATGGCGTTCGCGATGCGCGTGTGTTCGTGTTACACAAGCACAGTGGTTTCAAAATAAATAACATAATCATCACGCCAAGATAGCCCTCAGTATGCAGTAACGTGAATCATATATGGCAAAACGTATATAATTAATTGGGAGAGGGAGGATTACAGGCACTTTCCAGCAGAGCCCTAATTTCTAATAAATTATTTTGGCGTACATTGCAAAGTGTTAAGCATTGCACAATAGATTAATATTGATGCCCTCTTTGTAATGTGGCTATTATAACATCGCCGCGAGTGCAACGCGGTTGCTGACACATGACACAAATTGAACAATACCGTGTTTTTTTTTTTCTGAAGCGGAAATTATAAGTTGCTTTTCGATTTGTTCCGCAGCCTTTCGGTTTAGCACATATCACAACAAAAAACTACTAAATCGCATTGTCTACCGATGGCGTCTGAAAGGCTCCTTCCACAATCCTCGCGCTTTCTGCGGGGAGTACACACTAAACATCGTAACACCCTTATGGGTGTAAATGGCTTCTCCTATAACTAACACCCATATAGGTGTAGCAAAACGCCCTAAAAAAGGGCGTTATACCTAACACCCCTAAAGGAGGGTGTTTTTCCCGAACACCCTTAAATAAAGGTGTGATTCCACAGTACACCGTTTTATTGGGGTGTTACGACTGCGCAGTACGCCCTCTAAATTGGGTGTACCGCCACCAGAAAGGTAAGTAAAAAAAACGCAATGACCACCACCCATAAGATAGGGTGTATTAACCCAAAAGACTGCAGGAAGAAATGACTGCGAATGAGTCGAAAAATGCCTGGTTCACTTTTTATTTTTCGATCAAGATTCTACTAGGTTTTACCAAATTCTCTTCAGACGATTGCAAGGAGGTCATCTAGCCGCAGCCATGTCTCTGCTTACTACGTTCACAAAGACGGAACGACCGGAAGTTATTTGGGACGCAAGCGGCAGTTCATGTTTGTAAACAGTAAAATGGTCTATTGAGACGGAAGCAGGACTACAATCAGAAGCATGCATGCAGAGTACTTACATATAAGAGAGCGATATCATGTAATCCGTGATAGATGCATAATCCATTGATTCGAGCATTGGAACAAGTCGCAAGACCCAATGCTTTGTGAGGCGGTCGCTCACATGGGCACTGAGTATATCCTTGGTACGCACCCGTTCTGAGGCTGCTTTCATTCGGGTAGATGGCTTTTAATCTTTTCTCCCTCTACTAAGCTGAAGGCAACAGGTAAAAGCGTTATCCCACGTGGTCTTGAGGTGAAGGCATTTGGCGTTCACAACACGCGGAAGGTCTCGCGGGAGCCGAAGGTCCTGCAAGACCGGACCTAGTTTCGCGTGTGATGCGCCTGCGGGCCTGCTGTAGATTTCGCTTCTGTGGTAATGTGTGGTAATCTAGTTCGAGAGTTCCGATCAGAAGCAGCGCATTTCGCCTTAGTGACAAGTACGATCTTCAACATGCGGTTGCCAAGACCATGGATATTCTTTCGGCAGCGCCTACACACCGGTGATCTTCCTTTGTTGTGGGCATACATGTGACCACTAGCTTCGACGGACCGAAGACACGACGGACCGCCTTCTCTTCCATGTGAGTGACAAGGAGAAGTCCTCCTGGCCATTGCGGATAGGTACTCTTGCTACGCAATGTACGTTTTGTCCCTATCCGATGAGTTTGAACCGTATCGAACTCTGTGCCAGGAATCTGCGACGAGTTCAACGTGTAATTCAGAGCGATCGGCCCGCAAGGCCCCCTGTAGAGCGCTATTTGCAAGTGCTTTTTATTCTAATAGACCGTGAGAGACGTTCTGATTGATTAGTTTTGTGTTCGTAGTCATTTTGATTTACTTTTTTTTGTGTGTGTTAGAATATGGCTGTCTTCTTCGCGGTAGATGTGTGCTGTAGTAAAAAGTCCTCCCGGTATTTCCAAGCCGAATACCACAGAGCGTTGTGTAGTCCTTATTTGCCAAGGTTCGGCTTGTTGGGTGCGAGTGGAGTGTCAGTTAAGTCACCGCGCTCTGCGAGTGTAGTTGTCTTTACACGACAAGCTATTTTATGTGCGCGATTTATTTTAAACTCTTGATTGCTTCAAGCATCAAGTTCTGTTCAACTGTCATGTTGTTACGTATACCGGGGTATTTATTGAACTGTTAATTTAGTAGTGCGTTTGACACTGGTGAGCTGAAGAGGGAGGCCAGCGGTTGCATTTATAAATTGTGAATATTATGGAGGCGATATCAGTACATTAATAGCTACATATTTCCGTGCCGCAAATACCGTAAATCTTAAGAACGTTTTTTTTTTAATCAACGTAGAAATATTGGTGTTAACGTAAATGGCGAGATTGTAATTCTCGACTTCTTAAAGCTAGATGAAAGGTTGAGGGACGCCATGATGTTGCAAGAGTAGAGTTAAGCAATTTATAAAATAACCTTCGTACTACTTCATTGATTTTTTAAACCACTATAATTATTTTAATCTAGATCAATCGAGCTCTGAGTAAGGACAAGTCGGACGAACAAAACAATAGTAAACGCCTGGGCTGTCTTTCTAGAAACAACGTCTCAACTGAGACGGGGGTAAAGAAAGCACTGTCAAAGCCAGCGTACGAGCTGAACGGGACTCAAACCTCGACTCAATACGCTCGCGCGTCCCAGCCTTTACAGTGCTTTCCTTCACCCAGTCTAAGCTGAGACACTGATTCCAGCAAGCCGGCCCCGGTCTCTTAACTGGGCATCTATTTATTTTAAAAGGCAGTACTAAGTTTTTTTACATACAAAATAACGAAAAATAATTCACTGGAATAGAAAGTTTATAATATGGAAAAGTAAACATAAAAAAGTCGGTAGGCCTTTCCGAGATTTTATACTTGCAGAGCAACTGAGCCGATTAATCGAACAGTTAATTAAAGGGCAGCAAATAATAATGAAGCTATGTTTTAGTTTTATATTCATTATTGACAAGTGTAAGAGAGAACTGAGAGCCTCTGAAACCATTCACCTGAATCCAAGCCCCCGTATCTGTCTATTTCAGAATCCTGTGGCCAGGCCCCTGCGTGGAATCCCTTTGCCCAGCTCTTCGCCCAGCCCTCTGCCTTGTCCACTACCGAGCCTGCCGCCGAGTCTGCCTAATCCCCCCTGGTTGCAAAATGTTGTTAAATATTTTTATTCGATTTAAATTAATTATGAACTGTCAAACGTTTTGAACAATTCATTTGCATGCTTTAATGATTTCTAAAGTGTCCAAATATGGTACAATTGCGGCATTTCTTAGATTTTAGTATCAGAAAAAAGACAGTGCTTGAGGAAAAAGGGCAAGGGACTTGCTTGGTTCACTGCACTGTTTTTGTGACACTGGTTAGAACACGGACTGAAAAATGGCATCCAATAATGTCATAGACAATGGATGCAAAAAATAGCCAGTGTATTAGACTGGATGCGAATATTGGAATAGCCAATATTTAGGCCAATGTTGGAAGAGCCAGCGTGTAAAGCGCTGGATGCCAATGTTGGTTCAGCCAACGGTGAAACCTCTATGCCAATATTGGATAAAAGAAGCGCAAACCACGTTGGTCCAACGTGGGTTAGAACGTTGGCAAACCAGTGGTCCAACATTGGCACCAATGTTGGACCACCATTGGATCGGGTGGCGTTTTCGAAAATGCCAACGTCAGACCAATATCGGAACCAGTTTTTGCCAACATTCGGCCAACGGGGGTCCAACAATGGTGTGCTGCCTGGGATATAATTAATTGGGAGAGGGGGGATTACATGCACTTTCCAGCAGAGCCCTAATTTCTATTAAATTATTTTGGCGTACATTGCAAAGTGTTAAGCATTGCACAATAGATTAATAATGACGCCCTCTTTGTAATGTGGCTAATATAACATCGCCGCGAGTGCAACGTGGTTGCTGACACATGACACAAATTGAACAATATCGTGTTTTGTTTTTTTCTGAAGCGGAAAGTATAAGTTGCTTTTCGATTTGTTCCGCAGCCTTTCGGTTTAGCACATATCACAACAAAAAACTACTAAATCGCATTGTCTACCGATGGCGTCTGAAAGGCTCCTTCCATAATCCTCGCGCTTTCTGCGGGGAGTAGCAGCAGAGCTGAGAATAGCGCTCGATCCAAGCGCTTATTCTCGGCGAAGCGCGCGATAAGAAAGCAAGTCGCTTTCTAATCGCGCTGATAGAACAGAGCGGTCGACGGCCCGGTGTTCACGTTCATATCGCCGGCGGGCGTACCTGCTGTGTCGTCGGGGAAACTACGTGAGAGGCGTCACTGTAGATGGTGCTTTAGGCAACGTCTCTAGGTGGCGTTGCCTAAACTGGAGAAAGTAAATATTCTTCAAGAACGCCGGACAGCTCCCGTTATAATGACGGCACATCCGCAAATGTGTCTAACAAACTCCACGTTTTCTTCGACGGCGACAAACCAAGGGTGCTCATCGTCACCGATGTAGATTATTTACTCTCACTGGGAACCTCTCTATCCGCCTTCGGATATGACAACGCGGTGAGATGGGTCACAAATAAGAACAGCCGAGGCCACCTAATACCGCCAATCGGACCGGTGCATATCACACGTCTAGAGCCACGGCGAAACCTGTCCGGTGAAGTTCATAGTGCTGCAAGACTTCACAAGGGACATTATCCTGGAAATAGACTTCTTTTGTGATGACAGCGTCGTCATCGCGCTCGGTGAAAACAAGTTGACGTTCCGAAGACCCGTTTGATCTCCTAAAGATAAAAAAACCGTTGCGAGCCGCGGTCCGAGTTCTTGCCGATCATGTGAGCCTGCCGTCTCGATCAAATGTCCGCGTACTTGGCAGGGCCAACGAGGTCATTTGCGCAGACCTGCTACTAGAAGGCAGCATCTCCTTGCTGCTAGGAAAATAAACGGCGGTGCCAGGAGATTTACAACACTTTAAGAGTGCCGCACCATAGCTCTTCATTAGAGCTCATAGTATGATCCACAGCATCAAACCAAGGACACCGCTGTGCCCCACTTAGAATACTTCAGCGAAATGACTGAGCACGTTGCAGTGCCCGAAGCACCTCGCGCACCGGGACCTCAAATGACTGCACTATCCGTGCTCGATGTCGAATCAAATGTATCATCGCAGCTGACACAACATTTCCTCGAGTTCCTCAAAGAGCTCTATGCCAGCGTCGCCGCGCCATCCGACGTTCAACATACCACCATCGCTAAGCACAGAGTTATCATTGACTATGCCGTGTAAAATCTTTCTTAAACGCCGTACCTGTCTTCCTAAAAATAGTGGGAAGCCACCCAAGACTAGGTACGAGAAACGCTCTACGAGAACTCAATCCAGGCTTACGACTCTTCTTGAGCTTCCCCGGTGGTGCTGGAGAAGGAAACTCCCCGAGCGGAATTTAGTACTGCAGAGGCAGAGAGCCCATTCTTGATGGTTTCATACTAAATGTTGTTACAGTGGTACACATTTATGTAATGCTCGTCATAGATACAAAGTGAAGAGCTGCATTGCACTGGCCAAGATTCTTCCCCAAAAGAGTGGCGTAAGGTGTCATTTTAGTACGAAGTTCTAAAATAACGTGCGCAATATTAGCGCATGCTAGTGTCCAATTTAGTGCTTGGGTTAGCGCACGCGGCGCAATAAAGTTTTAGAATTGTGCTTCTCTCCCGCGAAAACATAACTTCAGCCACTCTACCTCGTAGGCTGCGACAGCCAACAACTTGTGTCTTTTACCGAAAAAGTCTTGACTGCGCGTTTAATACAAGACTGCTTTGACCTGTTATTCGCACAGTTGGCGCTAGAATCGTGGGTACTAGAATCGTGGGTACTTCTAGGTTTACATATTTTTATGGCATCAAAATCAGTCACCCTTCTTCACATTTCTTCTTTTAACTTCCTTATTCCCTCCTTTCTGATTTCACATTTTTTAAAGACAAGGGCTAATTATATTATGCGAAAGACCTCTGTCCGGAACCATAATTGTGTATCCACTCCGTGCGCGACAACAGGCGCGCAGCCACGCGCCGTCAGAGCGCACAGGCTACTATAAACCAAGCAGAAGAAAGCCGTACAGAGCCACCACCATGAAACGTACCCTGCCGCCGTGGCTTCTGTACCAGCAACTGCGTCGTGAACTCGCTGTTTTTTGATATCATGAATTGTTGGGTACTTTGCGCCACCCAGTGGTGAACGTCATGCCCAGCGGGCACCGCGTTTCAGTTTCTCAACGCGTTCTTGCTTCTTCGTGCAGCGGTAAAAGTAGACCAGGGCTGTTCGACGAAAGAGATTTGTGCTCCAGTTTATGCATTGTGATCTGCCACAATGGTGAAGGTATCTTCTCTAAAAATATCTTAACTCTCGGGCACGAATAAATAAAATGACAACACATACAACAAAAAATCTTAAACACAGCTGGGTTTTTTCGCAAAAGAACGGCAGTATACGGTCGTCCACTCCAAAAATTGTAGAGCCCTATAAATTCACGCTAAGATGGAGGAGCAGCGAAGCTGTTATTTTTACCTAAACTTTAAGACAACTTTACGACAGCTTTACGACAACTGCACGACATCTTTGCGATTTACATATGATTGGAATGAAGGCTCGTACACGACTTTGTTCTTTAATTGTCTCCATTTAATTCTTAGTGACTAAATTGATCATTGCCTTGGGGTCACTTATAGGCACGTTCTAAACCCAATTTTTCGAGGCACACCTCGAGGACAGTTTTCTTTTTCTTGAGCCCATCTCTTTATCAGCATCGCGGAAGCGAAAGAAACGAAGGTTAGATCGGCGCGTTTTGCCCTCAGCCCTGTCACAGCGCAGTCTTAGCTGAGATAAGTCGGTGAACGTAGATGATAACAAGGGATCAGGACGTCACTATCTAATAACGCGAAAGAAGGCTGGCTCACGCGGGTTGCCTCCTCTTTCTATTTACACTTGCCACGACCAATCGAAACTAAGGAGCGCCGTTTAAACGGGAGTTTTTGTTAACATCCATGGACACATTTTTTTCCAGATCCTAGCACATAACAGATCCGCTGTAAAAAACAAGAAGGAATACATAAAACTTGTCACCGCAAAGATTTTACAAAACTCGGTGCGATAGACTGACCCCCACCTTCGAGACCGCACCAATCGCAGACTCCCATCGCCATGCCGCCAGAAATAATATTCCCTATATAAAAAAAAACACCAAGCAAAAAAAAAAAAAGCAGCCCCCTCCCCCCCCCCCCCCCCCCCCCTTTGAGTCCACCCTTCGAAAAAAATAAATAACTCTGAACAGAATATACTTTTCACGCGTTCGTTCAAAATGGTTCCTTAGACTTAAGGTATTCTTTAAGATTATTTTAAATGAATCACTTTTTTGGCGCTCGATTTAAGTTTCATTGCATGATGCTAGCACACAATGTATTCGGCAGTATGTTTGGCTGGTAAAGATGAAGACATTTTCTACACTTCTTTTGTATTCTAAGAGCCTGTCATTGACGCACCGACCCGTCTGGTTCACGAAGCAGAGCCCACAATTAAACAAATTTTGTACACAACTTCTTCGACGGAACTAATTGAAGGATTCAAATGATTCTTCACGCATCCTTGTTCTCGCTCAACCATAAATTGTATGATACTAACTAAACAAAAATTCGTCTTAAAGACTACACATATATGAAAGTGTCGAGTCCAAGCTCTAGATATACAAAAACAAGTAAAAATACAGAATTAAAAAAAATGTTTCAATCCAGGTAACTTTCAGAGCCTTTAGGCCTCCCTACAGATTGTCCACTCAAAACTGACAAAAATAAATCTAAAATATTACCACCTAACCCCAGCCTTCAAACTGTCTTCTGTGCGAATGAATACACGTCTTTTATTGCGAAAGCATGAACTGTCCCACGGACCGCAGCCGGCGTTGTGTGAACCACGAAAAGCAACACCTAGTGCTTTTGTCTGAGTGTAATAGCACCTAGATGATCATTGGCTGAGCGAAACGGCACCTAAATGCAAGTCATCAAGTACGCGCTTTCAGAAATAAAACACAAAGAAAAGCACAGCAACTCGGATGTTTCGTCACGAAAGGCGACGGAACGCTCATGGTTAAAACAGGCGCGCTTCAGAAGTAAAAACCAAAGAAAAGCACTGCATCGCAGATGCATCGTCAGGGAAGGCGTGGAGACGGTGGGGATCGCCGCGCCTGCGCAGTGGGGGAACGTGACGTCACGGCCGGAGCGCCATGTGCGATAGGAAGACGTGGCGCGCTGCTTATAGGAATGCGCTACGTGGAGCCGAAATCCACCATCATTGTCAAGTATCCGAATACACGGCGGAGCGATCTGCGCGGCGCACCGCGACACTTCCTGCAGGCGCTGCGGCTGCTTGTGCTCCTCTCCACGCCGAGAATGCTTTCGCATTCACAACTCATAGGAAGCGCTTAGGTGTCCTCGTTTTTTTATATATATAGAATTACTTGCAAGAAAGTTTACCACTCTAGACTTAGGGAGTTTTGAGTTGAGATTTTATCTAAATAGGACATTTTTGTTTCCAATTTTTTTATACGACCAACCCAAACCTTTACTGTTTGACAAATGTAGATCTAGAAATTCCAACTTCCGCATGACCGTTGAAGTAGCCGCGAACTTTAACTCCGGAGCTACTTCAATAATATAATTCTGAACTTTTTTTGCCGGGTGCTCCTTTGGGACGTATAGGAGCGCGGCGACAGGCCGGCTTGTCATCGGATAAAAGATGACTAGGCTCATGCGCGATAAATAGAGCCCCAAGAGCGATTTTAACAGTTGGAATTCGAATCTGGAGTTGGTCGGACGCTACTGCAAATTGGTAACCCGTACACTTTAAAGATTACTTGGCCATGTCTCTAAGCCAAGCTCAACAACGTGAAGCAACCGCGCAGCAAACCTACGACACCGAGCCCGCTCCCTTCGAACTAAACGAACCAAAAGCGTGGATTGAAAATGCCACCTGCCCACTTCCGTTACGGATACCCTCATTCTGGCCCGAAAACACCCAGGTTTGGTTGGTACGGTTAAGGCACACCCTCTCCTTCAAAAAATCACCACTCAAAGCGGCCGCTTCTACCACGTCGTCACCTTTTTAACAATTTATGTTTCAGATAAAATCGACGATGTTCTTTCAGAACCTCCTCCCGACGATGCTATTGATCATCTCAAGAGTGTGCTCCTGGCTCGCACAATGGCGTCGGAACGCTCCCGGTTCAGCAACTGCTCACAGCCCAGGAGCTTGGCGATCATCGCCCACGGCAGAAACTTCGTCAGATGCGTCAGCTCCTTGCACTCACAGGGCATCGACAGCCACGATCTTATCCTACGTGAGCACTTTCTCCAAAAGCATCCTGAGGGGATGAGAATAATCCTTGCCGCCGCGGAAGATATGCCGCTCCACCGACTCGCCATGCTAGCAGACCGCACCTCTGACTAATTCATTCTCACTGTTCACGCGGTCACAATGCACACCACTCACTCTTGCGAGGGCGCAGCTGCCAAAATGCAATCAAAAACTGAATAGTTGAGTGCCACTATCGCAGCATCGAGGCCGGCTGAGCACCGACTCACTCGGTCAAGGCAGCGCAGCCCCTCTCGCGTTCGCTAAAACTATCGCCGCGCTTCCAGCTCAGGCGACCACTCAATGTGCTGGTACCATCGCACATTCGGTGACCAAGAAATACGTTGCACCTGGTCCTGTTCATGAAAGGAAAACGCCGAAGCTAGCCCAACACAGACGGCGAAGAGTAATCTCGGTCAGCCCATCAGCCGCTTATTCTACGTTCGTGACAAAAATTCAGGCCTTCAGTTTCTCGTGGACACGGGCGCGAAATTTAGCGTGTTGCTTGCTACCCGGCTACACTGAACCTTTGGGCTGTCAACAACTCAGCAGTCCCTACATTTGGTCAGCGTTACCTGACCACTGACATTGAACTCAGACAAGAATTTCGGTAGGCGTTCATCATCACGGACATAAAACAAGCCGTCATAAGGGCTCACTTCCTTGATGACTTTCGCCTTTCGGTCAACATTCGTAACCGCACTCTCAAAGACCACACAACGACATTGTACGTTCAAGGCCTTATGTCTACCTTGTCAGTTTCAAGGTGGAGAACTGGGCCAGTTGGTTGACGTTATACATGATGGGGTAAACAGCTCAGGAAACACGGACTACGAAGAGGAACACACACGACAGGACAATGCTGTACTCGCAACTGAAGAATTTTAATAAAGGAAACAGACAGAAAAAACATACACAGTCTCTTAAAAGATTGCACAAAAACAAAGGACCACTCTCGCCGACCGTGTAGCGTGTCAAAAACTACCCGTTCACTACGTGACTCATGTTTTGCCGCAGGAAGGAAATTTCTTTGGCTGACAGCGCCAGTGACGGTTCACTAACACATGAATGACCATGACACAAAATGTGCAAGGCCTCAATGATCTCCCTCGTGACCCTATCCTTGTGTGCTCCCAGGACGGTGACTCTGCCAAAGTCAGGCCGACACTTGCAATCTTTGCAATGAACTGGCAAAAGCCCCCCAACCGTAGCTCCGAGCGAATATGAGTGCTCTCGTAATCGATCATTCAAACATCTTCCTGTTTGCCCCACGTAGCACCTGTTACACGACAAAGATATCTTATATACCACACACCAAGCATACTACAGTACAGTTTTACACGACCTTCGTGTATGGTAAGAAATCTTGTCGACCATCGTCGCAGGAACTCCTGCTCTCCAAGCACCTGAAGCTCATTTTCTAAATGCTGGACTACCATAACATACGTTTCTTTTATCAGAGGGTATTGCGTCCGTATCCTACGTCCCCGCCGTATTGCGCGGCAGCGTGACCTCCATAGGACGCTACCTCCATAGGACGAAGCGTCCTATGGCAAACACCAGATTAGCATAACTGTTAGGCTGACGGTGCGAAAAATACGATAGAGAAAACACTCTCGCGATAAGTACCCAGAACGTCCGAGCTACAACACATTCATTGAAAACGTGGTTGTTGCTTTCTGCGTGCTCGTCTGGTACCTTTCCCATAGCGAACTGTTTTCAAACTCATTTTCAACCGGCGATTTTTATTGGGGCAAATTGCAGAGTCATTGAAGCATTAACCCTGTCTACATTTTTTTTTTTGCTTTTTCAGAAACAGACGTGCGCAAATCATCTTTAGCAAAATGCGTTCGCAAACCAGTATGAGCGCAGCAGGTGTGGTACAGAAATAGACTGTTATACTCTTCACGTTCAGTACGAGCGCAGCGTACGCTAAAAAACGACAGAGCCAAGCAAATAGCGGCAAAGGTGCAACGTCACGGAGTGCATCACCGGGGACCCAATAAGGTGCAAAAAGTGCGCTTTTGTCGCTGCTTGGTTGGCCCTATCGTCTCGTAGCGTCCGCTGCGCTTAGACCTAAAGTGAAACGGAGTATAACTGCAAGTTTGTCCCATAAAAAATGTAATCTACCGTGATATGACATTTAGTGGCGACGATTATCCTTAGCCAGCGGTGTCAGGGAATCAGCCGTGGGCACCTCTTAAGCGGTGGTTCGCTGAACCGTGTTCAGCGAAAATTGGCGAGCGCTGTGGTGTCGTCTGCTCTGTGCCTAGCAGACGACAAAGCGAGGGTGTGCTCGCAGGCGGGAAGAGCGAGTCCGCCACACGGCGCATGCGCGGAGTTTCGGACGGCGCCTGCTATAAGGCGCTGGGGGTACGGAACGGCCGCCGCTGCCGAGTTATAGCTAACAGTGTCCACGATAGTACTTAGTAAATGCTTATCACTAGATCCTCGTATCGCCCACCGATATATTGAAAACGGCAATCACCGCCCATTTCGGACTCTCCGAATATGTTCGAATGTCATTTGGCCCGGGGAAATCTGGCCAGAAGTTTCAGGAATTCATTGATAAGTTGACCATAGGTCTGCACTTATTTTCGCTTGTTTCGATTACATCGTCGTAGTCGGAACGACTCCATTTCAGCACGAACGGTACCTGCGCCTGCTCTTCGATCGACTCCAAGAAGCTGGCATCGTGATTATCCAAAACAAAAGAGTTCTTTTTTTGGCGTTTGCGGCCTAAACTTATTTGGTGACCGCATCACGCCGCAAGGGATCTTACCCCTTACTGAAAAAGTACGAGCCATCCAGGAATTTCCCAAGACAACTTTTTTGCTCACACTTCAAGTTATTTTCAGATTTGTAAAAATCCACCGCCAGTTAGTACCTTGCAGTGCCGGGCAACTGAAACCACTAAGAGAGCTTCTAAAAACCACAAAGGGCCGTGGAGCACGCTGACTCGACCTTCGCAACAGTCAAAGAAGATCTGGCAAGTGCGACGCTTCTCGTGCATCCACGCCCTCCCGCTACGACCCGCTGCCTGACAGATGCTTTCGACACAACCGTAGGCACTGTGCACGACACCACCTTCGGCAAAGTTCTACTGGCAAGATATTAAGCTCTCAGTCATTACCGGTACTTTCTCGAAGGCAGGGAGTTTCATGTACAGATCGACCACGACCCGCTCACGTTTGCTCCTTCGAGGAAACCACAGCGCCTTCTCTACACGAGATATTCCATTTCTGGCCTACATATGTGAATTCACCGATCACTTTCTGCATATCAAAAGGAAAAACAATGCAGTGCCCGAGGCCTTATCATGTCCTGCCGCTCAGTCCTAGCCCCGCCTTGATCTCGACGCGAACAAACTCAC
This sequence comes from Ixodes persulcatus, assembly GCA_013358835.2. Lineage (NCBI taxonomy): Eukaryota > Metazoa > Arthropoda > Arachnida > Ixodida > Ixodidae > Ixodes > Ixodes persulcatus. Next base: position 443,253 of record JABSTQ010011181.1, on the reverse strand, counting down.
CACGGCACACAAAGAATACTCGAAGCAGCCACAACTCCGTGGCGGTCCTACACCTTTGCTAATAAAAAAGTGCTTCTCCCACTCTCTTCGACCACTGTCATTTGTGACGTGTCCACGTGGCCGAACCGGCCGTTCCCGCCTTTCATATTACGTCGACAAATTTTTGAAAATCTTTACTGCCTCTGCCACCTAAAAATTGGGCCACGCAATGCCTCATAGGCTTATGGTATATATGACCTCGAATGAACACCCACGTTTGTGATTGGACAAAGGCTGCCTCGCCTGCAAGCGATCAAAATCACAAGAGACACAAACACAGCGCTCAATCCTTCCGCCCCACAAGTGCCCGCTTTGATCGCGTGCACGTCGACATTGTTGGACACCTACATACATCTACAGGATTCACCTACCTCCTTACATGTGTCGACCGTTACACATGCGGGCCGAAAGCAGCTCCCCTCCCAGATATCACAGAAGAGACGGTCGCAGCGAATTTCGTTCAAGCGTGAATCAGTCATTTCTGCTGCCCATCTGTGATCACGACGTTCAGAGGACGACAGTTCCAGTCTGCCTTATTCACCTCATTGGTTCGGTTGCTCAATAGTTACCATATTCATACGACAACCTGTCGTCCCCGCGGAAAATGCAATATAAACTGAACCTCTGCAGAGTTGCAGTATGGGTGACCATAACACCTACCAGGCGAGTTCCTTGTCTCTACCTTGGACCGCGGCAGTACTCTGTCTTCTAGTAACTATCTATACGAGTTCAGCACATTTATTTCTTGCCAACAACATGTGAAAGCTCGGCGACCAGCCCTTCAAAACGTTTTACCAGCCATGACCTCACAGCTTGCAGTCTTGCTCAGGAAAGCATAAAAAAAGATCTCACTCCACCCTACGAGGGCCCCTACAGGGTTTTGCCGGGGACTGAGAAAACGTTCATGCTGAGCATCAACGGCCGCCAGCGGGTATAGCGATTAACCGCATTTAACCCGAATACATGAAAAGACCTGCTTTCTACGCGATCCAAACATCACAACCTTGGATATTTTTTAATTGAGATTATATGTCGTGATGTCCGTTATTTTATTTGTCCCAGTCTCAGGTTTTCTTTCAAGATGTTTCCTATTCAGCTAGCCTGCGTACTTTCCCTCTTTGCTATTATTCCCTCCCGTCGAAGGAAGCATGTTTCATGGCAAGTCGTCGAAGAAACGAAAACAAGAGCTCCCACCGTCAATCGCTCGCCAAGCTGAAATCCTTCTGGCTCTGCTACTCCATGAACTAATTCCCAATGCGCGTGCATCGTCCGTGGCCAAAATATTTCATCCTCGGTATAAACCACAACCATGACCTCCTTCAGGGCCAATATTTTGGGCAAGTGTTTGCCCCCTCATGACAAAGCTCTTATATGGAGCACAGTACTTGCACCAATCATGCAGACCACTCCAGAATGCAAGCTTACTAGCCATCTTGATTCTTGGGGAGGAACCCTGTCGCAACACGCCGGCTTGTTATCTGAAGAAAGATGAGGAGGCTCACGAGTCACGTGCGATAAAGGAGCCCCCTTCCTTGCAATAAAAAAGCCGGAACTTGGATCTGGAGCTGGTCGTACGTCCCTACAATAAGTGTATCGTCACTATATCTACAAACAATCATGTTTTCTACCCCCCCCCCCCTCCTCTAATATTTTCGGATATATCACTTGCATATCCAGGACAATGAGATACAAGTTGACAACAGCGGAGTCACTGCAGAGCCAATGCACTCCCATCTCCTCTGATTAAAATGGTTCCGTTAATGCTTAGTATGGTTCACCTTTATTTACAGTTTAAGAGCCGGAACACGTCAGTCAAAATATCCGCTTAACTATAAAACTAAATTCTGGTAAAGAGTGTCTCGCTATCTACGTGACAGCAAGTGGCTGGTATAAGAATAATATATATATATATATATATATATATATATATATATATATATATATATATATATATACATATATATCCTATTCGTAGGACAGTCTCTTGCTGTCACGTAGATATCGAGACACTGTTTACCAGAATTTAGTTTCATAATTAAGCGGGTATTTATTTATATATAAATATGTAAATATTTATATATATAAGTATATAAATATACTGATATATTTACCATGTATAATTCCAAGTAAGTATATACCATATACTTACTTAACATATATATACCATATATACGTGTATATATATATATATATATATATATATATATATATATACATATATATATATAAATATATTCATCTAAGACAACAATGTACATGTATTTTGGTAAAGGGAATAAAGGCCGTCAAGGAACTTATCTGAATTGCGAGGGGACAAACTACATTCGAGATGGACGTACCGCGACACGTCTCATGATCACACCAAGACCCAACTGCGAGATACTGTTTTTATTTACTACCACGTGGAACGGGAACCCTCTATAGGGACTTTTACAACGAACATTACCGCGAAAAAGAATGCGCAATCGCACTAATCTTGCTTTATGTGGTGGATACCTCTTCACTTGCTAAAACGTAACATAATTTCTGCTTTACAGCCATTAAGTCCACTTTTCGTATTTTCAAAAATCTTCCGAATGTGAAGCCAATGCCTTCCCATTGAGCGCGTCCACTGGGAGCACTGAAAACTGGCCACTCTTGTTGGCATGGTGCAAGGCGAAGGACCTGACGAAACGCTATTTCTTCCCTGGAGAAACATTACTAATTTCCTTCGCAGAACAGGAAAAGAGAGAGAGGTCTTCTAATTGGTCATACTTACTCACCGACTTATATACAAAAGACATTCGATTTTCCTGAGCCGGTACTCAACTCGATATTAATGGTACACAAGAACATCAATCAAAACGGGAAGGTTTAACGTTAAGGCAAAATGTTGTCCCTCTTTCAGAATCGAATCTGACTTTAGCGAGATACCAAATACGTTATAATTAAAATATTATCTAGGGGCAACAGTAAGAACTGACATATCTTCCCTAAAAGCTTGCTTCTTTAAGGCCTCCTTTTTTTTGACGGCCCACAACGACCTAACCTTAGCTGCCGGGAACAGATCTATTTGCAAACGTCCACCGAAAAAAGGAAGTTGTCGCGCTCACTGTCCAACAGTGCCTCAGAAAGATTGAAAAACAATCGACACTGTTTTCGTTTCAAATTTCAGTAAGCTTTAAAGACCCGCTTTTGGAGCCTTCAGGGCATGTTCAGTCAAGTTATGTAGCCAAAAGAGCTTAGCGACAAAAAACCCTTTTCCTCCGGAAGACTGCTCCCGATAATTTTATCTGTGTCCGTTGATATATATCCAAATATTTGCTCAATAAAGTTCTGCTTGTTTTCAGTTATGATTTAGGACGACAACGTGTTCTGATTTTGGGGGGGAGACTAACAGATTGAGCGTGGGCTTGAATAATGTCCAGGCCGTCTTAGAAGGTGCACCCTTGAATCACCGGGTTGTCGCTGGAGCACCAGAGGGTGACGTCGTCGGCATAGAACTCGTGGTGGAGATCAAGAACGGTTGGGAACTTCGAGTGAAGGTTTTTCATTAACAGATTGAACAAGGCAGGGGACAGAAAGTAGCCTTGCGGCGTTCCGCGGGAGATGGAAAAGGGAGCAGAAGGTTAACCGTCGAGACCAATAATCTCGGAGGTGCGACCAGAAAGAAACTTTTTTCATATAGCTAAAGAGCCGCGTGCGTGGCATAGTTTCTTGAAGGTTGTGAAATATATTTTCGTGGATAACGTTATCGAAACCCTTCTCAATGTCTATTCCGACGGACAATAGTGCGGAGTCCGCTAGTGATCGGCTGTGCGAAGACGTCTTCTTGGATGCGAAGTGCTATATCTTTCGTGCTGACGTGCCTACGGAACCCGATGAGGGTGTGCGGAAGATGGTATATCCTCCTTCAAGATGCAACTCGAGGCGGTTAAGTGACACATTTTCCATCCAGGTGGGCCGAAGGCTTGTCGGAGTGGTCGCCGACTTGCCTAGTTTAGGGAGCAGGATCGCATGAACAAATTTTCATTCCGTTGGGAGATTGTCCGCTGTCGAGACGCGGTTGATGTTTGTCAAGAGTTTATCTACTTTGGCGTCAGGACGGTTGCGGAGCATCGTATACATCGTAAGACATTTAAAATTTAAGTATTCTCAACCAACGTTAGGCGATAGAAAAACCCGAATTGATACCTGTGTCGAGATTTTCAGGCTGGGCCTAAATGTAGGGGGCATTAAGTACAGGGCGAGGAGAAGGAAGGGGAGAGGGTGGGTTGGTCTACGGATGTATGGTATGGGGGTGAAAGGATCGAGGTGTTGGGTCAGTTCTAGGTTTCGGAGAGTGTATCGGTGTTTGGCCTCGCCATGGAGGGAGCGGAACAGGTTCCAGAGCTGGGGGATGTGAAGTTGACCGTTGAGGTTGGTGTGCAGGTCAAGCCAGTGCTGTATGGCAAGGGTGTCAGCATTGTAAGGGCAATCTTGGTTGAGAGCGTTTATTCGGCCGCGGAGGGTGGTGTTCAGCTTACGGCGGCGCCAGCGCTTGATGAGAGCGCAATGTACATTTCATATAGAAAGGAAGTGGCTATCGGTGAGGGGGGGGGGGGGGGGGGGGGAGGGTGTAGTTCTTCGTGCGTGCGATGTCCTTGGTGTGCTCGCTTATTGTGGAAAGTATTAGCGGTACGCCAAACCTCGGGGGACTGGCGGCGGTTTTCAACGTTGCCCAGTTCAGTTAGGGCCCTGGGTCATTTGGTGAGCTTGGTCCGGATATAGGCGGCGCCAGTACGGCGGCCACGAGAACTAATAATAATTATATTAATGCATTCATTTTCCATCTGAGCGATGTGGGAGGTTAGAGAAAAAAAAAACCTGAGGAAACCAGCTTCACGAGCTCCCTCCTCCCCAGAAATTATGCAGTCTAGAGAACAAAAATGCAGACAGTACAGCACATCGCGCAAAACACTCTGTATAAATCATACCAACAATTTTTTTGTCATGAGATTAACTATAAGCGCTCCACAATCATAAAACCTCCATACTCATGACTTCACACTCGTGTTACGAGTTGTATTTGGAATTATTACTGAAATCCAGCAATTCTGGATTTTTGCGTTTCATCATTTTCTCCTCATAAGTCGTTCTACACCAACAAATGTTTCATACATCAGTGCTACGTGTGGGATATGTGATTGTTCTTTTATATAAACATGCTAAACGAGTATGAAGATTCGAATGGTTTTTCGCTTCCTGTTTTTGATTATAAATAAACGAAATGCATACATGCTATGCACGTTCATTATGCCATATTTTTGAAAAAGTGGTACAGAAGGGGGATCGTAAGAAACGATATCTACATTTATTAGTATTTCGTTCTGAAGTAAGTAAATCTACAAGTTTTAGAGGGTCGTGTTTACCCATTCTAGATGACAAAATTTAGTATTTGAATAGAATAATGTGTTGTTTACGAGAAGTACAACTCTAGTATTCAAAATCTGTCGATGAATATAGGTTAAACCTACGATACTCCATAGTTTCGACACAACGTAGTTTGTATGTTCTTACCAAGTCATCCGTTCTGTGAAGAATACGACAAGCGTTCTGAAGGCACTGACCAAATCTATTTTTGAATCGCACAAATTAATATCTTCATACACACATATATTTCTGTTTTTTTTTTTTTTTTTTTTTGCAAAATAGAACGCCTTAAGTTTTACTTCTATTTATTTTTAGCGTGTTACTGAAAGTCCATCTTTCCAATTTTTTAAGGGTAGCATTTGCTTGAGAAATTAGTTCGGAGGGACATTTTCCGGTAAAACACAATATAATATAATCTGCAAAAATAACAAAATTTGCGACGTTATCAATGTTTACTATATCGTTCAAGCACATGATAAATAAAAACGGGCCCAGGATCTCCCCTGCGGTACACCTGATAAAATTGGTTTTATATCGAAGGAGTGACCTTCCAGTTGTAGATATTGCTTGGAGCTCTGAATTGCTTAGATATTGATTTGGAGCGTCAGTTCGAGGACGTAATTTCACTGCGAAGTGAGTCCTCGTTGTTTTCTCAAGTCGCTCGCACGAGTCCTTGAATCCATGTGAGGTCCAGTGACGCGTCTGACTCTTGAGCCATTTCCAGGCGGATGGGGGGGGGGGGGGGGGGGGGTCGTGGCAGTAAGCAGAGTGAGATGGTGCTTACTTGAGAAAAAAGTCTGTTTGCGACCCAGTGGCACAACGTGCCCGTAGCTCCAAGCGGGATGGATGCTGCTAATGTCTCTTACATGAGGATGGTGTCGCGAACGATAGAGGTTGGGAAGAGGGTTTGGAGTGGCGGGAAGTGCGCTGAAGTTTGATTAAAGGTACAATACGCGTTGATAATGGTGAGACGATGATCGCGTATTAGGGTGTTGGTTGTACATTGTTCTTGGGTCGGGGTGTTGACAAGCGTGGTGTCTTCTTGGGTAATGGGGAGGCTTTTGCGTGCGTAAGTGATAGTCATAGGGGAGTTCATTCTTTCATCATAGGTGCCCCGGCGACGATGGGTGATAATCGGTTGGGAAACTATTTCGTAGCCCTAAAGAAAACGGACCCCGGCATCCTGAATGATATCCGAATACGTACCTGCAGAAATAATATGGTTGGGGAGCAGGTTTCGTTTTTGCGGAGCCCATGGCAGTCCTGTTGCCAGATAATGAGATGTTGTGGCGATTTTGGATGGTCCAGTGAAAACAGTCTGCTAGTCATGCTCCACAAAGTTGCGTTTCTACGCAAAGCAGATGTATGATTATGGCGAAGGCCATGCTCTTCTATCGCGGTAATACGAGTTCTGGGGTGTTGAAGGGTGTCGATGAAAGCCACAAGAGTTTGGTTTAACAGATCGGTGATTGGTTTTAAATGAACACTACGATTGTTCCTCCGAATGATTTTGCATAAATTGAAATTATCTATAGACGACATAAAAATAAGAGGTGATATTAAGATGAATTTAATGTTTATCAGGACCATGATTTAATGAGGGGCTGTAATATATCGAGATGTTGCCTCGCAGCTGATGCAAGCGGCAATGTGAGCAAATAGGGGAACCATTAGCGTACCAATAGGGCAGTTCAGAACGCTAGCGAAAACGTACCTATGCCGTAGTGACAGAGACGATGAGAAGACCCTAGATTTGAGAGAGGGAGCTACTCCAATTTACTTGCGGACGCCTTCTGGGTGGATGAGCTCAAATGCGCCTGCATTTGTTTGTCTCGTGGCCAGCGTGGCGAGGAAAGTGGGCGGAGAGGCGGACACGTTTGCTGACGGTGAACGCTTTGGACTCCTTCCAGGCTGCAGCTCCACACGGACCTCGTGACCGCGATCAAGCATTTGCTTTCTTTCTTAAATGTAGGCTCTCTATACCGACGAAACACGAACTTGAGCGCAAACTCGGTGCCGTGGGCGCTCTGCTTGCTTGTAACCTGTGTCGGCGTCTCTAGTTGGTGGGGTCGCTTTCTGCGTGAAAGTCTAGCTTCGCGCAAGCAAAGATTCTGCGACTCATCGCCACAATTGATGGCGAGTCCCGGCAACGCCGGTACCTCCACGGGGAAGGCGAAGGTACGGATGACACCACCAGGCTCTCTGGAAAGTGGTACCCGGTAAGCCCCGTTTCCTTTTGGGGTCCCCTTACAGTTTACCCTTACAGTGGAACAAAGCGGACGATATCAGACATCTGACTGAACTCAGTGCTGTAAAGTTTTTACACGTCTAGACTTTGATGTTACCTTCCGAAGGGTCATACGTAACGCTTGCACGGCTTTGTATTGATTCCGATGGATTGCAGTGTTCGATGCGGTCCTTTGTAAAGTGAAGCGGTGTATGGTGTTTGTTATATTTACTGTAGGTTATTGGAGAAATAACCACCTCGGGTATCCCTCCACATGTTTGTTTCCATGTATTCACCTTCGATAGTTGGGGCAGTTGGTGAAGCAAGCATTCGGTCCCACCGTAGCATTCTACGTGATCTCCACAAATTCAGCAGAACCAACGCCACTCCTCTTCGTGACAAACTGTCTACATTAAATGATATATTTAAATGTAGCGTATATATATGCCATTTCACATTTAACATTTTTTTTAATTTATTCTTATGCACGGTTGCCAATCTTAACAGAATGAAACTACGCAGTGCATTCTGCTTAGCAGCCTCCTAAATAGACTGGTCTACGGGTTATTTGCCTTCTCTCGGTAGACCTATTTCAGACGGTACTTATTTATTCGTAACAAAGGATTTGCCTCAATACCCGGTTGACGTGTTCAAAAGGGTACCGTATCAAACAGGTACCCCGTATCAAAGAGGTACTGGTATCAAAAGGGCACTAGCATCAAGTGGGTCGTACCAATCGGGAACGCATATCAAACGGTTTCCGTTAGTTAACGGTTACCTGTATTCAACGGGTATACCGGAATCCCATATTACCATATGACCCGAGTGGGTCCCCCAGTTTGAAACCCGTTTGATTTTCAAGCTTTTCTCTCATTAGCGGCAGCATTGATAATTTAAAAAAATCGCAAAAGATCGACTTAGTCAACCAAAAATACAAAACATATTCCGCCCTAATTATTGGTGTCCCCGCCCCGATGTTTAATTAAACTAACCCAGCTACGTATTCTGCTGTCCTCTACCGTGTATCTCCACTTGCAGTCATATCCGCTTTCTCCAATGTGAGCGAGTAAAATTATCATCTCAATCGGTACATACATTGTAGAAATCGATGAGTTCGGGGATAGCGTCGACGAGATTTTGACCAGCTATCTTGTACTCGAAGTTTAGGATCCCAAATCCGCGCACAGACATGTCTTTGTAAAGCTGCCTGGCAGCGTTTCCAAAGTCCGGATGCAATATGACATCTTTCAGGTGACGTAGGCGACGAGGATCCTGTGGATTTTGTTGCGGCCCAAGGGTAAACAAAAATTTGCTTGTTGGAGTCATGCCTCTAAGGAAGTCATAATCTAAACCTGCAAAAAACCGGCAAAACAATGAAACATGAATCAAAAGTAATGAAATATTTGTTTCTATATAGCCCTTCAACTAGATATGTGCAAAAACTCATACTCAAGCCAAGAGTGTCTTCGAAAGAGCGATTACAGGCAGAGCAGTATTACGAGGTGCTGAAACCTTAAAACTGCATTACAATTATTAGCGCTACTGTGGTGATTTGAAGGCACTACCGTCTGGTATATTTCTGATGTACTGCCTGCCAAAATATCCAAAGAGTGGTATCCAAACAGCTTGAAGAAATTGCTTGCAATGCTACGCATTGTGACAATCCTGGTGGTGAGTTCACAAAACGCCGGCGAAGAATGCGAGCCTCAACAACCGTCGCTGCCGTGAAGGCGTCCAGACCCGAGGCTACTGTAACATGTGTTCACCATTCAGCAATGAATTTAGCTGCACCACAGCAAAAGATTCGCGTATGCACTTTCACTTCTCTGCGACCCGCAGGATAAGAGGGACAGTATCCTTACGCTGTAATCACCTTTAATACAAAAAAAAAACAAGTGGACAAGAGTTGACGCGCGTTAAGCAGACAAGTAGATGACGCTTTCTATGCATCACATTAATACGCTTACGAAAAGTAGTACTGCAATGAATAAAATCAATTAATAAAGAATGAGTGCGCAGGTGAGCTGGTTATAAATAATTCTAATTTATTACCTAAGACTGCTGCGGAAAGAATAAATATTTCGAAGTCAAGTAAATACAACAGTAGGAGAACAGCTGAAACACCTAGAAGTTTGAAAAGTTAGCCTCCCCTTTTATTTTCGTTTGTCGTGAAAGTTCCTCAATTTTTTCAGACGACAATCTAAGGTATGGCATTGTAATTATCAACCACACGTTCAGCTACAGTTTTTCTCGAAGATAGTGGCGATTTAGTTTGGAAGTCATTTATTTTCGGTAAGTCATAAAATTCTAAAATCTTTGAATATTAGTTCATATTCAATAACACTGGGTGAAAGTATGGACACACTTACCCAGAGAGGTGTAAGACATCCTCCAAGTGGGTAGGTGGAAGACGCGGCATTTTCATTTAGTAATATTCAATACTACAAATTCAGTGTTGCGCAATTTATTGTCAATGACAATTTTGAACAACCTAGCATATTAACTTTGGTTCATTTAAATAAAAATTTTACAAAAAAAAAAGATTTACGGCTCAAAAATATGTCAGGAAGCTACGTATAGATGATCAATTCTTTACTCATACAAAACTGAAAAACATATTTGCAGCAAATGTTGCGTTCTTAATTTCATACTGCAGAATAGCTCAAGACGGTTTTTCACATTTGGACCATCGTAAGAGGCTGCTCATTTGGGTCCTTTGCAAGGCTCAGACACCCTTGGCACAAAAATATTTCCTCGCACACTGTGTCTAAAACTACTATCAGAGAACCCAAGGGTCCTGAAATAGCGATTTTGCTTAAATTTAGTTTTTCCAGAAACCCCCAGTTTTTACATATCATTTTACCTCGAGTCCAGATGCAACCGTCGCTACCATCGATACAGCATCAAGCGCATACCATCATCGTAGTCGAAATTGTTGTGTATGTGTTCTATTATTGCTAAACCCATCATAATCAAAAAGTGCTTCGTCAGTAGAGCTTATGACGCTGCTTGATTTCTCTTATTACCTGTAGCGTCGGCAGAAGTTTGACTTAAAGGGCCTCTGAAAAGAGGAATTTTTTTAATAGTCTGGTTGGAACACGCGTGCTAAAAAACGAACCTAACGCAAACAAATTAGAGCAATATTGACGGCGAGATGATTTGAAATTCAGCGCGCAAACTTCACTACGTCACTGAATGGTCATTTGCCCTTTCCACGACAACGTGAATGCGAAGCCGATCCACCCCTCCTCCACGCACCCGAGATGCCGGGAGAGAAAACATATAGAAAGTAAGTGACTACCCACTAAATCGCGTCTCGCGCGTCAATATTACTAAAAATATTTTTTTTCGTGCAAAATGTATTTTTTTGACAAGCGTGTCTCGACATATTTGTGCTTAGGAAAAAAACATGTTTTTCTCTTGAGGTATTTTTAAAGGCCACTGAAAAGAAAACTTTTTTTTTTCAAACAGAATATTTGGGACGCGCGTGTTAAAAAAATATGCAAAAAAAACATTTTGTAGGCCAATATTGAAGGCACAAGAAGCCATTTAGTGGGTAGTCACCTCCTTTCCACTCGCTTTCTTTCTCGCCACTTCGGTCACGTGTAGGAGAGAAGCTGTAGCAATGAGACTCTGTGTCCATGACGTTGAGGTGGAGAGAGTGTATGACTATCTTGTTAAGTGGGATGAGTGTATGACGATCCGTGACGTCATGAACTTTGCGCACATAATTCAGACGCAACTAAAATAAATCTTTATAATGCAGTTAATTGCAAAGGTGCAAGCGAGCTGGACATGAATGATTAAAGTCATCCCTGGAGAGAGGGAACAACAAGGACAAAGGGCAAACACAAATCTCGAAACAAAGTTAGGTGACTGGTGCGCGACCGAAAAAATCCGCCTGGTCCGGATTTCTTTAGTCATTCTTGTCCAGCTCGCTTGCACCTTTGCAATTGATTGCATTTTAATCATAATCTTAAAATGCAAGCCTTTCACCTTTGTCGACGTTAGACTGGTGGCAGCTGATAAAACCGGTTTGCCTTACTGACGTCTAATTCCTGGTTAGCTCACTTGGTAGAGCGCTCCATTGGAAATGGAGAGGTCCCGGGTTTGATACCTGTACCAGGCGGATTTTTTCGGTCGCGCACCAGTCCCCTAGCTGTGTCTAGAGATTTGTGTTTGTTCTTTGTCCCTCTTGTTCCCCTTCTTCAGGGATTACTTTAGTAAAATACATCCCGCGCCGTCGAAAATGCTCTTATTTTTTTTTTGCATAATTATTTTTTTCCGGCACGTCTGTCCCACCTAGATTGTTAGAAACTTTTCTCTTTTCAGTGTTTTTTTAAGCTAAAACAAAGCACTCGGATAATATTTCACTTCATTTGAATGAATGTAACAGTTTTATATTAAACATCTGCATATTTTATATATTCAATATTACATTCGAGATTGACACATATACTTCTGAGATTGAGCTTTTTATTTCCATAAAAAAAAACTCTTCTAAGAGGAAATTATTTTCTAGCGAATGACATTATTATATTTTTGAATGCAGAAAACTTGGTAAATTATGAAAATATAATCTTATGGGCTGTATAATTTTCACATATAAAGCCGTGCATTAAAAAAATCATATTTGGAGTTTTATTCCGGGATTCCGGGATGTCACTTTTTATGTCTGATTAAAACTTAGTTCTGCCACCTAGACGTATTGTTGGTTGTACTCGAATTTAACGCATAAATATGTCTGTTGTGCTTAAGATATGAAGTTATCAATATACACGCCCAGTTTGCAATCTGTAAATATATATTGGAAATCGCAGGTATAATTCAATTTAAATTGCCTTTAAGAACCAATACATTAAACATATTGATCTCTGAAAGTTTATGCGGGACGTAAGGTGGCTTGAGACAAGAGACATTGTTATCCATGTGATACAGGTCATGAGCAACAACTTTCACCTCTTCACCTGCCGTTTTTGCACGCGCACTGAGCGTATAAAAATCTGGGCTCGCTCGAACATTTGTTTGATCTCCCTCGTTCGGATATAAGGGAATCCTCCATCGCGGAATGGTCAACGCTTCCCAATCTCAACGCCGCTACTACATTGTCCGCTTTTGCCTCTTTTTTTTTTTTCTTGAGTCAACCGCCTAAAGTACGTGAAGGTTTAGCTTTCCGATCATAACCGAACAAAGAAAATACATTCCAGCTTCTGAAATGCCAATTTAGCTTCGAGTAGCAGGGAATTGCTTAGAATTTGGGTTACCGAGTGGCGACGTAAACACGGATGAGTACTTCCTGGAAGTGGGGTACGTTTGAGAACGTTCTGAACCAGAAAGTGCGATGGCAAAAAATAAACGGCAGACATTTTCAGTAAGAACAAAGATTGATTAACAGAAGGACAGCTGGTTGGAGTTCGAATCTTATCTTGTGTGGCATTTGCATGCGTTGCCATCTCTCCCACTCACGCGGCACTAACGTACGTTTTTATAAGTCCACGCCAAAGCCTGTCCGCTATTGCTTCGTCACCTTCTCGGTGCATGGATCGGACACAAGCGTTGCGCCAGCGTTCGGTGAGAACTCGGATCAAATCCAAGCAATGGCGACCACTGATGTTGCTGGATGGAAAAGCCTCTGTTACAAACGCAAATTCACTAAAACGTTATTTTTTACAAAAAAAGCGCAGTAAAATATGGGATAAACTTTACACTTCAGGCTTAGCCATTTTTTAAAGTGGCACACATTGAAATTATGAAACATATTTTGGCCACGGACGACGAATCTTTCACAACGCAACAAGATAAGTGATTACAAAGGCATTCTTCGTAATTCGACCCGTGGTTAAATAAGAGAATGAGAAAGCGACGAGTGACGAGGGAGAGTAAAGTAAATGAAGGTGTTTAAAACTAAAAGAAGTCAAGCGTGATTGGCCTTGTCATGCCGAAGTAGACATTTAACATGTAACTAAGTCAGATCTGGCGTCAAGACTTCAATTTCAGATTTAGAAAGCAGAAGTGAAAGCGCGGAAACGTTATTTTAGACTGTGTTCATGACGAATGATTCGATGATTTCTCTACCGTATTTGCTCTGGTGCCTCCCCACAAATGTGGTATGTTTAAAATTTAGAGGGCAGCCAAATAGCGTGTGGGATAAATGACGACAGGGTGATACGATTCCGCAGAAGGCCGCGACTATTTTAAGTGGTGCTCCCAAAGCCGTTTCTTGACGCACCTCCCCGTCTACTCGATATACTGTGTCCCTCAATCCAAAGCGATATAATAATACGTTCTTCTTCTCACACGAAATTAACTTTTTTTAACATGCCTAACGGTGCAGCAAGGCGCTTCTCGTTATTCTTGACTCGCTGACACAACTGTTTCAAACTCATTCTCCAGAAAAAGCACAACGTTGATGTTGAACAGAGTGGCGATTTCTCTCAGACGGTGCAAGCAGTTGTGAACATATGGTATGACGCTTACGACCAATCACTTCTTCCTCTGTGTGGTCGAACTTAACTGATTAAGTCCAGCAATGAATCTCTTTAAGTATGCCCTGAAGATATCTCTTGGATGCCCAGCCCCGATCAGGCTATGGCGTTGAGCTTGAAAACTACTCTCTGCGAGGTGAAAGCATGATTTTGAAAAGTATGATGACAAAAGAGATCTGTTGATGCCGAGCTTTGCTGATATGAAGTAGGCGCTCGAGAGCGGCAAAAAAAAAACACTTTTCTGAAATGCGCTGAAAGGCCCAGTAATGATCCGAAGGATGAAGATGAAGGCAGAGTTCAATGTACTGCTAGCGCTATAAAGAAGCTTCTTCTCGACTGAAAGTGAGTCCAGATGAGCAGGAACTGAAGGCGTCGACTATACCTTGAGACGCAATCGAGCTCGAATGAATGAGTAGGTAATCGTCGACGAACCCTTTGAAAGTAGTTTCATTATACTCGTAGAGTTCGATGAAGCTACTCTCGAAGAGACCTCAGTTTCTCACTCTCGAAGGTAACCAAGTTTGTCGCCTTGTAACAAGGTATAGCAGGAGGTTCGAACGTAGTTTCTCTGGGGCAGTGGGAATAGGCGATCCCACCTGCAACAGCTCTTTTTTCCGCGGTATTGAGCAGGCGTGATGATGCATCCAGGAGAAAACGGTAGGATGAGTTAAAGCGAAAAGCAAGAAAAGTTCCGTCATGTAGATTGGTACCATGGTCTCAGCTACCCGTAGCTCGAGATATTTCCTCCCTTGATGACTGCAAGATGCGATAGCAGGACGTCCAGTTCGTGCAGCGGAATCCAAGTCCCAATCCAAAAGTTGGTTGAGGAACATCCTTGCGAGCGAAGCAGCATCATCCTTAAGATGAAGCAGGGGGCATCGAACTAGGCGACCGAGCTGACTTCAAACAATGAAACTTAGGACCTGGACGAAACATGGGCTTAAAAATATACTGGCAGAGGTATCACTATCCATCGTGTGAGTTTAACGATAAGAGTCGCTAAAAAAGTAGAACAGTTATTTGGGGCGGACGACAAATATTTTATCTCGCAACAACATAAATGATTACAACGACATACTTTGTTGTCCGGCCCATCGGTAAGCGACTGAGAGAGAAAAATAAAATTGACCGATGAAGTGTAGGAGTAATATAAATAAAGCGCGCTTAAATCTGCAAAAGAGAAAGAATATAGTACGAGTACAGAAGGAGGGTCTTGTGTTTGGTTAGCGAAGGCTCAAAGTAAGAGGGGAAGGGTTTGGCGACGTACTTTCGTGCCTTTGTTGAGTTTCTGCATTTCATTGTTTACTTCTGGATAGAATGCGCATTAACTTCTCCCTCTCGTTTTTTTTTTTTTTGTCAAGCTGCCAGTATAAGCACTGATTGGAGAAACAAAATTCAGCTGTGTTTGTGACCTTTTAGTGTTCGTGTCGTTTTTTGGCCTGCAGTGTCGGGTTAATGTCACATGCAGAAAGAATGAATTGCCTTGAAACCTAAGTTGTCTGATGGGTGTGGAGAATTAACATGCAACCAAGCCAGTTATGGCTCCAATATTTCAATTTCAACTCCAAAAATAAGCAGTGAAGACGCGGAAACATAACATTGGGCTGTTTTCATGGTGAATGATTGGATGATTTCTCTACCGGACCTGCTCTGGTGTAACCCCATGATTCTAGTCTGATCGAAAGATGGTTCGCAGCCACCACGCGCGTGGGCATTATTGATAATGAGATGAAAAGATTTCGCTGAAGTCCGTGACACTGGTGCTCTCGAAGCCGATGGTAGACGCAAGTTCCTTTCCCTCATATATTATCCCCTGCAATTGAAAGGAAGAGTAAACGTTTTCTTCTCCTCCCATAAAATAAACATATTAACATCCATAACGGTGAATCCCTCCAGCTTCTCGTCGTTGTTGCCCCGCTGACACAACTGCTTCAAACACACTCTGCAAGACAACACAGCGTTTATAATGAACCGAAAGGCGCGGGTTTTGTGACTGTCTGCGCAGTTGTGAACGCATGGTGTGACGACAAATTTGTTCCAGTTCTTTGTTTTGGCGGTCGATCTTCACCGATCAAGCCCAAGAATGAATCTCTGAAAGGTTGCCCTTAAGAGGATTCTTGGATACCGTATCCTGACCGACCTTTTGTGCGGTACTTAGAAAATACTATCCACTAGGTGGACGCTCGATATTGAAAAAAGAATGATTACGAAAAGTGACCTGGGGATGCCGTGTTTTGCTGATTTGGAGTGCGCGCTGCAGAACGGCGAAACGGGCCTTTTTTCCTTTGCTGAAAGGCTCAGCACTGGCCCGACTTATGCAGATCAATGCGTAGCTCTAAGTACTGCAAGCACTCAGAACAACTTTCTCTCGTAAAAGTGAGTCCACATGAGCAGGAACTGGAGGAGTCGACTACACCTTCAGACAAAATGGAGCTCGTATGCATGACTAGGTAATCGTCAACGACTTTTAAGACGTGGTATTCAACGCAGGCGCAGTTAAGTCGCGCTTTGACTTATCTGTTGAAGTACGAAATAAATACTGCGCTGAGAATAGGTGCTAAACAACACCCGACACTAAGCCTTAGTCCTGCATTAAGGACTTTTCTTCATGTTCGATGATGGTTGACTGTAGGAAGAGTGGGAGAAAATTCACAAATCTTTCCATCAATGTTGAATTCTGGAAGTCGCATGTTCCATGCCCATAAATGGATTGAGACTCTGGCTCTAGCTTAATTTTCGGCTCTAGGTTATAAAACGTTTCTTCAAAAGGAATGTACAAGAGGCGTTCATAAAGTTCATGTTATTGTCACGAAGGAATAGAGATTCAGCAATAAAACTCGAGTAGGAGTTGAGACTTTCTCTACATGTTCGCCACCAAAAGTTAGCCACTTTTTTCAGCGATGCACCATATGCCGGAGGCCATTGTTATAGAACTCTTCGTTTTGAGTGTTCAGGAATCGCTCCACTTCAGCAATCACTTGGTCGCCGTACTTGAAATGCTTTTCTCTTATTTGGCCGCACTGGAAGCGTCTGCGCCATTTAACAAGAGTGTCATAAACTGGGGCGTTGACCCTGAACACCGCCACCAGCTCGGAATGAATCTCCTTGGCATTGCTTCCTTTCAAATAGAGAAAACGGATCACTGCATGTGCTTGGCACCGACGGGCAGTGCAATTTTTGTTTCGTCTCCCTAGCGGCTTTCCGAGCAACTATAGCATGCGATGTTTATACTGTGCGGAAACTAGAGGGACGCGCGCGTATGCTGATGCCTGTTTTGTTCCTTTTTTTCGATTTTGTGTGCCGATAATACGAACTTTATGAACGCCCCTCGTATTTGACTGATGTGAGATATACCCTTAGTGTTAGAAAGTCCATAGAGTTATTATAATGTACGCTAGAGGTTCAACTGGCGCTAGTGTGCTGTTGCAAATTGAAGCAGACAGCAAGCAGTCGGAAATTGACTTCCGGTAATGCATTTCTATGGAAAAAGGCGAGTGCATTTCCTCTCTGCGCTCGATTATAAGAGCAAATATCACGAATAATTCGTACGTACAAGGCACTTTGGAACATTTCCCAGTCACGCAGACGAAATAATTGGTAAGCTACAGCGTTTTTATTTTAAAATCTTGACATGAAAAACGGTGCTAAAACCGCTTCGTACAAGCATTTATGTGCACTGTCGGACACTGTTAGCGCGAACACGGCGTCGACGCTTTCCAGCATGGGTGATATACGTGCCAAACGAACGAAGGACATGTGGAAAGCCAAGAGAGACGGCAGGAACTACGAAGTAACACTGGATAAGTAACTCCGTGTGCTTGCAGACGATCAAAATAAATTGAAAGTCACGTAATATAGTCCGATTTGCAATAAATAAGTACTGCTTTATTCTTTCTGCTCATGAATTATGTGCGAAGATGCTTAATTGTTCTGGGTTAAAATCATCACCCGCACGCTCGAAATCTTTGCAAATAGGGAGAAGCCAGGGAACAGGTGCTTGATAAAAACTGCCCGACAAAGGAAATAATGAAAAAACACACCTTTAGTAGTTCACGTACTTTATCCTTTACGTTTCGAACGTTTTTTTAACCACTCGTAAAGATGCACGACAGGGTCATTTTCATATAGTGACAGAACGGGCATATTAGCAATATATAAGCACCAGCGGAATGCTGGCGAACTTTGAACACACTCTACATTCCTTTCGATCGTTATTTTGCTTAGAATCGTCGCTCGTTTCTATATACCTGCCATGGAACAGAGGTTTGGGCCTGAAATATAGCGAAGTTTAACATCGTTCAGTGGTAAAAAAAATGCTGTAACTAAAGCAATTACACTTCCACAATATTAATAAAGGTACATACTATCCGGTACAACCGAAAAAACAAACGTTATTCATGTTATTTTCCGGCGAAGAGACAAAATTCACGCGCTTTTTCCCATAAGAATACACAGGAAGACTGGAAAAGTATACTGCATGCTGTCTGCTTCAATTTGCAACCGGAAGTCCCGTAGACACTAGCGCCAGCTGAGCCTCTAGCGTGTATTGTAATAACTCTATGAGAAAGTCTGAATGGCTGATGGACGTGAAGAAGAGAACGGTGTTTATACAGCAAGATGCCGAGAGGCTTTTTCTAGCAACGTTTTTTCGGATACTATGCTTTGAAATGTAAAACATGCATTGTTGTTCTTTTTCTGCGAAGAAGAGCCAGAGGTATTTTTTGCGGGACTTGAAATGACACTATTTACGTTAAGAAGGTTTCACTAAGAACATAGATCATTGACCCTTGAGCGGTACGAACCAGAAGGCCAAACGCATCGAACCAGAGGGCCGGGCCTTTCAGCAGAAGAAACAAGCCCATTTTGCCGTTGTCAAGCGCTCAATCAAATTAGTGTATCATGGCGAAAACCCGGCCCCTTTTTTATCATCAATCTACTCAAGATCATCCTTTCATCTCGCTACTGTAATTTTGAAGCTTAACACCAGAATCAGGTCAGGGCAGGGTATTTAAAATAAATCTTAAATTTAACTTTGCAGAGATGCATTCTTGGTCTTGATCGGTCAAGATCGACAACCAAGAGAAATAAGTTAGAGAGCTTAGTCGTCATACCATACGTTCACATCTCCGGCTACCGCCTGAGAGCCATCACCTTCCGGTTAAACATCAACGTTGTGTTTTTTGGGCACCCTGGCGGCTCCACAGCCCAGTTGCCCGACTGCGAGGCAAAGGTGCCGAACTTTTCCCGCATGGCGGCGACATCACGCCAGCCACGGGCACATCGGATGCGCCGCCTTGATAAGGCGGATCAGAGGTGGGGCACAGGGATTTGCTGACTGGACTCAGCCGCCGTTGGTAACAATGTCAATCGTCCTGTCCAAGTCCCATTAAATGTTTCTTGTTGTTGAAACCGTTGGCTCTGTGTTATTCCTCCGAGTCGGGTATGCAGCAAGGCAAACCGACCACAATGGCGCCCAACCATGGTATGCTACACAGTCGCAGGAATTTCACGGGGCTTGGTTTCTTCTTTTGGTAAGCTTTTTTCCCACTCCCCGTGTTTCCTACCGTCGTTTCGTGCTTCCGCCACGTCCGCGTTTGTTGTATTGGCCTGTCTCAGACTGTGTTTTTGTGACCGCGGCAATCATTTTGCGCGCTTGTGTTGGTTTCTGGGGGTTTGTTTCCCTTTTTTTCGCTTATGTTGCGCTTGTGTTGGGTTTTTGAAGGCGTTTCTTTTTTTTTTTTCTTGCAGGCATGCTCACACTAGAGCAGGAAGTCGCGATGGCCGCAGCGGCCCAAATGAACCTGCTCACAAAGGTCACGAAGATGTGCGACTCCGTGATGCAGCGCCTGGCCCACACGCCTGGCCAACAGGAAACCCCACCGCGAGAGCCCCGACCACACTTGTCTGTTCCAGCCTACATGGGGTACGACGAGGTCAAGTCTGTGGGAGACTTCCTGGGCGAGCTGCAGACGTAATACCTTGCCTCCGGTGCCTCGGATGCCTTCATCGTGGACCGGATTGTCCCGCTGGTGTTGCAAGCTAGCGCCAGGTGCTGGTTGGGGTCGCAGGCCCCCCTCACCAGCCTGGCGGACTTCCAGACAAAGCCTCGAGAAGAGTTCCTGCCTGCGGGCTACGCAGCGCAGATTCTCCGAGAGCTCGAGGCAAGGACGCAGCACCCGGACAAAAGTCTGGTCTGGTACGTTCGGGTCATGCAAGAGCTCTTCAAGAGGGCGGACCTGAAGTTACCGGAGTCGAACAGAGTAGCTCGCGTTAGAAGACAGTGTCACCCAAGGTACCACGTCTACCTCATCAACCGCACCTTTGAGACCGTTGAAGAGCTAGCCAGGGGCGCCCGCCTCATCGAGGAAGCTCTTCATGCCGAGCGGAACTACGTGCCACCGCTACCAGCCAAGTACGCGCTCGAACCGGCATGCGCATGGCGGGGCCCCGAGGTCTCCACGCAAGTGGACTGTCCGAACGAGACCTCCCTTCCTCACCACGTCAACCAGGAGAGTCGGCGTGGCATGCATGGTGATCTCCCGTGCTGGGATAAGCGTATGTTCGCCTAACTCTCCCCGAGAGGTCCCCGGAGATCACAGCGGGGTCCGTGAGGGTTTCGGGTGGGGGTCGCCACGAAAGGTGGGAGGTCGTTGGCCGTACCCCATCGAAAGCTGGGGCCCAACGGAGATCAGCACCCAAGCGAACCATCTTCATCAGTCTGCTCCTGCAAGTGCTGGCGAAAACTGGCACGGTGCCGTCGCAAACCCGCAGCCCAGCAGCATTGACCCCCGCCGCCACGGAACAAGCCCTCCCCACAACAGCCAGTCGCAAGCCTGGTGGAGGCCCTCCTATAGTGGTTCCTTACCCGATCACTGGAGGCGGTCCGACGGGCACCTCGGTGCGGGTGGCCTAAGCAGGCAACTGTCGTCGGACTGCTGCTACGAGTGCGAGTAGCCCGGCCATCACCGAAACGAGTGTCCAAAACCTCTGGACACTACAAACAAGAGGTGGCACGAGAAGGGGGCAAACGGCCAGACCCTGAACAACCGGGGAAACTGCTACGGCCGGCGACGCTGAAACCAGACAGCCATTCGCCGACGGCCGTTACAGTTCCTGGGAGCAGTGAGGCCACGGCACAGATTCCATCGGTATGTCGAATCCAGCCCGAGCCTAATGAACCTCGCATGACGATTTCACTGCTCGATTTTCCCATTGCCGCACTTTTGGATTCTGGGGCCGCTATCTTGCTTATAGGGGATTTTGTTTTCGAACTCTGCAAAGCAAAGAAGATAAGCCTCCGGGAGTGCGAAACCCGTTTGCAGCTAGCTTCTGGTACAGCGATAACAGCTGGAGGAGCCGTGAGGCTGCAGATTCGGTTTAATGGAAAGAAGCGGCGTTAGCAATTTATTTATTGGCCAGGACTCGTGGTACCTGTGATCTTGAACCAAGATTTCATTAGAGGCGAAAGCATGACGCTGGACGTTTCTGGTGGTGGATACCGGCTGGGACAACAACCGGAGCTGACTACGTTCACCAGACGGGAGGACTGCATCCGTAACCCGCCCACTGCAGCCCACTTCACCGTTGTGCCGGACGTCTTACCTGCCGGCGTTCGAGAATCGTTGCGAAAGTGCCCCGCAAGCAGCCAGCAGAAGCAGGAGCTCCAAGCCGTCCTGCAGTCTTTCTCACCGATGTTAAAGGAAACACCTGGAAAGACTGACATCCTGCTGCACCGCATTGAAACCGGTGACGCGCCGCCTCAGAGGTGCAACCCTCGACCAATCAGCGTCCTCAAAAGGGCACTCCTTAATGCGGCGCTCGAGAAAATGATCGACACCGGTCCAGTACGTGAGTCGAAGAGCCCCTGATCGTTCCCTGTTGTTCTCGCTCCGAAAAAAGACGGAACAGCCAGACTCTGTGTGGATTACAGGCGGCTTAACGATGTGTCCTTACGAGACAGCTACCCTTTCCCCAGCATTTCCTCCGCGATGTATGCGCTCGGTAACGCGATCGTGTTTACGACGCTGGATTGCAGTCGCGGGTTTCTTCAGATCGAGATTCACCCATCAGACGTTTCAAAACTGCCTTCACCTGCCACAGAGGGTTGTTTGAGTTCACCCGACTGCCGTTTGGCGTGTCTAAATTCCAGCCAGTTTTCAGCACCTGATGGATGCTGTACTGGGGAACTCGAAGCACGAATTTGCCATGGCATACATGGTTGGCGTGGTTGTTTTCTCGAGAACTATTGAGAAGCATGTCGAGCACCTTCGCATTGTAATTGAGCGAATGCGTAATGCTTGGCTCACGATTCATCCCGGAAAGGTTCACTTGGCCGCGCCCAAGATTAACCTCCTTGGATTCGTTGTGAATAACGACACGCTCCGCCCCAATGAAGATAAGTTGCGCGCGCTAACCGAATACCCAAGCCCACATGACGTAAAGAGCCTACAAAGATACCTCGGAATGATTGCGTTCTACCGGGATTTCATTCAACACTGTTCCGAGATATCCCAACCGCTCAATCGCCTTTTAAAAAAAGGCGCCAACTGCAGGTGCATGAGGCACGTGTCAATGTAATTGAACTCCATCCTGGTCAACGGCATCAACAACAGGGACCACCTGCAGAACCTGCACAAATTCCACGCACGACTGCAGAACGCCAGACTCAAGCTGAAACTGAAAAAGTGCGTTTTCCTGGTTCCCAGGGTTGTATGCCTGGGACACGTCGTCTACCAGGCCACCCTGGCCTTTGCCTCCGCAAAGGTTATGCTGTGCTCGATGCGCCGAAGCCTCACAACACGAAGGAGCTTCAGCGCAACCTCGGCCTCATAAACTTCTACAGGAGGTTCCTCCCGAACCTGCTGGTGCATCAACAGCCGCTCTATCTTCTGCTTTGATATGGTCTGCAGTGGGCCTGGAAGAAGTATCAGGACTTGACGTTTCAGCGCAGGGAGGAGCTAATCACAAGACGGGAACAAACAATGCATGGGAAATCAAGAACGGGAACAAACACTGCATAGGAGACTACCACCCAATTTAATTGTCTTCAACTGCATGTAAACTTCTATAACATATAATGTATACTCAAATATCAGCATTCTTGGATAAGCCTAACATTTTGTCTGAGCATCAGCATGGCTTCAGAAACGGTTTCTTGACGTGTACTCAATTAATTGAAACTGTTCACGATTTTTACTCGGCAATAAAAAGCAAAAAACAAATTGGTGCTATTTTTATAAATTAACGAAGGCATTTGATAACGTCTTTCATAAGAAATAATTTACAAATTAGTCAAAATATGTACGAACACACAGTTAGTATAATTGATCTCAGCATATCTCTCAAACTGTAAACAGTACGCAGTTTTTGGTCAACATTGTTTTAACCGACTTTCAGTGGACTCTGGCGTTCCCCAGGGGTTCAGGCTGGGCCTTCTCTTTTTTCTTTTTTTTTTCTGTTCAATTATAACATGGTACGAGATGTTCCTTTGAAAATCAAATTGTACGCTGATGACTGCATAATCAACTCAGAAGTAGATAGTGCTTCGGATCAACTTTTATTAAACAAGGCATTTCTAAATACCGCGACACGGTGCACGGATTGGCAAATTACCATTACCTTTAACGGTTTTTATGAGCATTACTACCACAAAATACCCTCTAAAGTTTGTCTAGAATGTTTATAATATCCCCCTATCAGAAGTGACTCAATATAAATAACTTGAACTATGGATTACTCGCAATCATATCTGGACAAAACAAATCGATTACAGAATATCTGTTGCTGTGCGGAAGTTATTGTTTCTTAGAAGAATGTTAAAACTTTCTCCGACTTCCACACGTCTTCTCACATATAACACCACAGTCCGGCCAACATTATATTATACTGCAATCATTTGGGATCCTTTCACTAAGATTAACATTAGTAAACTTGATCGAGTACTAAAAAAGGTCGCTCGCTTTATTTATAACTTTGGCCTTACTTCCATAGCCGAACTTTTAACCAGAGCTAATTTACTGTCCTTAACTGAAACAAATTGGCATTCCCAACTAAACGTTTTGTACCAGTTTAATAATGGCCATTTTAAGGTAGACCTCTCCGAATTAATCACTTGCATCAAGACATGCTACTCGACAAAGGCGTGCTCTAACAATGATTCATATTCAATCGCGTAATATGTGCTTCCAGTATTCCTTTTTTGCACGAAAAATAACTGAGTGGATTTACCTCGCTGAAAGAGTTGTTGTGCAGCTATCATTGTCATTATTCGCGTCTCATTTAAGTTAGCTTCTGTAGTACCGTGTTTGTTAATGTGTACTATAATTTGTTTTCATTCTTGTTCAAGTGTACCACAAGTTGTTTCCATTTTTGTTATTTTTTCAATAATGTTGTATTTTTGTTATTGTACCCACCCACGAAAGTTCCATCAAGGATTGCAGTATTATTTTAAAAAAATATTAAATCCCCCAGGTTCCAGTGCTGGTGCACTTCGATCCGGTCAAGCCTTTCGTCCTTCCCGTAGATGAGTCGCGTACGGTGTAGGAGTCGTCCTGTCGCATCGGTGCCAGAATGGTCAGGACCTCCATGTGGCATTTGCTTCCCGCCGCTTCATTCTGCAGAGATACCCTATAGCCAAATAAACACGAAAGGCCTGGCCCTCAAGTTTGGAACGGAGCGCTTCCAGCAATACCTGTGGGGCCGGAAATCCCAGGCGGTTACGGACCGCAAGCCGCTGCTGGCGCTGCTGCGAACTGACACGGCGGTTCCCGTACAAGCCTTACCTTGTGTGCCACGCTGGGCCTTCAAGCTGACGGCGTACAGCTACAAGCTGGTCTACCGCCTTGGAAAGACCTGGGACCTGCTGATGCCCCGAGCTCCCTATACTGTCAGAAGTGCCTGCCGCCGTTCCAGTGCCAGCTGAGGTCTTCATGCTGGAGCAGGCTTACCCCGGGGTACTATCCAGGACTGCGGTGTCGCAGGCGACCTGCCGGGACCCAGTCCTTTCCCAGGTGGTGAAGGCGGTGTTCCGAGGAGAGGAGTTGCGGCAGCAGGTCTAGAGCCAAGAGGACGCCAAGCTGAGCCTTCAGCAGGGCCGCCTACTTTGTGGTTTCAGGGTGGTGATCCCACAGAGTTTCCGGGTAAGGGTCCTGCAGTTGCTGCAGGCTGGCCACACTGGCTTCAAAAAGGCCAACATGGTGGCCCGATCCAACGTTTGGTGGCCTGGACTGGACCAGGACATCACTGGCATGGTGCAGCGCTGCCTAGTCTTCCAGGAGCACCAGGGAGCATCACGTTATGCGGAGATCACGCCCTTGCCGTTCCCACAGAGACCTTGGTCCCGCCTGCATGTAGAGTTTGGAGACCCTTCAAGGGCCACTATTTAATGGTGGTGGTGGGCGCCTTTTCGAAGTGGGTGGACGTTTCACCTGTCACCACTTCATCAGTAAGTGCGACCATTGCGGAGCTGCGGCAGGTCTTTGAGGCCTAGGAGTGGCCGGACAATATTGTGAACAACAATGGTCCCGCTTTCACCAGCGCCGAGTACCTGGCCTGGCTGACGAAGAACGGAATCCACCTGTCGATGGTTCCGCCGTATCACACTGCTTCTAATGGGACAGCCGAGAGGGTGATGCAGACCATCAAGGACAAGCTCAAGGAGAGCCAGTCCGGGGACTTCAAGACGCATGTGGTCCGGGTACTGCTCCAGCACCGGAACACGCCACACGACGTCAGTGGTCGCGCCCTCTGGCCGTTTCTGCGGGGGCGGATGGTCAAGACACCCTTGGACGCTCTGCATCCGGACCTCCTGTCCACAATGCTCCTAAAGCATGTGGGTCGCTCTATTAAACTGCTGCCCAATCGGTCCCTGCCTGGTCCGCCCTCCCAAGAAGTCCCACGTTCAAAGAGATGTGTGAAAACGTTTTACTGTTCCTGGCGCTTGACCGTGCCCTGGCCGTGGATCTCGTGGTCGCCCAGTCATCCCGGTGTCGCTGCGTTGCCCGGCCGCTCTCGCTCGCGCCTCGCCTCGAACTCTACGTGCCCACCTCACGAGCATCGGTCTGCCGGCCACAGCATCTGCCCACCGCGCGCCGTCTTCCTCCTCGGCTTCCCACAAGCAGAAGAAGCAGAAGCTTGCTGTTGACCGAGGGAACCGTCCGGAGCCTTTACCGAAATCGGGTGCGTCCATCTTCGCCAGGAACTTCGGTCCTGGCGCACCCTGGTCGGCCGGACATATGGTGTCACCTGCCATTTCCTCGTCGCTGCTCATCCACATGCCCTACGGGATCCCATGGCCCCAGCCCGGGGACCATGTTTGACCTCGCCTCGAGAACCGGCTGGCACCCTCGGCCGGAACTTCGGAAAACCAGCCCGCTGGGGGACCAATGGGAAAATCAGTTGGGTCCCGGCTGAGCGCCGCCCAGCTCAGAGGCTGCAAGCGTCGCCAGTTCTGCGGCGCCAGTTGGGCCGGCGTCAAGTTCGGCGGCCCTCTCAGTTCAGGCAGCGCCCGGCGTTGCAACACACAGCCCGTCAACACTCGCACCCAGACGGGATACATGACCGCGGAGGCTTCGGAGGTCACCGGATTGCTACTCGCCTGGGTAAATGTCGCCATCGACACCCCTGGGTCTTTGGCAGAGCCTCGATCAGGCGCGAGTTGTCATCTGTCCGTTTGCGTTGGGCACACATTTCTTTTCATTTGGTCTCGAAAAAACAAACTGGGGGTCGGAGGAAGAGAGGGGGGGGGGGAGGGGGGGCTGGTAGGGCTGTAACAAGTATGAGGCGCCCCATCCGGCCTAACTTTCGCGGGCCGGGCAGGATCAGCGGCCAACATTGATATCAGTGCGCACATACGGGAGCGTACGATAATGTGTGCCGCACAATAATCAAGGGAGCTTACGATAGTGTGAACCAGGAAAACTTCTGGGGTAAGCTGATGGAGTGTAACTTAGATCCATATTTGGTTAGGTTTCGTCAGCAGGTGTACACAGACATTGAGGTAGCCATAACATCGAACGCAGAAACTACAAAAGCCGCAGCAATACAAAGAGGGGCTTAGGCAGTGCTGTCGAATGTCAACTCTGCTCTTCATAATATATTTCAGTTAAATAGAAAAGAAATTGGAGCAAAGCAACTCAGGCTTTGATGTGAATTATATGAAAGGAGGGAGAAATGTAGAAAAAGGTAATACAAGAACTGATGTATGCGGACGTCATAATGCTTATGGCAGATAACCATGATACGTTACGGAAACTTTCGGGAATATGGGGAGAGGAAAGATGCACCTTGGGCATGAGTTTTAGTAGTGAAAATTCTGGAGTAGTTGTGTTTAATGACAAAAGGAGAAAAAACCCTGACGATACAAGTTATTCCAATAGACCATGTAGGAAAATACAAATATCTGCGAGTCTGGCTTAACGAAAGTAGGAAATATATAGATGAGCATGAGCAGAATGCAATTAGAAAAGGAAAAAAATGCATTTATTATGAAGATCCAGGTACTATGGAACTATATTATATATGAAGTGGTCATGGGTAAATGGGAGGGAGTGATTGCACCAGGACTGTCTTCTGGCAATGGGGCACTGTGCATGAAATCAGAGGTTCAATCAGGATTAAAATTCGACAAAGAAGTGTTGGCAGATTGGCACTGGGAGCACATGGGAAGACCCCTAATCTGGGAGTACAGAGAGGCATGGGCTGTTTGCATTTTGAGACCAGAGAGGCAATTAGTAAGTTGAAGCTTCAACGAAGGTTGACCGAAATGAATTATACGCGGTGAGCACGGAGGTATTCAAGTATTAATACATGAAACGTTTAAACACGAAATGGACAAAACCGAACCCGACAAATCACATTTTAAGCACCTACACACTAGTGATGGGGCTGAGCAGACCACTTTAATAAAAAAGGGGGCGGAAGAGGCAGAAAGAAAAAAAAAGCGAGGTAAGAATGTATTAAAAAGGATCTCCAACAATGTACAGGAGACAAAAGTTCTTTATTGTTTGAGGCGAGGACGGGATTTTTGTTGACGAGGACTTATGGGGTTAAATTTCAGGAGATGGACACATTATGTGCTGCCTGCCATAATGAGGGCGAGACACTAGATCACTTGTTTTTTAAGTGCACGAGGCTTCGCTGTGGTAACAGGTTTCGCCGGGGACTTGGGCATTGCTGGCATCGATAGAAGGACGGAAGAGAAAATGATTACAGTCACAAAGAGGGGATTAGAAGCTTGATGGAATTTATCTAGGGATAATTGAATGATGCACAACTAACTAGCACAACTGGGGACAGGCGGGACAGAGGAAAATTGAGACTCCCTCCCACGTGGCTCCGGCCCAAAGTGTCGACACTGTCCCCAGTGGGTCCGGTGCTGGGTAACGCTGACAAGATTTGAATCAACTGAAGAGCATGTTAATAGAATTGAATGACCACAGAAAAAACGCAACAGAAATCTCGGGACGAAGGACAACGAACATTTTTATTAACTAGCAACGACATGAATGAGCCTAAAAGCGCTCCCTATAATTGAGGACGTCAAGGAAATTGAGAAAAGGGGAGCCAGGAAGAAAGAGAGTAAATTGTAAAGCTGAAGTTGTAAAGAAGAAAGCAAGATAAAATGTGAAGCCACAGAAGGAGCAGCAAGACATTTGGATGGGGTGGGGAGCTGTTGAAATCTACGCAAATTTCGGAGTAAAGTAAGTTATATTTAAAAAAAAGGGAAGGCGCTGAGCCATTATGTCAAAGGTGTTCATGGTGAATGAACACCGTAGGCAAATCCATTTTTTTTTTGCTGCTCATGCCTTTACATCACATTTTATCTTGTCCCCTTCTTTACAATTTTATATTTGTACTTTAATTGCTCTCTTCTTGTTTGCCTTTCTCTCCTTTCTCTTCAAGGTCCGGAATTGGAGTGAGTGTTTTTATGCTTATTCATGTCGTTGCTGGTTGAAAGATTTGACCAGAGGGAATCGAAGACTCCCTCGCCGAAGGGAAGAGGTGGAAATGTTGTTTTTGTTTTGTGTGTTTTTGTTTTCCCCGGTTCCCCAAAGATTACACTGGTGATATCCCAGACTGCCTGGTTATATGTGGGGGAGTCAATTGGCTAAGAAGGGCGGGAGGAATCATATGTTTGTCTTTTCATATTTAGGCTAGGTGGCGCAAGCTGCCGCCCGTTACAAAAAGTATAGCCATTAACATCCATCCATTCATTTAAACGTCCACGAGCGCAGTTGCTCTCCATCAGTCGTCGTTCACCACAACCGGGCTGCAGGTCGTCCCGTCTCTCGGCTGGTGCCTCGACATCCTCGTCTGCGATCCCGGGCGATCGTCCCAAATTTTGTATAAAAATCAAATTAAAAAGTACGTTTGACGTGAAGTTTATATTTAGGCCTCCCAAAGCTTTCAAATACGCCAGCTGTAACGATCGCGCAAATCCAAAGATCCGCCTTTGTTAATATAGAAGACAAAATCTCGAGAAATAAAACAGTACTCAAGAACGGTTTTCAGTAGCTTCCCAGTGAAAACTTTGCCTAGAATATATAATTTGCAATAGATTTTGAGATATGACTATTTCATCCTGCACGATATAAAATAAAATCACACTTCTATATATTACGACCACAATATGCGGCGTAACAGAAATTATCATCAACTAAACGAGGTGAATTAATCATCAGTGTTGTACGCGAACTGCAATCTCGGAGCCGGGCCCTGTCAAGCTCTAATTGCAGCAGCTTTTTGACCCAGCTACCATCTTTCACTGTAAAAGCCAATACAATCGAATATTGATTGATTGATTTATTACTATAAAAATAAGCAAAGCAGATGCGCATACTTAGGGTTCTTTAGTTATCATATTGTAAATAAAAATAAATTCCCGCACACTAAAGTTTTTAGATGCATGTAGTGGATTATTTGATGCGAGCACCAGTATGTTTGGGATCTCTAACCGAAAAAAAAAAAATGTTACATGTAGTAGTTTTTATTGTTTTTCTTTTTTCAAACAAACAATGGTTTTGCAAGGGATACAGACCAGTTTATTGAGTTTATTGGTTCACACTGCCATACTTGATCGCGCTGCTCGCTGGCGCTGAATTTCGACTGATATGGTGTTATTAAAAATATATTTTGAAAAAAAGAAAGAATGAAAACGATAATATTTTGGAGAACGTCGCAGATATGAAGTTTATGCACTTCAGGTTTGTACAGAGCGGAAGACGCTCGCATTAACAAGACAGCCTGTGAGTGCAATGTGGTGTACCCCGCTATCTATGGGTTGCTGACTCGGAGGAAGTTTGAGCTTCCTGCACACTTTCTGGTTACGAGGCTCCTTATGGTGCTGTATAGATTGGCGACCCTTGACCCCATTGCCGACTACAGCCGCGGGCGTGGTTGCGTACAAAGCTCTCCCAAAGCGTTGCAGAGATGTATTACAACAAGTATCTTATTTAGTGACTCCTTCGCATAAATATGCGAAAAATTGAATGAATGTTAGTGCAGGGGGGGGCAGCTACTGAACCACATATTCGCTGCAGTCAGTGCTCAAGCCAATGAAGAGCATGACGACTTTAGCTACTTATGTTTCTGACATAATTTTATATGTATTCTAAGAGACACCAAGAGAAATGCTGCGGCGACTCTTTTCGGCCGTGCTTCTGAAAGTCGTGCTGAAAATCTCAATTATTGAAGCTTCAAAATTAATTAATTTCCCTCCGAACCTTCGTTTAAACTTTACGGCTTCTGCTTTTGAGGAATAGAACTTACGGTTGTAGCCTTTGTTGCTGTTCATGTGGATGTCCAAGATTACATAGTCGCAGACGTTTGGCGGAGGTAGAGCTTGGCCAGCAACAATGGCGTATTCTTCGTCTCGGCCGGAAAAGAGATTGGGTGACATCATCTGGCATAGCAGTGGGAGTGGTGCTGCAATGCATGGGCGGTCTTGTTGAACACCTCTGTCATACACTTGTGCGTTCTCGCAGTGAAAGGCGGACAGATTCGTAATATTAACTACAAGTAAAACAATTGCGCAATAGCAAGCTTCTTTACAAACGGAGTACTCATTTGCATTGAGTGTATTACACAGCTGCAGCTTGCGCGTGTGTGCTCTTTTTACCGAGACGTTTTGTGGCTCTAACAGACCACATCTTTCTTTTTGTTTAGTTTTACGAATAAAATTTACTCTGTGGCGAAAATAAGTTTTCTTTTTGGTTCTTTAAGGAAAGGGAATGCGCTGCTAGATATGCACTGGGTGCTCAGGTAGCAATTATAATGGAGGGAACTGCAGAAAATTAAACTGATCTCAATATTGTTTCATTCTCAGTATTTTTTTATAAAATCTAACAAATTAACTAAAGGGCCTCTTTGTGGTACTCACAATACCTAGAAAATAAACACGCAAAAAATAATCGAAACGAACAATTCTTTTACTGAAAAAATGGGGCCTGTCGGCGTTTTGTGCATGATTAGAGGGAAGGCATCCTGACTTTTTACTTTCGGCATTTTCTGTTGAAAACGCCAACAGTAGCAGGGCAGGATGCTTTCCTACTGTCGGTGCTTATTTTTTAAATTATGGAGCATTTAACATACAAGGTGTACTTTCAATGTTCCAGAATGCAAAAAGAAAAAAAAAGTAATTCGTTGGTGTTTTTATAAATGATAAAATGTTGTTCGCGTTGGCGGCCGATAGAAAAAGCAAAATTGGTAAATTATTCAAACTACTACAAACTCAAAATTAAAATTTTAAATATTTATTTTTGTGGGTGTAATGTATCTGGAAATTTGACCTTAGACCTCAGTATAAGCCAGCCTTGGCGTAAACATTTGAACAAATTACCCCTAGAGGGCGTTATGGGAGAAAAGTATAATTTTGAACAGGACTTCAAAAGAAAACCGCCACATATACCGTGCTAACTGACAGGAATCTGCCAAAGAAAGGCCCGTAGAGGGTCTAGAACTCAACTTTTAATGCAGACGTTTTAGTCCAATTGACGCAGTTGCTGTGCGACTATCCGACCAACACCCTGAAACAGACCAAACCACGATTCAACGACAACGACTCGGGCTGACGTTCAGCCCGTCTTCAATCGACCGCCTTTTGGACGGATATGGATACAGCTTGAAGCTAGTTTCCTAACACCCGGTCAATCGCAAAAGATTTCACGCCAAGAAATTGCAGAAGCGCTTTGCGACTTTGATTGAGACAGACAGTCACCAAACGTTTAAAGTTTTAGGCGGACGAAACCAGCTTTTTCATTTGGCGCTTCTGCAAGTTTGGACAGTCAAGGCGTGGTTAGGGGGTCGCGTACAAACGTTGCCTGCACAAACCACTTTTATTGGTTGCCTACGAATTGCGTGAGCATTCGTCATGAGACTCACAACTCAGCTCACTATGAATAGGGCGACGCAAATTTTGAGTAGACGTTTTATAGTATTACTGGCTTACGACAAAATCATTGCAGTCAGCGCGCGACTTTGAAATTGAGTGACATCTTCATATGTTGGGCGCGAATGCGTACTGCCGCTCCACTTGTATGCTGCAACATTTACCTCCTTTCCTTTTACGAGGCCACGCATCGTATTGTGAGATCCGGGTTAAGTGATTAAAGATAGCTATCCCAGTAAAACCACAGCTGCAAGGTGGCCGAATAATAATTTTATTGCCTGCATGTTGCCTGAGGGCTTGCTTTTGTGGAAGACAAGGATCAAGTGTCGTAGCTGAAGTTTCTTGAGTTCCCAGAGAATGTGTCGCGTGCTATTATAGTCGTTAAGCCAGATACACTAGGCGAATATTCCTATATCAAACTCCCGACCCCAGAAGCGCTCGCGAAATATGCCGCAGTGTCCCACCTGCACACTGTAGTGTACATGATTCCCGGCAGCCCCATGTTTAACTACGCGCGGAATGAGAGCCAAGAGAACCTCACAGAGCTTAACACTATCACAATCAAGGAACATCGGTGACGCCTATTTTAGTCTGCCCCATAAGATGGGATGCAAAATATTCACCAAGCCGACTGCAGGGCCTACGATCTCAACCAATTTGATCTTGTCACTCCAGCCCCGAATAAAGCAGAGGTGTAGAAGAGCGCGGAGTGGTCATGCATTTTTCTTCGGAAGTATTTTTGAGCGAAGAAATTGCGTGACTTTTTCGTGTCTCAGAGTTATGAATTTATTGAACAGACATCTTGAAGTATGCTTCATTTAATCTTTCGTAATCTATAGAAACGTGTTAATTTGTCGATGCGTCGTTTTCTTTTACATTGCAACTAAAAGAACCCAAGTTTCACTTTCAGCCACGATATTGAAACAAACGTAATTACATGTCAAACATGCATTCAAATTGAGACAAAAATGCTAAGGAAACAGGTCGTTGCAGTGTTATTTTGAAAAGTAAACATTTTATATAGTAAACGGTTCAGGTTTGTAAGAGAGTACCGAAGAAACCTTGGATTTGTTTAAGAAATTTACTCATCTTATTAGAGGCTTTGAATAACATAATCTACAAAAAAAAAAAAAAAAACAGGGTTCGCCTTTTGTATATATGCAACAAGATTCGTACATAAGAAACCTGTCTCAGGTTCGGGGGGCCACCCGTGGGCCCGCTGTTCAGATAAACCGTCGGAGTGAAATGGGAGATCGGACGATTGACAATATAAATCAAATTTTATTATACCGCCAAATAGGTATATAAAAACCATCACTATTCCCTAGATATTTACACATCTAAAGTAAGAAGTGTTTTCGAAGCCTCACGTCTCTCGCAAAGCTGGTGACATCAAGCGCTTGGCCTGATGATATCCGTCACGTGTGTTCGCATAGACTTCGATGATGATTTCTTGTCGGAGGCAGTCGCTTAGTGCCAGGTGGTCACTGCCAGGGTATATTCGAGCTCCGTTGGAGGTGCTCCAGATTGCGATCGGATCTCGTTCGCTGGGTACCAGTAATCGTCGCCTTGATACCTTGAGATCACTGCAGAGGGCTACGTGTCCGATTCACGGTCGAATCGGCTTGCGTCTGTACGTCACGACCTATTTATGTACCTTCCCAGGTTCTCCACCTAATCTGACTGCATATGCGAGTCATGGCCGAGGTCTGCGGATTCTTCAGAGAACCGCCAAATCAATCCCCAGCTCGAATAAAAAATCTTCGAGCCTCTTTTTCTTCTTCTTCCTTTTTTTCCCCGCTTAACATGACACATATTATCTTCATATTCTTCTCTATTAGACCACGGAACTTGATGAAAACACCTCTTCAGTATTTTGTTTACATATATTCTTCCTTCAGGTTTCCCAGTTGTCCACCCTTTGTCACTGTGTTAATACACATGTTCGCCAATAAAAAATAGCACCGCTTTTCTTGACTGCCGCGTAACAAGAACGATCTATACATTAGCTGAGTCACCAAAGCCTTAAGCTTTTATTTAACTTCACAATAATTCAGCCACTTCTGTTCGTTGATGTATCCCTACTCCTCATTAGGTTTTTTGTCGGGGCGCACATATCAACCTGCGTCAACTGAATGAACTGAAAATGTACCTAGCTATAATCTGCTCACATAATCCGCCCCAATAATATCCATTCCTTGGATGTATTTTACGTGAAATGCAAACTCTTTCGATGTAAGACTATCTCATCAACCTAGAGTTGTTGAGCGTCACCTAGTTTAAGCACTTTAAGAGCCGGTGGTCAGTTTCAACAACGAACTCGTTTACATAAAGGTACACGGCGTGCATAATTACTGCCCATACTAGCGCAAAGCACTTCCGTTCTATGGCTATTTTTTTTTTCTCTTGCGCTATTGCTTGCGACTACAGTCTGATACATGATATAGCATAACATCATGTTCCAGCAGGAGCACTGCTCCTACTGCTGCGGCACATACCTTTGTCCGCAAAACAAACTGTTTAGGAAGGTTCGGCGCCAACCTAATAAGTAGTTCTGCTATTTGTTTTTGTTTTCAATTATTCGAAATTGACTTTGTGTTCTGCAGTCCGCGCGATGACATTACCTCGTCCTTTTTTGTGAGCTCGCTCGGCGGTGCTGCTATTTCTGGGTAACGTGATATGAATGTGTAATACTCAGCGATAGCAAGGGAAACTTTACCTGATTTTTTTTTGGTTTAGCATCGATGCATTTTGAATATTTTACAGTATACCTGGTTTTAGAAAAATTTGTCCCATTGTCATGATTTTAAGAAATGACATAAAATGAAGTTAAGGGGCAAGAAGGAAGATGATGCCACGTGAGACAACGATGTTTGAAGAGGAAGAAAAAGGCGAAGGATGACGAAGCAGGGATAATCGAAGACTGAGACCGGGAGGAAGCGGCGGATGGGGTCCATGGCTACGCTCCAGTTCGCGCCCAACCCTTGCTGTGCACAAGCTGTCGCGGCGAGAGTTCCACACTCCCCTTCAGACGCCTAGGAGACAAGGGCCTTCGCTGCCTTTGGCATGTCACTTTGGTTCGTCGACGCAACGAACTCAAACTGTAAGTCCTGCTCCGAACAGCTTCATTTCTTGGAGCTGTAGATGTGCTTAAGCGTGTGTGTATTATTTCCCTTTTTACTGTGTACATACTCATTCGCTTTCCGCTATATCTTAGTCTTCCTTTTGTAAATTCTATGGGTTGTAAATTATTCGTTTTCGGCCTCGCCTCTACCGCATTCGCAACATCTCCGGCCGAACCGTGACACCGTTACTTATCTTTTGGCCTAGAAAAATTGATATAATCAAAAGCAGTTTCCATTTGTTTGGTTTTGGCGTGAGCTGGTTTCCTTTGAGACGTGCAAATTTTTACTTTAGAGCTCTGAAGTGCTCTTTACATAAACCTAAGTTAACCAATATATCATAAATGCTATATTACACTTTATTGACACCTTCCAAAACATGTCTCATTAACTTCAAGATTTGCCGCTGCGTTCTTTAATCGGAAAGACATAAATATCAATTGGTAAAGTCCGGAAGTATTGGAAAAGGCGGTTCTCGTTTTGGCCGACTCTTCCAGGGGTATTTGCCAGTACCATTTTGGAAAATATGTTCTCGAGGTACTCATTTTGACCCAGTGAACAGTAGACCCTACTGAAAAAAACCATTTGGTGCCTATATGTTAGTAAACGGGTTCATACCGTTAACAGTTTAGCCATACCGGCCACCAGTGTGTCAAAGGGGTCGCCCGTATGGCTCAAAGGGGTCCCCCGTATGAGCCATAACGGTCACCTATTAGGGCAAACAGGTCACTTCTTTGGCAAACGGGTCAGTTGTCTGGGCAAATGGGTCACTCGTTTGGGCAAAGTTGTCGCTCGTATGCTCAAACCGATGACCATGTTGCACAGACGGGTGACCGGTGACCGGCCAGCTGCACCGGTTTAATCAAATGGCTCTCCGGAGCCCGTTTGATACTGAACGTACAGGTCGGGGGCATGGGCACGCCAGTTTCAGCCGTGGCCGCCTGTTTCGGGAAAGCCGGGAGAGCCGGTTCATCGATTTACAATCGTCCGCGTAATGCAAGTAATAATATTTATATTTTGATTGAGCTGATGTTCGCTTATATTGCAACAACAATAACATTTTTTTACGTAAACATGCGACGTTGCCGAGCCGATATTTTTGACAGAATTTTAAAACTTTGGCGTTCTTTGTTGCTTTAATTTACTTATTCAGCTCGAATCTCTCTCGCAGAGGACGCGACAGCGTGAAAGAATATACAACTTGACTCCGTTTCGCCTCAATTCAAGACTCAGCGAAGGTAACGCGCGAACACGTGGCTGTTCGAACATCGAACATTGCGAGAGCAGGCCCGCTGTTGCAGCAGTCAAATTACGAGCTCGCGCTGGGTGCTTTTTTTCGCTCGGGCGCAAGCCGAGCTTCAGGCCGGCGCGCGCCATTTCCAGGTTTCAAGCGTGCTAAAAAAAATTTGCTGCTTTCCGAGGCTGCAAATGCGGCATAGTCAACTTTCTGTTGCAATTCGAAGAGTGGAGGAAAGCGTGTGTACAGCGGTACAGCGGTTGGTGCACCCTCTCCCCAGCATTAACTGGAAAAAAAAAACCAAAAAAAACTAACCGCGAGTCTTTTTTTTATATATATATAGAAGGATGGGGTGCGTCCCGGTGTCCGGCGCCTTGACCTTGCCCCCTTTCTCCTCTCTCGTCAGCTCTGTCACGTGACCCGCAGCAGCGCGTGAGCTACAGGCTGATAAGCGTCGAGATCCGGAAGGGCGCGCCCAGCAGCCGCTTTTTTCTTTGTCTGCTTGTTCTCAGTGGCAGTTTGAACTTCGCTCGTCCTACCTGCTTCGATCTGTCGTCTAACCCTGCGGTCTTATTAGGATGTCTCGCGACAACGTATTGAATGTGCACCAAAGCTATCAGTGTTCGAAAAGTCCTACGCGTATATCGGCAACAAGCGACTTTTCAAAGAAGTCAGGAATTCTTGCGGTTTGGTTGTGTTCTGCAAATGACAGCTTGTGCGCCGCATTGTGTTGAAACTTCAAAGAGCCTTTTCCATTTGTTTGGTTTTGGCGTGAGCTGGTTTCCCTTGAGACGTGCAAATATTTACTTTAGAGTTCGACAGTGTTCTTTACATAAACCTAAGGTAACCAATATGTCATAAATGCTATATTACACTTTAGTTACACCTTCTAAAACATGTCTCATTAACTTCAAGTTTTGAAGCTGCGTTCTTTAATCAGAAAAGCATAAATATCAATTGGTAAAGTCCGGAAGTTTTGGAAAAGGCGGTTCTCTTTTTGGCCGACTCTTCCAGGGGTATTTGCCAGTACCATTTTGCAAAATATGTTCTCGAAGTACTCATTTTGACCCAGGGAACAGTAGAGCGTATAAAAGAGACAGTTTGCTCATATTCGCTGTTCACCATGTTATCATATCAACTCGCCCAGCTTACCACACTTTTCATCCACTTTGGTGAATACCTTCGTTACCCTCGGTATTGGTTCAGCATCATTATTCAATGCCGTATTCAGGCTTCTGAAATAGACGCATAATTTATTCGACCGGTCGGGCTTCTTCACTATTAATATGGAGGAATTGTAAGCTGAGGTAGACCGCTCAATAATGCGTAATTTTAGCATTCTTGCACTTCTTTTACCTGGCCCTGAATAGCAAACAGCAAAGTGAACTGTCTGACGTACACAGGGTTTTCAGTCGTCATTGGTAAACCACATTACAGAACGTCTGATCGTCCAGGCAAATCGGAGAATATATCCACATATTGTCCTATCACGTCAAACAGGTCCTGTTATTGTGTACCACTTAGTTGCGGGTTATTACGCACTTTTTGTGCTCTTTGTTGGCTTAGTGCTCTTAACTATCCGAGATCATCCGAAGCGTGTACATGAACCGTTACACTTCAACGTTCCTTCTCGTGCGCACGATCTTCATATCTCTGCCACATTTTCACGTGGACCATTTTTTCACCACCGAGCATTTCGTAGTTTACCTCTCCTTTTCGCCTGGTAACCTGACATAGTCCCTTCCACTGCATGATCAACTTGTTGCGATCGCTTGGCTGGAGAGCGAGCCCTAGGTCTCGTTGTTCGAATCTTCTTGTCGGGGACTTGATATCGTAATACTTTTTATCCTCTTTAAGCTACTCATACGCTTTCGTCTACCACTACGAAAGTTTTCGTTAGGTTGCTCATCAGTTAAAATACATATCTATAAAGATCCTTTCAACTATTTGTCGAAAATTTCATTTGACCACAATTCTTCAAATATAGCCAAATTGTCTCTTACATTGCACACGTTCGTGATCTTAAATGGTGCGAATCCCAACGTAGCCTCGGAAGCCCTAATGTAAGCAAAGAACGGGGCAGGAATATACTGATCCCAGTCGGTTGGGCGCTCTTGACACAATCTTTGCAGCGTCTGCTTGATAGTGACATTCAATCGCTCAACAAGTCCGGTGAACATGAGAGGATATTCAGTGTTCAACAATTACCTGATTGGTAATAGACGGCTCCCTTCCTTCGTGAGATTTGAAGCCAAACTAAATCTCCTGACGCTCTAGATTTCCTTGAACATACCGTTCCCGGAAACCGGCTCAATAATTAACTCTGCTATATGTGACGTATCAATCGTTCTTAGTACCACCGTATCAGGGTATCTGGAGGCCATGTCGACCATCGCCAGGATATACCAGTTACCCTTACATAAAGTTGGTGTTATTGGTCCAATAATATCAATAGCAACCATTTAAAAAAAGGTCTCAATTATAGGTATGCGTGTCATTGGTGCCTTTTCGACCGCTCCTTTTAGAACTTTCCGTTGGCGCACGTCACAAGGTGTTGCATAGCGCTTGGCATTGCCTTGCATCCCGGGCCAGAATGAGTCATTTGGTGCTCAAGCAATTGCGCTCATCACACCGTGATGGTCCGACTTGAGGGCACCTTGTGGAAACTCTAGTACGTTATTCCGATAGATTGTTGGCACGTTGAGCTGCGCAATCACGTCACCCCAATCATACTCAAATCTCCAAAACACACCAAATTTCATGGCGTGTTGCGTCATTACACCAGACCTCCATTTCTGTACTTTCCTATCAAGGCTTCCTAAACATCGCTGGAGACTTTTGTCCTTTTTTTTATTCTTATGTGATCCCGTGTGCCGTGACCTCTAGCAACCTTAAGACCGGCGTTTTTAGTTGGGGTAAAGTTTCATCCACAGATTCGTCAATCTGAGCTCGTACTACAAACAAGACGGTATTATAATCCTGCGTAGGAATGGGTCTCTTCTCTGTTTCGGTAACTAGGTGTTCTCAAACTCTTGGCCCTGGCACAGAGCAGTTGTCCAGAGCTGGCAACCTAGCAAAATTATCACAGGTCTTTTCCATTTTTCCCAAAGCCTGGTCTTCATTACCATTTCCCACATTAGTTTCTGTTCAACATTCTGGGTCGGGACAGTCTACTCTTCTCACACCCGGAAATTACCTAAGAATGCATCGTACGGTGGACCCTCAATACATTCCGCATTTACTTGTCCTGTGTAATAGGGCGTCTAAACGTAGATGGCGTAAGGCATCAACCTGGCAGTCCTGTCAACTAGAATCACCTCCGTTGACTCCCGCTTATGCTTATTGTCGTGAACTCGATTTTGTCTTATTAAAACCTTTTTTCTGCCGCTGTCCCTTACACGGCAGTTTTATTGACATGAACTCGGCCTTCCTTCAGTGATGTCATTATTGTTTTTATTTCTGAATACTGTTCACTCTAAGTATGGGCCTTTAACAGGTGTGGGGTATAAGGGAACACTCAAAAGTACAACATCAGGACTACAGTACAACGGACATTCAGCGACGTCTACATATTATCAAGTGGTTGAAATTGCAGAAACATTCAATTTATTATCTAGCACTGAACAAAATTATTTCTCAGCAATTATCATACACTACTTTGCATAAATATTAGAACTACTTTTTGTCAGTCTATCTTACAGATATTCAGAAAGACGCTCTCAAATTCATCTAAACAGTACGATGATAAATTTTGTGTGGGAGATTATTCCGACCTTTTAGAGTTCCAGGAAAATAAAAAAAAAAAAAACTTATAAGCGTCAAAAATTACGGTTGGGCACTTCAAACTGATTCGTGCTAACATATCTCAGTTAATCTAGTTAATCTAGAATCCGGGTCAATATTATATAGGTGATGAGAAAACAACGAAAAACTTTAGTCGAGCACTTTTTTGATGGACCGAAAGTAAGGCAAGATTGAGGATGCTAAGCATATCTTTGACAGAATGAAGTCGATTTTATTTGGATAGAAAACACACCAACCTTAGTTTTATCCGAAACAAAGACTCCCATATGTTGTAAGAGGGTCCTGTAGACGACACAGCGTCAAGATAGGTTACTAAAAAATCATCTCTAAAGAAACAAGCGGAAAATGCAACTTTCGGTAAAAGAAAATAAGGACGGTTGATTTCTTCAAGCGAGACGGCATGTGTTAAAGGAGGAAAGAACCGTAGTTCCCACCGGTCCCCTGAGGGACACACCGGTTACGGTAGAGACCATAAGTGACCTCCTACTGCTCACAATTCGAGTAGAGATCCTGGGGTTAAAAAGGTGTATCCCCAGCCGTGCAAAAGCTCATCCAAAAATGCGCGCTCAACCTAGAGGATGCGGAAAAGCGGTGAAGGGCCACCTTGTCAAGTGGCAAGAACCTACCGCTAGTCAGTTAGACACTAGACGCGGAGTTCAGAATCAAGGAATCGACCCCCGAACTGGTCATGAATACCAAGCTACGGACCAACCAGCCACCGCTATGCGAGCAGAAGCTCCAAAGAAAAACCCTAGCGAAGAGAGAAGCGGATGACGCCTTCAGTTCCTCAACGTCCCAGACAGCTTGACAAGCTGGCGAGCTTTCGACATTCCATTTTGATGAAAACGCCCTCTGAAATGTTTAGACCTACGTTCAAAGTTCAAGTGAGCCAGGTCTGAGATGGAACCAAAACAGTTTGAAAGTAATGAACCTGCGTTCAAGCAGCATGTTGATCAGCAAAGCAATCAAGGCTCAAGCGGAGAACTATGCTACTCTAACGAACTGGAGTCCACCTGCCGCTACTGTGCCTCCTGCAAAGCACCTGAGATTTAGAGTTTTACTGTAGTAGGAAGTAGGTTTTTATAAGTATTGTTTTTAAATTAAGAGCGAATACCAATGCAAACGCAAATTTAGTGAGCCGCGTTAGTGAAGTGTTGCACAAATGTAGTTTACTTTCTTCTTATTTCAATCAATCAATTAGCGTTTATTTCAGCTTGAAACACAAACTGAGGGTGGCGAGAAAAAAGCAGTGTCGTCCACTGCTTGACGGGCCTCGCCACCCTTACAAGTCAGCAGTGTAAACGCGATAAAAAATAATATATATATATAAAAATGAATAGTACAGACAAATTGTGAAGTACAGACAAATTATAGAAAAGCGTTCCTAAGGACAGCAGAAGACATATTACTCAAATGATCACATAGAGGAGTATTCAAAAACTTAGGCAAGATATATCGCAACATTGTAAAGCCATAGTTTGTTCTACATCTAGGTAAAACAAAGGTGTCTTTTTCCCTGGTTGCATAAGGCGTATTGTGGGGCACAGTAGAAACAATACGTGAAAAAAAATTATCATTTTTTGCTATTATATCTTTGTAAAAACACGCGAATATATATTCAAACAAATTATATACAGGCACAATTTTAAACTGCAAATAAGCCTGCCCGGTTGGGGAATTATATGGAGCTTTTGTAATAGCACGTAACATTTTCTTTTGTAAGATCAGAAGCTTCTGAATATTGGATGTTGTGGTATTACCCCAAACAAGGAAACAATAGCTTAAATACGAATAAAAGAAAGCGTAATACAAAGTAAGTTTAGTTTCTTCAGGTAGAACATGCTTATTACGTGAGGTAATTCCAACAACCTTGGAAAGGGCAAGACAAACCTCGTTTATGTGGGCGTCCCATGTCATCGTTGCAGTAAAACTTACACCGAGAGATCTAAACATTTCTACGTACTCGATGACGGTGTCACTCAAAACTAAAGGCGGTGGGTGCATTACGAGTTTTCCTTTAGGGCGAAATATTACGGCTTTAGTATTCTCTTTGTTTATTTTCAATGAGTTGACTAATGACCACCGTGCTAATAATGTCAATACTATGTTAGCAGTGCCAGTTAGTTGTTCAACATCGGAGGAGGAAAAGAAAAGGCTCGTATCGTCAGCGTAAATAACGTATTTTGCGAGAGTACTAATATTAGAAATATCATTTATATATATATTAAACAAGAGTGGTCCAAGGATGCTACCCTGAGGGACACCATTAAAATTTGAAGGGAATCGGAGCGAGAGTGATTTACAACAACATATTGTAATCGCGAGCTTAAATATGATTTAATAAGGTTGAGGGCGTGTCCTCGTACGCCGTAATGCTCGAGCTTAGCAAAAAGTATTTTATTATTTAGAGTATCAAACGCTTTACTGAAGTCAATAAAAATACCGAGAGTAAGACGTTGTAATTCAAAGCTGTTCAAAATATATTCTTTTTGGGGAAGCAAGGCATGTTCCGTTGATCTATTTTTATTAAGCCCATACTGGCAATCAGATATTACAGAATGCTTTAAGAAAAAATTATTGAGGTGGCAATGAATTATACGTTCTAACGCTTTAGAAAAAAACGGAAGTATAGATATTGGTCTATAGTTACCAAAGTCGTTCTTATTTCCTTTTTTATAAATTACGGCTACTCTAGCTAGCTGCATAGCTGTTGGAAAGTGTCCCGTCATAAGCGCTGTATTATAAATATGTGTCAGACATGGTGTAATTATTTGCAAAACATATTTTACTGGGCGACTTTGTATATTATGGGAGTCAAGGCTATTCGTATCTTTTAGACCTTTGCAAATTGAAAAAACCTCAAGCTCGTCAGTCGGTTCAAAAAATACTGATTCCGCCAACCTATTACTTAGAAAATCAAAAATGTCGGTATTGTAGTGAACTGTCACCTACAGTCGAAAAAAAGTAATTGAATGATGTAGCGAGATCTGAACCCGATAGCTCAGTTCCATTAACCGTTAAGCTTGCGATCACTTGGGTATTAGTATGTCTATTTAGGAGCAGATTTAGGACGCCTCCATTTTTCCTTGAGATTACTAGAAAAAGGATGACCAAACAAATTATTATATTACGTGTTCCTCGCCGATTTGATTTCTCTGTTTAGTCGGTTGCGTAAGGACTTATATTCTGCTAGCACAGTAGGATTTTTGTTTTTAATAAACGTTGCAAATAATTTGTATTTCTTCTTAACGAGTCTAATTAAACGTCTAGTCATCCATGGTTTACGCGCACTTTTGCATGATTTTATTTCTACAGTGGGAAAACAGTCATTATATACAGATGTGAAGAGCTCTAGAAATTTGTTAAACGCATCATCTGCAGCGGTCTCGTTGTAAATAGGGCTCCAATCCACCAAGGAAATACGGTTCCTTAATAGGTCGAGTCTTTCTTGAGATATTAGCTGACGTCTCATTTTAGCGATATCGTTCGAACGAATTGTTTTTTCTATGCGCAAGAAAACAGGTAAGTGATCGCTAATATCGGCGGCAATGCGACCAGAAAAAAATGCGTTGTTATTATTAGTAATAATTAAATCTAAAATAGAAGCGGAAGAAGCTGTAATGCGCGTTGGACTATTAATAACATTTTGAAAACCCGTTGAGTGAAGTGTGAGTAACATTTGCCGACATGTGTTATTTTTTTTTTTAGTATTGACCTTTGAAGTTTTCTGCGTGTGAATGCTTTATGCACTTTTCCACCATTTTAATTATATATATATATATATATATATATATATATATATATATATATATATATATATATATATATATATATATCAAACAAGATTCGGAACACGAGACTCTGTTTCAGATTCCTAGAATGTGCAAGTGTCACGGGCCTTCGAGTGTGGGCGTGCGGGTGCGAGGACGACGCCAGTGAAAAAGCGGCGTTCGAGCAGATCTGAACGTGGGACCACGTCGGAGGCAGCTGGGCTTAGAGGGGAAAGGCCGCTGGGCGACGAACTCGCGATTATTAGGACTCCCCCATGGCGTGACCTCCGGCTGGAGCCAATCTGTCGACCCCGCAAGACCAAGGCGGCACCGTACCCCCGAACGCGGCGCGCTTAACACCGACGCCGCTCCACAGCAAGTGTGGAGGACTGAAGGCTCGCCTGACGGCTCGTCGGCAGCTTGT
Source organism: Ixodes persulcatus (assembly GCA_013358835.2). Taxonomy (NCBI): domain Eukaryota; kingdom Metazoa; phylum Arthropoda; class Arachnida; order Ixodida; family Ixodidae; genus Ixodes; species Ixodes persulcatus. The sequence goes on along the minus strand of JABSTQ010011181.1, from coordinate 398,369 downwards.
CGCTCCAGCACCTAGCACCAACGAACTGATGTTTAAGTGAACTTGGAAGTTTTAATTCTTTTCGTGAAGCAATTCTAAATGTTGTACGGCTTTTCATTTTTAACACCCGTCGTAAGGCGCCCGCATTATTTTTGTAACCTTCACAAGGAAGTGCAAGCTCTGTTTGTAAATTCCTTCTGTCAATGCACCGAGAGATTGAGGGTGAGGAGGAATCAAGATAGCGCGGGGACGTCAAAACGCCGAGGTCTGGTTGAAATGTTTTTTAGGAAAACCTCAATCTCGTCTCTTCCTCTCTCTCTCTCTCTCTCTCTCAGTTTCTCGGCACGTAGAGTGTCATTTTTGTGTTTCAGACAAACTCGTTCTTCTTAATTACGAGAACCACATCCCCAAAGTACAGGGAGTTACCAATAAACGAGAATCGCGTTTTTGGTCCCGGGTAAATAAACTATGCATCGCAGAAAGATCAAAGTCCATGAGAATGTGAAGCTAGCGTTTCGGATAGAACGCGAACATTTTAGGACATGACGTTAACTGTATAAAAAATGATTGAGAAAAAACGAAATTTTTCTACGAACCGACGTTTACTTAAGCCAAATGTCGTTAAAATAGAGCTTCGCATTGTGGACGCGTTTGAAATTTATATAATCGAAGCACCTCTCAGCGAAAAAAAAAAGAAAAGAAAAAAAAGAAGGATATTAAAGGGGCCCTGCAATGACTTTTTTACTGGTTTTTAATTTGCACCGAACCTGAGCGCACTGAACGTAGTAACTTAATGAAACTTTTCTTTTCTCAAATTTCGCTTTATATTAAAAGTTATAGGCAAACTAGAATTACAAAAACAAGCAAAAAATAACCTCCTTCATGACGTCGTAGGTCCTGGCTTGAGTGGCCGTGAACTAGAGGAAGGGCAGTGGGCTCATCGAGCGTTCACGGCTGCCGCACTCCGTGTCGACGGCTCGAGAGGGCGCCACTAAAGCATGTTTTGGATAAGCTGTATGAAGCGGGCGGCCAGGGCGGCTCGCATTGCATTTGCTGCGCGATTAAAGACTAATTCGGCATAACACTTCATTGGCAACAAACGACAGCAAACACGGGGTAAAGATCAGTTCAGAGCGGGAGACACTTCGCGCTGCCATGCCGCCAAATGGCCAAATCGCCAACCAAGCTTGCGCCGAAGGCCTTCGGAACGATCGGAAGCGGTCGGATGCCCGAGCCGGTATACGATCGCAGCGCCGCCGCGTACACCCGGTATTTTTCTACGCTCGCCGTTTGTCGGGGCCTCATCCCACTAGCCCTTTCTAGTATGCGCCGTTTTTTCCGCCGCTTAGTGGCGGGTACGTCGACGGATCATTTCTTGCTTCCGTACTTTACAAACTGCATTTGTTTCTTTTCTGATCTAAAATACTGAACAAAAACTAGTTTCATACATAATTGAAACGGTTCGCGACACTTATATTTTGTATCTCGACTAAAAAAAAGCTTTTAGCAGGCTCTGACCAGTAGTAAGCCCAGGACCAAAGACGTCACGTTTCGCGCGCTTTCGGCAACGTGGGTCGCCCTCGTAGGTGGAGGAGGTTTCCGCGTCGTCCGGTTAAAATATGACGCACTGATATTTAGTTACTCTCTCCATGCCCGCTGGCTTTCCCGAACCCCAAGAGACGTGGAAACTGCAAAAAATGCAGACGCTTAAATATGATTGCAGGGCCCCTTTAAGTTTTTTTTTTTTTTCTTGCTATGAGAGTTTTGTTTCGTTTTGGTTTTACTAATATAAGTGCTACAGGCGGCCAGAGTTCCATTTCTTGTTTCGACGATGTTAAGCTTAGGTGGACGTCCACTCAGATACACTTCATTTTTCTCAATTATCTTTTGATCCAGGGAACGTCGTGTTCTCAAACTTTGGCGTCTATCCCAACCGCTAGCGTCACATTCTCAAGGAGTTTGAGCATTCTGTGATCCATAGTTTATTTACCTGGGCTTAAAAACACGGTTCTTGTTTTTCGGAAACAACCTCTATTTTATTTATGACATCCAACCAAGAAGACCATCGCAGTGGTACAATAAATTCAAGTTATCAAGAAAGAAATTGCAGAGAAAATGGAAGCGAGCTGGTGAACTTTCAACATTGTAAAACCAGAGATTTATGACACAAAAAGGAGACAAAAATGAGACAATACAGACACACGTATCAAGGGACAATACCGACCTGTGTCTGTATCGTCCCCGTTTTGTCTTCTTTTTTTTTTGTCCAAAGTCTCGGGTTTTACAGTGTTGTTATCAAGAAAGTCGGCAATATGTAAATTAGGCTGATATAAAGTTTCTGAAGTTAATAAAGAATAAAATAAAATCAATTTTTTTTATCATAATATCAACTTAGGTAATAATATAATTTGGATAACTATTAGCCCTAAGTAACCAAAAGATTTACAGTCATGACAATTAAAAAGAATTAAAATATATTGCATCAGTAGTAACTCGAAGTATTCATAAGGGTAATCATAATGTGACGACCTGATAATAGATTATCGTAGCTAGTAAATTATCAGCTCAAAGTAATCAAAAAGGTGATCATGAGGTCACTTAGACCGAATAAAACTTCATTGTGGATATCGTGCATCAAAGAAATCAAAAGAGGGAACATAATGGTAACTGATATCAAAATATCGCTTATTTTTATAAAAACTCATATTAATAAAACGAGTAAAAAATGTATCCATTGAACCAATATAAAATTAGATGGGTCACTAGTAACTATAAGTAATCACTCTGTCATTCATGCTTACACAAACTCAGTTGTGTGACTAATATAGGGGGGAAAATAAAATGTGCCCACTAAGTATATTGAGTTTATTTAAACCTATTTGGATGTAGTAACACCGAACAAGCAAACGAAAAATAAGAAAGTAAGTTGAAGATATATGAAATAACACTTGACATTATTAATTCAAAGTAATCAACTGAGTAGTGAATAGTTTGCGTTTATAAAGTTATTTGCCCCAATATGTATATTCACAAAATGAACAGAAGGTGGGATGAGTTTCAACGAAGTTATTTCTGTCGATAATTTCTTGAAGTGATTGCGGGAGTAAAAAAGATTAACTTTTGTCATTTAGATTTTCATTAATAGCTGAAGCAATACAAGTGCAAATAATACGTCACCTAAGCTTGCAAAATAAATTCTGCTGTTTCAATAAGAGCGTGAAGTGATCAAAACAGTAATCACAAAATGAACTTTTATTTATATTATCTGGTTTATATCAACAATAAGTCGAAGTAATACGCAAAAGTAGAAAAAAAGTCCCCTCAGCTAACTTATTAGCAAGTACGTCACTGATACCTCAAAGTTACAAAAATAGTAATCAACGTGTCAATTAAGCCTCGTCAATCGAACCATTAATACCGCCAAGAAATAGAAATTGTGATCAATATATCAGTTGTCTTCAACAAAATTTAACTGTATAAACAATCACTCTTATTTATTACAAATGAAAGCGAAACGCGGCCTTTGAATACGTATAAGTTTATGTATATGTTGTGAAAAAAAAAGAGAGAAAAAATATACTGACTTTAAGAGAAAATTGGGTAGAGATGTTATTATATTATACGGCTTCTGAATTAAAGTGGATGAAACCTTAATTAGATACACATGCGTTTAAATTAAAACGAGCGAAAAGAAAACAAAAGAACAGATCTCTTGTTCTTCAAGCATAAACGTTGTATAAAAAAAAAATACAAAGGCACGGTGAAAGAATTGTACAACCAACATTTCACACGTCAATATTTTTCTAGCAAATGAGAGGTGCAATCGTGCTGTAAGCACTGGGTTGGGCTTAGCGGGCCGTGACGTCCACCTTTTCCCCTACATTGAATCTGACGGCGTAAATATTGCCCAAACAAAATGTGGATTTTTTCTTTGCTAAATGTGTGTTTTATTGAGGCGAGGACGTTTGAATAGGGCAGAACCCGACCGAAATAATAACTCAGTCGCAGACTGCCTCGCGCATCGACGCGATCTCATCTAAGCACCCTGGTGCCGCTTGGTCGACTACGTTAGGCTTAGGGTACGTCTCCTCCGTGCTTGCAGTCTGCTTCATCTGCCCTCGTTCACGGCAGGTTTTCGATACAATCGGAGCACCAAAAGAGGTTTCAGTGCGAATGCGCATTTTCTTCACGGCGGAGGGAAGCAAACACTTTCTGGAGCAAGACTTGTTCGGTCTTTCTCAACTCGGTATGCTGGCCACGCCTGATACTCTCGCTTAACAAAGCTGCGCACGCGATGACGAGTCGCTCCAGACGACGCTCCCAGCGCGGTGTTGGGTAACACGTGCCGAACAGGCAAGTAAGTGTTAGGCTCCAAATCTCACCAGTTTGACATCAATTTCGTTTCACGCCTTCATGTAATATATGGGGCAAACAACCGCGTTGCGAAGGTAATGCTATGGCAACGCGGTTGTTTGCCTCCAAGAAAGTTGAAATAGAGTTATTTAATCATTAGAAAAATTATTCGAGGCTGTGGAAAAGATGAGGAACTCAGTAGGAAAACAATTGTCAGGAAAAGAATTGTCTTATTGGCCGAGAGACTCAGGAGACATTTCGTGGCGACGCCTTGACCGCGTTGCCATGACAATGTCATGGCCACTCGGTTCTTTTGTTTTGTTGCTGTTCAGTGGCCATGACATCAAAGTCAACCTAATAACTTGGTGGTAAACGTATCCTAACTGTATTAAGGTGGTGATGCAGGCGAGTTGGTTGATAACTAAATCGAAAAATAGCGGAAAAACAGAAAGACGAGTACAAGAAGTGCATTGGGCGAGCGGTGACTGACAACTGAACATTTATTGAAGAAACACATAAAACCAGCTTCAATAAACTGAAAATGTATTGAAGAAAAGCATAAAACCAGTCAGTTGTCCAGTAAGCTCTCGTCCCCTCCACCTTTAGTCGTCTTTGTGTTTTCGCGCTGTATTTCGATTTAGTTGTGACTCAACTCGCCTGCACCGCCACCATAATACAGTTCATTTCTTCTACTCCGGGCCGGGTTATGGCTTTTACTAGCAAAAGCAGCCAAGACACCGTGTGTGTCAAACTCATCGCCGTTACGTCGTATCGCGCTCGCTATCTCTCTTTATGCATTAGGAACGACTGGGTGCCAATCGAAGTTGAAGGTCTTTTCAGCTGCCTCCGCCCTTAGAATGGTCATGTCAAGCGTATCTGTAGTATTTTCAGGTGGAAGAGCTGGAGGTAAGTACGCCTTATTCAGGACTGTCTAATTGTACCTTGTTTCGGCGACGGTAGAGCCATGAGGTCACCGGAAGCACGGGTAACACTTTCAGCTGGTGGACCAGATTACGAAATATTTCTGGCAACGCGTTAGATTAGGATTACGCAAACAAGCTCATATCTTAATAAAGGCCATAATGCAAACCCTAAAACATTGTCTCACGCTTATTAATGATCGTTTTTAATACACAAGTGACTACTTTTGACATCCTTCAGTGACGTAAGATGTTTAACTGTCCCTGAAGTTCGTTAAGGTGTTAAAGCATAGAGTCACTCCGGATACTCCGCTCGTTTAAAAATCCCCGCAGGGGGCGGCTACACCTTAGGTGTTAGGTGCTTGGTGAGTAGCGCCACCACGGACCCCAGCCACGTGGGCCACCATACCCGCACGCAGGGGGCACCTGCTTTGGTAGGTGCTTGGTGAGTGGCACCACCGCGAACCCCGAGCTATGTGGGTTTACCCACCCACGCCCGGCTGTGCGTGGCTTCACCCGTGTCCGGGGAAAAGGGGACCCTGGTGGTTGAGCTGAGCCCGGGGTTTGTTTGGACCCTTCGGTGCCCCCCGGGCGAAGCAATACACCGCTTCGGCCCCTGCTTCTCGTAGACGGGTGTCCTGGCTTGGCCCGACCAGGATGATTCAGTCAGTCGCCTCCTCTACCCTCTTCTTCCTTCTTTCACTTTTCCTCCCACCTCTTTATCTTTTCTTCTACACTCTTTTCCTTCCTTTTTCAACTTCTTAGGCGGCAAGGGCCAACTTTGAGTGGAAACAGGACCTGTCCCTGCAACCACACTAGGGTATAGCGCCCGTGCAGCACTGGTAGCGTAATTGTGTCAGCCAAGCCCTTCTTGTTATGGCACATTACCTACCCCCTTGTTGGGCTCCGTGGTGGGCGGTGCACCCGCGCACTGAACTTTCCTTCCCATCTGTATGGGTACCAAGCAAAACAAAACCTCTGATCGGTTCCGGAAAGGGGTCCGCAACGAAGAAAATTTCCCTCTTTTGGAGTCACGAAAACAACACTGACTATATCAACAAATATTTTGTAGTTCATGCTGAAGACGCATCCAAGCCACTGTCTAAGATGTCACCTTTCCGTTTTGCAAAGGTGCTGAAAGGTCTGTTAGGCGAAACGTTTAACTGCAAAAAAGATGTTTACTGGTGACCTCTTAGTAGAAGTATTCGAAAAAAAACAGGCAGTGGCTTCGCACTGCCTTAACCATATTCAGGAAAACAAAGGTAACGGTTTCTGCTCCCCGGACATTGAACACCGTTTGTGGTGTTATTTCAGAGGATGACCTGATGGACTGTCCTGTGGAAGAAATTCTTGAAGGTATGCATGGCCAGGCCGTTGTCGCTGCCAAACGTATCACCATCCGAAGGGATGGAAAGGAAATCCCTACAAAGCACATCATCCTCACCTTTGAACTAAATAGCATACCATCCTCTGTTAAAGCAGGATATTTAAATTGCAAGGTCCGCCCTTATGTGCCAAACTCTATCCGCTGCTTCTGTTGCCAGCGGTTTGGGCACGGCTCGCGTTCCTGCCGTGGTCGTGAGACATGTGCTTAATGTGGGCGCAGCGAGCATACCGCTGATGATTGCCACGAAGACCCCAAGTGTGTTAACTGTAAAGGGAATCACTCGGCATATTCCAGATCTTGTGATCATTTCACGAAAGAAAAAGAAATTCTAACCCTGAAAGTTACAGAGGGTATTTCCTACCCCGAAGCGAAGCGACGCCTCTCTGGGTTTCAGAGAGGCTCGTTTGTCGAGGCGGTGCGCACGGGACCTGCACCGCCTACGGCAACTGTGGGAACGCAAGTGCCCTTCTCGGAGCTTGCGCAACCGCTTAAGTCCCCAGGTTCCAGGTTGGGACTCCAACACCCTGGGCGTTCCATCTCAGCTGCAAAGGCAGCTGCTGCACCGAGCCATAGTAAAGGCTCTGGTGCACCAGCAAAGGAGATGGAGGCCACCCCGTCGCAGATGGAGACCACCTCCTCTCGGGGTGGGTCGCAGAACCCACCAAAGAAAGGTGGACATGCACCGAGCCGTACGAAAGGCTTGGAGGCATCAGTAGAGGAAATGGAGGTTACCCCGTCACAGACGGAAGGTGCCTCCTCTCAAGGGGGGCCTCAAAACCCAGCCAGGAGAAGTGATCATAAAAATACAATAACTAGAATCACTGGCCCATAATTCACAATTCTTTTGTTTTTGGTTTTTATGGTCAGGGGTCTTATGCAATGGAATTGCAGAGGGCTTTTTCAGAATTCAGATGATGTAAATTTTCTCCTGCAGAAACACGAGCCAGTAGCACCCTGACTTCAGGAGACAAACTTAAAACCATCAAATACCATTTTTGTAAGTCCTTTCAACTTTTCACAAGGACCGTTTAACCTCCTCTTGCTCTTCAGGAGGAGTTGCCATTGTTGTAAAGAGCGATGTCGCAGCCTGTGAAGTAACTCGAGCCACCCCTCTAGAGGCTGTTGCAGCACGTATTTTACTTGATCGGTTGGTTACTGTTTGCTCATTGTACATACCACCTTCATTTGCCTTATCAGCAGGAGATCTTGAACAGCTGGCTGATCAATTGCCAGAACCCTTTTTTATATTTGGGGATTTTAATGCACACAACCCACTTTGGGGGAGTCGACGGTTTGACAGTCGAGGAAAAGTGATTGCACGTTTCGTCTCATCAAGGGAACTTTGTGTGCTTAACACTGGTGAACCAACATAATTCAGCATATCTCACCGATCCTTTTCCTGTATCGATCTTTCCATTTCCCCGGATATATTTACCTTTTTTCAGTGGAATGTGATTGATAACCCATATGGCAGTGATCACTTTCCAGTTCACCTGACCCCAACGCAACGCCTGCCGAGATTGCCCTCGCGTCCTCCCCGGTGGAGGCTAGAAACCGCAAACTGGGAGCTTTTTCAAAAGACTGCTGTGTTCTCCCATGACCTCCTTGACACGCTTTCTGTCGATGAAGTCAATGACCACATCACAACAATCTTAATAGAGGCAGCGCGGGTTTCGATTTCCCAAACGACAGGCTATTTGCCTAAACATCCTAAGCCTTGGTGGAACGATGCATGTTGCGAAGCAAACAAAACACACAATAAATTCTGGGGAATTCTGCGTCGATTTTCAACAGCTCTAAATGTCTTGTCTTTTAAGCAGAAGCGTGCTTTCACACGCTATGTCCGAAATCGGGCAAAAAAGTCCTGGATTGGCTATACCTCCTCCATCAAAAGTTCCACACGTGTCGAGGTCGTCTGGGACAGAATCAGGAAAATAGACGGGGACTACCGTAAGTATTCAATTCCCTTAATTTCGTCACCAGACGGTGATACCCCCTCCTCGCTGGAAGAGCAGGCTAATATTCTGGGCAGGCATTTTGAAAGAATATCAAAATGTGGAAATACAGCACAGACTTCTTAAGTCACAAGGCAAGGGCAGAGAAGGTTAGGCTTGTTACTGCTGGCAGCAATAATGAAGAATACAATCAATTTGTTTTACACTTGCTGAGCTACGTTATGATCTTGCACCATCAAAGCCTTCAGCCCCAGGTTCCGATATAGTTCATTACAGCATGCTAACCCATCTCGCTAAATCATCATTTGATTTTCTCCTTAAATTGTTTAATCGCGTATGGAGAGAAGGGTGGCAACCCAATGAGTGGAAAAAAGCCATTATAGTCTCCTTTTTGAAACCAGGAAAAGGACAGATCTAATGCCTCTAGTTACCGCCCTATTGCGTTGACTATTTGTCTGGGAAAGACTTTTGAAAGACTTGTAAACAACAAGCTCATTTTTATTTTAGAAAGCAACAGTCTTTTAAGTCGTTTTCAATGTGGTTTTTGTGCTTCAAGGTCTACAACTGATCACCTTGTCCGCCTTGAAACTGGTATCAGCGAAGCTTTTGTTAACAGACAGTTTTACATTTCTGTGTTTTTTGATCTCGGAAAGGCTTACGATACCACCTGGGGGTATGGCATTTTACAGGATCTTGTGCATGTTGATATACGGGGAAGAATGTTCAACTGTATTGCCAACTTTTTAAGAGATAGAACCTCCCAAGTGCGTTTAGGAACTCCACTTTTTGCTTCTTTTGTTCAGGAGAATGGTGTCCCCCAGGGCTGTGTTCTCAGTGTGACATTGTTTCTCTTGAAAATCAATTCTTTGTCACAGGTGATACCACCAAATGTTATGCCCTCGTTATATGTCGCCGACGTGCAGATCTCGTTTGCGCCTTGCAATCTCTCCATTTGCGAGCGCCAATTCCAAATGACTATCAATAGAATGACAAAGTGGGCCGATCAAAACGGGTTCATGTTTTCGACAGAAAAGACTGTTGTTGTCTGCTTCTCCCAGAGAAGAGGCCTATTTCCGAACCCCTCGCTGAATTTGGCAGGGGCAGTGCTGCCAGTTAGAGCCGAACATAGCTTTGTCGGCGTCACCTTCGATAAAAAGCTCACTTTTGGCTCACATATTAAGTCGCTCCGATTGAGATGCCAGAAAAAGCTAAATATTATGAGAGTTCTTTCGCACAAGTCCTGGGGTGCAGATCGGGTCTGTCTTTTGCGCATTTACAGAGCAGTTGTACGCTCAACTTTAAACTATGGGTGTATCGTGTATGGGTCAGCCAAAGCAACAACTCTCAAGACGTTGGACCCCATCCACCACCAGGGTATTCGGCTTGCAACGGGGGCATTTCGCACATCACCGGTGCCTAGTCTATATGCAGAAGCAAATTAATGGTCTCTTGAGAGGCGCAGGCTGTTTCTGAGTTTTCAGTACTCTTTACGAATTCGCTCTTCGCCAAACAATCCTGTCCACTCCATCATACAAAATATACAATATGAACGCACCTTTCAGAATAAACCATCTATCACAAAACCTTTTGCTTTACGAATAAAAACACTGACTGAACAACATAGCTTTGAAGCACCTGGTCCTTTTGTTAAACTCCACCAACCACTGGCCCCTTGGAAGAACAACAATATAAACTGCAATCTCTCCTTGACCAAATATCAAAAGAAAGTAGTGTCTGCAGATGTGATAAGACAAGAATTTCTGGAAATTCATGCCAGTTATGAAACTTGCCGTAGTTTGTTTGCAGATGGCACAAAGACTTCAGATTATGTTGAATGTGCTTTTGTTTCGGAGTCCATTCAGTGTGTTCGAAGAATAAATACAGATACCACAGTGTTCACAGCCGCGCTCTATGGTTAAATAATGGCAGTTGAGCACATTGTGAAGCATAAATTTCTTAAAACGGTAGTTTTCTCCGCCTCGCTTAGTGCATTAAGAGCCCTTAAATCCGTAGGAAGGAAAAAAAACCTCTTTTAACAGATTTACACCGACGAGTGCTTAAAGCACTGGAGCGGAAACTAGCCATTGAGTTCTGCTGGGTACCCAGCCACATGGGCATATCTGGTAATGAAGAGGCTGATTGGGCTGCCGCAACGTCGGCTGATCGCAGTGTTGACATTTTTGCAATACCAGCTGCTGATTATAGAGCAAAATTCCGAAGGCAGATAACAAATAGCTGGCAAGAGGAATGGGACACTGACACTCAAAATAAACTTCACGTCATCAAAAGCACTCTAACTGAATGGAAAAGTTGCAGGCATCGTGAGCGTTTTTACAAGGTTGTTTTGTGTCGATTGCAAATAGGACAAACGCATCTCACTTATGGACATCTTCTAAGGGGGGAAGAGGCACCCGAGTCTGATTCCTGCGCTGAACCCCTAACTATTCTACATATTCTCTTAGTCTGCCCAAAATATGAGTGTGAACGTCAGAAATATTTTGCATTGTTTTATCATGAGCTTGTACCATTTCATCTGATGCTTTTGCTTGGGGAAGAACCTCTCATACGACATACACAGGTTTATGAGCTCTTGAAGGATATTGGCCTTATACACCGTCTCTAAATTTTTGTGCTGCTTTACGAGAGCTGATTTTGTTATCAACCTATCCTTTCCATTTCTTTTGTCGTAGTTCTGGCGCACTATGGCCTTTGTTGCTGAGTCGCCAAAAAACCCCAATTTCATTCACTCGTATAAAAATTTCTTAGAAACGCCATTATAATAGTAATATATGGTTATACGAAAAAATTGGTACATTTTAGAGCGGCATTGTGTACCGAAGCACGTGTTATGTAAGTGGTTCAAGCATCTCATATGCAAATTTGTATGCAATATTGTCCAGTGTTCTCTGAACGACCTTGTTAACAACTTGAATTCTTCCGGCTGGAAACGATCGCGTTCCACGCGGCGGCGTGTGTTTCCAGAACACCTCCAATTGGATACATTTCGTTTCCTGTGCATTAATAAGACAGATAGGAAACGCCAGAAAGCCAAGGTGGAGTGGTGTAGAGGTTAGCACACCCGACCGGACATTGGGAGGCCCAGAGTTCAAATCCTGGCTCCGCCAATTTTTGGCTTTCGGCGGGTTCCTGAAAACTTTGATTCTTTGATTCATTAGATTAAGTACGGTTCATTCATCTGCATATGTTTGTTTATATATATATATATATATATAAGTGCCGCCATAGTCACTGTAAGTCTCTAATTCGCTTTACTGGGTAGACGACAGCCGTTGGTGATTTAAGGCCTATTATAGACCCGGGTTGAGGCAGGGACGTAGCACGTCAATTCAGCTTGCAAATGTCGGAAAGGGCCCGTCTTCCAAGCCATTTAGAAACCCACTCCTCCACAGGTGGACAGGGTGTAACGTATATAGATTTGGAGTGACGCAGGTTTGATAAGTGCAGCCGTAGTAATATTGTCACCGAAGAGGGAAGAATGGGATTTTTTAAACTTTTTAAATCAAATTTAGGGTAAGGGAGAGCGAATCGCCCCGTTGACCTAATAGGTTAAGGCGCCGCCCCGGATAGGCGAAGGTTGCGGGTTCGGTCCCCACTCCTGTCCCAATTTTTTTACCAGATCTCTTTCACGTTTCCTTCCACTAACTTTGATCTAATTAATTTATTAATGACTCTCTCCCCTCCTCCTCTAATATATATATATATATATATATATATATATATATATATATATATATATTAAACAGGTGTTACATTTTGTTTTCAACTTAGTTATCACAAAATATTTCTTAAAGGATGCACCAATACGGTTTGTGCAGGTGAGTTATACGGATAGGGGGACATTATGTGGGTGGCTAATCTTTGCGGTAACTCAGATAATTAACTGAACTTCCTTAAATACCTTTTAAAGTAGTAAAATAATCGTATGGTTTCAATTAGAAACATGTAGAGCATAATCCAATGCCACTATTAGCCCCGTGCGCGACCGAAAGCGTCGCTGTGGTCGGCCTTCCACGATTGGCCGAAAGCTGACTATGACGTCGGAAAGGGGATTTATCATCGACGGAAATAAGAGGAATGAAAGAACTTTAATTTTGACGGTGTTGGCAGTGTTCCTTTGAGAGCGCAATGATTTCAAGCTTCCACCATGCTAATAACAAACACCATCGAACTTGTTGTTTGCAAGGTAATGACGTCATAAGGGGGAACCACAGGAGGGCGCCACCAAAACATCTCGCCGCTAATATTAGCCAGTTTTAAAAATACTTGAAGTTCGTGGGAAACTTGGGGGCGCACCAAAGTTACCACACGTGCCACAGGCGCAAAGCTAGCAGCGGTTGAACGCGATGATAATCTAATCATCCGCGTTTTGCCACTCCTAGCTTTGTCCACGTTGTTGCGCACACAAAGATTATGATTTCGTGCTCAATCATTGGCCCTCTATCACGCTCGTCGAGCCTTTTTCATGCGTGGCAATATTTTAGAGCAATTAGCAAAATATGACCCGCACCATTACTGCGTCAATTGGCATGGAAACACACAATGAGAAAACCCTAGAGGCTATTAAATTCTATCTGCATTTCTTTGGGCACGCATGAATACTCAGGAAGGGTAAGCTGGTTTGTCGCCACCCACTGCTGGACACCTAGACATCCACTCTCCAGATATTCCTTCCATCGCCTTTTTCTCGCCCCGATAGACGTTCATCATGCACGGGCTTTGGGCTCCGCGGTATTGTGCTGTGCGCACAGCTGCCAACTTCCGGCAGCAGTGGCGTCCGCCGACAGTCTTTCGTGAACTCATGGTCCTTGGAGGGGAAGGAAGTGGGGAGAGTGGGAGGTAACTAAGGAGGCAACGCAAGACATACTAATATAAGACTAACTACTCTAAGAACTGCGTGATTTCCTATATCATGAAAAAGGCTGTGCAGCACTGGTTGTAAAAATGCCGCCTTGGAGGTGACGTCATGCGGCGAAACCCCTATACCTGCTATACCTGAAACATGCTATTTCAATTTAAGAGAAGGTTTGTTGTCATTTTCCTCTGGGGCATATGTTACTCGATGTTTTGCAACTGCAACTTCCAGTCAATGTATCCAGTTAAGTTTTTTTTTTTTTTTAAACATAAAAAATGTTTTGTTCAATGGACGTGCAATTTCGCCACATTAAGAGAAATGGGCTTCGTTTCTGCGTTAAAACCAAAACTACAATGACGGATTCGCGAATACCTCTTACAGAGTAAAATGCATTTAAATATCATTTTTTTATTTGATTTCAGTCGTGTTATATAAGGTATTTTGTTGGTAAATCATTTGTGCATGTGCTTCTAAGACGTGTAATCCCGTCCTGTTCAAAATGATAAGCAGAACACATTTTATGTCTGGGGACTTTGCAAAAATGCCTCTGATGCTAGATTGATCACCTGCCGAGCGGTTTTCTTTTTTAGATTGAAAACATTATTTCCGAGAGATATAAGTGCAATTTCATGATAGGTAAATGAGATGAATTTACTTTTTCCGCCCGGTTAATTGAGGGCATTTGGGTCTGTGACATATTGTCTCGGATATACTCTACTTTTCTCACAAAACGTTTTAAGAATAACTCGCACAGGAAAGTGACGTGTTTTGACTAACCGAAATGTTTTCTTTCGTTTTTATTGAACGCCGGAATGCTTCATTTTTCCGTACCAATTAGCTGGTTACCATTTTTTAAAATTTGTTTCATTATTTTTTTCTATGCACGAATTGATTGGCATATATGTTTCGCCTTGAAATATTTATTTCCGCATTAACATTGTTCCTCATTGAATGCAATGAATGTATGAGGACGCACGGCCCTTAACATCTTTAGGCTATAGGGTCATGCGGCTTCGTTCATCACAAAACACTAGCGTATATATATATATATATATATATATATATATATATATATATATATATATATATATATATATATATATATATATAGGGTGTTTTTTTTTTAAGCTTAACAGATTTGTTTAAAAAAAGCCGTGAAAGTTACACTTATGCCGCATGTGGAGTTGAGTTATACGGCCAGGGGAACAGATTATAGGCGGCTAATCGTAACGATCAGTCGGCTAATTACTTAAAATTCGTTAATTAACTTTTTAATTAATGAAAATAGACATAAGGTTCCAATTAGAAATTTGCTCAACGTCGTCGAAAACCCCTAAATCTGTCATTTTCAGAAAGACTTTGAGCGCGTGAGAAGCGTAGTAGTGAACTGAAGTTACCGCTCGTGGAGCAGGTACAAAGCTAGAGATTGCGATAAGGCGCCCGCTCAATTTTTCCGTCTCTTATCTAGCCCCAGCCTTGTACCTGCTCCACGAGTGGTAACTTTAGTGCACTACTACGCTTCTCACGTGCTCAAAGTCTTCCTGAAAATGACTGATTTACGGGTTTTCGATGACGCTGAGCAAGTTTCTAATTGGAACCATATGTCTATTTTGTATTAATTAAAAAGTTAATTAACGAATTTTAATTAATTAGCCGACTGATCTGTACGATTAGCCCCCTATAATCTGTCCCCCTGGGCGTATAACTCACCTCCACAAGCTGCATAAGTGTAACTTTCACGGCTTTTTTTAAACAAATCTGTTAAGCTTAAAAAAAACACCGTGTATATATATATTTTTTTTTTTTCTTTTTTTTGGGGGGGCGACTAATATACATGTTTACACCAATCTACATTTTCAATTTCAAATGAAAGTACCCACATAGTTTGTTCGGTACAGGAAATACAATGCAGGGCCCATGGAATTATGACAAGTCTTTTTTCGACTTTTAATATTCTAGGAAAATAGATAAGTCAAAATGGGTAACCTCTTTCAGGTGTTCGTGTTGTGGGACCAGTTGTTGAGTTTGTCCTTGAGGCTTTTGCTAAGTTCGTCCCTGGGGCTGTTGTTGAGTTCTTCCCCGAGACTGTCAATGAATCTGCGGATCACAACATAGAGAACGAAGCCGCAGGTGCACACAATCTTCACGTGTAAAACCAAAGAGGACGGTGAGATGACAAATCAAACGTAATATTCAATAAATAAGAATCGTTTAAAACTTTTCATGCAAAAGCAAGTTTTTAGGCGTAAAGGGCACCAGTAAACCCCAGTCATTAACGTATAGGAACTTGCTATGTCAATAGATACAGGAGGTTCAGTGAGCTAGGCTATAAATACAGCACTCACCAAACAATACAAAACCATTTATCTTAAGATGCAACATTTGATTTAACCACGTCTCAATTAGAGTGGCAACGTTCGAAAACAATTTTTTTTTCAAAGCGAGCCGAATATTTTTAATTCGGCCGGCTCGAAAAAAACATTGTTTTCTTCCCAGACTAAATTTCCGCAACACACTATATAGCCATCTAGTAATTCCATTATTGTGCTACAAGTCAATTTGCTTTCCCAACTATTGGCTCAAGAGGCATAATTATTGAGGTAATCATACTCTTGCAAGCAAGTAAGGGCGGCATAAGGCACAACCACAAATCAGTATGTCGAGAGAGCCGGTACTTCGATCGTTCCAGCATCCCGAACATCGATCAAGTGCGAATGTCGTTTTTCCAGTAACGACCCGATGTCCGATGTCACTTAGCTTTCGTGAACTTTCCTTTCTTCCTTAGATATCGAAGTGCTGGATATTCAAATGTCAATAAACATTGTATTTCATTGCCGTCATTTTGTCGCAATCAGTCCCTGAAACAGTGAGTTGGGTTGGTTGCAACAAGAAACCGAACTTCAGAGCGAGTATTTTTTATATAAATAGTTGCAGTGACATATTCACAAAATTTGTAGTTGTGTTCAGCTTAGGAGCAATGAGCCCCGAATAGAGTAAAATGTAATATAAAAAATAACGTTTTTAAGACCCAAATTTCATTATTGTGACCTGAAACTTAGAATAAAAACAACTAGACGTTTATAATGCAATTCAATGCAAAGGTGCAAGTGAGCTGAAAAAGAATGACAAAAATAATCCCTGGAGAAGGGGAACAAGAGGGACAAAGGAAAAACACAAATCTTCAAACACAGCTAGGTGACTGGTGCGCGACCGAAAACCCGGAAGCCGGGACCTCCCGGGTTCCGGGTTCGATACCCGGACCAGGCGGATTTTTTCGGTCGCGCACCAGTCACCTAGCTGTGTTTGAAGATTTGTGTTTTTCCTTTGTCCCTCTTGTTCCCTTTCTCCAGGGATTATTTTCGTCATGTGGGTAACTTCTTGTCTTGCGTTCACACAGGAAGAAAAATTAAAAAAAAAAAACGGCAAGGATCAGGGTCATTTTTCGCCGAAGGTACCTAAGACCAGACTTGTACGTAATCCGTCACAAGTAACGAAATTAGTTGTAATCCCTTACATTTATCAGTAATTTAGTAACGGAATAATTACATATTTTCTCGAGTAATTTTAAAGTAATGCTCTTACATTTTTTAAGTAACGGATTTGATCTAATCCGCTACATTTTTTTCAGGACCACCTCCCCTCCCCCCTTCTAAAGAAAGGATTGTCCACTGTCACGCGAATGGACCTGCGCATAAGGAGGATTGGCACTCTTCACTTCCCCGAAGCTTTTATTTTTTTTTTTTTTGCAACACCATGCCCCTGAATTTAATTTTTTTAGACACTAACAACAATCTCAGAAAATCCAATCAAGCAATTCGACAAAAAAAAGAGGGGGGGGGGGGCACAAGTTATATTCGCTTTTTTTAGTCCCTTTGTTTGTTCTTTGCGATCGAAGACAGGTAGAGAAGGACACCAAGTGTTTGTGTGCCTCTTTGAGAAGCTCGAGGTGGTAAGTGTACAGACAAGAATTAACAATGTCCCTCTCGGTTATAGTGACTACGACCAATCTAATAACGTCACAACAGGAGAGAACGCTCCGTCTGCACTAAAATCCACTTAAAGGGATGCGATGATATGTGAATGTGTTATTGTCACATGCATCCTCGCTCGTTGCTGCACACTTATCATCTTCTCTTCGAAAACAGGATGTATTTTTTTCTGCTTCTTTCACCTTATTCGTCCGTGTTTTAAAAGCTACTTACTTTTTTGTAGTCCAACTTCTAGGGTTGGCCCACTTTATTTGTAAATTCCAGCCAGGTTATCTGCATCTCAGCCACCCGTTTTGTGAGCCAGCTTTTTGCGAGCACTTCGAGAATGTTTTTATTTATTTTTTTTCGATTACTTAGGTTTATATATTAAAAGCTTTTTCTTATTCCGCAACGCCTCAACCGAAGCTCGACCTGTTCAGAACCAAAGGAAAAAGAATATCGAGCCAAACCTTATTTATTATTTAATTATCACCTTACTGGTACAAACTATATGCTTACTTATTACCAGCTGAACGTTAGGAAAAGCGACGGAGAGAGAAAGAGACACACCGCTGGACTAGCAACCTTTTTAATAAACTTCCTTTTCCTTGACCTCATCCTAAAAAGGGTAGCTTCTTCTTCTTCAGTCAGAGCTCAGACAGAAACTTCCTTTTTTTCCCCCACGAACCGTGGAGTTTTCCTCTTCTTCGACTTTCGGATCTTGCAAAACCTCCTTCTTTTTGTCTTTTACACTTCCGGCGGTCTCAGCCTCGTTTCACTCGGTCGGATCGTGGAGTCAAAAAGTCACAACTTGGTTCATCCGAGGAGCCGCTCTCCTCAGATACATTTTTTCTTTGGGCAAGAGCGCGATGGAGGCAACACTCACGCATTCTCCCTCCCGATCCTCAATGGCCAGCGCCTCGAGGAGCTCCCTTCCAAGCTGCTTCCTGTGTTTTGCGATGACGGTAATGTTTGTGAAATCAGGAGCACATTTGCAGTCCCGACAGTGTGCCGAAAGGTGGCCCGACGACGTTAGTGCGGCCACAGACGCTGCATGTTCTCTGGTGCGGTCGTTTATGCACCGCCCTGTTTGCCCTATGTAGCTTTTGCCACATGACATAGGGATCTTGTAAACAACTCCATTTTCGCATGGGGCGTAGGGTGTTCGAGGCGCAGTGCTGCAGGTCGTCGTCCCGTTCTGGGCGGTGTTCTGGTTCACCCTACGGCACATGGCGTACGCCTTGTTGGGGGTGGAGCACAAAACGTGGATGCCTTGTCGGCCGGCGATCTTTTTTAACCGATGAGTAATGCCGTGAACATATGGGACCACTACGAAAGGCTTTGGCGGTTTCTTTTGCGTTGTTTGATTTTTCTCAGGATTTTGTCGGATTTGCTTGCAAAGCTTCTCACAAATCGGTACGAGAAGGGTACTCGAGTACCCAGAATCCTGGAGTCGACCCAGCTGTCTTTGAAAGCTGCGCCCCACCTTATGAGGGCAGGACTTCTGTAGCGCCGAGACTAGAGCTTTGGTGGCCAGCCCCCGTTTTACGTTTTTGGAATGCTCCGAGGTATTCGGAAGGAACCCCTTACATGAACGGGGTTCATAACTCCAGCATACGTGGGAAGGTTGAAACTCCAATGAGAGATCTAGAAACCGTATAGATTTGTTGACGGGAAGTTCACGGATTGGCTTTTACCCATGAACTTCCCGTCAACAAATCTATACGGTTTCTAGATCTCTCATTGGAGTTTCAACCTTCCCACGTATGCTGGAGTTATGAACCCCGTTCATGTAAGGGGTTCCTTCCGAATACCTCGGAGCATTCCAAAAACGTAAAACGGGGGCTGGCCACCAAAGCTCTAGTCTCGGCGCTACAGAAGTCCTGCCCTCATAAGGTGGGGCGCAGCTTTCAAAGACAGCTGGGTCGACTCCAGGATTCTGGGTACTCGAGTACCCTTCTCGTACCGATTTGGGAGAAGCTTTGCAAGCAAATCCGACAAAATCCTGAGAAAAATCAAACAACGCAAAAGAAACCGCCAAAGCCTTTCGTAGTGGTCCCATATGTTCACGGCATTACTCATCGGTTAAAAAAGATCGCCGGCCGACAAGGCATCCACGTTTTGTGCTCCGCCCCCAACAAGGCGTACGCCATGTGCCGTAAGGTGAACCAGAACACCGCCCAGAACGGGACGACGACCTGCAGCACTGCGCATCGAACACCCTACGCCCCATGCGAAAAAGGAGTTGTTTACAAGATCCCTATGTCATGTGGCAAAAGCTACATAGGGCAAACAGGGCGGTGCATAAACGACCGCACCAGAGAACATGCAGCGTCTGTGGCCGCACTAACGTCGTCGGGCCACCTTTCGGCACACTGTCGGGACTGCAAATGTGCTCCTGATTTCACAAACATTACCGTCATCGCAAAACACAGGAAGCAGCTTGGAAGGGAGCTCCTCGAGGCGCTGGCCATTGAGGATCGGGAGGGAGAATGCGTGAGTGTTGCCTCCATCGCGCTCTTGCCCAAAGAAAAAATGTATCTGAGGAGAGCGGCTCCTCGGATGAACCAAGTTGTGACTTTTTGACTCCACGATCCGACCGAGTGAAACGAGGCTGAGACCGCCGGAAGTGTAAAAGACAAAAAGAAGGAGGTTTTGCAAGATCCGAAAGTCGAAGAAGAGGAAAACTCCACGGTTCGTGGGGGAAAAAAGGAAGTTTCTGTCTGAGCTCTGACTGAAGAAGAAGAAGCTACCCTTTTTAGGATGAGGTCAAGGAAAAGGAAGTTTATTAAAAAGGTTGCTAGTCCAGCGGTGTGTCTCTTTCTCTCTCCGTCGCTTTTCCTAACGTTCAGCTGGTAATAAGTAAGCATGAATAACCAACCGGCTCAGCTACAGGCCATCACTACAAACTATATTGTGCTATTGCCTGGCAATATATGCCGGCATATTAAGATGAACATAAAACAATTCTTATTCTAGTTTTAGCTATATGCATGACAATTTCTACAGCTTCGCGATTTCGACAGTGGAGAATTTTAGTAGATCGGTCCGATGACTCTGATACTCCGCCGCTGCCTTTGCGTATGCATCATATCGTCATCGGGGGTATCGGAACGATCTACTAAAAAGAATAATAAAAACTTGAATAACCCTCTTTCGTTTGTTTCTTAATTGAGGACAATGTTGAAAGTAACGCCACGAAAGTAACTGATTACTTTTTGGGGTAACGGTAACTTAATTTTATGGGAGAGTAATTGTAATTGTAATTAATTACAATTTAGCCTCGAGTAATTGTAAATGTAATTCTTTACTATTTTTCAGTAACGTGTACAAGTCTGCCTAAGACATTAATAAAAGTCGAGTCTGGAAGCTCGCCGGAGCAGCGGAGAATTGCTTCGCAGCACTAAGAAAGCCAGTTCTTTCGGCTGGGTCATTCCATGACAAAGACGCGCCATTTTTTTCATGTCTGGGTTAAATACGAAAATTATTATTATAAAAAAGAAGCCTCTAAACTGAAAAAAAAGGTTTTTGTTGTTTGTTTTGTAAAAATAATATTATCTTTGCTGATATCGTGCTCTAAAGTTTTTGACTTCGCATGAAGCAGCTGTTAAGAAAAACATTGTGAAATAACAGTTTTTACAACACGCCTTTAGCTGGGCGCCTAATTAGTTAATAATAATAACTTTTATTTTCCATCAAATGATGTGGGGCCCAAAGGAAAAAAAGCTGCAGTAGGCAGCTTGACTGGTCCTCGGGCCCCTTACACGGGTCAGCAGCAAGCATGCAGAAACAATACAAAAAAAAGCAAAGTATACAGTGGAACCGTTGCAGATCTACGGTTGACATTTCTAAAAACCAAGGCTCACCCAAGTGCAAAACATAGACAGAAAACAAAACTCACGTACAGAAATATAAGCGCAGGTCCTTGAAAGTGAAACTATCAAAACAATATTATCAGTGCAAAGACTATTTAGCAAATGTGGGAGTGTGAAATTTAACATTTGATAGCCATAGTTTGTTTGTTGCGTGACCAACCTCCATTTCTCTGTGTTGCGGGTAGAATAATGTGGGGAACTTTCCCTTAACGACGCAAGTCTTTCCAGAAAACACAATCCCCTTATTTTTTCACTTTTAAAACATGTAGCGAGTCTGTACTGATATAATTTATAAATGGTAGTTATTTTACAAATCTTAAATAAATCGGCAGAATGAAAGTTATATGGCACATTACATATAGTCCTCTCAATATTTTTTTCTGCAGTAAAAACAGTTTTTCTATATTAGTCATTGTGGATGTGCCCCAAACTAAAAGACAATACGTTAAATTGGAATAGAATAGTGATTTATAGAGCAACAATTTAACGCTCGTTGGTAAAACAGATCGGTAGCGATTTACAATCCCAACTACCCGAGCAAGCTTTGGAACAATATAGTTTATATGATTATCCCAGCTCATTGTCTCACTAAAAAACACTCCAAGTGTTTTGAAACAATTAACGATTTCGATGGGAGACGAGTCAAAGCGGAGAACCTTCGATATAACTAGAGACTTATTTTTTGGTCGAAAAATGACTGGTTTCGTCTTATTAATATTAATTTTGAGTGAGTTGCTATCCCCCCAGCCTTTTATATTTAATAGAGTAAAGTTCGCCATATCAAAAAATTCGTCACAGGTATCGGCAGGAAAACAAATGGTGGCTTCATCTGCATAAATTACAAATTTTGCCTTAGTATTTAGGTTGATTATATCATTACTGTATAAATTAAAAGGAAATGGTCCCAATATGCTTCCTTGTGGAACCCCTGACGTAATGGATCTTACAGTGGAAAAGTGACCGTTTATGTTAACATATTGCTCACGATGTCGTAGGTATGATTTTAAAAGCTGTAGGCATGTCCACGAATGCCGTAAATTTCAAGCTTTTTGAATAATACTTCATGATTTAGACAGTCAAGGCTTTTGTAAAATCTAGGAACACTCCTAAAACTAATTTCTTATTTTCAAAATTTTCTAAAATAAATTCTTTTTGATTAAGTAGAGCTGTCTTTGTTAAGCAGTTTTTTCTGAAACCAAATTGCGAGGAAGTTATAAGGTCACATTTATTCGAGAATCTACTAAACGACGATAGAGGAGCTTTTCCATAACCTTCGAAAATACGGGCAATATAGAAATAGGTCTATAGTTGCCCAAGTCATTTTTTATCTCATTTTTTATTCAGTACAGACACCTTTGCTACTTGCATTCTTTTGGGAAACACACAAGACTCAAAAGAAAGATTAAAAATATAAGTTAACACGGGAGCAATTAGGTCAGCAACATACTTAATGTGGCGAATTTGTATTTCATCAGCGTCACAGCTACAGCTATTTTTTAAGTGCACAATCACATTTGTGATTTCTAAACTAGCAATCGGCTCTAAAAATATAGATTTACAGTTTCTCTGACAAATATATTTACAGGAGTCATTAGTATCGGCAATACTAGATATATTTACAAAATATTCATTAAACACATTTGCCAAATCCCGGCCGGTTATACTTACACCCTTATACTGCAATGTTTCAATATTGTTTGATACGGGAGACCCCTTAACCATCGAACCAAGATGTTTCCATATTACGTCAGTGCGACCGTTTGCCGACGAGAAAAGGGAAGAATGATAACATTTTTTTGGCATTACTTAGTTCCTTAGTTAAGCTGCTCCGATAAGACTTAAATTCCTTAAGAGCATCGGGGTTGCGTGTCTTGACGAACCGTTTATATAGTATATCCTTCTTACGAATTTTTTTGATCAAACTGGACGTCACCCACGGTTTACGAATCTTTTTTGATATTTTTACGGATTTATATGGAAAGTGATGTTTATACAGCTTAAGAAATTCTTCTAAAAATAAGTTATAGGCATCATCAACCGTTTCTGGCGCAAGCACCGTATTCCAATCTACAGCTGCAATGTTCCGTCTAAAAGCATCGAGGCTATTTTTATCAATACATTGAAAAATCGCAGGTTCGCATTTCGTTAGCTTTCGAGATATATTAAGCTCAACACACAAGAAAATGGGAAGATGGTCACTCAAGTCACAACTTATAACTCCACTGTTCAATCGATCTGTATGAAAATTAGTTATAAACAAATCTAAAATGGTTTTGGACTGTAAGGTTACTCTTGTTGGATTGACTATCGTGTTGACACATCCGTACATGCTAACTAAGCTCTCCATTTTCCTTTTAGAAACGCTGTCAAAAGACATATCAATATTAAAGTCACCCCCACAAATGACGTTATATTGATTTTCATTTGTGAACATCAAAAAAGACTCAAGAAATGCAAAAAAAAAAGATGACATGCAACCGTCCGGTGGGCGATAAAAAACCGCAAAACTATTTAATTACTACGTAAACACAATGCTTCGACATCTTCCGTGATAAGAAAATAATCACTTAGTAGTTCACATTCAATACCCTTTCTAATCAAGATGGCTAAACCTCCGCCTCGCTTTAAAGTGCGATTTAAAACATGCGTATCATTGGATGGTAAACTAAAAATATCTGAGTCATCTTTATACCAGATCTCGGTAAGCAGGTTCGCTGGGGTACTAACTGCAGATCTGAGTGACCACTTGCCCATCTTTTGTTTTCTTCCAAAAAGCAATTCACAACATAATTGCTCCATCACTATTAATGCAGTATTTTGTAGGAATATAAATCAAAATACTTTAGAATACTTCTACAGCCTCGTCTCCTTAGAAACATGGATTGACATATTAAATAAACCAAATCCAGGGAAAGCCTATGATTCTTTCATAACAAAATTACAAGAGTACTACGATAAAGCCTTTCCATTACTTGAAGTAAGAAAATACAAAAAATCAAGAAAACTTGGCTTACACGCGAACTCTACAAACGAATAGTAGCGCGCGATAAAATGTTTGCCAAATTTATCAAAACTAAGGATAAGAGTTTACTAAGTGACTATAAAACATTTAGAAACAAACTTGCACTGGATATTAAAAAAGCAAAAATCACATTTTATCAAAATAAGTTTTCAGAAATATATAGAGACCCTACTAAAATTTGGAACACTATGAAAAAATTAATGTCAATAAATCATGTTGCTATTCCAGAAGAGCTAGAAATTGACGGTTTCACATACGCCGGGAGCTTGTTGGCGAACAAGTTTAATGAATATTTTTGTCGTCTGGTGCCAGTGAATTGCCAGAAGAATTTTCGAATTATCATTGTACCGACCAGCCGCATATGACAAACTCAATTTTTCTTCATCCCACTGATGATTAATCCTGGGTTCAATCCCCACCCCTGCCCGTTTCGATCTGGATGAGCATCGTACCGGCGTGCGGTCGTGTATCACTTCTGCGTTGTGCACGTTAAAGACCCTAGGCTAGCGGTTGTACTGCACAGGCTAAATTGCTCATCTACAGCGAGTGACTCGTCGCAACTTTAAAATGGCTGACCAACGACTCGCTGTATAAATATCCACACAACCCCAATTATTATTTCTTTTTGGGTACACTCGCTGCTTTTCGAAGCATTTTGAGTCGCGATGTCTCGTGATGAGAACATCCCGTTCGCGTTTGACGCGGACCACTGGGTACGTCATCCCCCGGACCCTACGCACCTCACCCAGGACTGCCTATGGAGCTACCTCAAAAAGGACAGTTCGTTGAGGCAAGCGCATCGGGGATGGTCCTTCAAAGAAGAAGGCTACACAGTTCACCGGCATGATTGCGGTGCACGTCGTAATCTAGAACGGGCGTCGTCAGTACGATGACTCGTGAATAGTTCTGCGTGCGGTGATGATAGTATTAAGGTTATCCCAATTAAGGCTATAATAGACTTAGTGTTACCCTCTTTAGTTTATATCTGTAATCAAATTATTGTTTCGGGTATTTTTCCAGATAAAATGAAAATTGCAAAAATCTGCATTATCCACAAAGTTGGTACATTTGAAAATCTGAATAACTATAGACCTATATCTGTATTGCCTCTTTTTTCAAAAGTTGCAGAAAAAGTTATTAACTCAAGATTGTATAACTACTGGGCAAGCAATAAACTGATAACTGACGACCAGTTTGGTTTTCAGAAGGAAAATCAACTGAATCTGCCCTGATACAGATTAAAGACAAAATAATTTAAAATGTAGAAAACAATGAATATACAATTGGAATCTTCTTAGATTTTAAGAAGGCGTTTGATTCAATTAAGCACCGAATTCTATTACAAAAATTGGAGTCATTTGGAATCAGAGGGAATGCGCTGGAAATAATTCGTAGTTATCTATCTTCCCGATTTCAATATACAACACTACATGGTTTTAAGTGAGAGTTGGCAGCCATTAGGTACGGTGTTCCACAAGGCTCTATTCTTGGGCCTTTATTATTTATTTTATATGTAAACGACATTGTCACTATACCTCAATCACGCGATAATATTTTATATGCTGATGATTCGAATGTATTTTTTTCAAGTAGAGACCTGCTTCACCTCGAACAAGTCTCCAATAACTGGCTAGAAAATTTATCTGTGTGGTTAAAAAATAATCAATTGCTTCTAAATGCTAGTAAAACGAAATATATTATTTTTAGATCAAAGAATAAACCAGTTTCCTACGACTTAAATATTTGTTTTGAAGGATTAAAAATTGAGCGCGTTAGAACACACAACTTTTTGGGTGTCTTGTTTGAAGAAACCCTCAGTTGGTCTCCCCACGTTGAGAAAATGAGAATCTGTATATCAAGGGCAATAGGGTCATGAAAAAAACTCCGGAAATATTTACCTAAGTGGTTAAAGTTACAAGTGTACTATACACATATTTATTCACGACTGCAATATTGTATATTAGTATGGGGTACAACTACAAAAACAAATATCAGCAAATTACTAATACTGCAAAAAAAGGCCGTTCAATTTATTAGAAACCTTCAGATATTTGATCACTCAATGCCACTTTTTCGGGAGTATAAGATATTGACTGTACAGCAAATTATGACCCTAAAATTATCAATCAATATTTTTAACAAGATCAGACATAATCAATCACTATTTTTTAACACGTATCCAAAAAACCCTGGAAACTACAGTCTACGATGAAGTCATTATGTAAAAAGCAAAGCTCGTACGAATTATGGCTTCCAGCTACTTTCATATATAATTCCAGACACACTGAATACACACCCTACCATAGCTCAAATGGTGCAAAACAATGGTTCCTTTCGGACATTCAAAAATAACCTCGTAAAATATATTTTAAGTCTCTCATGATCTGCAGTTCGTATCCTGGTTTTTGAGTCGCATTCATTTATATTTTCCACATATGCCCGTTGGCAATGGAATTCATTTCGGTGTTTGTTTTGTTTTGTGCTGAGTGCTGTAAAAAAAAACCAAGGGCTGGGGTCCCGTCAGAAGACAAGTTTGTCTTCTTTTATCCCAGCCCCCCAGTCTTTTCTTTCGTCTGAAATGAAGACTACATACATACATACATATCAAAAAGAACACCGAACCTATCAAAAAGAAATTCAAGGTCTGATTTTTTGTTAACTGCGGACTGCGCGTTTGAATGAAAACATTTTAAATGTGAACTACATTTTTTCTCGAGGAGACTCGTTACTTCATCAGGAAGTAGTGGCTGAAAAGAAGTACTCTCTGTCATTGGAAAAAACATTTTGAGTTTATTGGGGAAAAGACATTATAATCTAAGCATCATCAGAATACAACTAAGACGGAATGCTTTGCAAATCTTCATCACTCCTGACCACAAAGGCATCATCACCATCTCTGCGCCTAACAAGGATTTTACCATTTTTGTGCCACACATAGAAGAAACCTTTCCTTTTGCCCAGTCCTTTGCCTTGACAAGCAGTTCTCGGTTTTGTTTTGTCAGGTTCTCGTTGATGTACACTTTCTTTCCACTGACTCTTAGTCCCTTTTTACGGTCCAACCACGCGTCCCTTGTTGTCTGAGAGGCAAACCTTTTTCTTTCGTTGTCTCGAAGGGCCCCTGAGAAGAAAACTAATGTGTTTTTTTTTTTCAACAGTCTGATTGGGGAACGCCTGTCAAAAAACTAATTTTCAGGAAAAAAAAAAAGAGAACAGCAATATTGACGGCGCGAGACGCGATTTAGTCTGTATAGTCACCGCTTTTCCACTTCTTTTCTCTCCACATTTCGGGCGCATGGGGAAGAGGTGGCTCAGCTTCGCCCTCACGTTGAGGTGGAAAGTCCGAATGACAATCCCGTTGAGCGAATGACCATTCCGTGACGTCATGGACATTGCGCCAAGAATTTCAAATAAATCTCTCGCCATCAATATTGCTATTTTTTTTTTTGTTCGCGTAAAATTTATATTTGACACGCGTGTTCCAGCCAGACTGTTTAAACATTTTTTTTTCAGGGGCCCTATATGACAAATAATTAAACTACTTGTATTAAAGTTTTGAATCCTCGTTTTTGGTGGTTTTTAATAATGAGAAATTTCTTATTTATGCGGGAGCAACCATATTAAGAGCCACAAAAAGCGATGTCGGCAGTGGTGCCCGGAACGCTCGAAATAGCTGTAACTTTAATTCACCTTATTGTTGCAACTTATCAAAAATTTAGAACAATACTCCTTGAGAAATTATATTTTTAAAGATGAGCCTCTCCGACTGTCTCCAAGCACCCGCCTCGTGGGTGACGCACGCTCGCGTTCGCCACTGAGGCGCCAACGTTGCGAGAAGCCGCCGCAAGGTCTTCAATGCTCTCCTGAAAACACGTTTTATTCTGCTGAAGGGGACGTCGTCCTGACTTGCACGTATCCGTACCCTATGCACTTTACGTAATGGTACTGGCGTCTTAATGTTACGCTGCTTCTGACCAGGTGACTGCCGACGAACGCAGGACTGCATCGTCTGCTTCCTGAGTTTGGGAAAGCATACTGGGCGTCGGCCTTGTCTGTCGTATGTCCAGATGTAAAACCAATTCAGGCCGGTTAGATCTTTACCCGTGCAAAATGATAACAGTGATGTAGCTTCCCCACTGAACCTAAATATATTTTAAAAGTACTAAGATGTACTGAAGATCGTTTGCGCATCCGCCAGGAACGCGCTGCCGAGATAATAATAATCATAATAATATATTTTATTTACCATAAAGATAAGTTGGGAGCTCAGGAAAAAAGGTGTCTAAGCAGCTTGACTGGTACTCAACCCCCTTACAGGTACACAGCGGTTGCAGAAGCATACGCAAGGTAATATACAAATCAAAAAACAATAAAGGCAAAGAGGAAGCAAGAAACGCCTATGAGGTAATTCGTGTAATCAGATAATTACTTTGATAGAAATATATAATATCAAAGCAAATAGAAAAAAAAAAACATCTACGAGGGAATCAGTGTAATCACATAATTATTTTGATAGAAAATATCTCATATATCACACACGCTACAGGTTTCGATATCGCAATTAGACCGGATCATTTTGTTCAGAAATGTTGGCAGTGTTTTTTTACTCATATGTAAACCATAGCCAGTACGAAATGCATATACGACCTAGAAATCGGAATGTCGAGTGGAATACGTTATAGGTTTGTTTCTGAGGGAGGCTAAGCGCATCAAAGATCTGTTTATATTTCTATATTCCGGTTTATATTTTACACACAGTCTAAAATCATAGTTTTGAAATACATTCAAAATACCCAGCCCAACAAATATTTCATTAGTATGACAATTATATGGCACGTTCCATATCATCTTCAGCACTCTTTTCTGCAGTAAAAATAGTTTTTGCAGATTAGTTTTTGTGGAGGTACCCCAGACTAGATGACAGTATTTCAGGTGAGATAAAAATAATGAGTTATATAAAATCAGCTTAACTCCAATGGGAAGAATATGACGATGTCTATGTAACATACCAGTTATTACGGCAAGTTTAGAAATTAAATAGTCCACATGTTCTGTCCAAGACATGTGCTTTGAGAACATTACCCCTAAAATTTTAAATGAGTTTACTATTTCGATTGGAGAGGAGTCCAAGAAAACGTCGCTTGTCAGGATAATATTCCTATTTCTGGGGTTGAAAAAAGTCGCCTTAGTTATTTTTCTTATTTATGATGAGATTATTCGAACTAGCCCAGGTTTCTAGACTTTTTTATGGTTTTACTAGCAACACAAGAAATTTCATTGCAATTTTAGCTGAAAAAAAGGGGCTGGTGTTATCAGCGCAAATAACAAACTTAAGGTTTTCTCCCTTGTTAACTATATCATTGATGTATATATTAAACAATAGTGGCTCCTGTATACTGCCTTGCGGTACTCCAGATTTAATTGATTTTGTGTCGAAAAAGTGACCACTAATATTAACCAGCTGTTGGCGACTTTATAATTTTGATTTAATGAGTGCTGCATGTCCTCTGATACAATAAATCTCAAGTTTTCGAATGAGTAACTCGTGGTTAATATAATCAAATGCTTTTGTAAAGGCTATGAAAATGCCTAGGGCTACATTCCTATCTTCTATGTTTCGTAAAATATATTCTTTCTGGTCCAGTAAAGCTAGTTCCGTACAAAGTTTCTTTCTCAACCCGAACTGGGATTTCGTAATGAAGGTACGATACTCTATAAAAATAGTAAGACGATTATGTATTATTTATTTTCTAAACCTTTCGAGAACACTGGGAGAAATGACACAGGCCGGTGGTTGTTTATATCATTTATATCCCCTTTCTTATGAAAGATTGATTGATTAAGGATAGTGACGATGTCATGGTAACGTCTACGTGCCTCTTCTCAGTGTCATTGCAGGCAGGGCTTTTGGCAATCTTTTTAAGTATAATATTAATTCGGGGCTAAGAACGCTAAAACAGATCGATGAATATCTGAGAAAATATTAGCTTTTCGCGAATTCTGTAAAGTTGTCATGCCTCTGATAGTAGTTGGCGTCAAAACTGGCATTGACACATCGGCAGTGGCGGATCCAAGGGGGGGGCGGTGGGGGCGATCGCCCCCCCCAAACGCCTCGCCAGGCAACCCCCCCCCCCCCCCCCGGGGTTTTTTGTCACCTCGAAGAAAAAACGTAAGCAATCGACGCGAGGGACAAAAGATGAAAACAGCGGTGGGTGGACGCGCCTG
This sequence comes from Ixodes persulcatus, assembly GCA_013358835.2. Taxonomy (NCBI): domain Eukaryota; kingdom Metazoa; phylum Arthropoda; class Arachnida; order Ixodida; family Ixodidae; genus Ixodes; species Ixodes persulcatus. The sequence continues at coordinate 367,815 of JABSTQ010011181.1, read as the reverse complement.
CTGGGCGCTTCCAAAGTGGGGTTTATCTCCGTCAGGGTCACGGTACGTCTTCCCGAGAGGGACGGCGCCAGGAGTTTCGAAGTGGCGAGACAGTGGGGAGGCGCACCAAATATCAGGGTCCTCGACTGCAGGCACACTTCCAAACAAGGCCAGCACGTCGAGCACGGGGGGAAAATACCTTCAACATATCTAGTCCCCTTTCTCTCTCCCTCTCTCTCTTTGGAGGTTGTCTGCGACAAATTTGTGCCCTGAAAGCTCCCAAACGCAGACGCCAAGCAGCCTTCCTCAAGGGTGCGATCCTATACACAGCGGATTATCCTTCCTCTCTAGCGGCCGCCTTTTCATCACTTTTCGTTTGATGGTTTCTTCGTGGTTCTGGGCTTGTCTTTTGGCATGTTTTTTTGGCTTGCTTTGAGATGCTGTCGCCCACGGGTTCACTAAAGGTATCTCATTGGCACGGTGTGCTCATTGCCAAGGGAAGTGTGGAGGGGACGTACCAGGAGGAGACGTTCCAGGTGGGGGGGGGGGGGGGGGAGGGGGTGGATGCAGCTTGTACAATTAGGTGACCAATTGCTTTTCTTCTCAACTGAGAGAGGAAGCAAATGCTCTGGGTACAGTGTAGTCTGGGTCTGGGCTTTTCCTGAAGACGCTCCGGACTTCCCCACGACCTTGGCTTAAAGGGGCCCTCCAACAGTATTTGAGCGTCTACTTTTTTTTGCGGTTTCTCCACGCTAGTGGTCCCGGAAACCCAGTGGACAACGAAAGAGTTTAAAAATATTAGCGCATCATATTTTAATTTGACAACTCGGAAACACCTCCTCCGACGGTGGCGCCGCGAGGTGCCGAATGCGCGCGCATAACGGAGCTCCCTTTCACTATACGTCACATTCACTGGGTTTCGTGATTGGCGAGAGCCGTCCCAGAAATTTTGAAGCGGAATAAAGTATATCACACGTTAACCGTCATTATTTCTCTAAAAAAGTCGTTTTTATAGAGCTAATAAAGTTGCAAATTAAAGTTCAAAAAGGGCGAAAACAACGCCTCGTCGCTCATGCGCGCCTCCCAGCGGCGGAGTACCTCCTACTCGCCGAGGTGGCTCCGGGGGCGGAGTTGCGGGAGACGAGGCTTCCACGGCTGTCGAAGCGGACTCGTCGCGGCGCTTGCGTGGTGTGTCCTCGTACGGCGCGACGCCCAGCTCCGCACTCCTTTTTAAGAATTCGGCGCTCAAAATCCGATAAGCCCGGTAAATTCATCGATGATGGTAACCCGATTCCAAAGCTACGATGGTTGCAGCGAGGCCTAATGGCCGACCGGGCCGACCGGCTATCAACCAAACTCGCGTCCAATTGGCCAACCGCTTTGCTCCAATCGCTAAACTGTTTCATTTTACGTCATGAAGCGCAATGTTTTGCTTATTTAAAGTTGTTTTCTGCAATATTTAATTTTCTAATAACTCACAAAATATTGCGAATTTCAGTATTATTTTTTTTCCTCGGTGTTCCTGCTTTCATGGAGCTCCGTTTCAGCGCGAACTTCAAACCAGTCAAAAAATTGTTGGTGGGCCCCTTTAAACATAAGCCCGCTTTCGTCCTCGCCTCCATCCCTCACTGAGGATCAGCGCCGCAGCGCGGAATACAGAAAGAAGCCGACGAGCGCCAGAAGGGGGAGATGTTTCCTCTAATGGGCTTCATACTGCCTGCGGTACGACTTCTCGTGACGGGAAGCTAATAAAAGAAATATAAACGGTACGAGCGCTCTAAAGGCTGGAGGCTGCTTACACGGGGTCCTCAAGCCGACGCCGTAGGCATTTATTTGTATACAATGCCGTTTCAACTTAGGGTGGCGGGACATATCTTAGGAAAGGCGCCCGCTACCCCTTGTCTCCCCTTGGCGCCGTCTTTACTTTTCGAGTTAAACGCGGCTTCTGTGGATTGAGGGCAGAGCTTTCGCGCGGCTTTGCAGGAGCGAATATGTGTGTGTCGAACGGAACAGAGGCGGGGCTTGCTGGTTTGCAACTGCGGCTTCGAATTCCCTACCTAGGGACTTGGGGAAAACGAGCCCTTTGAAAGATGCGACTATACGTGAATTAAATAGACAGTGCCTGTGCCCGTTCGAGTGAACACCGACTCCCAAACATCCATGCTGCAGTCGTGATCGGCCTTTAGCCCAGTTGAGATTCGCCGACCGGACAACCGCTCTGCCCCATCATATCTCTGCACCTGTCCTCTCGACCCTGACGAATGAGCTAACTACCCAGGAAACAAGTGAGTGTTCCTTTCATACAGAAAATATCCAGACGAAGTGCAATTGAATATAATTTGGAAGGATCCATTGCTGGTTTAAGGTCTTGTCTAAGTTTAAAAGTTATAGTTGCCGAACTGCAACATGCTTTCAAAAATATTCAACAATTATTCGCTTTCGTTCTCTCGAGTTGCATCCAGAACACGTGAAAACACGAGTTTGGGTTGGCAATGCCGCATGTGCTGCGCTCTGGACATTCCAAATATACGGCGAACAACCGACGAACTTGCCTGGCAGCATTCGTTTCGCTCGCTGCGTCAACAGTGTTTTTACGCCGCGAGCAGCGTCGAAGCCGCCGGGTCATTTTTGTCGCTTGTTTGCAACGTACTCGCTTTATTGAAGCAACCGGCGACAATGAAAAGTATGTTTTAAAACCACGTTCTGCATTTTGGCACTGAATATAAAGTTCTAACTACTATGCAAAGCTTAATCTCAAAGAACAGCCGAGTTTTAGATTAAAACGTTTTTCGCATTGTCATTAGCTGCATGAGCTTCCTCCGTATAGTTGGCAAAGGCTGGCTGTCCGTACATGCTCTGTGGGTGTGACGAGAATATATAAATATTCAAGCAAAAGGAGCCCAAAAGTTGTAGCCCCGCCGGGGATATCTGAGCCATCAAGTTACACTGTCTGTAATTGTCACAGCCGCTATAGCACCGAACATTCATCCCCAGTAGTTAAACTTCTTTTTCTATTTCTAGCGCGCTGCCACGCGAATGGTGTAATCCCGTTTCCTATGAACTACAAAATTCCTTGCGTTATGGTGTTCAGAAAGGATAGTGCCACCACAATTTTCAAGATACTTACCTCTGGCGTGGTCACCCGAAAGGTTTTAATTCAAAGAGTTGATCCCCGACAGGTAAACCGATACAAAAGCTCTCAAGATCTATATTATGTTATCAGAGTTTAGTAAAAACGATAACTCCACAAAAAATATAAACACTCCCCCCCCGTTTTACTCCGAGGAACCGCCCCCCCTAAAATGGAGGTCTGGATCCGCCCCTGCACATCGGTCATGAAGCCCTTAATTAGAACGTTAATCAAGAGCTCGTTCAATAAACCGACTTATCATGACGGTACACCGTCGAATGTCCGCCGAGCGTGGCACTCGGATGGCGAAGATGGCACCCACGTAAATCCCACCTCTTAACAAACACACTTTTTTCTAAAAATACTGGTGAGTTTAAAACTCTAGACCTGTTCTTTTGGCCTCCAGTGTATCCGGAGCCTAAAATACTGCACTTGTACGTGATCTCAGGGATCTGAGACGTCCGCCGAAAAGAGTGGAAGACTTTTTTCCTTTATTATGCTGCTATTGGTAGCACTAAATGTTCTATCAAAATACATATAATTTCAATGGCGAAGCTACATCACCGTTATCATTTTGAATCGGTGAAGACCTATCCGGTCTGAATTGTTTTTACATCTGGACATAAGACAGACTGGGCCGACGCGCAGTACGTATTCCCAAACTCGAGAAGCAGACGATGCAGCCCTGCGTTCGTCGGCAGTCACCTGGTCAGAAGCCGCGTAAAATTAAGACGCCAATATGATTATATATCATAAAGAGGATACGGATTCATGGTGTTCAGGATAACGTCAACTTCAACTGAATAAAGCTTGTTTTCAGGAAAGCATTGAAGACCTTGCTGCTGCGTATCGCATCGTCGACGCCTCAGTGTCAACCACCGGCATGCGTCGCCTACGAGGCGCGCGTTTGGAGGCATTATCGGAAGAACTCACCTTTAAAACCTAATTCCTTTGCTAAAACAAAAAGCACTTTTCATTTTTTGCTTATTGATTGAACAGGTGAAGTGGATTTATATTTTCACTATTTGGAAATTTCTGGTCACCGCTGCCCACACAGATTTTTCTGGTTCGTAATATGTAAATTTCAGCATAAATTAGAGATTTTGTCTTTTAGTTAAAAAAACGCGAAACGAAGATTTGAAAATTTAAAAAAAGCAATTCTAGTATTTGTCTTAAGATCACAAAGGAAACAATATTGTGGCTGAAACCAAAATCCAAGTTGACTAAAAAAAACAAGGAAATCTCATAAAGTCGCTCTTTTTTCAAGCTATTTATTGGACTCAAAATTGCGTCTTTCAATGTTGGTATTTCATGTAAGATAGGAAATGTAATTAAGTAATTAGGCGCCCGCCTAAATTTCTGTTGCACGCAACCGTTATTCCAAAATGTGTTTTTTTTTAACTATATGGGTTTTACACAAATTCCAAAATTTTAGAACAGCATGTCAGCAAAATAAAATTTCTTTCTTCACAAAGCAAAAACGCTTTTCTTGAAGTTCGGGGTTTTTACCTGAACAAATGTATTTTTGCACAAATCGCAGACATAAAAAGAAATGCCGCGTCTCCTTGATCAGATTGAGTGCCGCAAGACCCCTGCGTTCACCTTCCGCGCCCGTCGCCTGGCTCTCCTCTGGGTCCGAAATGTATATATATATATATATTTAATGATTCATTCGCTTATACTGCCAGCATTTGATATAAAGGCCACAATAGGAAATACATACATAGCAGGCAACGCTACTATGCAACCAAAATACGAAAATATGTAAAAACAATGCAATGCACGTAACTGCTCAACAAAGAATTCCTTGTGATTCTCAGCTGTTAACACTTTTAGGAAGTTTGTTCTATTCGCTAGTTCTGTTTGTAAAGAAGGATGCTTTAGACAAAAAAGTTGTACATAATGTCTAAATGATTTTCTGTAGTTGTATTTTGGAGCCAGCAATATGTCTTCGACAGCTGTGTTAAAGGTTCGATGTTGGCCGTGCACTAGGCTATGGCTAAAATGAAAACCAAAGATATCGCAATAGTCGTTGCACTATGCACATTATCGCTGAGTTGGCGGTTAGTCACAGAATCGCCGGCAAACTGAATCAGCTGGTACAATGTTTGCCGTCTTTGCGTCAGTAAACGGGGTACTGCATAATTATTTAAAGGGGAACCGAAACGAAATTACGTGAGTGCCGAGTTCTCTACACCTCATCTTCAAAGTGGCCAGCGAGAAGAGCGATCCGTATCGCGCTCGTGATGTCAGTAGTTCATTCAAGGTCAGAGTACGGCAGCTGCGAGCCTTGCCGCTTGGTGACGTCACTGAGTGACAATCTCGTCTAGTAGGAAGAAACGAGGACCGCACGTCCTGTGGCCTATAGGCATTTTCCGTTACCAATCGTTTTCAGTCACGTGGTTTCCGTATCTTGTATGCGGGTCGAAAAAAGGAATAACACTTTTTAACCTGGAATATGCCAGGAAATGTAGCTGAGGCAAGACAACTATGTGTGGCGATTACCGATTTTTCGTGAACACCTTACAGCGGTGTGGAGAGGTCAAAACGGTGTTTTAAAGGGACACTGACACCCCGAAGGTCGTACTTGTTTTTGTTGTCAAAAACAAAGCAAGCTGTAGTCATATACAAACAAAAAATACCAAAACGCGAAAGATAAAAGTTTTACGCGCGCTCGCGCCTTTTTATTTTTCGCGTTTTTCTTTCCCGCACCTCCCCTCCTCGCTTATCTTCATTTGTGACGTAATCGATTATAAAATTTAGAAGCTTTGTAAGGGGACATGTGTATATTATTTAATAACGGCATTCATAAAACATGTTTTTAACGCAATTGGGATCGCACTACGGCCCTTCTTTTTTTTTTTTTGAAATTCCGAAAATTGGAGTCCGGAGTGATGTCGAATCCTAGCTTTTTATCCTCCCTCGGAACACATGTCGGCGCTCGGCACATGTAGCACTCAAAATGATCTGTCAGTCAATCGGATGAAGTTCTCCTTTTTAGGTGCACCATGGCCTCTTAAACTTTGAAAACGAGATCGTCAAACGGTCAAAACGGCAGGGTTTGGTGCCTCTGCACCGAAGTTTCGGTTGTGATTCCTCCGAGGCAACCTTTCTCGCAGAATCGGCGCGGTGTGGCCCCTCACGTCGCTCACGAAAGTCCACTGCGCGTTCTCTTCGATATCGCGCCGCTTCAACGAATTCGAAATCACTGAAAGAGGCCTCACTGAACTTCTAAATCGAAAGCGAAGCGTCCTCTGCTCGCAGCGATAGGCGGCACACACGCAGCAGTTGGTCGCGGGACGCGGGCGAACACGACATGGAGGCGTGAGAGAAGCTCGAGTTGCACGACGACTTAATCTTTGACGTCATTTCACTGGCGCGGACCGCGCGGGAAATTCAAAGTTGGCTTTTGGAAATTGTTTTTTTTTTTTTTTTTTTTTTTCCAAAAATACCTAGTTCCCCAGTTTAGAATTTTGAGGATAATGTCCCGGCATCGTTTTCAATTGTTCCGGACACTAAAAAAATGATCTTGACCTGACAGGGGCTTCTTAACGCATACCAGAAGTGTCGAAAATCAATATGGTACTTCAGGTTTGACTTAAACTATTTGGTTCATATTGGATAGGTGCAGCTGAGCAGTTACAATGTAAAAAAAAAATGAGAGAGGAAAAGAAGCATTAAAGCAAGCAAATTGATGGTCAGCGGTGTTCATGTCGTCTTCCTCTTATGTAGGCATTTTTTTCTTCTTTCTACTACAGCTAGTGATAAAAAATATTTCCTTTACCGCGCGCGGCACACCTAAAAGATTAATATTATCATTATATTTGACGGCTCGTGCTACACCCCAAGTATTGTCTCTTTTTCGCGTGGATCGTGATAGACAGGGTGCTCACACCAGGCTCGTAGCCAGGATCTTGGTTCATGGGGAGGGGGGGGGGCGCCCATTTCAAAATGGTGTATGATGGGGAGGGGGATAGGAAGTCCCAGCAAATGGAAGATTTCGAAGGGGCGGGGAACCGGGCCCCATGAGGCTCGGGTTCCCTCCCCCCCCTCGAACCGCCTCGAAAATCCGCGTGAACCAGGCACGTAGCCACGGGGGGGGGGGGGGGGGGAGGGGAGGCCTGGCTACGTGCCTGGTTCACACACATTTGATCACTTTCTTCGTTGGCTAGGTCTTCAGTTAATTCGCGTGGATATGCGTTCCTGTGTCGCCTTATAACGGTAATCTTGTTACTATTAGGAGTGCAATTACAGGACCGACAGTGTGCAGATAGATGTCCTACCGATGTTCCTTTAACAAAAGTCGCGTGCTCCATATAGCTCGATCGTTGACGCAACGCCCAGTTCACCCTATGTAGCACTTGTCACAAGAACATGGTACGTGGTACACAACGCACGTTTGGCACGGAGTATACTGCGTCCTGTGAGCAATAGTGCGTTGTTTCTATTCTTGATTTGTTCTTTGATTTATTCTGCGGCACATGCAGTACGCCTTTTTCGGTGCCTAGCACACAACCCGAATATCACGCCTCCCGGCAATCTTTTTTATGTTGTGTGCCCCATACAAAAATGGTCTATGATCGTCTATGGAAAATTATATGGGTGGCTATCTCCCCCCATGGCCCTCTATGGTCGGCCATAGAAATCAATAAATACAGCTACAGCCAGCGATAGAAAAATCTATGGCCCTTTGTCTAAAGACTGGGAACCAATAAATTTTCTTTACCCGCCTGAAGAAAATTCTATGGCCACAAGTCTAAAGACTGGGAACCAATAAATTCTTGTTTCCCGCCTATATAAAATTGTATGGCCCTGAGTCTAAAGCCTGGGAACCAATAAAATTTGTTTACCCGCCTACAAAAGATTATATGGCCCCTTGTCTGAAGACTGGGAACCAATAAATATTCTTTACCAGTCTATAGGAAATTCTATGTCCCCGAGTCTAAAGAATGGGTACCAATAAATTGTATATAAAGTGAGTAGGCAGGCGAGCTGGTTGATGTTACACATTCTTGAAAAAACAACACGCAAAAGTTGAGACGCTTTGTTTGTTTTCTTCGTTTTCGTCCCTCGTCTCCGGTTTTTCAAGAATAAATAGTCCTTACCCGTCTATAGAAAAAAATGTATGGCTCTAAGTCTTCAGACTAGGAACAAATGAATGTTCTTTACACGCCTATAGAAAATCACTACCGGCACTTACTTTATTAGGAAAAACGCTCCAGGCTAGACAATTAAAGCATTAGTAAATTTCTGTATTACCGGTGGCAAAGCAGGACCCAAAATATGTTCTCTGCTGTTGCGACGAGTCGCGAAAACCAGTGACATCATTTGTTTGAAAAAATGTATTGAAATACGTGTGCAACAATTAAAATTATTACCCCCCAAACGTGAAAAAAGATTACAGTGGCACCGAACACTGCAATCAAGCAATACCTTGATTGTAATCTTCAGCACCATTTCATCACTGCATTGTCAACATGATTCATCAAACTTATTAAAAATACAATTTTTAAATTTTAGGTAATTAGCCCAATGATATACATTAGATTTTTTCAGGATGTTAAATGAAGAGATGGGGCTATTCCAAGAGACAATTCAAATAATGTATTAAGTACGAGTAATATTTGCTCCGCCTCTCCGTGTTTATGCGACAAATGACGGCAGTCACCGGCCAAGTCGGATCCAAATATAAGACTGTCATATATACAGATCGTGCGAACTTAGCGTACGTAGAGAGGGGTGGGGTCGGGTGTTGCTGCGTTGTTAACGTTGCGTGGGGGGTTGTTCAGCTTGTGTTCTGTATGTGTTCAGTGATGTGTGTGTATATACCATGTAGCGTTCAAAATTGGGGGGATCTTGAAAATATTTTTTTTAGAGTGCGCTGGCTAAAGAGAGCAATAGGAAAGCAGATAATGCCTTCGCCTTCTTAGAAAGTCACAAAGGGAGGTCCTGCCATTGACAAACTGGTCCTGCGGCATTTTTTGCTTTTTGAAATGTGCGGGGGCGGTGATGCGTGGCTTGAGGGCATTCCTACCAGGCACATTTAGTTTCCTTAATTTCAGTCGTGAATCATCGGATGCAAATTATGCTCATCTGGCATGCCCTGTGAGGATATTGAATTATTTACAACCGGTGTCGGAGTGTTCGTACAGATCTACGATCATTGAATATTTGCCCATGTGTCGTCCGCCATGCCGTGGATTGGCATGCACTCTAGATGTCGTTCTCCAAGTAGCATTTCAAGGCGTTATAAAGCTTCAGGTGCCTGGACTTCATAATGTCATCTGTTCCTTTATTTCGGTTTCCCGTGAGTGTATGCTGTATTTATTGCTTTTGCCTAGCCTGATCATGTACAAGGTTAAAATGAGAAAAGTAGTTTTGAGAATGGTCAACACGCGGAAGTTCGTTTTGAGGATGGTCAACACGCGGAAGTTCGTTTTGCAGAACGCTTTAAGTGAGAAAGGGACAAATGCGAAAGTTGTATTGCGCAGGGTTGAAATGAGAAGGGGAAAACGAGAAGGTAGAAATGCGAACGGGTTCAAATGAGAACCACCCATAAAGACGACCATAAAAATGCTAACGACAGCCATAGAAAATTCTTTAGCTAATGGGGCCAAATAGCTAAATTCGACCATACAAAGAATTTTCTATAGTCGACCGTAGGACATTTTAGTATGGGGTTAGTCCATGTATGTAAGTTATAACCTCATCGTTCCTGCGATTTGTAGCTTTCGATGAAGCCTCATTCCCTGTATGTTAGCGTTTCAAGTTCTGGCAAATTCTGTCAGAAATGGCCATCAGGAGAGAATCTGGATAACCAGAACGAGGTAGACGCCTAATTTGTTTCCCAAAACCTGGTTAAAGTTGATGTTTACATGACGTCTTTAGGGTGGAAAGAACAGCAGTTGTGGCAATACTCCTCTTTTCTCTAATGTCCCGAGTGGTATGGAAAAAACCCTTGGCACGACCGTGGCTTATATCTCCACCATACGTGACCTTCTTTGAATTAAAGCACCTGGCACTAAAGCACGAGCATCGAGTAATTTGTGTCAAATCCAATTCGGGCAACTTTCTTAGAAGCATCGTGTAACGTCTCCTTTGCACCCATACTCTTCTTCATTCCTTTCAGTGTTATACAGAATGAGAAAATCATCCGCATATTGGAAGTTGCCTTGACCCTGCTATCCTTTTGTTTGCTCTCAATGATCCCGCCGCAAGCTGCCAAATATGCATCGAGGAGGTGAGGAGCTACCCGGGATTCAATACATACTCCACTTCTCTGTACATATTTATGGCCTTCATGTGAAACAATTGAAGCGGTCAGGTAATACCCTAACAGTTCCAAAAAGAATCAACGTTCACTCCGGCCGCATTTTGAAAAGTTGACAGTCCTTTGCTTCCAATGCTGTCCCGTTGAATTGGCATGATGCTCGGGTGTGGAATTGTATAATACATTTTTTTATGTCAATACAAAAGCCAGAGGCATCATCTTTTCCGTTTTCCTGCGGAAAGGAAATTAGTTGTTGTGAGTTCTGAATTTCGTAGGGGTGCTTGAACTGTAGTTGAAATGAATGATTGGCTAAACAGGGCGAAATGTGCACCTGCAAGGTTCCCCCTTCTTAAATTATGGAGGGAAAAGGGATGTCTTTCTTAGATTACTTTATTTCGTTGTTTTAACTTTGGTGGCCAGGCTGCTAAGCTCATTCCTCACGAGAGTCCGCATGGCGGCCTCTTTTGATTCTCTGCTGCCCCCTTCATCAACTTGGATGATGTTTTTTTTGTGTCGCAGCTAAGGCTTTCTCACCATATGACCCGGAATCCAGGACGACAAAGCCACCTTCTCTATCCGACACACACAACCTAAGATCTTTGCTTTTTAACTCCTGTATTGTGGCTCTAAAGCTTATGCCACGTTAAGATTGGAATGAAGGTCGAAGACTATCTGGTGTATAATCTGAGTCAAATCACACGACAGACGCATGAAAATCTTCTTCGAGAGTTTCAATGTAGAAAATGTACTTTTAACTAGTTTTTTTTTTTTGTTCTAGAACTGTCCGAGACTGGAATGGCCGGCCTCACAACATTACAGGCAGTGCCACCTTCGACTCGTTTGTCAACGCCTTAGATGGAGTTTTGAATCCATTTGACTAATCATTGCAAACTGTTACCTCTGTTTATTGGGAAGCGTATGATCTATATGTCTTGCACTTTTTCTCAACAATGTTTTTTGAAGCCATGTATAACTAGAGCCAGAGCCATTTATACTGAGAGAGTTTGGCCAATGGGCGGAGCTTGTTGGCCGCTAGAACAAGCGGATTTCGCGGTAACACAATATGGCGTTACTTCTTTGTCTTGTTCATTCCTGAGAAATCGCGTAGAGTTCCTATGAGTCAGAGCCACAATATGGCGGACGGAAGTAGTCATCCCCCGGTTGTCAGACTACGCTGCTGTGGTTGTCAGGCTGTCAAAATCTCCTTAAGAAGGCCAAACTCTCTCAGTATAAACGGCTCTGACTAGAGCTAAGCTGTTGTATATGTCACATATGTACCAGTGTTGCGGAATGGGCTCCCCCATTCCGTTCCAATTCCATTCCGGGAATTAGAGATTTCGATTATTCAATTCATTTCAACTCCTAGGAATGGGAACATTGAGCCCATTCCCACTCCTGGAATGGCTGAATTGTTCCATTCCATTCCTCTAATTCCTAAACGTAAAAAAATTGGCACTTGACAGCTACATTGTGTTGCAGGGTTGGGCAGAAATACTCAAAAATGTATTTGGAAACACAAATACTGGGATACATGAAAATAGTAGCTAAAATACTGATAGTCAAATATATCTGTAAGAATGTATCGCGATACGTATCGGAAATACATTTTAAAAAGAGGCAAGCAGTTTTTGGAAATACAAATACAGGAATGCATATTAGGGAGGGCAGAAATACAAATACTGATAATGCAATACATTTTTCAAATTTCTTTAAGACGCCAACTGAGATGAAGCATGAAATGTGAAGTGAAAGTTTTTTTTTTTATCCCAAAATAACCATCCCGCAGGCTTGGCACTTTGCCTTGAAGGTTGTGATTCCGGACGGAAAGGAGCCTTCAGTGGGTTCAAAAAAACTTTCCATCAAGGATTGACCGCGGTCCCCTCCCTGGCATCCTGTCTGTTTGACGAGTGATGCGAAACAACTTCGACCTCTAAATACATTCCATCATACCATCACCACTCTCCTGTCAAAAAAGGGCACCCCTGTCAACACTGATCACATGACGTCACGGTGGAATAAACTAGTATTCTTGTATATGTAGGTGCTGCCTTGAACATGAAACTTTACCCACGCTGATGTATGGAAGGACAATACGTACTTTCGTTGTAGGTGAACTCGTTAAAGACCGTGCGGGCAGTTGCATTTCGAATTTTCGAGAATAGTGGACCACCTGAAGCATCCTGGAGCACATGTCTTATCGTCTGTTACGGTTGAAAAATCGATACGGTGGCATCACTGTTGTGACGGTCCTTCCTGCCGACCCTCCGCCTCCAACGCATGAATGTCAGTTCTCAAGTTTCGCCTAGCATCGTCCAAACAGAGACCTCGTGGATTGCGACCTGAGATGGCCTGCACAGTTGCGAGCTGTCCGAGAAACAGCGCGCTCGAGACGAGTCGCAGGTGTACAAAGTCTGGGTCGGCACAGCGAGGCAGAGTCTGGCCTCCTTCCTGGTTATCGGATCAGCAGAGCAGCGGGTCACGTTCACGTCGACTGATGACGTACCCTAGAGCAGTGCAATATTACAGGTGCAGACGCATTCGGATATGTGTTGAACTTCATTGCGTCAGTCATCCTACTATTTCAAGTCAACCACCGCCAACTGGTGTTGCAACGGACTGTGACTCAGCTACTCGGCCACAGGCCAAGCAACACTTTCATCGATTTACTGTTTCTCGAGGTTCTAACTAACTAGCAGCGGGCATTGGATGCCAGTAAATAATGACTGATGAAATCCCTACCTCGGGACCTGCGGTAGAAGATGCTCCGACTCAACTCCTAACACGCTACCTGTTTCGAGTCCCGACCTACGCAACATTTCTCAGAAGTGAAAAATAATTCGGAAAAGCGGAAGGAACCTTGCTCAGCATAGTAGCAATGCACCAACATCTCCTTGACCCTAATGCCCTGAGAAATTAAAAAAGGAAACAAAAGGGGGAAAAAAGGCGTTCGGACTTGTATTTTGTTTTTGAAAAAGGGGGGGGGGGTATTTCTCAAGAAATATAACGAAATAAAATTCATCCTGACTGTATCGCGTCAAAAAGAAACATCTCACATGTATTTGATACAGGAATAGAGATACTGGTGAAAAAATGTGTTGTGATACAGAAATACAGATAACAAATGTATTGCTGAAATACGATGCTGCCCAACCCTGTTGTGTTGCTGGCATAAGCTGCCGAAAGCTGACATTATCAAACGCATAAACAATTGCAGAAAAAAATGCTAAATGCCTCAACAATGCACTGATTTTACTAGGCTCACGGGGATCGCCTGGCGTGACTCGTAGCGTCCGCGGCGGTCCATCGCAAGGTGACACAAAGTATGCAGAAACAAAAGTCAAAGGAAATGAGCGGGAGTCCACTAGCCGGCTTGTAACCCTAACACACCTGAATTTAAAACATATAACACAGAAAACAAGCATCGGAACGAAGATCAAGTAAATGGCGGACTTACAAATAAAAATGCATTATAAAAGAACAATCGTCAGAACAAAGCGCAAGAGGAGAAGAGAGAAGTGAATCTCGCTTTGTTTAAATGCCGAAGCAAACCCAGATTTCGCGCTTCAAAGGAGTGCGCGCGAATGAAAGTGGAAGGCAGCAGGGTTGGCCACCTGCTAAACAACGCTCCTCGAACTATAAGAAAACAATAACTGATCATCTTTCGGCGGCGTGTGAGTCAGCAAGTTATCAGAGCTCTGCGAGTCGCCTCCCGCTCCCAGATGTCAGTCTTTACGCGCGCGTGCTTTCTCCATGCCGTCGAAAATAAAAAAAAAAGCAAGACAACAAGGACGATTAAGAGTCGTGCATGGCGGCTTCTTTCTTTTCCGCACCATTCGTTTCTTTTGTTTGGTGCTTGGTTTCTTGTTTCGCCCTCGTGTAACACCAGTGAAGCCCGTCGCCAGCGCATCCGTGAAAGCCGCCACCGCCACCACCCCTCCTCTGCTCTTTGCTTTGACGCTTCTTTTTTGTATTCATTTCATTTCTGAACAACTGACTCGCTGACTGGCTCGGTATAGCTAAATGTGACCCCCCCCCCCAAAAAAAAAAAATATATATATATATATATATATATATATATATATATATATATATATATATATATAATAAATAAATAATAAAAAATAAAGAACCGGGCCCATTCTATTTCCATTCATTCTGGGCAAAATGAATCTAATTCTATTCCAATTCCATTCCCCTCAACGTTGCCGCCATTCCATTCCCATTTCATTCCAGGGTCACGAAAATGCGGAATGATTCCGGGATCATTCCAACTCCGGAGTGGCAACACCGCAACACTGATATGTACTCCCTTGCCTTGGCCCACAAATGTAGGCCGGCATTATTGTTCAAATAAGTAAATAAATTGAAGTTGGGATTCTTTGATGTCTCTGGTTGGAATCGACTGCCTAGACAACCAGAGGCAGGAGAGAACCCCAACTTGCCCTGGCATACGTTTTAGAGCCACGATAAAGGAGTTAAGAAGCAAAGATTTTAGGTTGCGTGTCTCGGATAATGAAGGTGGCTTTGTCATCCTAGATTCCGGGTCATATGGTGCGAAACCCGTTGCTGCAATGAAGATAAGCTTCATTCAAGTTGATGACAGGAGCAGCCGAGAATGAAAACGGGCCGCCATGCGGACGTTCGAGAGAAATGAGCTTAGCAGCCTCTCCACCAAAGTTAAAACAAAGAAAGAAGGACATTTTTAGGCCTTCCCTGGCCAAGACACATAAGGAAGACATCCCTTTCGTTCCATGATTTTACAAAGAAAACCTGGAAGGCGAACATTTCGACCTATTTAGCCAAGCTTTTATCGCAACCTCAGTGCAAGGACCGCTAAAAATGCAGAACTCACAACAACTCATTTGCTTTCTACAAGAAAATAAAAAAGATGTCGCCTCTGGTTTTTCTATTGATATGAATGTCATGTATTATTTAATTCCACATACGAGCATCATACCAATTCTACGGGACAGCATTGAGAAGCAAGAAGTGTCACTTTTCCGAAATTCGGCCGGAGTGAACGTTGATTCCTTTTTTGGAACTGTCAGGGTATTACCTGACCGCTTCAGTTATTTCACATGAAGGCCATACATATGTATTGACAAGTGGAGCATGTATTCAATCCCAGGTAGCTCCTCACCTCTGCGATGTGTATTTGGCAGCTTGCGGCATGATCATTGAAAGCAAACTAAAGGATAGCACTATCAAGGCCATCTTACGATATGCGGATAACTTTGTTATTCTTTGCATCTTTGAAGTGAATAAAGAAGAGGATAGGTGCAAAGGAAAAGTTATGCGATATCTCTAAGAAAGTTGCCCCTAATTGGATTTTACATATGAATTACCCTGTTGCAAAATCTATCTGGTACCTTGACCTGGTGCTTTAGTTCAAAGAGGGTCACGTGTGCTGGAGATACAAGCCGCGGTCGTGCCAAGGGTTTTTTCCATACCACTCGGGACTTTAGAAAAAAAGTAGTATGGCCACAACTGCTCTTATTTCCACCCTAAAGAAATCATGTCAACATCAACTGGAACCAAGTTCTGAAAAAACAGATTAGGCGTCTATGTGGTTCTGGTTATTCATATTTTTACTGTTGGCCCTCTCTGAAATCATTTGCCAGAAATCGAAACGCCAACACGCGTAGAATGAGGCTTCATTGAAAGCTACAAATTGCTGGAATATCGCGGTTATACCTCACATACATGAACTCACACACAACCTAAAACAGCTTGCCGGAAGGCATGATATTCGGGTTGTGTGCTCGGCACCGAACAAGGTGCACTCCATGTGCCGCAAAATAAATCAAAGTACAAGTCTTGAAAAGAAACAATCCACAATTGCTCACAGGACGCAGTATGCCCCGTGCCAAACTGGTGCTGTGTGCCACATACCATTTTCCTGTGGCAGGTGGTGCATAGGGCAAACGGGCGGTTCGTCAGCGATCGAGCTAGGGAGCACGCGGCTCCTGTCAAAGGGACATCGGCCGGACATCTACCTGCACACTGACGGTCCTGTAACTGCACTCCTAATATTAACAACATTATCAATATAGGGAGACACAAGAACGCTTATGCACGCGAATTAATTAAAGACCTGACCAATGAAGAAAGTGTCAAATGTGCGTGAGCACCCCGTCGATCACGATCCACACGAAAGAGAGACAATACTTCGGATGTGGCACGAGCCGCGAAATATTAACATCCTAATGGGTGCGGCGCGCGCGGATATGAGGATGGTTTTTATCACTAGCTGTAGTAAAAATAAAAGTCTACATAAGAGGAAGACGAAGTATTAAAGGAAACAAGTTGATAGTTCGTGGTGCGTATATCTTTTCCTCTCTCGTTTTTTTCTAGCTACAAATCAAAGGAACATTGTCGTTATACCTTACATACATGGACTCACACCCAACCTAAAACAGATTGCCGGGAAGCATGATGTTCGGGTTGTGTGCTCGGCACCGAACAAGGCGTACTCCACGTGCCGCAAAACAAGTCAAGGTACAAAGTTAGAAAAACAAAAACGCACAATCGCTCACAGTACGCAGTATACCACGTGTCAAACGGGCACTGTGTACCACATATCACTTTCCTGTGGCAGGTGGTACATAGGGCAAACGGGCGGTTCGTCCGCGATCGAGCTGGGGAGCACGCGGCTTCTGTTAAAGGGACATCAGCCGGATATTGTCCTGCACACTGACGGTCCCGTAATTGCACCGTTAATATTACCTACATTATCATTATAGGGCTACACAAGAACACATAATCACGCGAATTAATTAAAGACCTGACCATTGAAGAATGTGGTCAAATGTGCGTGAGCACCCCGTCGATCACGATCCACACGAAAGAGAGAATACTTCTGATGGGGCACGAGCCGTCAAATATTAACATCCTAATGGGTGCGGCGCGCACGGATATGAGGGATGGTTTTTATCACTAGCTCTAGTAGAAAAAGAAAAAAACAAAATTCTACATAAGAGGAAGACGAAGTATAACAGCAACCAATTTGGTAGTCAGCGGTGTGTATGTCTTTTCTCCTCTCGGTTTTTTTAGGTTGTAACTGTTTAATACCCCATTCACACGGTCAACATAAAGGTACCTTTAACATAGGTCCCTTTGCTATCGGCGAATCAGGCCGTGCTCTTGGGTCGCGAGCACACGCCACGCGCGGAAAGATCGTTAATTGATTGGCCGCAGAGAATAAAGGTCCCTTAGCTAAAGGTACCTTTACGGTCGTGTGAATGGGTTATAACTGACGCTATCCAATTCAAGATGGCCGCGCCCACGTGGAAACGGTGCGTTGATAGGTTGCCCATAACGTCAATCACGGCCATGTCTGTACTTGATGTGCCACGAGCGTTCTTTTCACTGTGTTACTTTCACACCACAGAAGTAGGAGCTCAAGGGAACAGCGCATCTGGGAAGGGGAAGGGGTGGGGGGGGAGGGACGAGTAGTATGGTTGGCCTGGCAGAAGTCCGCGTATACTAAGATCAAGCTCCTTCATTCATGACCGCTTTTTAAATCACCGATTAGATGCGCATACTGAGATCAAGCTCCTACCGAACGTCTGCAAAGAACAGCGATCTTAATGGTGTGAATGCACGTTGCGGAATCACTGTTGAAGCTTTAGCATATTCAATAGACCTATAAGGAGTATTCACTGGGCGCCATATTTGTGGGTGCTGTCTAGAGCGCATGCTCAGAACGAGCCCCCATTAATAGGCTGCTAAGACGGGCCATTTTGATGGTGTGGAATGCACGTTACAAAAGAACCCTGGAAGCTAGCCATCAGCACGCACTCAGCAGTCGCGCACGCAGCAATGGCCGCCAGTGAATACTTCCTATAGACCTTTCCAAAAACGAGCTTGTGGCCGGTGCCATTTTGAGCGTTCGTGCGTATGGCGCGTGCTTTGCTTGCTTTCCGAAGCGACGAACACGCACGTGCTGGGCTGTGAAGGTCGCACGCTGGACTGTGATTTTGTAAACATTGGAAAGGTCTATTGCTAAATTACCCAAGAATAAAGGAGAATGCATGGATTGGTGTTCCACGCGCCACACGCACACGCCTTCCCCGTATAAAAGATTCGAAGAAAAATACCCAAATAAAGCGTTGACGAGCGCGCGTGCAAAATGCTGTTTGTTTTAGGCTGTTGCCTTAGAAATATTACTACTGGTGAGGCCAGAACCTGCGGCGCGTGGAACACCAATCCCCGCATTCTCCTTGACGCTTGGGTAATATAGCAATAGGTCTATTAGCCCCGTGCGCGACCGAAAGCGTCGCTGTGGTCGGCCTTCCACGATTGGCCGAACGCTGACTATGACGTCGGAAAGGGGATTTATTATCGACGGAAATAAGAGGAATGAAAGAACTTTAATTTTGACGGTGTTGGCAGTGTTCCTTTGAGAGCGCAATGATTTCAAGCTTCCACCATGCTAATGACAAACACCATCGAACTTGTTGTTTGCAAGGTAATGACGTCACAAGGGGGAATCACAGGAGGGCGCCACCAAAACATCTCGCCGCTAATAGCTTCCTTCGAACTGCCTGCACCTTCTGCACCGGTGCAGAAAAGCGTAGGGCGGTGTACTTTCGGTCGTACCTCATTACACATACCGGAAGTACAATGCCCTCAACATTTCTGCCGGTGCAGGACCTGCAGGTAAATTGATTGAAGCACAATTTACCTGCGGCTCCTGCATTGGTTCGCCTCTGCTCACCTTTAAACTAAGACTGCAGCCCACGCAAGAAGTACGAGAGCTCGAGGTCGAAACTTTGAAGCGTTCCTCCGCAGAACGAGCGCTCGCACTAGAAATGCTTGTCTCAAAGACAAGAGTACGGGCTGGCTCGCCCTTGTAACTTAGGCTGCACTCTCAACTTATTGTGTGAACGGGTAAACGCCTTTTTCACAAGGGCGCAGCCATCTTAAATGTGATCACTTGTAGTATGTGGTAAAACATCGTTTTGATCTCTCCACGCCGGTACAAGGTGTTTACAAAACGTTTGTGATTGTCACACATTCTTCTTTTGCTTCACTTATATTTTCTCCAATATTCCAGGTTGAAATGTATTATTTTTTCTTTGCGCATACCAGCTTTGTAACCCACGTGACTGACAGCGACAGGAAACAGAAAACGTCTATATTAAACGCGGACTAAGTAACTCCACGAGGCAGCCATACTGCGGCGAACTGGCGCCACTCCTTAGGAACTCATGACATTGCAGCAATCCAACGGAGTTTCACAGACCGCTGCCAGACGCATTTTCGAAATCTCCTAATTCGTTCTAAAATTAGTTTTCTTGACTTCTCTGCCTGCAGCCCAGAAACACTAGTCTAGGCTCGTGTTTCTGGCATGCCGGCCCAACATAGACCTTATCTAAACAAAGAATTAGTTGCAAATATTTCGTTTCCGTCAACATAAGCAACTGCAGAACAGCTGTACGCCCTATCATGGAATTTATTAGATAACGTCAGTTTTCGAACAGTGCTCTAGAGAAGGCCCATGCAGTTCACATCAAAAGTCTAGAGCAAAAGATGCGCCATGTTCCTTTGTACGAAGGCTGCAACGTAAGTGCGGAGCATAAAGTTAGACATCGGTTATAAATTGTTTTGTCAGGTCGCCGGCAAAGACATAGTTGGCAAAAAAAAAAAACGGAGCAATTAACTACTTGAGAGGCCCAGGTCCTTAATTTCTCTCAGCATCATTTTGCAAGAAAACTCATGCGATGTGCACTGCAAAATCAAAACCAACTTTCACAATAACTAAACATTAAATACACTAGAAGCAGTAAAATTTTAAGACGGAGACGAATTGCGTGTGCAATTATATTACAAAAGCTGGGGAAGTCATATTTCAAAGATGTTTACTCCGGTTGAGCATAACAACAAAGTGTCCATTTTCAACACGTCTTACATGGGGAAGCACCCTGTCTCAAAGAGTACAAAAGGGACGTCGCCAATTCGACAGACGCTACACAGGCGAAATCCAAGCTTGATGATCACCGCAGGACGAAGGGGCATTATTTGGATTTTGACAATGCGGCGACTTTGCATGTGAGCAGATATGGGAACTGGGGAAGTTTGTGGGATCGTGGTATATGGTTCATGACTCCACGGCGTACAATGTCAACAGCGGCCCCCTATTGAAAATTTACGGAGATATTTTGGAAGGGTAGGCTGATTGACCTCTCTTTGACGTGTCTAGTGTATATACTGAAGACGAAACGCGTATAGGTGACGAAGCGTCGGTTCGTCTTTGTTATTTGTTTTGTTATGTCAATCGGGAGTAAAACTCTTTGAAATACGAATAACGTGTCCCCTGCTTTCTTTTTTCACTCTTCTGTCGCTCTGTTTAGATCCCACCGTTTCCTGTGCTTAATATGTGCCTGGCTGTAAGACCGTATGCGAATTCCGAGAGGCTTGTGGAGAGAGTCTCTTGAGAGATTTTTAGCACCCGTACTGAAAAATAGGCCTGTCTTACCAGCCATCTTTAGTACGCTACCGCTGTCGCCTTGCATTGTTGTAACTGTTTAGTATTTACGCACTAGCGACAACCCTCTACGTTTTCCCCAAACCGAGCACGAAACAGCACGAGGTATCTCGTTCACTGGCGCCTGCTTCGTGTGGACTATGGTTATGGTGGCGTCACGCATGCGTGGAACGTACTGTAAGATAGGTCTATTTAACTATCTAGAATTTGAGGCGGCATCAGGCAACATCAGGGTTGGGGCACGTTGTTTATTAAAAATAAGACGACTCGCGACACTAATTGAAAACATTAGTGGATGAGCGAATTTTGTTCACTCACCACGACAACACAGATAGCTTCAATGGCAGAGTCCCCTGTCAATGACGTATTTTTTATATAAGAGCTCAGTCAAATAACGGCCTGGAAAACTATATTTGCGAATAATTGAGGCTAGCTTGAAACTGCAAAAATGTGATGAATATTTTTTGTTTGTTTTTTGTTTACAGAGTAATTACGGAATATGATTGTCGAAATGCTAACTGCAACGGTCATGAACGTACAGACGGCTGTTGAAGTTAGAATTGCCGAATGGCGACCTAAGATTACTGCTAGTAAAATAAAATAGCATGCCTACTCACCCGTTTATAAAATTTATTAAAAACATACACAAAATATAACGATCGAAAAATCCAAGAATGTAAACGACCGTTATGAACATGATTGTTGATGCATGCAATTTGATAACGGCCGCTGACAGACAGCTAAATTGTTTCAGAAATCCCCAGGACGTTTTGCGAAATGAAGCGATTACACAGCAGACATGGGAATATAGACAGCGATGGAAAATATTCATTCCACCCATCGTTATGAAGGCCGATTTTGACGGTTTCGCACTTCTTAAACATTGTCAGTTCAACTGGCTGGTTGCATCCTCAACGAATGAAAAACATATTGATAAAATAAAGTGTGGAGAATACTCCGCCTGTCAAGTTTTTAATCACAGCCACTGATGAATTTTGTTCCGTGGGAATTTCCGGCCCATCAAACGCACTAGCGAATTGTACATTCACATTTCCAGCACCACCGCGAGGCACAAGAACGAAAGAAAACAATCAAGAGGGCGCAGTGTTCTTCGTGTTGGCCCCGCCGTCAGCGCAGTGTGACAGGTCTTTCTAACAGCACACAACAAATCGACGAACACGGTTGCCGGGTGACAAAACATGTCCCCAAACAGTTGCTATTGCCTCTAAGGGTAAGGGTAGCCGAAAACGTGTTTCACTCGTGTTGATGAAGAGAGTTTTCAAAGTTTTCCTGTATGTGACGGCGCCTTAAAACTTTTCTCCCGTTGCAATCCCGAGATTTCAAGCACGCGCCTGGCACATCTGACTGCACAGAGAACTGCGCCCGTGTATAGGCTTAGAATTACGAGGGACAGAAATTATAAATGACAGACCGATTCCATAGCGCCATAGCGCCATTGGGAGAGATGGAGTTATCCCTTTCGCCCCAACCAGACCACACATGATGTAGCCTTTAGATGAAAAAAAAAAAGCTAAATTAAAAACTAAATGTTCCGGAGCTCAAGACGAAAATGTGATTCCCGAATAATTGTTTGCACAGAATACTTACTATATGTGATTTTTCTGAGAAGTACCCCTTGAGCGAGTAATATGAGAAGCACCGACGTTTCTGTAGGAAGCCGCAGAACCTCTTTTAATCTTTAGATTTAGAAAAAGGAACTCCTTGCTTTCCGTTCAAACAGATCCTGCAAAAAAGACAGAGAGTCCAGGTGTTATGTTTAGCAAACTTGGTTCGGAAAATTTTTAACAAATTTTAGTATATGTGGAGTGCTTCTGGAATATATCCTTCTGCACAGTGTAACATCATTTTCTGGCGTATAAATCACGCTTTTATATTATATCTTTTGTTTCACGGGCGAGCTTTACGGTTTCTTCATCCTTTTCCTTCCTGGCAATCAATCGTCTGTTCATATTTTCTTCTTTTTTATTTTTTCTTGTCGTATTAACTATCACATGGGGTCCGTTTCTATTGCTTCCTTTTTTTTTCTTTTCCTTTAAAATAAATATGTTGGGAGTCAGCACTCTTTCGCTCTACATGTCCCTTTCTCTTCCTCCGTGTTCTGTGCGCTCTTTTATCACGTTGATACATTACGTCTTCAATCAGCAACTCTATCGCTTACAGAGACAAATTGTGTTCTCCAAGACCTAGTCACTGAGAGCTAATTGCGCTTAAATGGGCCTAATTTTTTTCCTTCCAACGTTTAATGGGCACAAATCTGGATTTCTGTGCCCCAACATCTGACTTCTAATCATCACAAAACTCTAATTCTTCCTTTTTTGTGAATAATTATTATACGGGCCCGATATAAATCAACACAGCAAAAGCATGTTGAATACAATAATGATTCAAATCATGATTTAAATCAACCTCATTTTTATTTTCCACCCTGCGCTTAGCACTGCTCATCTCATATGTGGGGGTGTCACGTTGAACCGAGACGGATCCCGAAATCAGAGAAACAGGACGAACAGGTTACGAAATTCCATCTTATGTACATATATTTACATAAATAAACAAAGCGAAAGGCACGAGAAACCGTACCCTACAGTATCGTCTTTCTCCCCTAGAACAATGTCTTTACCCCGGACACTCACGACCTTGAAGTGTCCCTGCTTCTGCGCGCTTGCGGGTCTCTTTACCTGGTGACGAACATCATTTTGCCGCTTTGACGAAAGACGCCTCGTCGGTTCACGCGGACTCCCGTGAGCGGGCCTCGGGTGAGCTTCCTCCGGTGCGTAGCCGAAGTCGCCGTGCTGTTCACCGGACCAGCGCAGTCTCGTTCCTCCTGATACGCGTTCCACACCTCTTCTTCCTCCCTTTGTCACACACCACGTCTCGTTCATCTTCTCGTCGTCTTCTCTTTTCTTCTCCGGTTCACAATCGTGACAGGGGGACACCTTGACCTCTGCAGCACTCCCCAAAGCTCCGACCTGACCCGCCAAGGCCCCCGGGAAGGCAATTTTGAGTCAAGAGCTCCAACGAGTCAAAAGATCGAAGGCGTTAAAAGATCTATTATTGGACCTCCTGACTCGTCGGGCCTCTTGACTCGCCATGAATCTTCTGACACGGTGGCAGAGATGGCAGTAATGACATTACTGTAATGAAATTACAGTAATTAAATTACTATTTGGAGTAATGAGTAATGTAATTAATTACTTCTCTAGGAGAGTAATTTAGTAATATAATAAATTACTTTCAGGCAGTAATTTTGATAAAATTACTTATTACTTTTGAAATTACTTTAGTCCTAAATTAAAATGATCGTTTGCAAGCTTTAAAAAAGACGAGAACATTATTTTGCATGGTGAAATGTTGTGAAAGAGCACCGCAGGAAATAAACGACGGCCACCTGAGCGCAAAGCCTTGTACGAAGAGCTGGACAGACGCACAAAGGAGGGCTGGAAAGGCGAAGGAGAAAAGCTTACGCGTAGACATCGCTGGAAGGCCACAGCTTACGAACTCCAGGCACGACAGATTCACGGCGTCGCGTCATCAGGCCGATACTATATTTCGTTTATCTCTAAGTTGATAGTGCGGTGGAGCTGCAAGCTAACCGAAACAATCAAACACCTTCCTTTAATCACCGGTCCCGTCTTTTTCTCTGCGCGTGGGTGTGAACGAGAGGGTGGTTACGTGGCGGTCGATAGACGTGTGGCTGCTCCAACAAACACATAGCTTCCACCGTTCATCCCAAAGCTGACAGTGTAAGAGCGATGAGCGGCTCATAGGCTGAAAGGCGACGGGCACATCACCGGTGACTTAAACATAATTTAAAACCTGAGAGGAGAGGACAAACAGATCCCCAGCCTCCTACTTTCGTAAAGCAAGGTCAAACCGTAAGCTTCAACCATTGTGAACAACAAACGACCGGAATAAATAGGTAATTCCAAATGCCTCGTCAAAACCCCAGAACGTTTTGTGCGTCCTCGAGAAAAACGGGTGCCGCGTGGGGTATGCCTCGCTGCCTTCCCTTACAGCGAGGCATACCCCAATCAAGAAGTGACTTTTTAAGAGCATTCGTGAGGCGTTACTGACGGCTGCAGCAGATTATGTTTTAAAGAAAATTAGAGGGGGCAACAAGTAAAAAGCGAAGTAAGAGATAAAAAGAAAAAGACGGCTGTTGTTCAATATATGCATAATGTGTCGCACGCACTTAACAGGGAAATGAAGCCGTATCAAAATCAACGTAGCCTTTTCTGCACCAAATAAGCTTCTGAGCTATGCATGAAGGTCAATGTGTCAGCACACCGTTGAGCTGGTTGTACTAAAAAGCACCAGAAGAGCTTTGTTACTTGCATTGTGGGGGGGGGGGGGGGGGGTAGTTTATTCTATTCCACTCTCATGTGGTAGATAATATATTAGCCCCGTGCGCGACCGAAAGCGTCGCTGTGGTCGGCTTTCCAAGATTGACCGAACGCTGACTATGACGTCGGAAAGGGGATTTATCATCGACGGAAATAAGAGGAATGAAAGAACTTTAATTTTGACTGTGTTGGCAGTGTTCCTTTGAAAGCGCAATGATTTCAAGCTTCCACCATGCTAATAACAAACACCATCGAACTTCTTGTTTGCAAGGTAATGACGTCACAAGGGAGAACCACAGGAGGGCGCCACCAAAACATCTCGCCGCTAATAGGACAACCTAGGGTGCCTTCATGTGCGCTTTGCTTAGGGTGATGGTATCCGGCCATTTTGTTTCACGTTTTTTTTGTTTGTTTGCTTTTTGTTCAGAAGCACGGAAAAGAGCGTGTCCCTTCGCGCGTTTGTGGCGCTGACTGTGCAATGACGACATTTTGTGTTCGTCAATTTCTTTGTATTTTCCCGTGCGCGCGTGCTGTCGGCATTCGGGTTCAACAAAGGGTGGCATCACCCTAAACTGAAGGCCATTGAGGCACCATAGGACAAACCGGCAGATCTTAAACGGCCACTTAAAGGGCCACTGACACGCCAAAAAAAAATATTTTTTTTTTCACGCTAGGCGTTAAAATGGCCTATCAGGACATTACAAAAAAAATTGTTTCACTATAGAGTTCCGTAGTTTTTTATAAAAAAATAGAAATATGAGGCCCAATTCAAAGTTCCCGCCGTGCACTGTGACGTAACAGTGTACCGCAAGGTGTCGGGGCGGTCAGAAGGGAGGCATCGCCGGAAGTCACGTGAGTTGTATCTCTCCTCGTGCGTACCGCGAGCGCGTGTAATATTTTTTTTATATTTTTTTGTTATTACCCGCACCTCCACGAGCGATCCAAGCAGACAAGGTTTCTTTTGTTTTTCATCGCTTAATGTTACTGTAAAGGTAGAAGAAGCGGAGTCAGTGAATTGACGTGATCAACTACAATGCCTAGAAGCTTCTATGTGAGGGGCTGTCCCGGTATTTCAGCAACTGAAGAAGAGATCACACTGCATGCATTTCTGAGAGACATACATCGGCCGCATGTGCACCTAGTAAACAAGTTCAACTCAAGTTCTAGACAAAATAGCACTTTGTGCTCGACGTTTACTTGTGCTTGGTACACTCACCAGTTCGTATTCTTTAGACGGCAGGCATCTTCAGCCTGGAGAGTATCCGATGATTCAACGACCTCGGTGTCTGAACCTTCAGCAATGCGATCGGGCGTGTCGTATGCTAGTAATCCTAATTTCTGCGAGCGTTCTAATTTTTTTTTCAAAACTTGATAGCTTGTTTTGCGCCCAGTATAGCCCTGTATCATCGGACTGACGGCATGCACTCGTACACTGGCTTGTACTCGCAACGCTTTCATCATTGACCTGCATCATGTCGATCCACTGACTCTTCGTCCTGAAATCTTACAGCACGCAAACTAACCAACGGTGCAGGGATAAAGAGCTAGTGGAACTGAAACTTCATTTTCTACGATCGCTCGTACGAAGAGCAGAATAAAAAAAAAAAAGAAAACAAGTCTTAGACAGGGTCGCGGAGAGCACGAGGAGTGAAACTCAAGTGACTTCCGGTGAACCCACTTTTAGTGACATAGGTCGATGCCTCCCTTCTGACCGCGCCGACACCTTGCGGTACACTGTTACGTCACAGTGCACGGTGGGGACTTTAAATTGGGCCTCGTCTTTCTATTTTTTATAAAAAAAGTACGCAACTCTATAGTGAAACAATTTTTTTGTAATGTCCTGATATGCCATTTCAACGCCTAGCATGAAAAAAACATTTTTTTTTGGCGTGTCTGAGGCCCTTTAAGAGAGCACTTTTATAACACCCACAGAGTCGTTTCGGGACATCTGGGCATATACTGTTGGGATTGTGGATGCGTTGCGAATTTTGAAAAAAAAATTTCTGTAATAGGAAGAAGTCGGGACCGGCTGACCAGAGAGATAATGGAAGCTCAAAAATAGCGCTTCTCGCTGTCAAGTGTGTTAGTACTCCGTCATTAACACTCTCTCAAAAAGGGCTCGAATTTTCATCCAGTTAATTGCGGTGAGGCGTGAGGAGCATATTTAGAAGTGTTTCCTGTGGTCGTGCTATTGTGCTGGTCATGGAGATTGGGAGACTCAACCTAAATACGAGAGCAAAGAAGTAACATAATACAAAACGAGTTGTAAGTAAATGCGCGTGTCTGTCCTTTTGTGTGTCGGTGTGTGTGATTGACCTTGTGCTGTTAACCTGAGGATATGAATCACTAACTCGCCCAAGTTTCTACTTTATCGAGAAGAACAAAGGACCACGTCCTCTACACTATTGCCAAGGTCATTTCATTTCACCGATGAAACATCCCGAACCTTTAGGTTTGCAAGAGTTAGGGATATTTCGTCGGTGGATGGAAGTGACCTCTGCCATTGTGTAGTTTTTTTCAACGGTTACCAGCGTTCCGCATGCTCCGTCGGTGGATGAAAGTGACCTTGGCCATTGTGTAGAAGGTGCAGTTCTTCGTTTCCTGTGGACCCTTTGACCATAATATTTAGTCGTGCGTAAACGGTAGCGAACCATTGGTCCTGCCCAAGTAGAGGGCGGTGTGAAGATGACGGGTATAAAAGAAGTGTTCTGAATAAAATTTAGTAGCTGTGTTTGAGACGTCTCTTGTTTGTCCCCTCTTTGTAACCTCCGTCTTCGGTTTTAGAAATGTTTAATTATCGGGTGGTCCTCTCTTCGAAGTGCCCATCTAAGGCGCATCTTTAAGGAGCCATGAAATAATTTTAACGTTGAAAGAATCTGAAGCGTGCCACTTTTGTTTGGCTTACCTAAAGCCTGGGTCACACTCCTTATACATCATGAAAAAGACAGCTTGCAAACATAATCGAACTCCAGTCAAAACTTCAGTCACATTCAGTAGCTCTAGTCACCACGAAATCCGCGCTTAGATTGCTGCACAGCAGCGAGTTCAAGGAAACACTTGGTACAGGGCATTTGAACCACGGATATCGCGGGGACTGATGTCTGCATACTGTCTTTAGTAAAATCTATGAGCAATGTAATCCGGCTCAAGTAGAAGTAAAAAAACAAACTCGCTTTGTCCTTTCAAAAGCTCTCGAGTGCGCGGCGTAATCGTGAAAGGGAAAGGCCAACTTACTGTGATGTCCCGACGAAAAAAGGCTTTCAAGGCAACAAAAAACTTAAAAAATTATTTGCATTTTCTGATGCCCAGGAAAGTACAGTCCTCAGGAACTTTACGATATTTTCTCAAGAAAAACAGAAATTGACAATTTTGTGAATGCGGACTTTAGTATTCAGTGCAAAGAAACGGTATAGCCTTGGAATAAAAAAAAAACAATAAGCGTCCAAAAGTTTTATTGCTGCGTATTCATACTTTATGGTTGTCCTTTAAGATATTCTCGGGGAACATTGCAATGTTTGCTGTTATTCGGTTGTTGTTGGGCAATCACCAAGCGATAGTGTCCCAGAAAGTTGGAGATGAAGGGAATAATTTCCTTTCTGCAGCCGCTTGAAGCGGCAAAGAAAACTACGCGCGTGATGTGAACTGGGTCGGAGTCTGTTGAGTCAGCAAGCTCAGCGAGTATTTGTTCGATTTGATGCTAATTTTGTTTTATATATGGTTTTTAAAACGTTAACACACGCGTCAAAACCTCGTAATATGGACTTTAATAACGCAAGGTTCTATAGTGGCGCCATCTACCTGAAGCCAAGAAAAGTGATCTTCGGCTCGAAACCGGATGTCTTCGATTGCCGGCACGGACTCTCGTCACTAAGCTCGCAAACTGAAAAACGGTGCGGAATGGAGAGGCGCACGCTAAGGCAAAAATCGTTTTCCGATCCTCAGTGTACAACTGAGGGAGAATAACTGACACCCTAGTTTGGCGGAAGTCCGAAAATCATTTCATGACCTCTTTATCAATAACCACATGCTGTGACCACTGATAAACCAAAATCGATTTGATTTAAAGGGCCTTCCCGCGATTAGCGGAGGAGTGGTTGGGGCTATCCGGGACCTTTTGCAATATGACGCGTCATTTGTCGAGTCATTGGACCTTTTCGCCCCCATTTAATCTCTTGACTCGCGCCTGCCGAGTCCAGATAATCATTATTGGACCTCCTGATTCGTTCGACCTTTTGGCTCGTTGAGCCTCTGGACTCTCCGTGAATCTTCCGACTCGATGGATCTCTTGCCGCGTTGGACATCTTGACCCACATTGGATTTCTTGACTCGTGTCTGGCGAGTCGGAAGGTGCAACGTGTTAAGATATTAATTATTTGACCTTTTGATTCGATGTATTTGTTTACCTCCTTGGATCACGTCAACAGAAGCGCCGGAAGGCCTATCCCTACACCACTGCCCTTGACATGCGTAACTTGAATAGAGGTTTTGCTTTCCTCTACCTCGGCTATGGTTGCCAAACGAATAGATTTTTTTTTAATTGCAATCATAATTTTCGTACGCAACACTATGGCGTGTTAGAATGGTGCGACTATATTTTGCTTCACGGCCGACTTGGTGGCCCCCAATATTATTGTAGCGGTGGGTCTGAAGTAAAGCTTTCGCCTGAAGAATCCCATTTGCAAGGCACTTGCCCCGACTTATACTCTGTTCACCATGAAGGTGAGACTGCAGCCAAAGCTAGAAGTGCGAGCTAGCCCGCGCTTCTGGCTTTGAGACATGCATTCCCACCGCGAGCGCTCGTTCTGTGGAATACCTCTACAAAGCAGTTAACTGGAATTCTCGTCCTTGTGGCGTTGACTGAAGTCAACATATTTTGAACGGAGTCCGTCAAAAGGGACGTATTTTGAATTATTTGCCACTGTACCAAGACGTGCTCGAGGGTTTCACATTTTATATTCCGCATTTAGTTGTGAACTGCGTTGTCTTCAACAAGCTCCCTGGCGAGGCGCGGGTGCCCAATTTTGAGGAGACTAACGAATACGTAAAAAACGGCCGAAACATCCGCACTTTAAAGCTGGTTTCCTCAAAATGGACTAATTTTAAAGTATTTGACATAATACTAACTTGTGCTCGAGGGCTTTAAATTTTATATTCCAGCTTTAGTTGGAAAATGGTTTGTTCTCAAAAAGTTTCCTGTGAGGCGCGTATGGCCAGGTTTCAAAACATGAACGAATGTGTAAAAACCGCCGAAAAAACGCCCAATTTGATACCGGTTGTTTAAAATAGAATTTATTTTGAAGTATTGGACATAGTACTAGGATGCGCAAGATGACTTGCATTTTATATTCCATGTCTACCTGGGAACTGGGGTGTCCTCAAAACTTTCCCTGGCAAGGAGTGCGTGCCCCAATTTCAAAAGATGAACTAATGCGTAAAAACGGCGGAACCATCCCGACTTTGGGACCGTCGTTTTTACAAAGGACTCATTTTCAAGTATTTTCCATTGTACCAGGACGCGCTCGAGAGCTTTACATTTTATATTCCGCCTGTAGTTGGGAACTGCGTTGTACTTAAAATGTAGCCTGGCGAGGCGCGGTTGCCCGAATTTCAAAAGATGAGGGAATGCGTGAAAACAGGCGAACCATCCCCTACTCGAGACCGGTTGTTTTAAAAAGGATTCATATTGGAGTACGAGGGGCGTTCATAAACTTCGTATTATCGGCATAAAAAATTAAAAAAGGCGGAACAAAACAGGCATCAACATGAGCGCTCGTCTCTCTAGTTCCCGCACAGTGTACACATCGGGTGCTATAGTAGAGCGGAACGCCGCTAGGGAGTCCAATCCAAAATGGCACCACCCGTCGGAGCCAAGCACATGCAGTGATCCGTTTTTTTCCATTTGAGGGGAAGCAATGCCAAGGATATTCATTAAAATCTGGGAGCATTGTTCTGGCACAACGCCCAAGTTTATGAAACTATGGTTAAATGGCGTTGACGCTTCCCGTGTGGCCAAACAAGAGGAATGCCTTTCAGGGACGACGACCAAGTGATTGCTGAAGTGGTGCGATTCCTGAACACTCAAAACGAGGAGTTTTAAAACAATGGCCTCCGGCATGTGGTTCATCGCTTGCAAACGTGGATAACGCTTGGTGGCGAACATGTAGAGAAAGTCTCAACTTCTACTAAAGTTTGATTGATCAATCTCTATTCCTTCGTGACAATGATACGAAGTTTATGAACGCCCCTTCTATTTACCATAGTGCCAGGATGGGTTCGAGGACTTTACATTATATATTCCGTTTTAGTTGGGAACTAGGTGGTTCTCAAAAAGTTCCTTGGAAAGATTCATGTGCCTCAATTGAAACAAATATGATAAACGAATGTGTAAAAATGGCCGAAACATCCCCAATTTGAGACAACGGTACTCGGTATGCGTTGATGTTTGTTGATTTGGCACCACAGACGCGGATGAGTAAATTGTGCGCGTTTCCAAATTGGCAGCCTTGAACCTTTTGCACGTGTGGTTACTTTCGAGCACCACGGCGTTACCCATGTGCTGCGATTATTTCCTAAATTTACTGATATAGTGGTTTTCGGTTACGGTCAGAGAGTTTCTAATTAGAACAGCATGTTTGTTTTCTCTAACTAAAATTATTCAACAATTGTTTTTCATTATTAAACTTATCGTGCGGATTAACCATATATGTAATGCCCCCGCCGTATAACTTACGTGATTATACTGCATTATTGTAGTCTTACCGAATCTTTAAGAATGATGTGAGAATCCTAAAATAAAGAGCGTCTATGCATTATATAGATATAATAAATTTCATAATGTTGTACATTCGAACGTGGTGTAAATGCCGCATAAGTGATAGTTTCTTTACTTCCGTTTCAGCTTAAGTCCAGATCGCAGCCGACGCAACGAACTCTTGGGACCAATGGAGCAGCCTCAAAAGCGCGAGTCACTCAGCCTGTCTGGTTTCTGATTGGCTCAGGCATAATAGAACACGTACAGAAACACGACAAACACCATGACGGTCCGCTTTTGATGATTTCACCCAGCAGCTCGTAGCGTCAGCTGCGTCTGGCCTTACGCTGAGACGAACCATATGTGATATTGGAACGCATGCGGCTGTCGCACAGAGGAAGGGGGTTCGAATCCTGCTTGGCACGCATCCTTCTCTTCATATTTTTTTACTTTTTTAAAAAAGCCCAGCCCGTTCTCGACTGTCATCATGTGTTATTCTTCGGAACATTCCAGAACGTTCTGCGTGTATGAAAGTAGCGATACCACGTTGCTTCGGATCAGTCAAACTTCCGTCGCCGACGCAAGATCGTGGCACCGTTCTCTTGATGTTTGTAAGCACCGTTTCGCCATAATATAGATTTATTTCTCCCTCTAAATTCATCCGCTCTTCTTATTGGGGGCTACATTGCACCAGGCTGAAACTGGATATAAATAAACGCGAAAGACATCTAGTGCCTGAAATACATAAGCTGACATTCCATCCTTAGATACATCCTGTACCGTATCAACAACTATTAATATCGTACGTTTTATACACTATACGCACTCACAACACAGTTATTTCTGAACATACCTATCTACTTCGCGCTCCAATTCAACTATAAAAATTAGAAAAATGCGTGTAATGAATTCTGCGAAGTTGTTTCGAAATTTCAGTGCTCTTCTTTAAACGTAGTACTGCCATGGAATTGTCACGGATAATGAAAAATTTAGCAGCATGTAGCAACCGCAATATACAAATAGTTTTATCTTTTTTTTTTAAGTTACTGTTTTTTTCACTCGGCACACACTCCGCTTTCGCGGGAATTTGTACACGGCGTAAAGGTTAAAAAAATGAATCCGTCACGTGCAGACAGAAAGGTGAACTAGAAGCGACTGTCGCAAATTTCTGGACACGGGCTCGATTTCGCGAGATATTACTCATAAGACACTTCATTCGGAGGTAAGTTCCCTATAAAAAACATACTGCATAAAGGTAATCGCGTATAACATATTATATAATGTTTTTTTGAAGTCCAGAAAACATACGATGTCAGATATTCCACAAACGTTTTTCGGGTTTCTCTTGGGACGTTTTCAGAACCTGATTCGGACATCTATGAGACAGCCCTAACGTCACAATCTGGACATTCATAGGACCTCCCCTGGATGTGTGTCCGTTGTTTAGGTGCAGCCTGTTGGCTCAACGCTACGGAAGGTATTTTCGAAAAACAGTAATCAGGTATCACCAGCGGCGCACCGTGCGGACCGTGTGATTGACGGGCAACTAGTAAACCAAGTTTGGTTCGCAGAAAAAAACTTTGCTAAGCGCCCCCAACGGCGAACTTTATCGGCGACAACGTCTTCCTTAGGAAGCCATTCTGTGGGCAGGTCAAGATAGAGTAGGTCATGGTAGTAGCTAGGCTGCCATTTTGGCAGTGTTGTACACGTTCCCTTAAAGAGGAACGAACGAACCTCGTTCATAGATCGAGTTCCAAATAAATATCTATCGTTACTAGTCATTATTGTGTCAAACTGAACGCTTCAATAAATTAGATACTGTGCTGAAGCCGTACATTTAATAAAACAAGCAATGTAAAATATTGGAATCGAAATAAAATATATTAATTCACGTATCCATTCCCAACGATGACATTTCATTTGTTTTAGTTCCTTCTTTCAACTAATGTTCGGTGTACTTCCCCATTTCATGAAGTCGAGTGACGCACGATGACTTACGCGCAGCTAGAGGTCATAAAGGCCTCATAAATTCGGGGAAAATTTCAGATGAATACACAAAAAACACCGTTCCTCCTGCCGCTCCCCATAAAACAAGAGCGTTCCTCCGTTAACTCCCCCCCCCCCCCCCCAAAAAAAAAAAAAAAAAAGTGTTAAGAACGTTTTTTGGAACGCCTTTCTATAAAATACTGCAACATTTATCGTTTTATAGGCTTGGAGAGTGATGTGAGTTTCGAGAAAGTGTAGGTGGTATTACTGGCGGCAATAGCTGAGCTTGCTGCTGCTCAGCACGTGTTGGCGGCAACCTTCCACAACGCTTCCAACACGCACATTGCGCACCATCACTATTGCAGTTTGGGAGACCATTATTAAGAACTAAACCCGAGCAAGCGCTGCGGGCAGTCATTTCAAATATGGCTTTCAGTGATTAGGTGGTACTCGTTTGGCGTCATACTTGAGCGAGTGCTTACAGGGCATGCTCAGAACGAGAGCACACTTATCTTCCTAGAGTACTTAAAATCTGGGTGGTTTGAAATACACAATCCGGAAGGGTTGTGGAAGCTCATCGCGAGCTAGCGCTCTGCGACAGCGGGCTCAATTATGGGCGCTAGTAAATACCACCAATGTTGTTGCAGGAAGCAAGTTGGCCTCATATAATTCTCCGCGACAAGATTTGTGCTACCTTCATCTATCTGTAAGAACAACGTAGCCGTGTTTATGGTGTGATGTACTTACATGGCTCCCAAGATTAGGAAACACCCTTCTTGACTGTTGAAGGCTTTGCTGAACACTTGAATTCGATCTCCCTCGAATAATGGTCAGCCAAGCGTGAAGCCGACGACCTTCAGGGGCTTGCCATTTCGTTGGTGCATACGTATCCACTTACGGCCCCAGGTTTAGTACAGATGCCTGGTTGATCCTTAATGAGTACAAATGAAATATTAGTAAAGGATTACTTCTTTCTCTTTGATGCGGAAACTGGGAAAGAATGCGAATCCGAACACTTGACGTCGTTGTCGTTAGCACGAACTTTCATTTCTCGCGCTGCTGAGCTAGCGCGACTGAATCAAATATATACGAACCGCTATATTAAAAAAAAAATAACTAAATTGACTAGGAGAATATTTTATCTGATAATGAAGCATTTGCCCAAGTTTTAATATTCTACCATGATCAAAATGAC
Organism: Ixodes persulcatus; assembly: GCA_013358835.2. Classification (NCBI taxonomy): domain Eukaryota; kingdom Metazoa; phylum Arthropoda; class Arachnida; order Ixodida; family Ixodidae; genus Ixodes; species Ixodes persulcatus. The sequence goes on along the minus strand of JABSTQ010011181.1, from coordinate 332,651 downwards.
ACAGGACCTTGCCATTTCTTAACTTGGATTGCTAGGGTTGTCACGCACATCTATTTGTGCTTTTTACATAATGGAAGGTGGTGGCCCAATATTAAAGTGAACTAGAATACGGGGCACTGTTTGGAATGGCGCGACTCAACAATGGGAACTTGTGAGGGTGCGTGTTTTGACAAGAATTGCGCGCTGCAGCCGACAAGGCAGCAGAAAGTCGCAGCAGTCCGCACTAGAGCCGCTGTATATGGCAGCGTAGCTGCCAGAGTTAGAGTGTACTAGAAGGTACAAGTGGGACGTGCTACAGGCTCCGCGCATGCTTTCAGTTGCGGCTGTTAAGAATGGAACCTTCGGCAACCTTTTCCGAGTTTCAACGCTGCGGAAACGACTCCCGAAACGAGTCCCGACGTGTTCTGGACTGTCGCCCACCTGTCGAAGTCTGCCCGAAACGAGTCCCACCTTCGGCAAACATTTTCCGAGTTTCAACGCTGCGGAAACGACTCCGAAACGAGTCCGACGTGTTCTGGGACTGTCGCCCACCTGTCGAAGTCTGCCCGCAACGAGTCCCGCCGTGTTCAAGACCGTCGCCCAGCTGTCGTGGTCTGCCCGAAACGAGTCTCAACGCCTCCGTGACGTCAACGGGAAGTGTGTGTGTGTGTGCGTGTGGGTTCGTGCGCTCGGAAGGGGGAGAGGCCTGGACTAACTGCGGAGAACCATGGCTATGACGCATCTGGCTCACGACGCGGCGGGTGAGGCTGCTGAGTTGTTCTCTTGGATTTGACGACTGTATCGCTACCATGTAATTAAACCGTTCGTTACGTTACCAATTCTCCCACCTCCACTGGACCCCTGGGTTCTTCTCTTCGGGGAATGGTCGTCGTCACGAGCCAGGAAGCCTCCGGACGTGCGGCCTAAACCCCGCCTCGAACAACTGGTTGGCAGCGGTTGGGATCGGACCATGCGACATCGTGCTACATCTGTGGGTGAGCGTTTGGACTTTGCTTTGAGATTCGCCAGGCTTCAGATTATGGGTAATTAATTTTGAACTGCTGGGAATCCTTAGTGTTTGACTCGTGCGCTAGGTTTGTGTACAACCTCGCGACAAGTTTTATAGCAAAGCCAAAGCTAAAGAGCAGCGATCATGGATCTAATGAGGTTACTGATAACAGATTTATTCTGTTTATGTGAAGAATTGGGTGTGGAGGTGGAGCAAAAGATGAAGAAATCTGAGATCAGTAAAGCAATTTCAGAGAGCGCGGAAGCAGAGGAAATTAAAATTGCGTGGGAACTGCTTCAGAACGCTAAGAGTGAAGCTGCAGCAAGAGAGGAAAGAGAGCGAGACCAGGCTGCAGCGAAAGAGGAACAGGCTGCAGCGAAAGAGGAACGAGAGCGAGAACAGGCTGCAGCGAAAGAGGAACAGGCTGCAGCGAAAGAGGAGCAAGCTGCAGCTAGAGAGGAACGAGCACAGACTGCAGCGAAAGAGGAACGAGACCAGGAGCGAGCGCTGAAAAGGCTAGAGCTCGAAATTGAACAACAGCGATTAAACTCGCAGAACAGTAGAGTGGGGGCTCCGGTACGAGCAAGTGAGACCGAGTCGTATTAAATGAAGAAGCTCATGCAGCCGTTTAAAGTTGGGGAAGACGTGGGCCTATTCTTAGTTAACTTTGAGAGGACATGTGAGAAGTTGAGCTTCGCCCCAGAAACGTGGCCGCAACGGCTTTTGACTCTGTTGCCCTGTGAGGCTGCAGAGGTTGTCGCGCGCCTTAGTGCTGGAGACGCGGACGACTACGACAAGGTGAAGTCCAGCCTTTTGAAGCGGTACCGCCTTTCTGCCGAGGCGTTCCGTCAAAGGCTTAGAAACGCATCCAAAAAGAGCAGCGAGGGCTACTCGGAATTCGCGTACGGGCTTAAAACCAACCTGATAGAATGGTTGAAGAGCGAGGAAGTGTACGAAAGCCGAGACAAGGTAGTCGAGTGTGTGTGCCTCGAACAGTTCTTTCGTAGCATTCCGCAGTCAGTCAAGCTCTTGGTGCAGGACAGGGTGGGAGTCGACTCGGTCGAAAGGGCCGCTGAGCTAGCCGAAGAGTACGCAACGCGTAGAAAGCTGAGCGGAGAGGAAAGCGAATCCGGCCGAAGCGATCAGCGCAAGACCTTCCGACAGGGGAACGGCTCGCGAGAAAACAGGCCCGAGAAGCCCGAAGCAGGACAAAAGGTCCCAGAAAAGAGCGCAGAACACTCGAACGGAGACGAGGCGCGGAAAAGCCCAACAGGGCAGTTCGAGGCAAGGAAGCCGTTCCTGTGCTACAACTGTCAGGAGCCGGGACACACAGCGGCCAGATGTAAGAAACCGCGGGTTGTGTTCTCGTACGTGAACGGTAGTGACAAGGACCTGAAGCTTCTTCGTCCCTATCTTCACGAGCTCCAGGTAAACGGAAAGCCGTGCAGGGTGCTTCGGGACAGTGCAGCGACGATGAACGTTGTTCATCCGTCGTATGTAACGACCTCCGATTTTACTGGAAAGGTAGTTTGGATCAAGCAGCTGCTTGAAAAGCACAGTGTCTGTCTGCCTATGGCGACAGTAAGGATAACTGGCCCGTTCGGAGAGCTAGTGACAGAGGCGGCTGTCTCGCAAACAGTCCCGTTGGAGTATCCTTATTTGTTTTCTTACCGGTCAGATTTCCTGCTGCGCGAAAGGGGTCAACAACTGGGAGAAGGGCTAGTTCAGTCGTGTACGAGGTCCAAATCGCGTCAGGTGGCCCCTTTGTTGAAGAGTGATCCAGAGCCAGAGGCAGCTGACGGGGAGCAAGCACTCCCAGAGTTGGAGGCAGAAAACCGGGATGAGAGGGACCAGGTTGTAGAGCAGCCTGACCTCGCAGCGCTAGAAAGCGTACGCCGTCCCAACGAGCCCACGAAAAAGGCGGAGGAAGACGGGATCATTAAAGGATCTCTCGTAGCTCCGACGTCACGTAATTTGGATCGTCTGTTGCGAGTAGACAGAGTGTCTTTGACAGCCGAGCAGAAGAGCGACCCTAGTGTGTCAGGGTTTCGCTGTACAGCTCAGGAGATTGCTAGGACCAATGTGACGGGGAATGAAAGAGGCGGATTGTTTTATCGGCGCTATAAGGACCGCATTTTCACGTCTAGAAATCACGTGAAAATCGATCACTGTGACATCAGCGTAAGAAAAAGGAAAGGCAAATTTAACGGCAATGCCGATGGGTTGAGCAGAGTTTTCTGACATCACGAAAAATAGTAGGGATGATCTCAGAGGTCTTCGTCATCCACGGGAATGAGGATCTAAGTGGGGGCACTTCGTTGAAACCCCAAAATGACCTCACAAATTGCGAAAAGTTTTTGTCTTTTGTCTTTTGTTCTTAGTGACCTCTTTGGAAAACAGTTCTTTTGGCGACAGGGGGTCTCGATACCCGGAATTGTACCAAATTTTGGTAATCCGTAATCCAGTCTGGCGGGTCTTTGGCGAATTCCGAGCGTTTGACTGCGGTGTGGCGTGGTGTTGTGGGGGACGTTTCCGCTTATGCCTCCGTTGTGAGAGGTTTGGGAGTTTGTTTGGTGCTTGCAGCGTCTTCTCAAGGCCTACTCCAAGCCCACCTCTTCAGGCCAGCGATTGTACCACCGGCCATTCGAGGTTTCCCTGGCCCCGGAGGGGCTGTTAAGAATGGAACCTTCGGCAACCTTTTCCGAGTTTCAACGCTGCGGAAACGAGTCCCGAAACGAGTCCCGAAACGAGTCCCGACGTGTTCTGGACTGTCGCCCACCTGTCGAAGTCTGCCCGAAACGAGTCCCGACGTGTTCAAGACCGTCGCCCAGCTGTCGTGGTCTGCCCGAAACGAGTCTCAACGCGTCCGTGACGTCAACGGGACGTGTGTGTGTGTGCGTGTGGGTTCGTGCGCTCCGGAAGGGGAGAGAGGCCTGGCCTAACTGCGGAGAACCATGGCTATGACGCATTTCTGGCTACGACGCGGCGGGCTTTCTGCAACGCACTTGGCGGTCGCACCTGCTGCCCTGGCGGAGAGTGAGGGAGAAAACGGACCCCTATATAAGGCGGGGCGTGAGGCTACTGAGTTGTTCTCTTGGATTTGACGACTGTATCGCTACCATGTAATTAAACCGTTCGTTACGTTACCAATTCTCCCACCTCCACTGGACCCCTGGGTTCTTCTCTTCGGGGAATGGTCGTCGTCACGAGCCAGGAAGCCTCCGGACGTGCGGCCTAAACCCCGCCTCGAACACACCGTAAAAATGGGGAAAGCATTCAGGTGGAATCCAGCCACTTTGATCGCAGCGTCACCTTCGCTGCGATCAGGCAACGACACAGGTCAACGTCATATTGTCACGAATGACAATTGATGAGGCGATAATAACTCAGGAAACTAAACGTTTAATCGGGGCGAACTTGTGCCCCAAAATAAAAAGAGAACAGACAAAGCAGAGCGTCGTGGGCGTCGAAGTCGGCGTGACAGCAGAGTCGAACGCTGAGGCGAAACTGACCGCGGCTCGCCACGCGGAGTCTCTTATGTACATGCGTGGGCATTCTGGAATAATCGGCGTAGAAAGTTCGACGCGTAGAACATTCGGACCTCGAACAAGAAACAGGATTCTCAAATTTACCAGAATACTAGTTTGCAGGAGGAATAAACAAAAGATGCGCCGCTCCCAGGAATCAAACCCTCGCTTTTCGCGTGGGAGACAAGCGCGATAACCGTTACGCCACGGGCGCCCTGCCTACTTGGTCAGCTGCGCCCGCGGCAATATGGGCAATGTAGCCCCTTAGCGGCTATATTGTATCTTTTATAATCTTAACGTCAGAGGTAACGTCAAAGCACCACGACACGACGACGACACGACGTCATCGTCGACAACGTTACGCGACGCCGAGATGCTGTCGTAAGGCCGTCGTGACATCGCGTCGCGTCGAGGACGACGCCGTTTGGCGACATCAAGTCGCCGTTGCAACGCGGTCTTGACGTGGCGTTGAGGTCGACGCCCTTACGCGACACAAAGTCGCTGTTGTGACACGGTCGTGACATCGCGCCGCGTTGAGGACGACGCCGTTACGCGACATAAAGTCGCCGTTGTAACGCGGTCATGACGTCGTGCGCCACATCGAGGACGACGTGGACGTGGTCGTTGATGCCGACGTTGACGTGGACGCCCCACGCAATGTCAAACATCGCTATGACGTCACGTTAACGTCGTCCTGACATCATCGTGAACGTCAACGTTACGACGAAGCCTTGACGGCGTATAACGTCGTCGCCTTCGCCAGCATCAACGTCGACACGCAGTCACGAAGAAGTCTTGATGTTGTGTAACGTCATCGACGTCGTGAAGCTGTCGGAACGTCTTCGTGACGTCGAGTTGCGTCATGTCGACAACGACGTCAACGAAATGACACCAAGCGTCCTTATGGGGTTGTATTGACAAGGACGCCGTCATCTTGAGATCCCGTGACGTTGTCGTCGTCGTCATCAACGTCAACGTTGACATCGCTGTCGTTGTCAACACAATATGACGTCAGAGCACAGTCTTGATGTCATGGAACGCACGTTGTGAACGTCGATGACGACGTTGACGTCAAGGCATCGTTTTGATGTCGCATGGCGTTGTGACGGCAAGTCGTGTCGCGGTGACTTTATGTACGTGACACCTGACGCATAGGTTCTATAAAAAATATAGTCCGGCGTTCTATCGTATCTATGACCTTGACCAGCGTGCCGGTCGAACTTGGCGTTGGAACGAAACGCGTTTTTCATAAAAAGCGGCTAATCTGAACCACTTCGCTCGTAGCGCCCGAGAGGGCGCTACGAGCGAAGTGTTGTCAATCGAATCACTATTTTTGCTGGCATCTGGATCCTTACCAATACGCCGATTCACCTCTACCTCACCATTCAATCTTTGACCCGCCAACTCATCTACTTTTACCCAAGCTGGGTTCGGGTCATTTGCATCTCGTATTCCCGGTATATTTCCCAGCACCAGGTCATATAGCGAATTGCTGACGCACTTTGCCAACACCTTCCCTGTGTAGTAGGGCGTTTGCACAAAGATCTCAGCCTCAGGTAATTACCGAACCGCTCGATCAAACAGAAACACTTGATTTGACTTGTCAGTTAGGTTCTCTTGAGGAATCAACTCCTCGCGAACTACAACGGTATTACATCCGGTATCTCTTAATACCGATATCTTATGGTCCACGAGAAGACCTTCCACGACGGGCATGTTATCTACTAAAAACTTCGGGGCCCTCCCCATGGCAGCGTTAAGAACTGAAATCTTATCGCCAGTACTCAAGGTGACGCAACAGTCATCTGACTTATTCTTAGTTGCCTGGAGCCATCGTCCAGAGGCTGAAACTTGGTGTCTCTCGTTCGGCCTTTCTCTACAAGCGTCAGCCTTGTGACCACTGTGACCACAGTTCCAACACAGCAGAACCCTTCTCCCTTGTGCACTAATCCTGCAGTTTTCTGCTTTGTGCTCTGACTTTCCACACAAGAAGCAGCGGATGCTTTTTTGAACCTCACCTTTTCTACGGTTACCCTCGCTTACGGCACTTTGCTTATTTGCAATCTCGTCTTCTTTTTGTTTTATGCTAGATCGTCCCTGAGCCTGTAGAAACAGGTCAGCCTTAGCTGCCAAGTCGTCCAAACCTTGAAAGTCCCGCTCTTAGAAATACTGCCAGCTTGTTTGAGCAAGTCAAGAACTGCTCCATCAGGACATTGTCTCGCAATGCTTCAAAAGTCTTATCAATCTCTGCTATCTCAATCCACCTATCGAAGTACCCTGCCAATCGGGCCGCAAACTGTCTTCATGTTTTGCCGTCTTCCGGCTTGGATTCTCGGAACCTGTCGCGGTATCCCTCTTTGGTATAACGAAAACGCTGGAAAAGTGCTAGCTTCACCCAAGTCCAAGGCATCTGCGGGTGTCATTCGACAGACAACCGTGAGTGCCTCCCCGGTTAAAGGGATACTGAACCAAAGAATTTAGTGTCCATAATAAGTGGCGCATGTTCTTTCCACGAGCCAGCCGCCGCCGGTGTGCGCGAGCACACGCAACGAAAATGACGTCAAAGACCTCCATTTGCGCTTAAGAGGACAGTGAGATGCATGGGCGTTGGGCCAAAGGAGAATAAAAACAGGCTTTTCATCTCTTCAAGTGAAAGCTACGTGCTTGTTAGACCAATTAATCGCTTATCTTTTACACCAGACACCACTGTGTAGATGAAAAACTTGTCTTTATTCTCCTTTGGCCCGAAGCCTATACATTTCACTGTCATTTTAACCGCGAATGGAGGTCTGTGACGTCATTTTTGTTGCGTGTGCTCGCGCACACCGGTGGCTGCTGGCTCGTGAAAAGAACGTGCGCCACTTATTATGTACACTAAATTCCTTGGTTCAGTATCCCCTTAAGCAAAGCCCCAAAGTAGTGGTCCACTTCTGCTGAGGCCATCCTAAGCCTGTTGCAGTGCACTCAAAGCGCTGCAAGCATGCGTCTATACTCTGCTTCACCTTATGATGTACCGCAGGAAAGGCTACAAGCGCGAACGCCTTGCTCTAGGGCACATCTCGGCGGCACAAGCTCTCGTGCGTTAAAAGTAGCTCGCTATGAGCTCGCGCTTCTAGAGTTGTCTGCGGTACAACATAAGGTGAAACGGAGTATACACCTACGTGGGCGCCGCCATCTTCAATTCTGGCACTTCCGGTATGCGTGAAAACGTCGCTTTCTTCTCCCCTTGACAGTAGAATGTGTTAACATTTTAATTGCAACCGTCAGTCGTTCTTTTTATGACCCTTCTATACTTTTTTACTTGTTCGGGGTTGTAATCTCTTGCTTTTTTTTCGGAACGCATACCGGATATGGGGACGACGTGGCTGGGTGCGAGGCTAAACGAAAAAGGTGTATAGGCTGTCTCGCCGCTCGTTAAATTGCGGGATGAGCTTATGTGGGCTCCCAAAGCTCCTGGAGCCTGGTGGTTCCTCACGCGCCCCTTCCACATCTTCTGAACTCTTACGTGTATTATCGCGGGCGGCTATTCGCAGTTCAAGCACCTCCCGCTCCTTGTCCAGTTTCGCGCACTCCGCCGCCAAAGTTCTTTCAGCAGCCTCCCATTCTGATCTCGAGTGCTCGCGCTCCTCAGCTCTTTCCGCTCTTATCCGGACTTTCTCCTCATCCACCCATTTTCTCAAATCTGCCCCGGAATAACCTAATTCGTTCGCTACCGCGATTAACTTGTCAGTTTCCATCGTTGAAAAACGTCACAAATCTCCCTTATCCTTCTCGCCCCCGGAAAAAGATATGACTATGAAGTAATGGGCCAGCTATCCTGAGAGGCTCGCCAAATTGTCAGTTTCGTCCGGGATGGCGAGAGGAAGGCTCGGGAGACTGAGACAAATGCATGAATAAAAAATATATTCAAGTCAGGAAGTAAATAATAAGAAAAAAAGCAACGTTAGAAAAGCAAAATAAAAGAAACCATTCGAACGTTTAAGCACGTTCGGTAGGCAGTATAGTCACCCCTGCGGTCGTAGCTCGGGTCGCTGGTGCCCTTGAATGTTCGCCCCTTGATCGTCGGTGAAGTAGCGCGTGCCGCGATGTCGGGAGGGGGTTGATTACCTCGGGTCCGGGTGCCTTGATCCTGGGACGGGGCCGGTTGCGCTGATGGTCACCATGCTGAAGCCGCGACGAAGCCGGTTACGTTGATGTTCAGCTTCCCTGCCGTCTGGACGGAGCCAGGTGCGTTAATTTTCAGCGCGTTGAAGCCGAGCCGAAGCCGGTTACGTTGGTGTTCAGCTTCCCTGCCGTCTGTACTGAGCCAGGTGCGTTGATTTTCAGCGCGTTGAAGCCGGGACGAAGCCGGTTACGTTGACCACACTGACGCCGGGACGGAGCCGGGTAGCGCACCGTTCGAGCAGCCGACCGTCGCGGCTCTCGGTTCAGCTTCGAATGCCTCTCCCACCCGCGATACCGCTCTTCTTTTTCTTCACTTCTCTTTCTTGCCACCGGAGTACCAAAATGGCACTCCGGTGGCCCCACTCTTCCTTTCTAGTACACTCTACGGGCTCATTCACACTGGAAGCGGATCCGCGTTCGCAAAGCGGTTGCGAACGCGGTTGTATAAGGATTCAGTACATTTGCACGCGCAGTTGATGACATCAAATGCGCGTGCAATTGTACTAGATCTTTATACAACCGCGTTCGCAACCGCTTCGCGAACGCGGATCCGCTTCCAGTGTGAATGGGGGGTACCTGAGTAGCGACACGACGCAAAATTATTTAACTGCACGACGTCAGAAACGCCGATTGTGATCTCCATTTAGGGCCTGGGCGGTTGCCATGGTAACCGTACTGCTAGCGACGCCGGGCGGCAACTTTTTTAGTGTAGTTGATGCCTCCATTCGTTCATTGAAAAGTGGTAAAAGCACGACCTACTGTAAGTAATCCTGACCTGCCGACAGAAGGGCCCCCTATGGGACCAGCTGTCACCGGCGGAGGTTGTGGGTAAAAGAAGCTTGGAATGGCGGTAATACAGTGGCTTAAAGGGATTCAACCGCTATTTATTTGTACCCTTTTCCTCGTAAATGGCGCCGAATGTTTCCGGAACAAACGAGTTGCATGCTCGCAGCTGCGTATGCAGGTCGGGTGCTCGAGGTGGGCTCGAGCCACGGGCTCTTCGCCGCCGATCTTGAGCTAGATCTTCGTCGCCCTGCGTCCGCCGCTGCCGGAAGCGGCCAACGGGCGGCGCAAGATACGAGCCAGTATAGACGTAGATTATAGTGGCTTAGATGACGTAGAATAAGCTCTGATTTCCGACTGGATTCGAAGTTCAAACCATATTCAAAATTATCGAAAGTTCAGGGTGCGGCGGTGCGGCCGTTTGGACCAGCACATTTGGCACGCTTCACAAAATTCGAATTCAAAACGAATACGTACCTGTGAGGAGTCAAAGCCTGCCGCTGGGACTCCTCACAGGTTGAAGACATCCGAACACTGGCGCAGCACTCGTGTCACTGCCCTGCGTTCAGTAGCGTACACAGGGAGGGGGGGAGGGGGGGGGGGAATCGGCGAGGTCACTGACTCTCGAGTTCATCAATATCAATGCTGTGTTGTAACCAGCGGAGCCAACTTCGTGGAGAAGTTGTAAAAAAAACGAAATAAAAAAGGAGGGGAATGCGATATGCCATTTATGACATAGAAAAAAATAATAAAAAATGTGTAGTTGCTTATGCGTTTCCTTCTGTTTCAATTTAGTTTTATACAACGGTCGTCGCGGAGTAGCCGGCACAGCGGGATTTACACGCACACACACACGCACACACACACACGCGCGCGCGCACACACACACATACACAGACATATAAATATATATATATATATATATATATATATATATATATATATATATATATTTATATATAGGAAAGTAAACGTACCTCGAAGCTTTTCGTGGAGTTTTATTACATATAGGTCGACGTTTCGGCCTGAGCCAGACCCTCGCAAAAGTTCTGGCTCAGGCCGAAACGTCGACCTATATGTAATAAAACTCCACGAAAAGCTACGAGGTACGTTTACTTTCCTATGCACTTTTCGTCGTCCTACGCAACAGTAATATATATATATATAATATAATCGGCTGCATATTTCATTTGCTGAATAATTTGTGAGGTAGGCTGCGCTGCGTAGGGTTACTTAGGAAAGAAAATATATTTCTGTACTTTTACTTTTATTGCTTCGCGAGTGCCCCCTGTCCCTCTCGCGGAGCCGCCAGGGCAGGTTCGTCGTAGCCACGGAGCGGCCTCCGTGTCCTTCGTCTTAAGCGCGAGACACATGCGCGTCAGTATCGTCCGATCCGACGTCCGATCCGACAGTCCGAACGCCGCTCCGGATTGCCGCACGCGACAGTTTGATACACACGCTTCCGACCTTGCATGCGACACGACGATCCGTTCGGCTCCGCCCAGTTCCGGCATCACCATAATCACTGTGCGCTAACTTCGCCACCATGCATGAGCGCTTCAGTGCGTCATCATGACGTTCGCGCTAGCTGTGCTGTGATTGGCTAGACGCATCCGACAATCCGTCCGCCGTCCGAAAATATCTGGCGCGTTGGACGCACGTCGGATCGCCGATCCGACGTCGGATCCGACCAAATTTTTCGGATCAGGCAGTCGTACTGCCGGATCGGACGTCGGATCGGATGGATTTTTCGCGCATGTGTCTCGCGCTTAAATTGTACATCGAGGACCCCCGCTCTGGGTGCGTACCATGCGCTGTGCCTCACTTGAGCGCAGCGGGGCCCCTCGATGTTTTGCAGCCTTTTTTATTTTGAAAAGAAGCGTCGGTACTGTTCTTGCACCCCAACGAGCGTTTTTTTCCTGGAAGCGGTGTCCGGCTGACGGTCAACATTTAGGGCGAAGGGTTTTGGGAGTTTTCGGGGGTCTGTTCACGTGTCCTTTCTCAATTGGATTTTGTATTGTATATGTTTGTTTTGTACCGCGTGGCTCCCATTCGTCTGAAAAGAGCGATATCTGATTGGCTCTTCGGCTGGCGGGAAAAGTCTCAGCAAAGTGAATATCGGCGCCAAAAGGCGCATTCACACTGAGCAAAAAATGCGCTTTGCGGTCCCCGTCGATGCCGGCGTCGCAAAAGAAGAAGCAGTCACACAGGGCCACCCGACGGCGGCGTCTTCTCGGGAAACCTTGCGTTTGTCGAAAGAACGCGGAATTTGTTCATTCGTCTGCTTCTACGATTGTTGTTGCCTTGCCTTCGCGATCCCATATGCGCTGGGAGACAACCGACTTCACTGAATGGACAACGGTGATGATTATATACCGGTTTTACTCCGGTTATATGCAGCACTGGCAAAAGGCTCGGACTCGAGCGGGCAGCATCAGGAGGTGCTCTTTTGCCGCGTGTTTGTGTAAACAAAGCACGGTGCTACGCCGGCGCGTCCGTACCTTTAACAGTGGACGCAGCTTGTGCGAGAGTGTTTTCGATGGAGAACTGTTGTATTCCGTAGTGGTGGGTGCACACAAAGACTACGCAACAACTTCGGTGTGAACGCTCCCGCACAGTCGGAGGCCGCAACAGACCGTGAACTTCGGTGGCAGCTTTCGCGCAAACTATGAAGAGTATTTTTCGGAGTCGTACACGCACATAAAACACTGCTCACAGTCAGATGTTCCAATCGGCTTGCTCCACTCCACACTGAAATGCTTCCAGCCACGTTTGGCGAGTGAACGAATCCCTCGACCTCTCTGCTTTTCGCCTTCATTATCGGTCGAAAATCAAAACAGCGAAAACATTTCCTAACCGGAAAAGGGTGATACGTCACGTCATGACGCTCGCTGATTTGTTCAAGCGCGCGCGTCGAGTGAAAAAATGGGTTCCGAGTCGTTGTCTCCCTGCGTCGTCCTCCTCGGCGCGCGACTTTTTTCCATACAAAAATAAGCAAGAAATTCACCCTACGACGCGCGTCTTTCCGCTCTGTGAATGCGCCTTAACGGCGCGGGATTTGCGATTCAAGTTTCGAGTACGGAAGTTGCCATCGGCAGTTTGAGAACCGCGCGAGATAGGGGCGCGTTTGTGCAATCTGCTGCCTCAGGACGAGAGCCAAGTGCAATATGTGAGTGTATAAACCATTTTTCATTGTTCTTTCGTTGCGTTGTGTGACTTTCTTGACTTTCTTTTGTGAACGGACTTCGGAAACCTTAGAAATCGACACCGACGAACAAATCACGTGAGATTTTTGTAGGTTAGATCAGGTTAAGATGGGGGAGTGATTTATGGTGGAGCAACTTTCCAGTGTTTATCGTCATCCAAAATGGTGCTCCGAGTTTCTGCGTATGGATCATTGTTTTATCAGCCCCTATGACTGGAGGCTTCGTGCACTGGGGTCGTGCTTTATAAAATATTTGTTTTTATGATTTTTGCTTTCTGCTAACTGTGATGCCGTCTGTTGACGTGACTTGTAAATAAAGAAAGTAAAATTTCAAATGCCTTCCTGGTGAGGAATTTCCAGGGCATCATTTTCATGTATCATAATCATCCCAAAACCAATATGACACCATTATTTATACAAAAAAAGAATGCATAGTTATTTAAAAAAATGAAAATGCTTTTATTTCCTCTTCGACTTTCTTTTCTCTTTTTATTTTGTCCCCCTTTACTCTCGTTGATTCCCCCCTCCACGACATGAAGTCCTGCGTACGCCACTGCCTGCGTTCCTGCGCTGGCCAGCGCTGTGGTCACAACACTACGATCTTGATATTTCTTAGGTCTTGTAGAATCCTTGTTCTTTATAAGGCATGTTTTTGTTTTGTTTTTGACTCTTTGTCTGGTTTGGTTTTTGCAAACCTTGCCGTGAAGCATCAATATTTTGCTTGAAGTAAAGATTCCTTAATGTTTTTGTTTTTGTTTCCTCACATTTAGTGTGATGCCACTTTATGCGGACGATCTTATGCCCGTGCCACACGGGCAACTCGAATGCCATTTAAAACGAATGACATTTGAACTGACTAGAGCCACTAAATGAGCTGCGCTTAGAGTATCGGCACCCCGTTCCCCGACATTGATGTGGGCGCCGCCATTTTGGTGCTTGCGCAGAGCAGACGCAACTGCCGATCGTCATGATTCAAAAGTGCACCTTCCTCAGCTTTAGATTCGGTGTTATGAAGGTCATGTATTATCGCACCGCTCTGTCGCGCACTGCTTAAAGATTTGTGGAGGGCGGAAACACGTTTCCTGTGATTTCAGATAAAGCTTCAGATAACTGGCAACCTTGATTTTAAGCCACAATATGACGAAGTGTCGTTACTCTGAAGCGTAGCTTATTTAGTGGCACTAGAGCGGACGGCCAATCAGCGCGCGACACTCCGGGCGTAGCGCATTCCACGCGCGAAAGATTGCGAGCTGATTCGCCGATCACACAAATGTCATTTTTTGTAAATGGCATTCGAGTTGCCCGTGTGGCAAGGGTATTAGATCCATCAGTTGAGAAGTTCCACAGAAGAGCCTCGTTCAAAAACAGCTCTTCCCTTTTGCCTGCACGCGAGAAAGTACAAGCGCATAGCGATCCTAGCGAAACCGCTCGCAGGGCAACGGAAAAGCATCGTTCTTGAACGACGCTCGTTTTGTGCGTCTGTGCGCCTATGCACGAGGCCGTGCTCCGTGCGGCCATTGGAAGCAAATCTCGGCAGCACTGAAATTAACGGCTTTTGGAAGCAAATGACAGCGGAGCACTCGCTCGTGGCAAATGTCTTGCACGATTGAGCACCATTGATTTGCGGTGCTTGTTAGGGACGCCGAGCGTGAAATTTGTCAAGTGACTTGAGGCGTAGCGAGCGCAACCGAGCACACGTGTCACAAAAATGCGCCAGGCGTTTCTAGTAGTAGGCGTGTTCTCTTAATTTGATGCATAGTCTGTGACAGGCTAATGGTAAATTGCGCAGATAGATTCGGAGCGATCCAAAACCGCTACATGCTCGCGCGTTTAAAGCAGCGAAAGCTAGCTCCTGTTTGCACGTGCCTAAAGATACAAAAACAAGCGCTCCGTAACCGGTTCAAATCTACTAGCGGAATTCGCATGTGGCCTCCATGCGTACTTCGCCTTAATCTCGAGCTTTCTGCTTTGGTAACACATCGTCGTGTTACCTAGCACGATCTGGGCGCCCAGATCGTGCTAGGCGAGGTTCAATTTCTTTGTTGCTGTGTTGGTAAACACCGGGCTGTGGAGACAACAAGCTCGATAAAGTGCCCCTTATAGTGCAGTCTCCTGGACCTCTTGGCGAATATGTGCTGCCACCTAGACACGCGAATCGGTTCGAGACTAGGTGACTGGAAAACAACGCGCGCCCAAGGCCTCTCCCACCCGTTCCACACCCAAAACGTCAGCTACATCCTGTTCACCCATTAAGGCGATGTGACCGAGATACGGCTCCCCCAAGCTCACCTTTGTCCCCATCGTGCGTAATCTTCCGCCCCAAGGTCGACACAACGAAACCGCTCAAAGGCGAGAAATGCAAGATGGCGGATTGTTTGGAACTAGATACTCTCGAACCCAGGCGCATGAAATACTCCGCGCATGCGCACCGCATATTTATACAAAAGGTCCATTCTAATATTTACAAGTCCACAGCCCAGCGTGACATCTCCTCAGCACAGCATGCGCATGTCGGTCGCTTCGCAAAGCGACGAACAAGCGACGAACGCTCCATACGCACGAACACTGAAAATAGAACCGGCCAGGGCCCTTTTTCGGAAAGGTCTATACACAAAAAATTACCTAAGCATAAAGGAGAATAAAGGGATTGGTGTTCCACACCCTGGACGTGCTGGCCTCATCAGTAGTAACGTTTCTGAAGCAAATGCCTAAAACAAAATGCATCATCACGCGCGTTCGTCAACGCTTTATTTTGGCAATTTACTTCGAATCTTTTATACAGGGAATACGTGCGCGTGTGGCGCGTGGAACACCAATCACTGCATTCTCCTTGATGCTTGGGTAATTTAGAAATCGGTCTATCGTAAGCATGAAGCAAACCATTGTTGCGGAAACGCGCAATACGCGCGCCAGGAGCGGGTGCTCCGCCGCCATTCGCTTCCAAGGGCAACTCATTACAGTGCTGCGCCGCCATCTCCTTTCAAGGGCCACTCGAGGCACGGACCTCGTGCACTGGCGCATTTAACGCTGCTTGCAAGACAAACGCAAACTCATACAAAACCTTAGTCTAGGCCAAAAGAAAAAAAGCAAATTGGGCTGTATGTCTGTTTTAACGGGTGACTTGTCACTCAGCTGTAGATGAGCAATTTAGCCAGTGCAGTACAACCGCTAGCCTGGGGCCTTTAGCGTGCACCACGCAGTAGTAAGTGATACGCGACCGCACGCCGGTACGATGCTCATCCAGATCGAAACGGGTAGGGGTGGGAGTTCAATTAGTCCACACAGATGACACCGGTTCATGCCACCGTGACATAGTAAGATCACTGTTGAAAGAGGTGTTCATAACATACAAGATTGCAGTGGACTCTCGAGGTTATTTATGATGACACTAAACTGATTTAGGGGTTCATGTGATTTTGCCTAAAAATTAGAAAGGCAAAAAAAAGAAGAAACCTGCGCTTCACCTTTGGTAGAAAGGTAACTTGTACCTATTGAAGCCCGTCTTGATTTTTTTACCAATCCGCAAAACGGGTAGTGTTAAATTTACAAAAAATTGGTTTTGGGCGCCAAAACCCAAACGTCAAATATCACTTTCATCTTACAGTAAGCACTTGCTTGTTGGTTAATTGAATATCTCGTAATTGTTTAAAATAATATACTTATGCTGCTTTTTTATATATATCCACTAGCCACCCAACCAGGTCTACAATCGATGATGAAAACATCTCCACTACTATTTCATAAAATCAATATATTTCGGAATAAGTATTTCAGCCGTCTTTGCCATGTATTGGAGTATTTTCTTTGATTTCCAAACTGCAAGGAAAAGCTAAGAAGGGGAGACTAAATGATCTGGCGGTTTTTGCCCGATGCACTGTTTGCAACGTGTTCTTAAAAGGTAAATTGTGGTATGTGCTTTAGGTTTTACACTGTTCCAGGATGAATATTCAAAAACTGCGTCGGGTGTTTCCAGTATTCATTTGGGGCTGTTGCTATGGGTGCACAAGCCGGACTAGTCTTATTCGCATTGTGAGTGATGGAGGCCTGGCGCTATCTCATTTGTTTTTGAAGCAGCTGGTAAATCGTTTCTTTTTCTTACGTAACGTCAAAGACCCGTTTTTGAGCAGATTCTGTCACGTGCGGTTGTGTAAAGTTCTGCCTGAGTACACATATAGTGTCGTCAGAGTAAGGAGATGCTGAGTGTATTTTCGGTTATATGCGCGAAGTGGTCTGTCCGTTCAAATTAAGAGCACGCTTTTCGTTGTAATATCTGAGTGAAGTCACTAGGAAAAAGCTGCACCAGGACTTTTTGACGTTACCCTACCAGTTTCACTGCACAGAGCTCTGTATTCTACAGGTCCCGGGCAGAATGTTCTGAAGCGTGTCAAAGAATGTCCGTCCCTGCGTTCGTCAAGACATTTTTTTTTTTTTTGTTGCACGCCGGTACTCTTCCTGTTAAAACGTGGATGGTGGAGAATGGTATGTTTATCGCGTTGGGTGACCACTGTTTTTTGTGTAAGATACCTGAGTCAGTTGAGCGTGTATTCTTGAACTTCTGGGACGCTATATTGTTTGGGATGTGTTGCAGCGTACTCTAAAAAAAGGAGTTTCCTCTGGGTTCCCATGGCATCCAGTTTCTAGGAGTTGAAAATGAGAATTGTGTGCCTTTCGATCCTGTCATGTTGCTAGGCCTTCACAGCATATGGCGATGTCGCATGGCGGTTCACCATGCAGATGTTGACGCGAGGCCTGTGGTGGAATACTTTTCCGAGTCTGTCTATTATATTGTCGAAGTTTGGAAAGTTCGATCAGATATCCCGGAGTGGTTAGCAACAATAGAAAGTCTGTTAAATATATATTAAAAAAATTCACCATACCACGGCGGTCAGTTAGGGAGTATTCACTGGCGGCCATATCTGTGTGCGTGGTTGCTGAGCGCGTGCTGATGGTGAGCTTCCACAGTTCTTTTGCAACGTGCATTCCACAACATCAAGATTGCCGGTCTTAGCAGGCTATTAATGTGAGCTCTTTCTGAGCATGCGCCCTAAACATCGCCCTCAAATATGGCGTCCAGTGCATGCCCCCCCATATCTCAATGACGGCAATAATAATAAAAAAAATCGGTGGCCGAGTGGGTAAGCGCACACCACCTCGGAGCACGTGAAGCGAAAGCTCGCGTTGCAGAACCCATGGATCCTGCGTTCAATCCCCACCCCTGCCCGTTTGAATCTGGATGAGCATCGTTCCAGCGTGCGGTCGTGTATCACTACTGCATGGTGCACGTTAAAGAGCCCAGGCTAGCGATTGTACCGCACTGAATTGCTCATCTACAGTTGAGACACCAGACGCCCACTGAGGCAGACTAACTACCGGCTTATATTTACTTATACAGAAGAATTGAGCGCGTGCAGTGCCTGAAGCTAATGTTGTTTTTCTTAGAAAATTGTGTTCTTTGCTCGTATAAATAAATTAGGCATCGCGGGAAGCTGAAACTCTGAGAATGTGACGCCAGCAGTTGAAATAGAACACGAAAGTTTCAGAGCGTTAGGTCAACTGGATCATGATATAAAAAAAAAGAATAATAAAATTCTTTATGAACGCCGTCCACGTTAGCCTATTATTGTAAAAAAGAACTTATGTTGTAGACATCTTTAGGAATTATTTTAAATATAAAAAAAAAACTTGCCAGCAAGAAATAAAACAATAGTCTTTTTTTTTGCTGTCAAGTGTATTTCATTTATATAAATGTCACATTCGTCCACAACGTTAGTTCTTGTTTTGTCGATATTAGACATAGGTGGACGTCAGCTGATCCACTTCACTATGGCGGAACAACCAGCATTGCGGAGCGTGGGAATCGGAAACTTTGGATGATAATCAGAGATGCTTCAAGCGCAAGTTTGTACCTTTGGTTTGCGCTCCCGCTGCACGAATGCTCTTGCAGCTGAAGTGCACTCGAACACAAAGACCTCACGCTTGTATCCGTACTTGTGCGGAGATTTCACAGCCTTCAACGGAAGTCAGACTTTTGAAAGGGTTCATTGAGCTTGCCAGATTCACTGTTCGTAGCTTGAGCGTTACATGCGACTCCTATTTTATATTTTGCACTCCCGTATCCTGACGCAATATTTCCTCCGGAAGTGCACTTCCGCTGGCAAATAAGATGACATGTCGAAATTAGGAGAAGCACAAAGATTCTTGCCAGTGGAAGAGGGAAAAGGGACACAAATGGTTGTTGTTTATTATGCCCTATTTCCCAAGAGCGACAAAACGAAACAATCAAACACCGATACGCTTCAAGCAAATGAAGCAATCATTTCCCGCTTCGCCCGTTTCGATCTGAATGATCATCGTACCGGCGTGCGGTCGTGTATCACTACGAGGGGCGTTCATAAAGTTCGTATTATCGGCACATAAAATTGAAAAAAATGGAACAAAACATGCATCAACATGAGCGCGCGTCCCTCTAGTTTCCGCACAATCTAAACATTGCATGCTATAGTAGCTCGGAACGCCGCTAGGGAGTCGAAACTAAAATGGCACCGCCCGTCGGTGCCAAGCACACGCAGTGATCCGTTGTTTTCATTTGAAGGGAAGCAATGCCAAGGATATTCATTCCAATGTGGAAGCGTTGTTCGGGGACAACACCTCAGTTTATGACACTTTGGTTAAATGGCACAGACGCTTCCAGTGTGGCCAAATAAGAGGAAAGCATTTCAAGGACGGCGACCAAGTGATTGCTCAAGTGGAGCGATTGCTGAACACTCAGTACGATGAGTTCTATAACAACGGCTACCGGCATGTGATGAATCGCTGGAAAAAGTGGGTAACTTTTGGTGGCGAACATGTAGACAAAGTCTCAACTTCTACTCGAGTTTGATTGCTGAATCTCTATTCATTCGTGACAATAATTCGAACTTTATGAACGCCCCTCGTACTGCGTGGTGCACGTTAAAAACTACAGGCTAGCGATTGAACTGCACTGGCTAGATTGCTCATCTACAGCTGAGAGACAAGTCACCATTGTAAACAGTGAAGCGCAAAGGACAAGAAAAAAGAACGAGAAGAACACAGGACAAGTCACGGCACATTTCAGCAAAGGACGAGTCACGGCACAAGTCAGAAAAGGACAAGTCACAGCAGAAGTCAGCAAAGTACAAAACACAAGACCGAGAAGGACACAGCACAAGTCACCTGTCAAGGCGGACTAACTTCAGGCTGTATAAACATAATTAACAAAGAAACTGCGCCGACTTTACATAACAAGATAAACAAGTCAATTAAACGTTCCTTTTTTCATGCGGGAAACATCATCAGTGAAACCTTCAAGCAGGAATGAGCGAAAAAACTTCAACAGTCCTATTTAAGCAAGTTCGCGTACACATCGGGAAGGGGGCCGCGGTTGGAGTTGCAGGCCGATGAGTCACTCCGGATGAACCATGATTCCACGAACCTGCGTTGAAGTTTTTTCACTCATTCCTGCTTGAAGGTTTCATTGATGATGTTTCCCGCAGGGGAAACGAATTGTTTAATTAAATTGTTTATTTTGTTATGTAAAGTCGAAGCAGTTTCTTTGATAATCGTGAGTCCCGGCTTGTGGAATATTTTTGCTTACTCACGAACACAAATAAAGCACGGACGCAAAGGTATCTTTGACAGGCTTCTAGCCTCTCGGTGCTTTTGAAGTAAGCACACGCAATTGCAAGCCTGCGGAAGATACATTCACGCGCGTGAGTCATTTGCTTGAGGCTTGTCGGTGTTGGTTGTTTCTATTGGTCACTCTCCTTTGACTTGGGCTTGAGCATGGCGATCCCGCAACCGCCCAGAGCGGCAGTGCAACCGGGAGCTCGCGCTGCTACTTCGAAGCATGCTCTGCTATGCGCACCAGGAGCAGTACACCATTGCCGCTGCTAGCAAGCGGTAACGCTCTTCTAAAGTTCCGTAAACACAGTGGCGTTTGAGTGCGTTTGGGTGTGCTTGACAGCGTTTTGGCTGCCAAAAAAACCAGGATATCCCTGCTTCGTATGTCGCGTGCCAAGCTAAACCTTGAATTGAATTCCATGCTTCGTACAAAGCATTGATGTGCCGGGGAATCGCTTTCATTTCTCGGCGCAGCGCAGTCAAACACTCTAATACGCAACTGTGCGAATAGGTATTTATATCCCTGTCAGAAAGATTTATACCCACTAGCTTAGTGTCACTACTAGCGAGTGCACTTCACCCTTAGTGTCATTTTGTAGTGTGCCACACGGCTCCTTCCTGAGGAACACACTTGGCTTGGAGTGAGTTTCACGAACTCACTTGACTCGATTGAGTGCGTGGCATCAATAGGAGTGTTTCAACAGTAAAAACATAACAACACAGAAACCAAAAGTGTGGCGTAAGCTTTATTTTATAAAGAAAAAGAAATTCGTGAAAGAGAGGACACGTAGAAGAGTGGCATTGCAAACAAATAGTGGGGTGGACTTGGAGTTTAGGCTGATCTGAACCAAGATTAGCGCAGCGTGAATTGATAGAAGACGACGACAAAGTCAGTCATTCAACGGCTATCTTGGTTAGCAGAGAATGATGGAGCCTACTTTTGTTTCAGCATGTAACTATTCGAGACAACACGATAATTATGAACTAATTAGGCAGTTTCAGTGCCTCCACGTAGACTTCCATGGAAAGAAGCGGAACGGCAAAGTTGGATATACTTCGTTCTTTCTCTTGGCTTGCGATGATCGATCAGAATCATTCAATTCGCGTAAAAATCGTTCATTAATGTAACGTTGTTTTAGAGCACAGCTCCTAGGAACCCGTTTCTGAGTTGAGCGGCGTCGGCATAACCGCGTGTTGCCTCAAGGGCTGTTCCCCAAAATGACTTCACACGTGGCGTCATGTGTGTCATAACGTGTGACGTCACGTGTGACGTCACGATGGTAAAATTTGCCGCTAAATTTTGCGGAAAATTTTTTTTTTAGTTTGGTGGAAAATATTTCTGCTAAATTGAGAGGGAAACGTTTACTGGTGTGACGTCACGGGACGTCACACTTAAAATTGCAGGCGACGTGTAATGTGACGTCACACGTCAATTCAGCGGGAAAATTTTCCGGTTTAATTTAGCGGGAAATTTAGCGAAAGTTTTATGCTAAGTGGGATGGGAACAGGAGAGGAGGATGGGATTGTACGGAGGGGGAGCAGCTGCATACCTTCCCCTTCGTACCCTTCCTCCCTCCTCCTCAAGAGCTGCGCTGCAATTCGGCATTACAGAGAATTGTAAACGTCTAATTTTTTTAACGTGTCTTTATTAAGGGGTATCGGTGGCCGAGTGGGCTAGCGCATACCAAATCAAAGTACATGGAGAGAAAGCTCGCGCTGGAGAACCCGGTGATCCTGAGCTCAATCACCAACCGTGCCCGAAGAACACACTTCCAATGAAGTGAGTTCGGGGAGCACACTACGCTCGCTCCGGTAGACCGAGTGTGCAATCTAGATAGCAGTGTTCAAGGAGTAAAAATATTAGAAGAAATTAATGCTACGTAAAATTAGTATTATTTCGATAGGAGTAATATTAGATGCCCACTTGTTTTCTGTTGGCAGGAAAGTAGTGCATTGTAGGAAAACAAGCGGCTAATCTAGTTTCCAGCCTTGGCCCCTGCGCGACGGCCAGCGACGGCCAGGAGGCACCTGCAAGACTCCACCAGGAATCTGAAGGTGGCAGGAGAGACGCGAAAGGCTTACTTGAAATGGAACTCGCCCAAATGGGGCGAGGTGTCTTCGAACCACCGTTCGTTCCTCTGGAAAGTTCACCGTTCTCGACTGATCACGGGTAGGTTGTCGGTCATGAGAGCAGCTATGGTGAAGGCATTGGCCTGCAGCTGCTGATCGATGTCACTCGAAATTCTTGCCTGTTAGTCGGCATCCAGCTCCCGCCGCCTCTCCTCTGAATGGCGCTGGGCTCTCACGGAGACTAGAGTTCCTGTATAGGCTCCCTACGGGAGCCAGAGTTGCGCGTTCACGCATGGCATGTGGATCCAGCTCCTCACGTGACTGAATTCGGCGAATAGCAGCGCCGCGCGTTCGAGGCGCGCGGCGGGCTCAAAAGCCTGGGAACGTACGCCGGGGCGCGTGCAACGTCTACTTTGCTGCACGACACTTGATACGGCTCCTCACGTGATCGGATCTCGGCGAATAGCGGCGAGGGCGGCACGCGGCATGTGGAATCAAACGCGCAACTCTGGCTCCCGTAGGGAGCCAATACAGGAACTCTAACGGAGACAAGTGCCCTTCGCTTGGTGTGTGGGAAGTTTCACGCGCACATAATCTCCCACGCTCCCTTTAAAGGTTCTTGCTCTGCGTCTCTCGTCTGTGTACTGCTTGCTTCGTCGCTGGTAATCGGCGATGTTTTGACGCAGCTGCTGCACCTCGATTTGAACCGGTTTCTCGAAGTTTGGAAATCCGACGATGTCCATTTTCGTCCGCATTCGACGTCCACGAAGCAGCTCAGCCGGGGAGAGTTTTGTCGCCGCATGTGGTGTACTCCGGTAGACGCCCAAGAACTCAGTCAGGCTAGTACGAATGTTACTTTGTTCTTGTATGGTAGTCTGGACGTACCCTTTTAGAACTCTGTTAAATCTCTCCACCTGTCCGTTTGCCTGTGGGTGGTAGATGGCAGACCGACGGTGAGAAATTCCTCTTGTGTCCAGGAACTCTCGAAATGTGCTAGACAGAAACTGCGGACCATGATCCGAAACAATCACGTCCGGGTATCCTTCTCGGCTAAAAATCGTGGTTAGAAAGTTGCAAACAACTTCAGCCGTTACTCGAGTACAAAAAGCGACCTCTGGCCACTTGCTGAAGTAGTCTACCAAAGTAACCGCAAATCTAAATTCTGAAGGAAGTCGGTAAAACGGTCCAACAATGTCAATTCCTAACTGTTTCCATGCGCCTGATGGAAGTGCCACTGGTTGAAGAGGTGGTACTGCTGTAACCGCTGTCTTGTCGTTTGCCTGACATGTGTTACAGTGGGCTCGCGCACACTAGCTCGGAGCACGTGGAGCGAAAGCTCGCGCTGCAGATCCCAGGAATCCTGCGTTCAATCACTACGCCAGCTCGTATCGATCTGGATGAATATCGTACCGGCGTGCGGACGTGTATCCCTTGCTTGTAATGGCTGATTGTAATTATCAAATTGGATTTAAATTTGGATTAAAGCTCGTGACTTCGCGCAACAATGTGTGATAACGTGTTTCTAATAAGACGACGAAGTTATGTATTAAAAAACGCGTTGCCCTGTAATATTTTGCGTGCCCATTACTTACCCATCGTCATTGCCATCATTTTGCAGTGACACTAAAGGCCCGTTCACACGATGCATTTTTCTCGCGCATCTAGTGTCGCGAAATGTAGTTTCGCGAAATGGTTGCGCCGTCTGAACGAGTCCGAAAAGGACGCGCGTCCTTTTTCGACTCGTTCAGACGGCGCAACCATTTCGCGAAACTACATTTCGCGACACTAGATGCGCGAGAAAAATGCATCGTGTGAACGGGCCTTAAGTTTTCCCGTGTAGCACCAACACACTTGGCGTGTGTATCGGCGGGTTGAAGTGCACTCGCTTGTAGTGATACTAAACAAGCCCGTCTGACAGGGGCATTAAACACCCTATTATGCATGGCATTTATTCTTACTGTTCGTCAAAATCTGGTTTCGGCAGCACTTGCAAGCATCAATCTTTTCCCCGTGTCATCAAGGAACACGACCGCTCTCACTGATGTAGCGCATACAACCAAAATATTCGTTTGAAGGTAGATATCTATTTATTTTTTCTCGTAAGCGCACGCGCCACAGAGAGGCATGCAGCCCGTATGGGAAGCGAGCATGCCGGCTGCGTCGCGGCGGTCGCCTATTGTTTGCCGCATCAATTGGTGTGGCTTTCTTAGTGCGGAATAGCTACCTTGGAAATTACAGCGCTAACCCGCTACAACGCACAACCAACGCAGCGACTGGCAGAAGTTCCCCGATGCAACGGACCCGTTTGCCGCTAGGGGCGCCCTGGTCGGGGCTTGAATTAGATGTGCACGGTTCCTATAATGAATGCCTGTGAGGCCCGTCTAGGGGGTGATAATAATATTGCAGTGCGCTATAATGTGCGGCAGTGATAATGTACACTGAGGCATCACAAAGGATGGGTCTAAGTTGATCGCAGGTATGTGCCAGCTTCGTGACAAAGTTGCGGAACCTCGGGTCCGTTACTAATAGGCACGTTAGTTTTTTTTTTTTTTTTTTGTCGTCGTTCAATAAGTGCAGATTAACGGAGCCATCAATTGTAATTATGTTGTCTGTAGGTTTAGACAGCGGGAAGCTAGTCAGCACCGTGGGAGTGAGGTGTCTTCGTTGAAGACGAAAGCCAGTGCAGTATGTCGCTTCTAGACTGACGTCTTTAGCGCACATATTGCAACAGTGATACATGACTGCACGCCATTACAATGCTCATCCAGATTGAAACGGGCAGGGACGGGGGATTGAATCCACGATCAGTGGGCTCTGCAGCGCGAGCTTTCGCAATACGTGCAGCCCATTCCCGAGCCACCAGCCATCGCGGTCGAGAGAAAATTATCAAGAAAATTTCCGTTTTGAGGCATTTCGTACTAGTGTCGCCATCCGGTTTAACACGCTGGAAATAAAATTAACAGGGTGATTTTATTTACACAAATACGCAAATACTACAATATTAAGTTTTATCGTCATGTTCTTAAAATTAAGATTAGAGGCACCCCTAGTACGCACGGCCAAGCGTTTTGTCCCGTTTGTCTTCTAAATAATTTTATTTTCAAAAATGGCTCAAGACGCGCCTAAAATAGCCCAAACGGTTATATTTCTGGATTTTATTAAACATTTGCATCGCTCTCAAGGAAAATTCCAAGGGCCCTGCAACCTTCATTACGTCTTCATAATTAACCTAAAAAAGAATTAATACTCTGGTGCATTCCTGAAACTCAGGTTTGTGTTACGAAATTCGCCCATTGAGGAACGAGCG
Organism: Ixodes persulcatus; assembly: GCA_013358835.2. NCBI lineage: Eukaryota > Metazoa > Arthropoda > Arachnida > Ixodida > Ixodidae > Ixodes > Ixodes persulcatus. Next base: position 306,966 of record JABSTQ010011181.1, on the reverse strand, counting down.
GTTGAATCCCCCTTAAAGGCCACTGTGGCGGTATGGCACGGGCCTCTGGAGGAACGGCGCCTGTTTTTTCTGTGAAGTGAGGCGATTTGCACCCCGGGGACTGTTGGGGGACGAGAGCTGCTATAGGTATCGTATTTGCACGGACAAGGCGAGTGGTTTTTCTCGCCGCCGGTATGGCGGCCGCTTCGTGGGACGTACGTACCGTCGTTATACTTTCGGACTTCGCTCCGATGGAACAAAATCCGATTACACCGGCCACGACAGGACGGTTTCCTCAGGTCATGGCTGCTGCTCGACTGCCCCATTTTAAGCTAAAGTAGGCTTAGCATTATAGTTCTTCAAGACCCAATCATGCATCCATTCAAGATGAGATTTTCTCACCGACTGGCGAGGGGTGACGACGACGGCGGTCTCACACTCGTTCGGGTGATGAACAGCGGACGGAGTTCAACCAAACGGACAGCATGGTGGTCTGCAGAAAATTGTTAACGCCATTAAAAGAAACGGACGCCGGATATGAGGTGTTCTTGCCGACAGGCCAAGTGTTCGTCCGGAAGTTTACTGGCATTTAAAAGTCAATATTTTTATCTGGTGTAGCACACATATCCGTCTTAAAGGGGCCATGAAATTTTTTTTTTAATTCTTTCTTAGCAGATCCTTAAAAGGGCCTCTGACACGCAAAACAAAAATGTTCATGCTAGGCGTTGAAATGGCATATCAGGACATTACAAAAAAATTGTTTCACAATAGAGTTGCGTAGTTTTTTTATAAAAAAAAAATAGAAATACGAGGCCCAATTCAAAGTTCCCGCCGTGCACTGTGACGTAACAGTGTACCGCAAGGTGTCGGGGCGGTCAGAAGGGAGGCATCGATCTATGTCACTAAAAGTGGGTTCACCGGAAGTCACGTGAGTTTCCCTCCTCGTGCTCTCTGCGACCGTGCCTAAGAGTTTTTTTTTATTTTTTTTTTTATTCTGCTCTTCGTACGAGCGATCGTAGAAAATGAAGTTTCAGTTCCACTAGCTCTTTATCCCTGCACCGTTGGTTAGTTTGCGTGCTGTAAAATTTGAGGACAAAAAGTCAGTGGATCGACGTGATGAAGGTCAATGATGAAAGCGTTGCGAGTACAAGCCAGTGTACGAGTGCATGCCGTCAGTCCGATGATACAGGGCTATACTGGGCGCAAAACAAGCTATCAAGTTTTGAAAAAAAAAAATATTTTAGCAGAAATTAGGATTGCTAGCATTCGACACGCCCGATCGCACTGCTGAAGGTTCAGTCACCGAGGTCGTTGAATCATCGGATACTCTCCAGGCTGAAGATGCCTGCTGTCTAAAGAATACGAACTGGTGAGTGTACCAAGCACAAATAAACGTCAAGTACAATGTACGTATTTTGTCTAGAACATGAGTGAACTTGTTTACTAGGTGCAGATGCGGCCGATGTATGTCTCTCAGAAATGCATGCAGTGTGATCTCTTCTTCAGTTGCTGAAATACCGTGCAGTCCCTCACATAGAACCTTCTAGGCATTGTAGTTGATCACGTCAATTCACTGACTCCGCTTCTTCTACCTTTACAGTAACATTAAGCGATGAAAAACAAACAAAAGAAACTTTGTCCGCTTGGATCGCTCGTGGAGATGCGGAAAATAACAAAAATATTAAAAAAAATATTACACGCGCTCGCGGTAAGCACAAGGAGGGAAGACTCACGTGACTTCTGGCGATGTCTCCCTTCTGACCGCCCCGACACCTTGCGGTACACTGTTACGTCACAGTGCACGACGGGAACTTTGAATTGGGCCTCATATTTCTAAAAAACTACGCAACTCTATAGTGAAACAATTTTTTTGTAATGTCCTGACATGCCATTTTAACGCCTAGCATGAAAAAAACATTTTTTTTGGCGTGTCAAAGGCCCTTTAACTCAAAAGCGAACTGTGAAATCACGCGGTCGTGACATGCTAGGGCACCGGTGCGATGACCACAAGCTTCCACTGTGCTTTTTAAGCACACCGCAGAACTTGACATTCGCCAGTGATGATAAGCTCTGTCAGTGCACTTATTGGCCACGAACGTGCATTCAAATATTCGTTGACGAATTGATTGCTGACGAGCGCATACGTCCGAGTGACGCAGTTTTCGTGTCCAATGCGTGAGCTGGGGTCGGCTGACGTCATTTTCACCTTTGTAGGCATTGCAAAGAGGATATTTAAAACCGTACACACATGATGATAAACGCATAGCACACTGACATTAATGAGCACAAAATAAGCCCTGCTACAAATAATGAACATTACACGTAAAAAATAATTATGTCTGTAACTTGTTAATTACAAAGACGAACACATCGCTGAGCCTCTAAGTTTAATAGTATTTGTTGATGCATTGTTATTAGGGGTGTGCGAATATTGAAACTTTCGAATACGAATCGAATACGAATAAGACAAAAAACGGGCTTCGAATATCGAATCGAATATCGAATATGTGTCTAGTAATAAAAAAATTGCAAAACAAGAGGTAGCAGCAGGTTTTATTGCCCTTTTTAAAATAAATCAATGCAACTGCATTTTACTGGGCTGCAGCAGGCTAAAGATACTTCTAGTAATGCACTCATTACAAATTATCCTGTAGAAAAATTAACTGTTCAACGTGTTCAGAAAGTAAGCGCTCGCTACGCGCCGTGACAACATTTCCGCCAGTAAAAAGACCCTTTCACTCGGAAAACCTGCACTAAACTTCCAAGAAGTTCGACTTATGGACAGTGTTTCCCGGCTACTACACGAATATTTCGAATTCTGGGAAACAAATATTATAGAAAGTAGTTTATTTTATATTTATAAAATGGTTACCAATGTTTTCGCCATATAAAAGCGAAAATATGAGCTTTTAACGCTTTCATTTGTTATTAATGTGAACCAGTGATGCCAATAAACCCAACAAATTTTCACTTTTCCTCCGTCAGGTGGAATCAACTAGTTATTTTTTTTTTTAATTTTTGCGCATGCTCACAAAAGTTGAACTTCAGTCGAACCTTTGTCGAACATCATATTGAAAGGTCAAAAAAGTCGAACTTGGTCGAACTCGACCTGGGCAGGTTCGCGACATCCCTAGTTTTGACTAGGGGTGTCGCGAACTTTTGTCGAACCGGATTTTTAAGTCGAACCGGTTCAACGAACCTTCGAAATTTTCACCAGATTCGACCGGTTCGACTTTGTGGACAGTGTGGCTAGACGTTGATACAAGCATGTCTAGGTTTGGAGAATTTTTTTTTTTATGCAAAGGGTTATTTTATTTTATAAACAGTTGTAATGAAAAGAAACCAATTATAATCGCTGAAGAAGTTAATAACTTAATTGTTTTGTACTGTATTAACTGAAATAACCAATCACCGCTGCCCTTAAGTCATCACCATCCAATCCTAAGCCAACTGGCCAGCAAGTCGCGCATGCGCACACGAGTCGAACCTCAATACAAGGTTCGTCGAATTTTCCGCTTAAAGTTCGAAAACGTCGAACCTGGTCGAACTCGAACCTCTGCTGGTTCGCGACACCCCTCGTGTTGACTGCGCGGGAGTGGCAGGAGTTGTTGTCGATGGCGATGCAATGTTCTGCTCGCACCTAGCCTTTTCTTTCTTTCTTTCTTTTTTAATTTTCAAACATTTATATTAGATAACGCACAGGAGATTTATTTTATATTTATATTTCACTCTCGAGTTTTATTTTATCGTATCAATTTATAGAACGCGCAATTACATCACATATTGCTATAAAGTGCTACACAATAAAGGGCTTGGTGAAAATAAATCCGAAACTGATCCTGTCTTGCTACCATCGGACAGACAGAAACGGAGCAGACCGATAACACACGCATCATACGCCTTTCTCAGTGAATAAACATATTCATAGGGGAATGCGTGGCAGGCAGGTTATTCGTTACTTGCTCGAATATTCGCCGTTTTTGCGAATATTCGCATTTTTCCCGAATATTCGGCTTTGGTCGAATATTCGGGTTCTTCCCAATATGCAATTTTCGAATCGAATACGTTTCGAATAAGGAAAATATTCTATTTGTATTCGAAATTTCGAATATTCGCACACCCCTAATTGTTATATAACAGGTAATTTCATATACGTCATTTCAACAAACGCCAGCTTGTCACTTAAAACAAACAAGAAACGCTGCGATCAAATGCAATCCATTGCAACGAAATCACGTTATATCAAAGTCTTCAGAACTGTCAATTCTTAAAATCGTCCATTAGTACAAAAGGTTAAAGGTCGCAGCCGCTTCCTCGCTAAAGATTGCTGTGGTTATTCGGTGACCCAGGACTGAAACAATTCCCCCTAGGCCCTACACGAGAGGTATACCTTTCGTTTCAATTCTCAGAAATTTAAGTTTTCAAAGGATGCGAGAAAAAGGCGAACATTTTTTCCTAAAAGCCTATATCGTAAAATCGTTGATTAGTACAAAACGTAAAGATCGCAGGAGCTTCCTCACTAAACGTTTCAGTGATTATGCGGTTACCTGGGGCTGAAACAACTTACCCAAGGCCCAACTTGCGACTCATACATTTCGCATCGGTTCTCAGACACTCCAACGTTGAAACAAAGCCAAGAGTATGCGAAAATTGCATGCTAAAAGCCTTATCGATCCTCGAGCACATCCGAGAATCTGAGCACCACTACGGCGAGATGACTGATTCGATATAGCGCAGAAAAGGTATAAAGTCACATTCTTTGAGATCTTCACGTTATACCTGCATCAGAAAGCACGAAGAAGTCTGAAATCGCCGGCAAGCAGCTGCACATCACGACTCCGCACACCGAACAAACTCGCATCCACCAGCTCTAGTCGCTGCCATCTTACCAGTGACATCACGGCTCTTGCGAGGTCACGTGACGAGTAGTCACTCGGTTTCTATGGGCACCGTGCCAGCTCGGCTCGTTGCTATGGTACCGCGTGTGACCAATCGCGGTTAGAGGCGGCACAGGGAAAAGCGTGGCGCTACTCTGGCAGCTACGCTGCCATATAGAGTGGCTCTAGGTGCACCACAGCTGCTTTTGCGCGCTTTCTACTGCGCGTCGGTACCGAGGGCGGTACACATGCCTAACTCGATCCAAATAAAATGAGCACCATAAAAGGAATTCCGCCACTTTGCGAAAACATTTGGATGTTTTATCACTTGCAAAGTCATCTTCGCAATCAAACAATGCTTGTTGAAATGGTTTTACTATTTTTTGTTTAAAAAAACCCCTTAGTAGCTTTAAGTGGCAATTATATTAAAACAATACACAAAACATCAAAACGTCTCAGTGTCTCTGAGCGAAAGCGCTGCTCTAATGAATTCATATTTGTCGGGTTTACATACCAGCCGAGGTGCCCGCAATCTGACGGAGGCCAATCTGAAATTTCGGTTGCACGTCAAGAGATCTACAGTTAGTCAAAATAAAACCGCATTTTCTTTTTTTAATTGAGGCGTGTTTGGTGATTTTTGTTGGTTTGGGTTGTGAAGCCTTAAGATTGAATATTTGCTTTTGCTTAAAATTAGTTCGGAACGCAGCCATCGCTACGGGCTGATGAAGCCACTGAAGCATCGCAGAGAGCGCGAGGTCAAGCGGTTCGTTCTCTTTCTGTGCCTGTGCTGTCAGGCTAAACTAGAGCCACTAAATAACCTATGCTTCATACACATCTTGGTGCTTAAAATGAGGGTTTTCAGTTATCTGAAGATTTATCCGAAATCACAGGAAACACTTTTTCGTCCTTCAAAAATGTTTACACGGTTCGCGTTAAAGCAAAGCAATATTACGTGTGCTTCCTAACACCGAAACTCTACATTGTTTCAGCTCACGTCAAGACGCAGCTGATGCTACAAACGCCAGCATGTGGCCCTGAACATTGCTTGCACGGCACGAGCGCTGAAAGCCCGGAGCTCGCTCTTGTAGCCTTTGCTTAATTCGTACTTAAGGGGGCCCTGCAAGGACTTTTTTACTGGTTCTTAGATTGCACCGAACCTGAGCGCTCTGAACGTAGTAACTTAAGGAAGCTTTTCCTTTCTCCAATTTTATTCTCTTTTAAAAGTTATAGGGAAATTAATATTACAAAAACAAGCAAAACATAACCTCCTTCATGACGTCCTTGCTCGCTTGAGTGGCCGTGAACTAGAGGAGGAGTAGCGAGTTAAGCGAGGGCTCACAGCTGTCGCACTCTGTGTCGACGACTCGAGAGGGCGCCACTAAACCATGTTCTGGATAGGCTGTATGAAGCAGCGTTACTGGAGCAAGCTCAGTTTCATAGCTCCGACTGCGACGTAGGCTCAGTGGCGGTCACGAGAACTATAGTCGGATGCAACCTGAGAACAATCTTTTAGCTCCACCCACAAGCGCATTGCGCCCATCTGAAGTGCCTCCGCCGTTGAGAAAGTAGTTCGCTAGCAACGTTGCTTTTCTTCCTCCAGTAAACGTGTCTTAAACTACTACAATATTTATTTAATTCATTCAAGACTTTTAAATAAGTTAGAATACGTTTTTGTCAACGAAACAGCTGTTTAGTAAAGAAAGAAAGTAATGTCTAATGTACCGTCTTCCCAATTCATTTTCTGTCCAAGATACTGTCTAACATACCGTCTTCCAGCGTCTTCCAGTGCTAAGCCTCGCGCCCGCTTCGAAATTTTCGTTGGCGATAGCGTCGCTGGATTCTCACGTTGTCGCGCAAAAACTGCTGCAAACGCAAGCCGATACCATTAAGATTTCGTGGCGTAACCTCGGGCACGTAAAACACGGTGCAAAAAAGCAAAATAATTGTCACGAGAAACTAGCGTCGCGTTGCTAAGGCCAGCAGCCATGTTGAGCTTTTTTTTTTTCAAAAGGATCGCGATTGGTCCACGGAATCGTGACGTCATGAAAACGATTGGCATATTTAATTGAGCGTGTTTGGTGATTTTGTTGGTTTGGGTTGTGAAGCCTTAAGATTGAATATTTGCTTTTGCTTAAAATTAGTTCGGAACGCAGCCATCGCTAACGGCTGATGAAGCCACTGAAGCATCGCAGAGAGCGCGAGGTCAAGCGGTTCGTTCTCTCCTCTGTGCCTGTGCTGTCAGGCTAAACTAGAGCCACTAAATAACCTATGCTTCATACACATCTTGGTGCTTAAAATGAGGGTTTTGAGTTATCTGAAGATTTATCCGAAATCACAGGAAACACTTTTTCGTCCTTCAAAAATGTTTACACGGTTCGCGTTAAAGCAAAGCAATATTACGTGTGCTTCCTAACACCGAAACTCTACATTGTTTCAGCTCACGTCAAGACGCAGCTGATGCTACAAACGCCAGCATGTGGCCCTGAACATTGCTTGCACGGCACGAGCGCTGAAAGCCCGGAGCTCGCTCTTGTAGCCTTTGCTTAATTCGTACTTAAGGGGGCCCTGCAAGGACTTTTTTAATGGTTCTTAGATTGCACCGAACCTGAGCGCTCTGAACGTAGTAACTTAAGGAAGCTTTTCCTTTCTCCAATTTTATTCTCTTTTAAAAGTTATAGGGAAATTAATATTACAAAAACAAGCAAAACATAACCTCCTTCATGACGTCCTTGCTCGCTTGAGTGGCCGTGAACTAGAGGAGGAGTAGCGAGTTAAGCGAGGGCTCACAGCTGTCGCACTCTGTGTCGACGACTCGAGAGGGCGCCACTAAACCATGTTCTGGATAGGCTGTATGAAGCAGCGTTACTGGAGCAAGCTCAGTTTCATAGCTCCGACTGCGACGTAGGCTCAGTGGCGGTCACGAGAACTATAGTCGGATGCAACCTGAGAACAATCTTTTAGCTCCACCCACAAGCGCATTGCGCCCATCTGAAGTGCCTCCGCCGTTGAGAAAGTAGTTCGCTAGCAACGTTGCTTTTTCTTCCTCCAGTAAACGTGTCTTAAACTACTACAATATTTATTTAATTCATTCAAGACTTTTAAATAAGTTAGAATACGTTTTTGTCAACGAAATAGCTGTTTAGTAAAGAAAGAAAGTCATGTCTAATGTACCGTCTTCCCAATTCATTTTCTGTCCAAGATACTGTCTAACATACCGTCTTCCAGCGTCTTCCAGTGCTAAGCCTCGCGCCCGCTTCGAAATTTTCGTTGGCGATAGCGTCGCTGGATTCTCACGTTGTCGCGCAAAAACTGCTGCAAACGCAAGCCGATACCATTAAGATTTCGTGGCGTAACCTCGGGCACGTAAAACACGGTGCAAAAAAGCAGAATAATTGTCACGAGAAACTAGCGTCGCGTTGCTAAGGCCAGCAGCCATGTTGAGCTTTTTTTTTTTCAAAAGGTTCGCGATTGGTCCACGGAATCGTGACGTCATGAAAACGATTGGCTGGCGTTTCTCGGCGTAGGATTACAATTTCCTCTGAGAGGCATTTCCGGTTTTTTCTTAGCTTGCAACCGACTATAGGCCATATGCGAAATCCTTGCCAGCTATCATCATCATTCCATTAGTAGCCGCCATATTGGGGGGTTTATCACATCTTCCAGTTGTGCACGAGGTGCATCTGCATTTAACTCGGTTTTCATGATATTAGGGCAGTTTATTTGTACACTCAATGGGTTGCTGGTTAGTTTCGGATCAAAGAAGAAAAGAAAGACGGCCGCAAAATTCAGGAAAAGGAATTGTCAGCAACGAGGTCGCAAGACTCGTCACTCAAGCAGTGAACTGGGCCATCCAGGTCAATGAACGGTATTTCTCGAAGACGTCCTGTGAAGGTTTCGTACTGGACTTGCAGCAGGTGATCATATTTTAGTTCTACGACTTACACTTTGCCGGGACTATTGTTTTTCGGGCGAAACCGTCGGTACGGGAACCCCCCAATATGGAGGAAATCTGATCATTGATCATGAATACACTAGATGGCGCTTCTTTTTGCATATGGTCTATAGCATCGATGCAGCCGAGTCATTTCCGGATTGTCTAGCCCGCGAAGCTTCAATAGCAATGCTTGTGCTTAGGCGAGTTGGTGACTCATACTTACACTTTACAGCGCTAGGAAACAGGCCCACGAAAAATAAATTTCAAACACTCAAAGAAAGAACCCTCACAATGCGCTGACTCTGATCTCTGTGGTGTATTGCACTTCATCTTCATCATCTGTTTTTGCTATTATACACATGGAAGTAAAAAAAAAAAATTAAAAAAAAATAAAAAGAAAAGGAAGCTCTCAACGCGGACTATTGTTAGCCGCGCATGCTAAAAGTGTGAGCTATTTTCTCTGGACGAAGCCTCGGCGGCAACACGAGCCTTTGTGCAGTGAGTGCTCTAGTCAAGGCAGTCAAGCCTACTCGCTCGCGTTTTCACAGCCTTCGCAGTCAGTTCATGTTAAGGTGAGACAGAGTATAGTAGACGACGCGCGAGACAGGGAAGCAATATTGTCACGAAGGAACAGCCAAGGAAACAAAGAATAACTGGGGGAAACTGAAACGTTTAATGGGGCGAACTTGTGCCCAAAAATAAAAAAGGAAACGAAAGATAACAGCAGAGCGTCTCGGGCGTCGAAGTCGGCGAAAGAGCAGAGTCGAACGCTGGGGCGAAACTGACTGCGGCTCACCACGCGGAGCCTCTTATGTACACGCGGAGGGTTCTGGAAGAATCGGCGTAGAAGGTTCTGCGTTTAGAACATTCTGACCTCGAACAAGCAACACGGTTCTTGAATTTACCAGAACATTACGTCAGAGTCCACAAAAATGCGTCCCCGCGGCCAGAATCGAACCCTGGCTTTCTGCGTGGAAGACACGCGCGAAAACCGTTGGGCCACGAGCGCACTGCATGCTTGGTCAGCTGCGCTTGCAGCATTACTCCCCCCCCCCCTTTAAACAGTGCATCGCCCCGATGCAACACAACAAAACGAAGCAAATAAAAAGGACGGTAAACTAACGAGTCATTTGGAACACATAAGGTCCACAGTCCTATCGAGCGTAGTACGGCTTCAGGCGCACTGACTTTGACGACTTCAGGTCGTGGTGGGCGGCGTGATGATGTTCTTGTTCCGTTGGGCATCACCTCGTAGTTCAGAACCCCAAGTCGACGAAGCACCTTGTAGGGTTCGAAGTAGCGCTACAAGAGTTTCTCGCTGAGACCACGGCGGCGGATCGGTGTGCACACCCACACCCTGTCTCCGGGCTGGAAGTGGACGTCCCGACGACGAAGGTTGTAGCGGCCACTGTCGACACGTTGCTGGGCTTGAATCCGGAGTCTGGCGAGCTGACGGACCTCTTCTGCCCGTTGAACATCCACCTGGGCATCGTCGCTTCCGTCGGTAGCCGATTCGTGGGGTGACATCGCGTCCAGCATTGTCGTTACCTTGCGACCATGCAGCAGTTGAAAGGGTGTTACCCCGGTGGTCTCTTGTACGGCCGTGTTGTAGGCAAATGTGACGTACGGCAACACCTCGTCTCATGTCTTGTGCTCCACGTCGACGTACATAGAGATCATGTCCGCGATGGTCTTGTTGAGTCTCTCCGTCAGCCCGTTGGTCTGCGGGTGGTACGCAGTGGTGCGACGATGGCTGGTGTGGCTGAGACGAAGGATTTCTTGCGTCAGCTGGGCCATGAATGATGGTCCTCGGTCTGAGATCAGAACCTCGGGAGCACGGTGCCGGAGGACGATGGACTCGATGAAAAACTTGGCGACTTCCACAGCAGTCCCAGAAGGAAGGGCTTTCGTTTCGGCGTACCGCGTGAGATAATGTGTGGCGACGATTATCTATCTGTTCCCTTGCGTCGATGGTGGGAAAGGACCAAGTAGATCCACTCCGATCTGCTGGAACAGTGCGGTTGCAGGAGCAATCGGCTGCAGGAGACCTGCCGGCTTCGTGGGCGGTTTCTTGCGTCGCTGGCACTCGTGGCACGATCGTGTGTAGAGGTGTACTGTCTTCGGCAGCTTGGGCCAATAATACCTTTCACGAATCCGGGCCAGCGTACGGCTGTAGCCAAGGTGTCCGGATGTCGGGTCGTCGTGGCAGGCTTGAAAGATCTCCGCTCTAAGGTCTGTAGGGATTACCAGCAGCCATGGCGAGCTGTTGTCTCCGAAGTTCTCCTTGTAAAGTACACCTTGTCGGAGGACGAAGGTCGGCAGGGCTCTCAAGAAAATAGGGGTATAGTACCCCCCCCCCCCCCCCGTCCTTCGAGGTGCTCGATTAGCGCGCGTAACTCAGGGTCGTTTCTTTGACGTCGCGCCATGTCGTCGGTGTTCACTGCGCCTAGGAAGCACTCGTCGTCATCGTCGTCGCTGCTGCCGGAAGATGTTTCGACGGGGGCTCTAGACAGGCAGTTGGCGTCGCTGTGCTTGCGGCCCGACTTGTAGACCACAGTCATGTTGAACTCTTGTAGTCGTAGACTCCACCGAGCGAGGCGTCCTGACGGGTCCTTGAGGTTCGTAAGCCAGCAGAGCGAGTGGTGGTCCGTGACTACACGGAACGGGCTCCCGTACAAGTACGGACGAAACTTCGTGATTGCCCAGACGACCGCAAGGCATTCTTTCTCATTCGTGGAGTAATTTTTTTCCGCCTTGGACAGTGTCCGACTTGCGTATGCGATAACTCGCTCGGTGCCTTCTTGCACTTGAACCAGTACCTGCGCCAAGTCCAGCATTACTTGTGTCCATGTGCATCTCGGTTTCCGCATCCCGATCGAAATGTCCGAGAACAGGAGGAGTCTGGAGACGTCGCTTCAGCTCGTCAAATGCCTGCTGCTGCTCCTCAGCCCATTCGAACTTCTCGGCGTCCTTCGTGAGGTTTGTGAGGGGTGCGGAAATTCTTGCGAAATCCCGAACGAAGCGCCGATAGAAGGCACATAGTCCAAGGAACCTTCGCACGGCCTTCTTGTCTTTCGGTGCTGGGAATGCTGCGACAGCGCGAGTCTTCTCTGGGTCTGGGCGAACGCCTTTGTTACTAACCACGTGACCTAGGAACTTCAGTTCGTCATAGGCGAACCGACACTTTGACTGCTTGAGGGTGAGTCCGGCGGTCCGTATGAATTGGAGAACAGCTCGGAGTCGTCGCAAGTGCTCTTCGAAGTCGCCGGAAAACACTACTACGTCGTCGAGGTAGACGAGACAGCTCTGCCACTTCAGTCCTGCCAGTACGGTGTCCATGACACGCTGAAAAGTAGCTGGAGCCGTGCATAGTCCGAAGGGCATCACTTTGAACTCGTACAATCCATCTGGCGTGACGAAAGCTGTCTTCACTCGGTCCCGATCGTCGACTTCGATCTGCCAGTAGCCGCTCTTCAGGTCCATCGATGAAAAGTATCGAGTGTGGCGTAGCCGGTCTAACTTGTCGTCGATACGGGGGAGTGGATAGACGTCTTTCTTCGCCACCGCGTTCAGCTGCCGGTAGTCCACGCAGAACCTAAGCGTTCCGTCTTTCTTCCTAACCAGTACGACTGGAGAGGCCCATGGACTGCTCGAAGGTTGGATTATGTCGTCGTTCAGCATCTCTTGAACTTGTTCCTGGATTACCTCCCTTTCTTTTACGCAGACTCTGTACTGCGATCGATGCACAGGGCGCGCGTCGTCCTCGGTAATGATGCGGTGCTTCGCAACGGCGGTTTGGCGTACCTTCGACGATGTCGCAAAGCAGTCGGTGTATTCGGCGAGGAGGTTAATCAGCTGCCGTCGTTTCGGGCCCGGAAGCTTAGGGTCAATGTCGAGCTGCGCTGGCGACGTACTGCCTTGCTGAGGCGGCGATGATTCGTCAGTAATGGCGGCAATTTCGGTGGAGTTTTGGAGTTCCTCGACATGGCCAATGGCTGCCGCTTTTGTTAGATGTTGCGTTTCATTTCGGAAGTTTGTCACGAGGACCACAGTGTGGCCATCCTGAAATTCAGCTACTCCTCTTGCGACGCCTATTCCTCTTCCTAAAAGCAACTGGAGGCTTACCTCGAGCAGAACTTCGCCGTAGAAAGCTTCCGTAATCCCGACGGGCTCGAAAACGCTCGACCGCGGCGGCAAGTTCACGTGGCTTGCGAGGACTCGGACCGCGGATGACGTCGCTTTGGGTTCCTCCAATGGTGAAAGAGGTTTTCGTAGCGTCAACTGGTTTGCTTCGAGGTCGATGACGGCGCCATACTCGCAGAGAAAGTCCATTCCGAGGATAACGTCCCTCGCACAGCTTTGCAAAACGACGAACTTCACAGGGCACGCCTCACCGTGGATCTCGACGCGAGCAGTGCATCTCCCAATTGGTGTGATGAGGTGGCCACTGGCGGTTCGTATTTGAGGGCCTTCCCATGGCGTTGTCACTTTTCGCAGGTGGCGAGAGAGCCTCCCACTCAAGACTGAGTAGTCTGCTCCGGTGTCCACGAGTGCCGATGCGTCAAGGCCGTCGATAACAACGTTTAGATTGTTGGACACCGTTGCAGGGGCGTCGTTGCGATGCGGGGCGTCAGGCGAGTGGGAGCGCTCCGGCGTTCTTGGATGCTCTTTGCTTCGGTCGTCTTCGGCAACTTCCCCTCCGGGAGTTTCCGCGCTTAGTTTTCCCGGCGGGAAGTGGGAGACAGGCTGTCACGACGCGACCGATGGAATGGCGATGCGGATCGTCGGGGGGATGGAGACCTTGAACCTCCGTGGTGCTGTCGGCGCTGGTGACGGAGGGCGACGGAGGTATTCCTCGATGTCACGAGGGCGTTCGCCGTGTCTTGGGCGAGGGTCGTTCGGCGCAAAACCTCGGAGGCCCATTTGTCGGTACGGGCACCTCCGGTAGACGTGATCGGCCTCACCGCAGTGATAATAACATAGCGGCCGTCGATTGGCCGTGCGCCACACATCCGTCTTCCTAGGCGCTGGTTGTTCGGTGCGGACGAGCTGGAGCTGCCCATCCCGACGTTGGAAAGTCTGCGGAGCGGGTGGGTCACGTCGAGGCGGCGTCCAATACTGCCGGGACGCTGGCGCCGGTCTCCGAGCTACTGCGGCGTAAGTCAGAGTGGGCTCCTCGGGTGCTGCTACGCTGGCAGGAGCCTCCGGTTGGAATGCCCTCTGGACCTCCTCGCGGACAACTTCGGCGATCGACAGCGCAGCCGGCTGGTTGTCAGTAGGCAGGAGCTTCCTGAGTTCGTCTCGGACGATGTCGCGGATGATTTCCCGAAGGCCGTCGACACCGGTGGTGTTCAGGTCCAGTCGGCAAGATGCGGTGGTTGGAGGAGCAGGCACGCCGGCGAGTCGATGGTAATGGCTAGGGTGCCTCAATGTCCTTCTGTTTGGGGTGATGCCACCCTTTGTAGTACCCGATGCCGACAGCACGCGCACACGGGTAAAATATAAAGAAATCGACGAAAACAAAATGTCGCCATAGCACAGTCAGCGCCACAAGCGCGTGTAAGGACACGCTTTTTCACGCTTGCGAACAAAAAATAAAAACAAAAGTGTGGAACAAAATGGCCAGATGTCTCCACCCTAAGCAAAGCGCACATGAAGGCACCCTAGTAATGGCTCTCTCGGGCCGACAGCGCACGCTCGATGTAAGTGGCTTCAGCCACAAAACCGTCAACAGTTGTAGGGGGATTGCGAACAAGGCCCCGAAAATTTCAGCCTTCACGCCACGCTTGAGGACGCGAAACTTCTTCTCCTCGGCTGCCTCCGGATAGGCTCGGGCGCATAGGCGCAAGACGTCCTCTACGAAGCTGGTCACGCTTTCGTTGGGGCCCTGCACCCTTGTCTGGAGAAGGTCCTCCGCTCGCTGCCGACGGTGGTAGGTGAGGAACGTTCGCTTCAACTCGGCGGCACAGGATTCCCACGTAGTAAAGGACGCTTCGTGGTTTTCAAACCAGTTCCTCGCAGTTCCTTCAAGCGCGAAGTAGAGATTGTGGAGGCATTGCTCAGTCGTCCATTCGTTGTGGCGGGCTACACGCTCATAGTGTTGCAGCCAGTCTTCAATGTCCTCGTTGACGTCTCCGTGAAAGGCGTTGGAGTTCTGGGTGCGACCTATAGGTATACGACGGCAGAAGCTGCCGGGGTCTGCGCCTGGTTGACCATCGTCGTCTTCTTCGGCTTGGTCGTGGGTGGCAGAAGTCCGTGTTCCGGGTGTAGACCTTGGATGCGGCGACTTGATCGGGTCTCGATCTGGTCTTCGTCGGGGCCTCCGGAGCTTGGGTTCGTACTTGTACTTCGGGAACTTGGAGGGGTGCGCTGTACGGACATGCGGTACCTCGCACCTCCACCATAATGTCACGAAGGAACAGCCAAGGAAACAAAGAATAACTGGGGGAAACTGAAACGTTTAATGTGGCGAACTTGTGCCCAAAAATAAAAAGGAAACAAAAGATAACAGCAGAGCGTCGCGGGCGTCGAAGTCGGAGAAAGAGCAGAGTTGAACGCTGTGGCGAAACTGACTGCGGCTCACCACGCGGAGCCTCTTATGTACACGCGGAGGGTTCAGGAAGAATCGGCGTAGAAGGTTCTGCGTGTAGAACATCCTGACCTCGAACAAGCAGCACGGTTCTCGAATTTACCAGAACATTACGTCAGAGTCCACAAAAATGCGTCCCCGCGGCCAGGAATCGAACCCTGGCTTTCTGCGTGGAAGACACGCGCGATAACCGATAGGCCACGAGCGCGCTGCCTGCTTGGTCAGCTGCGCTCGCGGCAATATCCGACTGCAGCGCCGCTAGTTCTCGTGACCGCCACCTGGGCCACGCAGAACCAAACACATCACATATCGCCTGCTTTCGGCACCACGGGTCTCTTCCGTAGGTGGAGGGGGTTTCCGCGTCGTCCGGTTAAAATATGACTCACTGATATTTAGTTACTCCCCCTGTGCGCGCTGGCTTGCCCGAACCCCAAGAGACGTGGAAATCGCAAAAGAGGTAGAGGTCTAAATATGATTGCTATGGCCCCTTTAAAGTGAAAAGGAGTATAATGCTGAGGAAGTCGCGTTTTGAATCATGACGATCGGCAGTTGCGTTTGGTTTGTACTAACTACCACGTTGGCGGCGATTACAACAATATCTGGGAAAAAAGTGCCGATATTCTAAGCGTAGCTCATTTGGTTTGACTCACTTGGTTAAAGTGGGACCAGCAGAAATATTCTTCAGCCTGGCGGAAAATCCTCCTCGCCCTCTTTTTTAGGGGCGAAGCTCCTTAGGGGCTAGCCATGTCCGTATGTTCGTCCGCCGTCGGGTGCTCGTGAGCTCCTGCTCGTGAGCTCCTTAGGGGCTAGCCATGTCCGTATGTCCGTCCGCCGTCGGGTGCTCGTGCTCCTGCTCGTGAGCTCATGAGCAGGAGGTCACGAGCACCCGACGGCGGACGAACATACGGACATGGCTAGCCCCTAAGGAGCTTCGCCCTAAAAAAGAGGGCGAGGAGGACTTTCCGCCAGGCTGAAGAATATTTCTGCTGGTCCCCCTTTAAACCAAGTGCGGCGGGTATCGTTGGCCGAGTGTATTGTGGCACCGCAGATCAGAGCACGTGGAGAAATGCGCGACCGCGAGCTCCGTTCAAAGCAGGGATCTTAAAGGGCCTCTGACACGCCAAAAAAAAATATTTTTTTTTCATGCTAAACGTTGCAATGGCATATCAGGACATTACAAAAAAAAATGTTTCACTATAGAATTGCGTAGTTTGTTTATAAAAAATAGAAATACGAGGCCCAATTCAAAGTTCCCGCCGTGCACTCTGACGTAACAGTGTACCGCAAGGTGTCGGGGCGGTCAGAAGGGAGGCATCGAGCTACTTCTCTAAAAGTGGGTTAACCGGAAGTCGCGTGAGTTTCACTCCTCGTGCTCTCCGCGACCGTGCCTAAGACTTTTTTTTTTATTATTCTGCTCTTCGTAAGGGCGATCGTAGAAAACGAAGTTTCAGTTCCACTAGCTCTTTATCCCTGCACCGTTGGTTAGTTTGCCTACTGCAAAATTTGAGGACGAAGAGTCAGTGGATCGACGTGATGGAGGTCAATGATGAAAGCGTTGCGAGTACAAGCCAGTGTACGAGTGCATTCCGTCAGTCCGATGATACAGGGCTATACTGAGCGCAAAACTGGCTATCAAGTTTTGAAAAAAAAAATTTAGAACGCTCGCAGAAATTAGGACTGCTAGCATACGACTCACCCGATCGCATTGCTGAAGGTTGAGACACCGAGGTCGTTGAATCATCGGATACTCTCCCAGGGGTGCTATTCTGGTCGCAAACGGTACCTTTCGAGTTGTGACGTATCGAGAAAGAAGGGGCGGAGCCTCAAACTAGAATGATTCTTCTTTGATGCTCCGCCCCAACGTTCATATTCACGCGCGCGGTCAGCTAGAATCTGACGATCCCCCTACGTCGCGATGACGTGTCCACGCAGTTGGGGCGCAGAAATCCCCGCATATCCCCCTGTTCTTTTTGTTATCTTCTTTCTTTCCTCCGGGAGTTAGAACGAGCGAATAACGGAAAAAAGGCTACCTTCCGGAAAATGGAGGGAAACAGAGAAAAATAACATCATCCTTTAATAAAATACGAAAGATTATTTCAATAATTATCACGTAAAATAAATTTAGCTAAGATATCTCAGCTTGTTTTCTCGAAGTCTTTCGCTACGGTCTTTGAAAACAAACATGGCGAAAACCGCGGTAACGACCTTGTGGTGTTTGTGTCTCGTTTGCGTCGTTGCTTTCCCTGTTTCTGCACAATACGGATGGCATTACGAGAAGAAAATATTATGTGAAGGTATGCTGCGACACCGAACATCCTATGTGAAGCCGCCGTGAACATAACCTGCAAATGAAATTTTCTGTTTGCCTGTGAAGGAGACTCCAAATGGATACAGAGCTGACGACGACTCTGTGGTAATATATGACAAGTCATGAGATCGACGCAGAACCCACCGGTTGTGAACATGCTGTGGATGATGCAGGAAAGCTTCTTTGGGCAGTTTTATTAATGCTTTGCTCCCTTTGCTCACTGCAGTGATTACGACGGCAGTCCCCATAAGCCATGCTCTTTGCTTTCGGTGCTGAAGAAATGGACGCGACCGCATGATCTCGGGCAGTCTTTTTTACTTACTTTTTTATTTGCAGAAAAGCTCGTGCAAAAACAAAAAAAGAAAGAACAAAAAGTTTTTACACGTCCCTACATAGGTACCTAGCTATCCCATTGGCTTCATTGCGCGTGACGATTCAACGCTAGTTGCCATGGGAACGTTCGTGAAACTAGAAAGCCTCTGTTTGCCGCTAACAGTCATTTTTCGAGTTCGGGTTGTGACGACAAAATGACGTAAGAACAAGAATGCTCGGGACAATTTGCATTGTTTTAACTCGACAACCCTACCCTTGGCGACATAAACTCGAAAGAACATGGCCGCGATGCTCGTCGGATCGACCGCGGCTGGGGTTTGACATCCGATCGGTCACTTGATGAACGCGCACACAAATGCTTTCGTGCTGTTGAATGAGCCCATTCGGCGGCAGGACCGGGTCGAAGAGCACAGTGAGCTGGCGTTTAACGTCTCCGATATAACACTTGGCGAGATGCAAGACTTGGCTTCTATTTGTGCCGGTGTTAGGAAGCTTGAAAGTGGTGGTGTTGTTGTGGCTCGTATGGTAGCCTTGCTGAGATTATGAAGACGGTAATAGACCTTCATTCAGCGTTTCCATGCGTCAAGATTCAAAACCTCACCTTGACACAAAGTTAACCATGTTTCCGCGAGCACGGAGGCAGCAGCCAACACGACCGCCAGCGATCGCCCCAACGGCAAGAAAACACACGACAAGCTCATTCAGGTTTGTGTAGTGCTGACTGCTGATTCATCGGACGACAAAGGTGAATGATGTAAAACGCAACGTAAGTTTGCCAGCGTTTTGCAAAACAAATGCGTTTCGTTGAAAATTTAATTTGTGGAATTCATTAACGCCTTGAAAGTTTGACGGGGACTGCATTGTGAACGCAGTCTTCACACAAGTGTTTTCTGCAGTGCGTGCTTTGTCTGCATGCATATAAATACAGAAACACTGCCTATATGGTGCATAAAATAAAGGAAATTTCCCTTATCCTGATCATGTTGATTATCTATTGAGTGCTGTTGATATTAGTGGCGTAGCCAGGAACTTTTGAGGGGGTGAGGGGGTAGGGGGGTTGAGGTGGCTGGGTGTTCATGACTTGGGGTGCGGGGGGGGGGGGTTGGTGTCGAAATTTGTGGGTATATTCTAGGGCCCGCCGGATTTGGGGAGGGGGGGAGGAGGAGGAGGCGAATCCCCATAAGTCCTCCCCCTAGCTGTGCCATTGGATGATACCATAAGGGGAGCATCCTACATTCACAGGCTGCCATAAGCATGTGCATAGCCACTGAGCTCGTACCACAATGGCAAGATAGTTGCTGACATTCTTCACGTTACGTAGCGGTTCTTTCTTTAGTACATAAGCTCGCGGTTTTCCTTCACACATCTACTCTGCTTCCGCTTGTCGTTTATGCTTGATGGTGATAAGTCAACAGTGCGTATTTGCTCTGCATTACAGGCAAATTTAAAAAAAATCCAGCTCACACTACTCTTTAATTTCAATGAGTTACTGTCACTTTTAAAATGAATTTTTTAATTGTTATCATAACCTTTACATTAAACACACGTGTGTTGAATGTAGGACAATGGTATCTTTATTACTTTTTTTTGGTCACGGAGATGATGACCATCCACAAGATTGCACTGACTAAATTTCTCGTCTACAGTGTGTAACAATGTTACCATACTCTGTCAGACTAAACTCCTGCTGTCTAAACAACTGACGATTCATTTTAGGGCACACCTGTTTGTAGTTCATTGCAGGGCTTCGAAAAGTGTTTCTTATGACTGTCCGATGACTGACAAGCAATTCCAGAAGCTTGGCGTGAAACGGTAAAGTATCTAATTGATACAATAAAATGCCATCAGCAACCCATCCAGATTTTATTGCGTGATTGACGGTAGCTACTAACCGCAACAAATGGTCAACTGAAGACATAGGTACTAAGAGTGCACTAACTTTGAAGCGATAGAAACCCTGATGTTCTAACATCAACTTACCACCAAGTTGTCAATGGCAAAGTGGTGTTTGCGGCAAAGTGTTGGAGTCCTTCAGAACGGTGACGATCTCCTTCAGACCGATGATGATGGTGACGAAGGTTCAGTTAGATTCTAGGTTCCGTCAACGCACCCTACGACGTCGGTGTGCTTGTCGTGGTGGCGACGAAAGCCTTCTTTCGCACATACTTCAGCTGCCTCGGTCCGGGGTTTTGTCGACCCAGCCGTCTCTTCCCACCGGTTGTCAGCGACACTCGCGACGGCCGTCACGGCTCTGATCACCATCCACTGGGCATTAGCTATGTGATCATCGGTGGCAACCGCGCTCTTGTAGTTCCCCGCTGCGAAAAAGCTCAATGCGATTCAATTAGTAGCTGTTGCTCGACGGTCATCATATCTCATCGTCGCCGTCTCTCGTAGCGCAGCTGGTCACACTGCGATCACACGGTGCTTTTCGACAAGCGGTACTGTCGTCAGAAACAGTCGTCGTGCATAGCGAAGGCAACCGGGTGCTCGCAGAAAACCCGTCATTGTACGCGTTGGTCGAGCCATCGTTGAGCAACAAGCATCGCCGCCATTTTCTACGCTCTAGAATCCTGCCCAAAGCTTGTTCCCCTTCGTGCAATAGAAACAGAAGTTAAAAGCACGAGCACATCACCCCGAACGATGCTTGCACGAGCGTTGGCTTGCACTGCGCAAGCGCGCCTGCTCGACAGGGATGTTCAAAGCCCGGAACACGTTCTTGTAGCTCCTATACTCGCACTAGCTCGCACTCGTAGTGAAGCAGAGATTAGGGTGTGTCGAGTAGTACCGCAGTTAATCTAGTTACGTGACTTCCGCTATGTGCTACGTAGGTCGGACGTGGTCATACGTCACTTTGTCGTCACGGTCCGAACTCGAAGAGCGGCACTTACGGCAAACGGTTGCCTTCGTGTTTCGCGAACGTTCCCATGGGAACCGCGTGGAATTATCACGCGCGCTGTGGCCAATAGGAGCGCGCGGTTCGTAGGGGGGATGAGTTTTCGAGAAACACGAACGTGACCGTTTGTGACCAGAATAGCACCCCAGGCTGTAGATGCCTGCCGTCTAAATAATACGAACTGGTGAGTGTACCAAGTACAAGTAAACGTCGAGCACAAAGTACGTATTTTGTCTAGAACATGAGTAGAACTTGTTTACTAGGTGCTCAAGCGGCCGATGTATGTCTCTGAGAAATGCATGCAGTGTGATCTCTTCTTCAGTTGCTGAAATACCGGGACAGTCCCTCACATAGAACCTTCTAGGCATTGTAGTTGATCCCGTCAATTCACTGACTCCGCTTCTTCTACCTTTACAGTAACATTAAGCGATGAAAAACACATAAAAGAAACCTTGTCTGCTTGGATCGCTCGTGGAGGTGCGGAGAATAACAAAAATATTAAAAAAAAAATATTACACGCTCTCGCGGTAAGCACGAGGAGGGATACAACTCACGTGACTTCCGGCGATGCCTCCCTTCTGACCGCCCTGACACCTTGCGGTACACTGTTACGTCACAGTGCACGACGGGAACTTTGAATTGGGCCTCGTATTTCTATTTTTTATAAAAAAACTACGCAACTCAATAGTGAAACAATTTTTTTGTAATGTCCTGATATGCCAATTCAGCGCCTAGCATGAAAAAAAAATTTTTTTTGGCGTGTCAGAGGCCCTTTAAGCTGAAAAACATGTAGGGACAAAAGCCGCTCAATGTCTAAAGCCCCTTTGCATCGCGTATACTTGATTGGTGTATGTATAATCTTTTAATAATAAATCCTGAAAGGGAATATGAAAAGGAAAAGGAGCACAGAACGACTGGGGACGCTTTCACCAAGTCTTGTTTCGCTTCAATACATGCGTGTATTGTTGCAAAACAAGCTTCAGTGAACGCGTTCCCAGTCGTTCTGAGCCCCGTAATTAAATATGCCCTACCGCTTGTCTGGCTTCAGTATTGCTGTCGGCGACAAAACGTGTGCCCAGTTTTGTCACAAGAGGCATATTATGTCTAGCGCATGTAATTTTGAATTTATCCGGCTTAGTGTGCTTGCTGTAGGTGGCTACTCAAAGATATTGCTACTTGGACGCAACTAACCGCAAATCTTTCTGGCAGTTTCAACGGCCTAAGAGCCAGCAGGTGCCAGTTTATGTTTCCTCAAAGGTGAGGATTCCAGATTTTTGAAGCAGGAATACTGAAGCCAGCCAACTGGTACAGCATTTTTAATTGACGGAGCTCGGAATGACTGGGGGCTTCTGCATTCAAGCTTATTTTTCTGAAATACACGCTGGCGACATTGACGAGTGCCCAGTTACGTCGCAAGAGGATATCTATGTCCCGCACCTGTAATTTTGAATCTTTCCGACTTAGTGTACCTAACGTGGCTACTCAAAGTAACTACTACTTGGACGCAACTAATCGCAAATCTCTCTTCCAGTTTCCACGGCCTACAAGCCAGCGAGCACCAGTTCGTTTTTCTTCAAAGGTGAGCATTCCAGATACTCTAGTTTGGTGTGAAGCAGGAATACTGAAACCAGATGAGCGGATACATATATTTAATTGACCGAGCTCAGAATGACTCGGGGCAGTTGCATTAAAGCTTATTTTTCCGCAATCAACGCAGACATAATTTTGATTCTATCCGGCTTAGTGAGGAATTGCTACTTGTCGCGAACTAATCTCAAATTGTTATCTTGCAGTTTCTATATGGCTGCAGCTAGCAGGTGCTGTTTTCATTGAATGTTGAGCACACCACATTCTGCTTTCAAACATCAAGTTTTTGAATGAGGGTCGTAAACAATTAACTTTCTTTTGCAGTAAATGCTGGATCCTCAAGTTCAGGAATATGTGAAATATATTTGGTATGGATAATCCCGGTGTTTTGTTTCTTTATTCATAATTTGAACAAAGCACCATTTTTTTATTTCATCACTCAGAAATACACACAAGGACACTGCATTGCAAAGAAATGTAGTGCTGAACGTGAAATTCCAACACGTATATAGTTTTATTGGTAGCCGATATAATATATTAAATTCCAATATCCATAATACGCTAAGTACACTGGAATTGTAAAGTTTTATTGGATCCCCATACGACACATGGGGATCCAATAAGGGTTTATACGGTATGGGATTCCAATGCTTTTAGCGTATTATTTATATTGGAATCCCATAACAAACTCTTATTGTAATACGATACAATAAAGGTGGTGTTTTCCAATACACTGTGCATATCGTATTGTAATACTATAAAAAAAAATTGTTCACCAATATTCATAATACGCTGTTCATATTGGGGTTTTCCAATAGAGGTGTGACCCCCATGACGTGACTCGTGACCCTCGTGACGTCACATGTGACGTCACGTGTTACGTCATAATGGAAAAGGCCCCTTAGTGCAACCCGCGGTTGGACCGACGGCGACGGCGACGGCGATGCCGCTCAAGCCGGAAACGGGCGCCTAAAGCCTGGTTCAGACAGTTGCGTTTGACTGCGTTTGATCCCCACCCCTGCCCGTTTCGATCTGGATGAGCATCGTACCGGCTTGCGGTCGTGTATCACTACTGCGTGATGCACGTTAAAGACCCCAGGCTAGCGGTTGTACTGCACTGGGTAAATTGCTCATTTACAGCTGGGAGACTCGTCGCCCGTTGAGGCAGACCAAGTTCTAGGCTGTATAAAAATACACACAACCCCCCCAACTGCGTTGCGGCAGCGAGAAACCAGGACATTCCTGCTGCTTATATCGCGTGCCAAGATGATTCCTTTTATTGGATCCCAAGCTTCATGCGAAGCACATATATGCCGGTGACTCGCTTTCGGTTCTCGACGCAACGCAGTCAAACGCACTCAAACGCAAGTGTCTGAACCGGCCTTAAAGGGGCAGTGCAACGATTTTCAGACTTTGGCCAATTAACTGCGGAAATTAATCTACGTCACCTATGAACGAAAAACCGAAAACCGCATTTTCTTGCAAGCGCTAGTTCTTATTTAAAAAAAAAAAAGAAAAAAATCGAAGGTCGAAGTGCCTCAACTCTCCACGCCGACTTTCGAGCGACGTACTCTGGGGGCTCACGTTGTTTCCCCTCGGGCCCTCTCTTCAGAGCCCCAGCCGCTTCCTCCGCGATTGTCGACTTTCAAAGGATTAGCCTCGTCGAAGGTCGCGGCGAGAGATGGACACAAAGGACGGATCGCCACGGGGCTGACGGCGAGTGTAGCAGCGGAGTGGGACAGGATTTGTTGACTTCCGCGTACCCCCAGAGACGCTGTCATTTTAATTCCCGTCGCCACCACAGTCGGATGCAGATCGGCAAATAATTCGTTTTTTGCCTTGCGATTACGCAGCAGAAGGGAAGTTTTTCGGGGAAAGGTGACGCGTTTTCGGTCACTTGGGCTTGGATAAACAATATAAAAAATGCAAACTGGCAATTCTTTCAACATTGGAACTGTTGCACAGCCCCATTAAGAGCTGCGCTCAAAAATAATCCATCGTTCGTGACTAGTGCTTTGGCAAGACGCATGACTTGGGAGCCCAACCGCCAAGATGGTGGGTGGGAGACTTGACGTGCTGTTTTTGTCGTTGTGCGGATTTCTTCTTACTATTATTATTCAGCAGCCTCCAAATTTGTTGCAAAGTAAAAAAAGAAGAAAGAAAAATCTATTTTAGGTATGGGACACTTACATGCTAAGTTTGTTGCCATAACATGTCCAGTTGTTTTGGCAACATGGCGTTGTGTCTTCAGTCCCGTACACCATCATGATGTCTTGTGTCCCTTACACAGTCTTGGGTAAGTTACTTTTAAAAAGTAATTCGTTACATTTACAGTTACTTTAAAAAAAAGCAGCGAAGTTACCGCTACAGTTACCCCAACAAAATAGTAACTCGTTACAGTTACAGTTACTTTTAAAAAGTAACGACGTTACTTTTCACTTACTTTTCTATAACACAAAAAATTAGGAAAAACTGGAAAACGCCGTCACCAGGTTTTATCGCATAAACATAAAAAGTGCACTTTCTACTTCATATTGTAACTTAGAAGCAGCTGCTGCTCGAAATTAGTGTCTGAGAGTTTACCTCGTTTGATGGCGAACGCTGGCGCGCTGGAAGGAATCGCACGGGGGCAAACGCGGGCCCCATATAAATGCTCTATCCTTGGTAGCACTATACTCTATTTTACCTTATGATGTACCGCAAGAAAGGCTACGGGCGCGAGCTCCTTGCTCTAGGGCACATCACGGCGGCACAAGCTCTCGTGCATTAAGGGCAGCTGCCAACGTGATGAGCTCGCGCTTCTAGCCTTCGCTGCGGTACAATATAAGGTGAAACGGAGTATAGCACACTGCTGGCTCGGTGATGGTCGCGCTGGGTTCATAGAGTCGCTGGACATAGTTCAGTTCGTACCCGGCAAGCCAGAAACAAACCCCGCGCAAACAGCAGTAAAGTTTGCCTCGACTGCTGATACCACTGCGGAGTAGTGGCGCAAATCAAAATACGAAACATGCGCATTGCCTTCCGGTGTATTGTTGATTCACGGTTGATTCACCCGAAGAAAAAGGTTTACGCAGAAAAAAGAAAAACCGCAGCATAGAGTGGGCTTCAAAATACTAAGATGTAAGTGTTCAGTCACAAAGTACACGCGCGTGCGTGAAGATAACTAGATTTTATTCATCAAATCTACAGGTAGCTATATTCGGGTTGCAACTCGCTAGAAAGAACGTATTCACAGGTTTGTGCAAGGCCAACTTGACACTCTAAATGTCGGAAAAGACAATTTGGAAAGTGCAAGGAATAGCTAGATTGTACCTGTTCAATGGTATATTATTCAAAAGAAAACTGGAAAGTAACGACAAAAGTAACGTCGTTACTTCCATCGTTACCTCCGAAAAAGTGATAGAACTACAGTTAGAAGTTACATGTTTAAAAAGTAACTCCTTACAGTTACAAGTTACCGAAAAAGTAACGAAGATACAGTAACGCGTTACAAGTAACGCGCTACTACCCAAGACTGCCCTTACATCATGACGATGGTAACGTGCTGCCGGAAGTGTGCCATCTTGTCAAAAAAATACACAAATAGGCTGTTGAAGAACATGTCAGCACATGTTTCATTTTTACATCTTACTACTCACTTATCAATTTGTACAAGGTGTAGCCACAAAATATTATTGCTACGATTTTGACTTGAGGGTTTGATGATAAATTCACGGCTTTTGAATGATGACGTCCTTCATGCACAATAAAATGTGGCGCTATTTCTTGCCACACTTCGCGCTCTAAATGCTTGTTTTAAAAATGCCACATTCTTACAATTGATGGGCACTGTTTTTACGAATAGCAAAAATCTTGCTAAACCAGAAGCAGAAAAAGACAAAGGTTTAAACACAATTTGTCATTAAAATTAAAAAAAATACAAAAAGGCCGCCGATAGCGTCCTAGTAAAAATTAAAAGAGAACGCAGTTTTCTACTTGTTGAAGTATATTTTAATCACGGCAGTACAGATGGTATGAACGAGGAGTACAGCAACGCGGGACGCTGATTGATGTTCAGTCAGTACAAGGTGAGAACATTCGGTGCTTGAGATCAAAATTGTGCCGCGTAAAAACCAAAATGCACCCAAAGTGATAAAACAAAAAAATGACATATTGCTTCTGAAAACAAAATAATGCTCGCAGTTTTACAGAAGTGAAATCAACGTATACTAAGAGCCGTAGTAATCATGCACTCGGGCGTCATCTTTTTCGGGCTGGGCGACGACTAGAATAAATTCCCGCATAATGTCCAACGTACCTCGGAGCGTTAGACATTGAGCGGTACTTGTTCTCTTGCGAACCTCAACCAAAGCTGGTGCGTTAAAACAGCTGGGTTCCGGTCTCATGAAAACGAATGTAGCGTATCGCATTGAGAGGCGATGACTACCACTGGTTATGACAGGAAGAAGGAGCGAGTATAGGTGCGTGTGCTCGGTCAAAGCCAGACTCGACAAAATTGTATGGCCTTCGTTGAAGCATGGTAGAGTTGCCAGACGCAACGTGATTGAATCGTTAGATTTGACTTCCGGCTTGTCCTCTTCCCGGTGTGTGCTGGGTTGGCCTGTCCGTGCTCTGCGGAGGATGGGCCGATACGCGTGCGTCGTCCCCGTCAGCAGGCCGAGTAGTCGTGGGACCTGTCGGTCCTGAGCCGGCACAGCATCAGCTCCTTGCACTGGCCCGTGCAGCTTGAAGGCTCGCCCACCTGCCTCGTGCTGTACCTGCACCCGACAAAATCACCACTCTGGTCACTTTTTCGATCAGCCAAGGAGCAGCTAGACACTTCATTTGGAAGAACCTTCCCGAAGACAGGGCAACGAAGATCACTATTGGACGTAAAGTAGTTGCTTCAAGGAACCTTGCAACACTATTGGGTTGGAATGTATCTCACTTCGCACAACCTTAGTGACAGTAGTCGGACACGAGTATACTGGCACACATGCGCCACTGGCCCAGCAGCTTCTTTGTCGCCGCGTAATTTCGAATATAAAACCGAACTTTTTCCTTCAGTCGCTTTTCCACAAACATTGATACGCTTGCCTCCCTCCCTTCCCATTCTGGTTCCATTCTTATTTATTCATGTGTGTGCGCATGTGTGAGTGTGTGTGTATAATGTCGTTTATGGTACCACGGACCTACGGGTACGGGCCACTGGCCTTCTGCGGTGTCCAAACTCTCAAGAGTTCTATAAAGAAATATCAATATCAATATCA
The DNA here is from genome assembly GCA_013358835.2 of Ixodes persulcatus. Lineage (NCBI taxonomy): Eukaryota > Metazoa > Arthropoda > Arachnida > Ixodida > Ixodidae > Ixodes > Ixodes persulcatus. The sequence goes on along the minus strand of JABSTQ010011181.1, from coordinate 279,214 downwards.
ACAAAGTTGTAGGGAGTGCAATTTTGGAGTTGTCAACAATCCAGGCCCAGGATTTTGTCATCAGGCTTTGCGATTCCCCAGGTGGCGTAATTTAGTGCGGCTCATACAATCGACATGACCATAGAGAGTTCATACAATAGACAGGGCCATGCGAAGTTAACGGGGAACGGTAACCTTATTAGAGCTTTCCAAGTCATCGCAGACTTTTCGAGCGCAGCTCTTAGGCGCCCGTTTCCGGGTTGAGCGGTGTCACCGTCGTCGTCGGCGCAACCGCGCGTTACATTATGGGACGTTTCCCATATTGACGTCACACGTGACGTCATTTTATGACGTCACACGTGACGTGTGATGTCACCAGGGTAAACTTTTCCGCTAAATTTTTGCGGGAAACTTTTTCATTAGATTAAGCGTGAAATTTTCCGATAAATTTAGCGGAAAACTTTCCCCGGTATATTTAGTGGAAACATTTCCCGTAAAACTTAGCGGAAAAAGTTTACCCTCGTGACGTCACACGGGACGCTACTCAGCCCGGAAAACTTTCGGAGCTAAATTTAGCGTGGAAGTTTTTCGGCTAAATTTAGCGGGAACATTTCCCCGCTACATTTAGCGAAAACATTTCCCGACAACTTTAGGGGGCGAATTATACCCTGGTGACGTCACACGTGACGTCACGTGTGATTCACGTGAATGAAAGTGACATCACTTAGAATTTAGCTGAAAAACTTTTCCGCTCAATTTAGGAAAAATATTTCCCTGCTAAATTTAGCGGGGAAATTGACGTCACGTGACATTAACACCAGTTCACTTTCCCCTCTAAAAAAGCGAAAAAAAGTTCGCTAAATTTCCCACTAAGTTTCGCGGGAAAAGGTTGTTAAACTTCCCGCTATATTCAGCGGGAATATTTCCCCCTAAATTTAGTGAGGTAATTTTCGCTAAAATTTAGTGCGAAAGTTTGCGAAAACTCCCCGCTAAATGGGAGGAAAGCAGGAGGGGAGGTTACGAAGTACCCTCCCCTCCTCCTCCTTAAGAGCTGCGTTCGAATTCGCTATTAAAGAGAATTGTACGCATCTTTTATTTTTTTAGTAGCCTAATATCCTCGGGGGGGGGGGGGGGGGGGCGGTCACCTTCAACCCCGTTCTATCCGGTCCTTTCCCTGTCTGACTCTCAATGCAAAACTGAGATCATTAAAACCTTAATCATCAGAACTGAGGATGCAACACGCTGAGGCCATCAAAACTCAGCCCGGGGATAAGGCCCAGATGGTGATCACCCTATGCTGCTTCGCTCTGGTGCAACAAGGTTAGGCCCAGCTATGGCTGTCATGTTTAATCACTTCATTACCGCTGGCTCAGTTCCAAGGCACTGGACAACTGCCCGCGTCATCCCCATACGCAAGGGCGGAGCGCACCTGTGCAAACTGTGACGTCATATCGTCTTATATCTTCTTAATTTATTGTATGCCATATCATGAAGCGTATTCTCAAGAAACGTCTCCATGAGCAGCGTGAGTCGAAAGGGCTACTGAGCTCACATCAGTACGATTTCAGGTCTGGACGTATCTGTGAATTTACACTGTCGATTGTTTAAGAAACATCTAGCAAACATCTTAACAACCGGGTCTCCTCTGATTTCGTGCAACTGTACTTTAGGCAAGCCTTCGGTAGCGAGAACCATGACACTTTCTTGTACAAGTTGTAAACCTTTGGCCTCACGGTCCAGTTCCATCAGTGGCTGCCTTGTTTCCTACACGATCGCAGTCAGCGAGTCGTGTTTCGTGGAGCCATGTCTTGAGCTACTGGTACCCCAAGGCAGCGTCCTGGGTCCGACACTCTTTAATGTCTTCGTGAATGACATCGGGTGACCCTTGGAATCTACCTCTTTTCTCTACGCTGTTAATTTCATGCTGTTGCAGCCTCAGTCCAGTCACTTTAAAAGTCGCAAGGGGATATTGTTAAAATACACAAATGGTTACTGTCAATTGGCTTGCGGCTCAAGTTTTCCATATTCTGCCTAGCTGGTCAACTCAAGTAAACCAAACGGTGAGAGGCCAACTCAAATCTTTGCAGGGGTTATTATGATGATTTTAACCCGAAACTGGGGCAGAAGAAGGAAGAATTGTTCATAGTGGAAGAAAAAGTAACAGGGAAAGACAGCCTCTAAAAATAGCCAGATAATTTTATTCATCCACCCTAGCTCCTTATATACAGAACCACAATCGCCACAGGACTACCGAACATCTTATTCTTCGACGTCGCGCGCATAACCCTCACCTACGTCACTAAAGAATATAAGTAAAACAATTTACAAGCTACTACCGCCTTCTGGTTTAAGCAAAAAGTTTCTAGACTGCTGGAGGTCGCACAAAAGGCAAAAAAAAAAAAAAATATACGATGCTTGTGAACCGCGACACACGGACAGTGATACCTTTGGTTAAGACGAAAAGCTCATAACTCCTGAGGAGGAGGAGGGAAGGGTACTGAGGGGAGGGTATACCCCTCCTCCCTCCAACTCACCTCCTCACCCTGCCTGCTACTCCTCCCTCCGAGCGGCGTCGGCGTCGCCGTCGCCGTCGGCGTAACCGTGATGTCACGTGACCCTTGTCACCTCATGGGGGTCACGTAACCTCACGGTTACGCCGACGCCGCTCAAGCCGGAAACGGGCGCCTAAGAGCTGCAACGATTTTGACGATTTTCTTTTTTTCTAACGGTAATCGTCATTTCTTAGGTTTCTCGCCAGCAGAACTAACACTGACCGCGGTCTCGGGCCATTAACCCACGAACTCCAATATGCCCGTAATGTTGCGCTTCAACCCATGTTTGAAACTATGGAGAATTATCGACAATCCTTTCTGATCAGAACTGTGCAGCTCTAAAGTTCCCTATCAAATACGCTAACGGCCAGCGACATGGCAGGCAAGACGAACCCTGAGGAATTTAGTAAAGACGCTACACGCTCCCTTCACATTTGCTGAACTCCACCCTCATCACCTTTCGTCTTTTGAGGGGCTTTTTAAAGAAACAGTCGTTCTCCGGCACTTCTGGAATTCTATGTTTAAAACTCCATATCTGCAGCCGCGATCTATGAGACCTTCACTTCGTTTTGATGTACCGCGAATCAGAACAAAATATGGCGAGCGAACTCGAATGTATTATGTACCACATGTTTTCAACAACCTGCCAGAATCATTGCTTTCTATAAAATCTAAAAATAAACTTAAAAAAGTACTCCGAAACCTAGATCAGTGATTTGACATTTTCTGACCTCCTGTATTACGTGCCAAGTAACGGTGTGTCTTCTATATATATGGGTGTGTATATACATGTGTGTATTCCTTGTCAGTATTTTTCTGAATTGTGTTTTTGAGGGTAAATAGACCCTATCATTTTGAATTACACTGTGATTTCGCCACCTGCCGAGTTAGGTACACAAGCCCTTGAGGCTTATACCGGCTCGTTATCTGTATGTTTGTATCGTTGAAATGAAAAATAAAGCTATGTTCTATGTTATATGTTCTATACTTCACCGTATGCGTGTGTGTCACTTATCCAGAGTGTCGAACCAAAATATTTATTGGTTCTCTTCGCGTTTGGGTTCACGGCTTTCGGTTCAGTTCCGGGCAGCCAATATAACGGTTCGAACCGGTTCAAATCGGTTTGAACCGCTAATGTGATCATATACTTTTCGCGTTGTTTAGGCAACAAGCACTCTATCTGCTGTAAAACTAGTAGCCATATAGCTTTTTTTACTCTTTGTGTAATCCATTTTTATTTTCAGGTGCGATGAATGAGAAATTGAGCTATTTAATTTTGACCCATCAATGAAACAAATTTAGACTAATATAAAAAAAAACGTTCTGTTTATTTGACCCAACACCCATTTGTTTACCTTAGTCACACATATATTTTACCTAAATCGAAAGGGTGATGAAGTGACGTAGGTCGCCTAATATACCCGTTGTTGGTACAACTTCGAGCTCTTGAACTAAGGTATAATTTACGGTGCATAAACTTATAAAATGCGCACATTGTCGCCACATATATTGTGAAATATGGTTTGCGAAACACGTTTCACAATGTTTATTATGACGACGCAATTGATCTAAAGGCAAAATATTATTGTCGAAATGTCACGAAAGGCTTAGGGCAATCCCTTGCAGCATACATTTGATAGAAACACTGAGCGGCAATCACAATGCATGTTTTCTTAACCAACATTGCTTACACTCCCAGATGTACAACACAACTGAAGGCTAAGGATCATGCAGAAATCTATCAAAATTGTTTACCATATTCTATACGCACCTTCATATTCAGATCGAAGCCGGCCCTAAAATAGCCCGTATTCAAGTAAACATTCGTCAATCCACCTTTCTGAATTCGATAAATAAAGATCAAACATATCTGACTGTACCATATCAAAGCGGGATTTTTCTTTGCCCTGCATCGAAGCAACAATCACCCGCATAAGGTCATTTGGGTCGGCAATTTGCCGCTGTTGTATTTTCAGGGTTTGCATCATCGATGATAAAGCTAGTAAACAGGCGAGCTGGTTAAGGATGCATATCGTTAAGAACGATCTGAAACGTCATTGTCGTCGTGTTTAAGGTCCCTGCGGATACTCTCCAGCATGGTCGTAGCTCCATTTCTTCAAGAACTGAATGCTGTTGATTTACCTTCGCGAACCTTGAGCTATGAAGTCCCGCGGTCGACTTCTTTGCCTTCTGTTTGACCAGCTCGACTAAGTGTGTCGTGATGACGTGTCGGGGAAGATCCGTCGTGACATCGTCTTCAACATTGTAGCTCGAAAGCACCAGTTCTTGTGTGAGAACGGAGATTTCTGTGAAAGATTTCCCACATTTTGCTGATCCTGTCGGCTGCGCCGAATTTTGTACGAGTCCACAAATTAGTACCACATATGTCAATCATTCACTCCTTTATTCTATCTCCTTCCTCGTTGTTGTCGTCTTTTCTTGTGCTTTTTCGTCGTCTTTTTTGACCGCTCAAGGCACTTGAGTTTAAATCACCAAGATGAAAAAGCAATGACAGTGAATAATATTACTTAGAGTTCCTACTTATAAAAAAATAACGTTAGAATTTTGAAACGTTTTCTACGCAGCGCAGGGTGTTAGGCCAGTATTGGAAGATCATTGGCAAAAATAGGTCCAATGATGGTCCACTTTATCCAATTATCTCTGAATATTGTCTATGCCATTAAATAGAATCTTCAGTGATGGCCCAGCTTCTCCAATGATCAATTAATATTGGAAGCACATTGGCATGAAATGGGCGTTCTTGGCCATTGGCTTGCGAATATTGAGTGAACATGGGCATAACCTGGGCAATGTTGGTCAGTCAGTTTCATTGACTTGCGAATATTGGATTAGCACTGGCATAAAATGGGCAATCTTGGTCTGACAGTTCCATTGCTCGCGAATATTTGATCAATACTCGCATAAACCTTTCATTGCTGGCCTTTGAATATATCCTTGACTTGCTAACATTGGATGAACACTGGAATAAAATTATCAACGTTGGTCTGTCCGTGCAATCTGCATTTCAATATTTGATGCGGACTGGCACAAAATGGACACTATTGGCTTCTCTGTAATATTGGCTTGCCAGCGTTGAATAAACACGAGCATATAATGGTTAATGTTGGCTTGTTAGTACCATTGGCTCATTGACATTACAAAAACACCGTGGCATATAATGGTAAATGTTAGTCTCACAATACCACTGGCTTAATATTGGAAGCATGTTGGAATAGGCTGGTTGAGGTGTGTTCGTTTCGCCTTGACAAGTTGAAGTTCCTCGAGCGCTTATCAACTTTCTTCATTTTGGTCGAAACGCGATTAAGGTATTTTTCTGCAAAGTATAAAAACAAATAACAAGATACATAACTCACAGATGATGTTTTGTGCTTCTTTGTGGATATTCAAGCGTCGCAAGCAAGACGGGCTCATCGGGACCGCCAACTCGGGCCGCCAATGCCAGCGTCTGTGCCTCGCCGTTCCTTCGCGGTCAAATGAATGGAACCTTTCGCTTTAGATTCTTATGTTGACTCATAATCTCGACAGAAAAGCGTCGTACCCAACACCGGATTTCTGGACTGTACTTTATGTCAGGTGAGGTTTTTCTTTGCGATGGAATAGAGAAATAACATATTCTGAAATGTGGTTATACAAAAGACAGTTATATAACTCTGCAGAACTACTGCTGCTGCAATAAGACATCGAATGTCTCCAACATGGTTCCAATGCACTGATTTCAGACGACAAAGTTAGTTTCAATTTAAAGACTAACCGGTAGTGACGTAAGGTGAAGAAAGCCTTACTAAAGGCACAACGAAAATGAGCACAAAGAAGTAGGAGTTCCCACTCGGAGCGCTACTGACAACTGAATTTTATTTGGAAAAAAACGAACATATATGCGCACTTTAATATACCTTACTCCAAATGAATTTGAATTCCTTATTTGATGAAACAAGTTAAGAAGCACTGATGCAACCGTCATCCACCTTTACACTAATTTTGAATGCCTCACAAAAGTTCCCTTTTGTTTTGGGTTCTTACTTACCCAGAATCTGTTTTCTTCAGCAAAGGATCACACGAACACTAATCAAAGTGGACCGCGAAGTCGCCCGAAGGAGACTGCTTTGCAGGAGGTTGATGCTCTATGTACGATCGGGTGATACGCGAACGCTCCTGATGTCAAAAGCTCCGCGTCAAGTGCACCGCGACTGACACCTCGCCCTTTTGCACCGCTTTCAAAAGGCCAGTTTTATCAGAAGCCCATCATGCAAATCTCCAGATCAGGTGGCTGGGTCGTCACAATGACGGCGAAGCATTCTGCTCTTGACTAAGAGACAGTAAGTGTGCACGCGAGCTTGTATAACCTCATCATTAAGTCATTTGTAAACCCTCAACATACTAGGTTAAGACATGAAACAACCCTGGCTGAAGTGCGCACAGGCATTCTGCACGTGGGGATATCAAGCTACAAACGTACGATCGCCTTGGTATCCTTGGAGGCTAAGGAACTTTCTTTTACTCGTGAGGATTCTATTAGCGGCTGCCTTACGTTTCTAAACCTGAAGGTTTTTTCTTCGGCTGGTTTATGCTGGAGCTACGGGAAGGAGGCATATAAACCGGTTCTGCTTTACCAGCGCTGTCGTCCGAAAACTGTGAAAAGGGGAATAGTTTCCTTCCTCTTTCAAAAAGCCTTACAGAAGTATTGTACTCATCACATTGAGGAAGCGTTTTCATTCTAATTCTCACGCTTGGTCAACTCGGGCTATCTCTTAGATGTGCTTTTGAATGTTACAAGAAAACTCTTGGTTAACTTTGGAACAAGATGTTAAAAGCTAAAGGCTGACAAATGGGTGTGCGTGCCTTTTTATCATGCAGAATCCCATAACCTCAAAACGCAAGCCGCCCGTTTCGGTGTTAGGGTAGTGCTTAAGAATGACTTCAGATTAAGTAGGTCGACTTCTTTCATAAGAGGTAGAAAAAGTCACGGGAAAAAGCATAGGAATCCCATCCCGCCTTTGAATGGCAAGGTGCTGTTTATAATATTCCTTTGGCCTGTGGGTTCTCATACATAGGTCAAACTGGCTGCTGTGTAATGAGCGACTCATGGAGCACAAAATTTGTATTCTTCTGCAGTCCCCGGATTCAGAAATTGTAAAACATTTACAAATTTTCTACAATTGTCACCCGGATTGGACGGCCACCACGGTGATAAGCCAAGAGCGCGATCAGTTTAACCGCGTATTGACAGAACTCTTAGTCTTGGTTCTGTCGGAAATTGTGTTAAATGTCCCGTCAATGGTGACTACAAGGTGGTGCAAGCTTTGAAGCGTAATTTTCTGTGTTAATAAGTTGGTTGACCTTGGCAGGTGTGGTGCTCCTGGAAAGGTTTAGGTGTCCCGTCAATGGTAATTAATAAACCTTTTGCAATTTTGTTTGCTTGTTAGTAAATTGGTTAACCTTGGAAAGTGTGGAAGCGTTGATAGTTGTTTTTTTGTTCGCCTATGCTGTCAAACATGGAGAGCGCCTTCGTTTGAAGGTTCTTGGCGGTGACTGCAGTGTACCCCTATAAATGGTTGTTGTTTTAGAATAAACCTTCAGCTGTGTTCGAGACGTTGTGTGTGTCGTCCTTTTTTGTGTCCTCCTTTTCCTTCTTCCGGTGTCTCAGGTTTAGTTATGTCTGCAATTCACTAGCCTGCCTGTGCCTTTATTCTTCTCGGAGTTTTAGATTATCGATATGCCGCATTACACATGTTTGTGTGCATGTTTTTTGTGCGGATTCTCTCCTGTTTTGTTTAGTTTAAAGTAAAGCTAGTTAGCTTCAATGGTGCTCTGAAGGAACACCAAAGTGGCCGACAATTGCTTGAAGTTTATATCACCACGTTTTTTGTTTTTTGTTGGGAAACATTTAAACGGTATTAGCGCACACCAGAGAGATGAAAGAATATACGTGATAGAACGCTGTATCCTGTATCGTCTCTCTTCTTTCTAAGCGTGCGCTAATGCGGTTTAAATGTTTAATTACAAAGTAGCCCAATAATCCACCCTTTTGTAATTTTTCGGAGACCTTTGATTTAGTATTGTCTCTTTAATTATTACATTAGGCTTCAAGTTAAGATCGGAACTTCACGTCTCTCAGTCCCTTTTTGTCCCCTTGCTCTAGAGTTACCATATCTGAGCAATCCCTAGCACATTTGTTTTCAGAAACCCGGATAGCAAATACGAGCAGAGACAGACGGAAGAATTCGAAAGAGGGACGAGCACAGGGGAGGGGTGCGCCGGTGACCTGGGAACGAGTTTCTTTCTAAGGTCGCTCTGCCAATCTCCTTGCGCAAGCACGATACCTCTCTCTCGGAAAGGGCAAAAGAGGGTGATAAGATAACAGCCCCCCACCCCTGTCTTCCTCATAGACAATCACCAATCTCTCCAAATCTCTCCTTTGTGAACGAAGAGAACTCGGGGTGATCGGTGGCCGAGTGAGCTAATGCGTCTCAGCTCGGAGCGTGGAGCGAAAGCTTGCGCTGCAAAACCTATAGATTCGAAACCCCACCCGCCGCCCGTTTCAATCTAGATGAGTTTCGTAAAAGCACGCGTTCGTGTAATCGCTACTGCGCGATGTACGTTAGAAAAAACAGGTTAGCGGTTGTATTGCACTCGATTAATTTCTCATCTAGAGCTAAAAGACCGGTCAACCGTTGAGGCGTAGCAACATCAAGGCTGTATAAAAAGGCTCGAGGTACACCTAAGCACTTTTTATGTGTTGTGAATGCGAAAACATGCATGCCGTTCTTCCGCTTTCTTTCCGTCTACGGCGTACTTGCGTCGGCGGTCGAGCCCGCGCCCTAGTTCTCCTCGGCACGCTGACCTTGGGCGTGGAACGGTGGAGCCTCTGCTCCACCGCGGACACGCAGCGTCATGGGGTGGCGGTCATTGAAACTGACACGCGCAGTGGCCAATGGGAGCGTGCCAGCGAATGGGACCGAAGCCGAAATCTATCAGCTTCACTCCGCTCTTTTGGGATCGGGGAAACTAGGTGCCATTTAGCTTGGCTTTTCGCGTTGTTTCATAGCTGGGAGCTGACTTCACTTCAAGAAAGTTTAGGTGCCGTTTGGCAGGGCTTCAAAGCTAATGATGTCTTTGTGGGACAGACAATGTTTCCCATTAAAATAGAAGCTACACAGATATTTTGAAAAGCAGTCCGCGTCCTTGAGAGAGGAGGTCTCCGTTCATTCCTGAGCTGACAGTGCCGGGGGAGCTACGCGCACTCCGGATTAGTCATCACCTGCCCCACTCACCGCGCGTGGTTACTGGAAGAAGTGTGATCACGTGATTAAAAATAGACGTGCGATTAGTTCACCGAGCATCTTAGCTTCAACTACACTCTCAGCTTAAGGGCGACCGAGTCCAGCCCACGGAACAGGCACGCACGCGCATACACACACACATACACGTGCATGCACACACACACACAAAGTGAGGTCACGTGAACCAAGGCCACACAATAAGGTATGGACTAGAAGACGGTGGGTATGGTCTCCTTATTTTCATCATGTGCAACCACGAATTGCAAACGGGCAGATGCGCTTCGTAAGGTATGCAAGTTGTTTTTTTGCAGAAAAAAGCTCTTTTCTCTCAGAGAAAATATTGGCAAGATTAACATGCGCATATCAGGACACCGTGATAGTCACTTTTTAAGTCGTTTTAGTGCATTTTATTGCTTAGCTGATTGTTTTTACCGGGCGAAGCGGCTCGGCTTCTCCGCCATCCTCGCTACCAATACTAATGCAGGCACCCAGGCAGCACACCGTATTGGGCCAACATTGGATTTGATGTGGCAAAGAATGGCCCAACAATGACCCATTGAGCCATATGTTTCCCAATATTGGAATCACATTGGACAATAATGGACTATCAAAGCCAATGGTTTTCCAATATCGGTGATACGTTGGCATAGGCTGGTCAACATTGGACTGTCAAAGCCAATAGCTTTCCAATATTGGATATAGACGCTTTCAGCGCGCGCCAAATTGAGCCGCCATAGCCGACCTTCTCTTGAAATACCGAGATGCCGAGTCACTGACGCGGGCGTTGACGAGTCTCCACAAGGGCCTATGATGGCTAGAAGGACGGGGCAGAATCTAAAATGGCAATGACCTGACCTACTGGGTAATGATGCAGTGGAGCGAACGTAATAAAAAAAAAAAAAAACTGAAGGTCGGTTATGGCGGCGCCCATGCACATCTGCCTGAAAGCGTCTATACGCCGGCATAAGCTGTCCAATATTGGACTGTCGGAGCCACTGGCTTTCTGATATTGGCTATACGCCGACATAAGCTGCCCAATATTGGACTGTTAAAGCCAATAGCTTTCCAATATTGGATATACGCCGGCCTAACCTGTACAATATTGGACTGTCAGAGCCAATGGCTTTCCGATATTGAATATACGCTGGCTTAAGCTGGTCAATATTAAACTGTCAAAGCCAAGAGTTTTCCAATATTGGTGATGTCATGGGTTAGGCTGGTCAATATTGCACTGCCATTGCCAATGGCTTATCGGTATTTGTGTCGCCTAGGCTATAAACCCGCGACCCTTTTTTTTGCATTGCTGAGGTAGGAAAGTGGAAAAGAGTAATTCACGCACTCGCTCGGGGCGAGAATTTTATTTAACCACCTTCATGGGGCGTACGTCGCCGGTGCTTTATAACCGCGGTCAGAAATACGTCCTTAGCTGCCTATCGGACTATTGCAGTTTTTTTGTCGGCTGCTCTCCTTTCGCATTGCCTTACCTCGGCGTTGAAAACTTAATTCCATTTTTTAGATTTAATTATTTTTGTCTTTTCCGGTGTATTTTGTATGTATATGCATTACGTAGCGTTAACGTCTTCTACTTTGTCCGTGCCCCTGCCATGTTTGTATTTCTTTCTGCGTGCTCTATTTTTTATATTTAATGTTTCTTTGCATATTTGTCATTGTCGACGAAGTGACTTCTACTCTCAGTTTTACGAGTCTATCGCTCTAGAAAGTCGTCTATTGGACTCGAATGAAGTCTCGAGAGGGCTGCTTCGACTGCCAGTGCACATGTCATCAGTGTAGGCAGAGCAACGACGTAGCAATCGCGACGCGAGAGCATACTGCGCCTCCATCTGGCCGGCCGCGCTCGCTCTGCGGAAATGTGAGCGTAGGACTCTCGAGCCCCGTTAGCTTACTGAAGTTGGAAGACGCTACTTTGTCGTCGCGAATCCTTTGCTCTTCAAACGGTCGCGAAAGCCGTTGCGCCCGGCGTATCCTACGCAGCATCTTTCCGAAATTGTTAGCGCACCATCGCAACCTTCTGTCAGCGAGCGGCGGCGATTCATCGTGTGTTGAAAGTCGGACGATGTGCTGCACGCGCTGTCTTTTATGTGTAACTCTTTCGTGAAAAAATTTGAAGTTTAAAAACGCGACCCTAACAGTGTACAAATAATTATATATATATATATATATATATATATATACATATATATATATATTTATTTATTTATTTATTTATTTGTGGACATTGTGCGCAAAAAAATAGTCGCGCTTAGTTCTTCATTCTAAATTTTAATGTGAGTTATACGACGTAAAACATACTCACCCGTATTCACCAGGCGCGAGTAGCGCCTGTTTAACCACTGACTAGTGACGTCATCGACTAAAATGATCACGTGGCGAGTGATAGACGCCGCTAAGTGAGCGCTTGGAATTCACCGGTCGTGTTTAGGGCCTAGTCGCCCCGCGCGACTAAGAAGTCAACTAACAAATCTTAGTCATGGGGTAGGGCTAGTTTAGCCGGTGTTTAGCGGGCGACTAGCGGCTCAGCGCCATGGCCGACTCGTATCACTGCTGACCGCCAGCGCTAACAAAGCACTTACTTTCTCGGAACGCTGGGGGACACATCTAGAAAGAATTGGAGGAGCAAATAATGCGTAAATAGCCATGTTCAGCGGTCAGAGATACCGCTAAAGAGATCTCAGCAGGGCGCTGGACGACGAGAAAAAAACGCATTTACGGGCGCTTCCATATTGGTTTATGTCGCTGGCAATGCGGCTTCCGTGTTTCTCCCTGGCGTTGTTTTTAAATTTTCCTCTGTAAAACTCTGTCTCGGACAAAATGTCTCTCATTGTAACTTTTGCTTCCTGATAAACATTTAAATAATCGTTTTTATACGATAAAATACCCATTTACGCAGTGGCGTTTAAGTATGCATATGCGTGACCTATCTTTTTGCGTCACTTCCGCGTTTTAGTTCTGACTAGATAGTCACCCGCTCGCTTCGCGCTCGTGAATACCGCAGAACATAATCGCTCGTTAGTCGCGGATTTCTTGTTTAGCTCGCGACTACTTAGTCGTGCTACTAACCTTAAAACGGCGCTAGTTAATCGCGCCTGGTGAATACGGGTGACTGTCTTCAAACTTGCCCCGTTTAGAATCACTTTTGGGCTGGATAGCTTCTTTAGAAATTCAAAAGCTAGCCTTCCAAGAGCTGTCCTGTTCAATCGGTATTGGCAACAGGGTAGACGCTATGCGTGTTTTAGGCCAATCGTGTGTCCGGTTAGGGTCACGTGACTACAGTCTCAAAGCTGGTGATGAGGCAGAGCACGGAACCTGACTAAAAGCCCAAGGCCACGCATAACATCCACTGCACTATCAACCTTGGGTACAAGTGACAAATCCTCTGGTTGGGTTCATTGTTGAGATGGGCTTGAAGATTAGCCTTTGTAAGCGCACCCCCCCCCTCCCCCCCCCCTTTCCGGGCTGCGTTCTTTCTACTCCTTCTCTTTCTTTCTCCCTCTCCCTAAGCTGAAGGCGCAGCGTGATCACGTGGTTTGACAGATGACGCATTAGCCGTTGACAAACCCGGAATGCCTGCGAAGACCGGACCTAGTTTCGCGTGTGATGCGGCCTGCGGGCCTGCTGTAGATTTCGCTTCTGTGGTAAATATGGTAAATCCAGTTCTAGAGTTCCGATCACCAGCAGCGCATTTCGTCTTAGTGCGAAGTGCGATCTTCAACATGCGGATTGCCAAGACCATGGATATTCTTTCGGCAGCGCCTACACACCGGTGATCTTCCTTTGTTGTGGGCATACATGTGACTACTAGCTTCGACGGACCGAAGACATGACGGACCGCCTTCTCTTCCATGTGAGTGACAAGGAGAAGTCCTCTTGACCATTTGGGGTAGGTATCTTTGCTACGCAATGTACGTTTTGTCCCTATCCGATGAGTTTGAACCGTGTCGAACTCTGTGCCAGGAATCTCCGACGAGTTCAACGTGTAATTCAGAGCGATCGGCTCGAAAGGCGCTGTACAGCTATTTGCAAGTGCGTTTTATTCTAATAGACCGTGAGAGACGTTCTGATTGGTTATTTTTGTGTTCGAAGTCATTCTTATTTAATCTTTTTTTTTGTGTTAGAATATGGCTGTCTTTTTGGCGGTAGATGTGTGCTGTAGTAAAAAGTTAAGTACAAAACGAGCGTGTTGGTAACAGTAATTAAACATGAGGAAGATACACAGAAAGGGGGACGGACAATGTCCGTCCCCCTTTCTGTGTATCTTCCTCATGTTTAATTAAGTAAAAAGTCCTCCCGGTATTTCCAAGCCGAATACCACAGAGCGTAGGTTCGGCTTGTTGGGTGCGAGTGGAGTGTCAGTTATGTCACCGCGCTCTGCGAGTGTAATTGCCAGGAATTGTCTTTACACGACAAGCTATTTTATGTGCGCGATTTATTTTAAACTCTTGATTGATTCAAGCATCAAGTTCTGTTCAACTGTCATGTTCTTACGTATAACAGGGTATTTATTGAACTGTTAATTTAGTAGTGCGTTTGACACTGGTGAGCTGAAGAGGGAGGCCGGCGGTGTAATTTATAGATTGTAAATATTATGGAGGCCATATGGGTACATCTATGAGTACATATTTCCGTGCCGCAAATACCGTAAATCTTAAAAAAAAAAAAAAGTTTTTTTTTCATTTCAAAGTAGAAATATTGGTGTGAACTTAAATGGCGAGATTGTAATTCTTAAGACTTCTTAAAGCTAGATGAAAGGCTGGGGGACGCCATGATGTTGCAAGGGTACAGTTAAGCAATTTATGAAATAACCTTCGTACTATTTCATTAATTTTTTAAACCACTATAAATAATTTAATCTAGATCGATCGAGCTCTGAGTAAGGACAAGTCGGACGAACAAAACAATAGTACACGCCTGGGCCGTCTTTCTAGAAACAGCATCTCAGCTGAGACGGGGGGAAAGAAAGCACTGTCAAAGCCAGCGTACGAGCTCAACGGGACTCAAGCCTCGACTCAAGACGCTTGTGCGTCCCAGCCTTTACAGTGCTTTTTTTCACCCAGTCTCAGCCGAGACATTTATTCCAGAAAGCCGGCCCCGTTGTCTTACCTGCGCATCTATTTATTTTAGAAGGCAGTACTAAGTTTTTTTACAAACAAAATAATTCACTGGAAAAGAAAGTTTATAATATGGAAAAGTAAACATACAAAAGTCGGTAGGCCTTTCCGAGGTTTTATACTTCCAGAGGAACTGAGCCGATTAATCGAATAGTTAATTAAAGGGCGGCGAATATTAATGAAGCTATGTTTTATTTTGATATTCATTATTGACAAACGTAAGAGAGAACTGAGAGCCTCAGAAACCCTTCACCTGAATCCAAACCCCCGCTTCTGTCTCTTTCAGAATCCTGTGGCCAGGCCCCTGCGTGGAATCCCTTTGCCCAGGTCTTCGCCCAGCCCTCTGCCCTGTCCACTACGGAGCCTGCCGCTGAGTCTGCCTAGGAACCCCTGGTTGCCCAATTTTGTTAAATCTTTTTATTCCATTTAAATAAATTATGAACTGTCAAACGTTGTGAACAATTCATTTGCATGCTTTAATGATTTCTAAAGTGTCCAAATATGG
This sequence comes from Ixodes persulcatus, assembly GCA_013358835.2. Classification (NCBI taxonomy): domain Eukaryota; kingdom Metazoa; phylum Arthropoda; class Arachnida; order Ixodida; family Ixodidae; genus Ixodes; species Ixodes persulcatus. The sequence continues at coordinate 263,751 of JABSTQ010011181.1, read as the reverse complement.
TAAAATCGCTGCATTTATTAGATTCTAGTATTTGAAAGAAACAAGTGCTTGAGGAAAAAAGGGCAAGGGACTTGCTTGGTTCTCTGCACTGTTTTTGTGACACTGGTTAGAACACTGACTGAAAAATGACATCCAATAGTGTCATAGATAATAGATGCAAAAAATAGCCAATGTATTAGACTGGATAGCCAATATTTAAGCCAAATTTGAGGAGCCAGTGTGTAAGGCGCTGGATGCCAATGTTGGTTCAGCCAACGGTGAAACCTCTATGCCAATATTGAATAAAAAAAGCGCGAACCACGTTGGTCCAACGTGGGCTAGACCGTTGGCAAACCAGTGGTCCAACATTGGCACCAATGTTGGACCACCATTGGATCGGGTGGCGTTTTCGAAAATGCCAACGTCAGACCAATATTGGAGCCATTTTTTGCCAACATTGGGCCAACGGGGGTCCAACAATGGTGTGCTGCCTGGGCAATAACGTTGGATCAAAAGCTCCGACCATCAGCAGAGCATTTCGTCTTAATGCCAAGTGCAATCTTCAACACGCGGAGTGCCAAGACCATGGATATTCTTTCGGCAGCGCCTACAGACAGCCCAGGCAGCACACCATTGTTGGACCCCCGTTGGCCGAATGTTGGCAAAAACTGGTTCCAATATTGGTCTGACGTTGGCATTTTCGAAAACGCCACCCGATCCAATGGTGGTCCAACATTGGAGCCAATGTTGGACCACTGGTTTGCCAACGTTCTAACCCACGTTGGACCAACGTGGTTTGCGCTTCTTTTATCCAATATTGGCATAGAGGTTTCACCATTGGCTGAACCAACATTGGCATCCAGCGCTTTGCACGCTGGCTCTTCCAACATTGGCCTAAATATTGGCTATTCCAATATTCGCATCCAGTCTGATACACTGGCTATTTTTTGCATCCATTGTCTATGAGAATATTGGATGCCATTTTTCAGTCAGTGTTCTAACCAGTGTCACAAAAACAGTGCAGAGAACCAAGCAAGTCCCTTGCCCTTTTTCCTCAAGCAATGTTTTCTTTCTGATACTAAAATCTAATAAATGTAGCAATTTTACCATATTTGGACACTTTAGAAATCATTAAAGCATGCAAATGAATTGTTCAAAACGGTTGATAGTTCATAATTTATTTAAATCGAATTAAAATATTTAAAAAAACATTTTGCAACCAGGGGGGCCTAGGCAGACTCGGCGGCAGGCTCGGTAGTGGACAGGGCAGAGGGCTGGGCGAAGAGCTGGGCAAAGGGATTCCACGCAGGGGCCTGGCCACAGGATTCTGAAAGAGACAGATGCGGGGGCTTGGATTCAGGTGAAGGGTTCAGAGGCTCTCAGTTCTCTCTTACACTTGTCAATAATGAATATCAAACTAAAACATAGCTTCATTATTATTTGCCGCCCTTTAATTAACTATTCGATTAATCGGCTCAGTTGCTCTGCAAGTATAAAATCTCGGAAAGGCCTACCGACTTTTTTTATGTTTACGTTTCCATATTATAAACTTTCTATTCTAGTGAATTATTTTTCTTTATTTTGTATGTAAAAAAACTTAGTACTGCCTTTTAAAATAAATAGATGCGCAGGTAAGAGACCGGGGCCGGCTTGCTGGAATCAGTGTCTCAGCTTAGACTGGGTGAAGGAAAGCACTGTAAAGGCTGAGACGCGCGAGCGTCTTGAGTCGAGGTTTGAGTCCCGTTCAGCTCGTACGCTGGCTTTCACAGTGCTTTCTTTACCCCCGTCTCAGTTGAGACGATGTTTCTAGAAAGACAGCCCAGGCGTTTACTATTGTTTTGTTCGTCCGACTTGTCCTTACTCAGAGCTCGATTGATCTAGATTAAAATATTTAGTGGTTTAAAAAATCAATGAAGTAGTACGAAGGTTATCTTATAAATTGCTTAACTCTACTCTTGCAACATCATGGCGTCCCTCAACCTTTCATCTAGCTTTAAGAAGTCAAGAATTACAATCTCGCCATTTAGGTTAACACCAATATTTCTACGTTAATTAAAAAAAAAAAAACGTTCTTAAGATTTACGGTATTTGCGGCACGGAAATAAGTAGATATTAATGTACTGATATTGCCTCCATAATAGTCACAATTTATAAATGCAAGCACTGGCTTCCCTCTTCAGCTCACCAGTGTCAAACGCACGACTAAATTAACAGTTCAATAAATACCCCGGTATACGTAACAACATGACAGTTGAACAGAACTTGATGCTTGAATCAATCAAGAGTTTAAAATAAATCGCGCACGTAAAATAGCTTGTGGTGTAAAGACAACTACACTCGCAGAGCGCGGTGACATAACTGACACTCCAATCGCACCCAACAAGCCGAACCTTGGCAAATAAGGACTACACGACGCTTTGTGGTATTCGGCTTAGAAATACCGGGAGAACTTTTTACTACAGCACACATCTACCGCGAAGAAAACAGCCATATTTTAACACACACAAAAAAAAGTAAATCAAAATGACTTCGAACACAAAACTAATCAATCAGAACGTCTCTCACGGTCTATTAGAATAAAAAGCACTTGCAAATAGCGCTGTACAGGGGACCTTGCGGGGCGATCGCTCTGGATTACACGTTGAACTCGTCGCAGATTCCTGGCAGAGTTCGACACGGTTCAAACTCATCGGATAGGGACAAAACGTACATTGCGTAGCAACAGTACCTATCCCCAATGGCCAGGAGGACTTCTCCTTGTCACTCACATGGAAGAGAAGGCGGTCCGTCGTGTCTTCGGTCCGTCGAAGCTCGTGGTCACATGTATGCCCACAACAAAGGAAGATCACAGGAGTGTAGGTGCTGCCGAAAGAATATCCATGGTCTTGGCAATCCGCATGTTGAAGATCGTACTTGGCACTAAGGCGAAATGCGCTGTTTGTGATCGGAACTCTCGAACTAGATTTACCACATTTACCACAGAAGCGAAATCTACAGCAGGCCCGCAGGCCGCATCACACGCGAAACTAGGTCCGGTCTTCGCAGGCATTCCGGGTTTGTCAACGGCTAATGCGTCATCCGTCAAACCACGTGATCACGCTGCGCCTTCAGCTTAGGGAGAGGGAGAAAAAGAGAGAAGGAGTAGAAAGAAAGCAGCCCAGAACGGGGGTGCGCTTACAAAGGCTAATCTTCAGGCCCATCTCAACAATGAACCCTACCAGAGGATTTGTCACTTGTACCCAAGGTTGATAGTGCAGTGGATGTTATGCGTGGCCTTGGGCTTTTAGTCAGGTTCCGTGCTCTGCCTTATCACCAGCTTCGAGACTGTAGTCACGTGACCCTAACCGGAGACACGATTGGCCTAAAACACGCATAGCGTCTACCCTGCTGCCTATACTGATTGAACAGGACAGCTCTTTGAAGGTCAGCTTTTGAATTTCTAGAGGCTGTCCAGCCCAAAAGTGATTCTAAACGGGGCAAGTTTGAAGACACTATGTTTTACGTCGTATAACTCACATTAAAATTTAGAATGAAGAAATAAGCGCGACTATATTTACGCACGATGTCCACAAATAAATGAATAAATATGCATATATATATATTTTTTATCAATAAATTTAAAATTATTTGTACACTGTTAGGTTCACGTTTTTAAACTTCAATTTTTTTTACGAAAAAGTTACACATAAAATACACCACGGAAAGCACATCGTCCGACTTTCGACGCGCGATGAAACGCCGACGCTCACTGACAGAAGCTTGTGATGCTGCGCGAATAATTTCGGAAAGATGCTGCGTAGGATACGCCGGGCGCAACGGCTTCGCGACCGTTCGAAGGGCAAAGGATTCGCGACGTCATAGTAGCGTCTTCCAACTTCAGTGAGCTAACGGGGCTCGAGAGTACCACGCTCACATTTCCGCAGAGCGAGCGCGGCCGGCCAGATAGAGGCGCAGTATGCTCTCGCGTCACGATTGCTACGTCGTTGCTCTGCCTACACTGATGACATGTGCACTGGCAGTCGAAGCAGCCCTCCAGAGACTTCATTCGAGTCCAATAGACAACTTTCTAGCGCGATAGACTCACGTAAAAGTGAGAGTAGAAGTCGCTTTGGTTGGCGGCGTAAGCGGCGGCTTTGTTTGTTGACACCTGCGTCAACAATGACAAATATGGACAGAAACATTAAATATAAAAATTAAAGCACGCAGAAAGAAATACAAACATGGCAGGGGCACGGGCAAAGTAGGAGACGTTAATGCTACGGAATGCATACACATACAAAATACACTGGAAAAGACAAAAATAATTAAATCTAAAAAACGGAATTAAGTTTTCAACGCCGAGGTATGGCAATGCGAAGGGAGAGCAGCAGGCAAAAAAACTGCCATAGTCCTATGGCAGGTAAGGACGTATTTGTGATCGCGGTTGTAAAGCACCGGCGACGTACGCCCCATGAAGTTGAGTAAATAAAATTCTCGCCCCGAGCGAGCGCGTGAATGACTCTTTTTTTACTTTCCTACCTCTGCAGTGCAAAAAAATGGTCGCGGGTTTATAGCTTAGGCGACACAAATATCGATAAGCCATTGGCTATTGCAGTGCAATATTGACCAGCCTATACCATGACATCCCCAATATTGGAAGACTCTTGGCTTTGACAGTTTAATATTAGCCAGCTTAAGCCAGCGTATATTAAATATCGGAAAGCCATTGGCTCTGACAGTCCAATATTGTACAGGTTATGCCGGCGTATATCCAATATTCGAAAGCTATTGGCCTTGACTGTCCAATATTGGACAGCTTATGCCGGCGTATAGCCAACATCAGAAAGCCAATGACTCCGACAGTCCAATATTGGACAGCTTATGCCGGCGTGTATCCAATATTGGAAAGCTATTGGCTTTGACAGTCCAATGTTGACCAGCCTGTGCCAAAGTATCACCAATATTGGAAAACCACTGGCTTTGATAGTCCATTATTGTCCAATGTGATTCCAATATTGGGAAACATATGGCTCGTTGGGCCACTGTTGGTCCATTCTTTGCCACATCAAATCCAATGTTGGCCCAATGCGGTGTGCTGCCTGGGAGGTGGTTTCTTTGTTGTGGACATGCATGTCACCACTAGCTTCGAAGGACAGAAGACATGACGGACTGCCTTCGTATTCATGTGAGTGACAAGGACAGGACTTCTTGAGAATCGGAGACAGGTGTCCTCGATACGCAATGTACGTTTTTTTATGGTCCGATGAGTCTGGATTGTGTCGAACTCTGAACCAGGAATCTCTCGCGAGTCAAGCGTGTAATACTCTACGATCGGCCCGAACAGCCCTGTACAGCGCTATTTCTAAGTGTTTTATAATTTAATAGGCCGAGAGATGTTCAGGTTCTTTATTTTTGTTTTTGAAGTCATATTTATTTTAATTTTATTTTATATATGGCTGTCTTCTTGGCGGGAGATGTGTGCTCTAGTGAAGTCCTCCCAGTATGTCCAAGTCTCAATACCACAGAATCGTTGAGTAGTCCTTACTTGCCAAGATTCGGCTTGTTGGGTTGGATTGGGGTGTCATTTATGTCACCGCGGTATATGAATGCATTTACCAGTAATTGTCTTTACTCGACAAGCTTTTTGATGTGCGTGATTTATTTTAAATTCTTTGTTGATTCAAGCGTCATGTTCTGTTCAACTCTCATGTTCATTTCGTATAACATGTTATTTATTAAACTGTTAATTTCGTCGTACATTTGACACCGTGGAGCCGAAGAGGGAGACCATCGGTTTGGTTTGCACCTTGTATATAATATAAAGGCAATATAGGTAGGCACATTTAAAAATATATTTTTGAGAAGCAAACACCGTAAGTCTTAATTGTGTTTTTGTTTAAATCAACGTTGAAATATAGGTGTAAACTTAAGTACCCAATTGTAATTAACAGGTCTTCATGCTAGATGAAGAGTTGAGGGGCAATATGATGCTGCAAGAGTAAGGGTAAGCAATTTAGGGATTAACCTTCGTACTATTTAATTAATGTCTTGAATCACTATAAATATTTTAATCTAGATTGGTTTAATTGTGAGCTAGGACGAGTAGGACGAACGAAACAACAGTAAACGCCGGGGCCGGCTTGCTAGAATAAGCGCCTTAGCTGAAACTGGGTGCAATAAAGTACTGTCAAAGCCAGCGCACAAAATAAGCGGGACTCCAACCTTTACTCAAGACGCTCGTGCACCCCAGCCTTTGCAGTGCTTTTTTCACCCAATATCAGCTGAGACGCTGATTCCCGCAGGCCTGCCTAGGTGTCTTACCTGCGCATCTATGTATTCTAGAAGGTTGTTCTGTTGTCTCCTAGAATGCTCAAGCTTATTAGTAAGGAAAATAACCAAAAACAAATCGCTTGAAAAGAAAGTTTGCATTATGGAAAAGTAAACATAAAACGTTGGTGCGTCTTTCTGAGATATTATAGACCTTTTCATTTTAGAAGTTTCCTCACCGGCGGATAGAGGGCGCTGACGCACTCGGCGCCATTAGGTTGCTTCAATTTGGTTGATTTCAGTTTTAACGTGAACGCGGCTATGTTGCTGTTTTACGTTGTTCTTCTGAATTTTGTGATACAATTATTTTCCTTGTAGCACACAACCAATGAAGCAGCTGTATTGAGCCACTTTGAAGACAACAAGGTGTATTTTAGCCTGCGTTGCGGGCTTTATTTTTTACCAACTCCTTTGATGTATTTGATTATGGTCGGTTGCGAAACGCCTGAATGATGTACAGGCAAGATTACCATCGTCTACGGCCATACCCGATAACACCAGTTTCCATAAAAAAAATAATAATGAAGATACTAACACGTAAATGTAAAGAAGCATATCGACCGCTTGATTAGCAATGCGCTGAATCGGCCAGAACAGATGAAGTAAAGTGGAGATTTGGGCCAGTTGGTTCGTTGCAAGCAAAAAGCGCCGAAAAAATACAGGGACACAGACGAAGGGAAACAGGACAAGACGCACTCTCAACTGAAGTTTATTGAAAATTCACACGTTATATAGCCACAAAAACCCCCTTTACCCTATCTGCTCAGCCCGCGTTTCAAAAATTCAAAATCATTCGTAGATAAGGATAGGGATGTGTCACTTATACACTTCTTCTCCCTGGTCCTAATTTCAAACGCCTCGTGTAATTCCCGCGACACTTTATCTTTGTACCTTGCCAAAATCTTCGTGTCATTGAAGGCCGGGGTGCACAAGCATCTATTGCAATAAATTGCAAGGTGCCCCGAAGGCGTCGTTCTTGTAGAGGCAGCGTGCTCGCGGGTGCGATCATTGACGCACCTGCCCGTCTGGCCCACGTAGGTTATTCCACACGTCATGGGGATTTCATAGACGACGCCAGTGGCGCATTCAACGTGCTTATTTCGGTGTCTGGTAGTGCACGGATCTGAAGACGGCTGTGGGGAATTTATCTGGCGAGAGTGCACCTTGTCCTGTTTCCCTTCGTCTGTGTCCCTCTATTTTTCTCGGCGCTTTTTGCTTAGAACAGATGAACTCGCGAGTTTACTACTCACTGTTTGGTTTTCGTGGGCGCCCAAACTTTAGCGAACTTCGCAGACTAAAAACGTAACGTGCAATGACGCAGATAATTGATATAAACCAGTAGTATCGTCTCAGCCTCTTTCTTTGATTTAATTCAGTACTTAAGCATGTTTCAACTGGACGAGTAGGAAATTTCTTAAATTATCAACCCTGCTAAAGTACTTATATGCAGCATTTCGCGATAGTGGCCCTAGGAAATAAATTATTTTTATAAGAATATTTGCTTACTCACAACATTATATAAATGGCAAGCCCGTCAAATTTAATCTGGCATTTGTCTTTCGTAAATTTTGGCAAACCATTAAAGAGGTCACGAGGAGAAATGCCTCGGAAAGTTTGGCTGAATTCTAGCGCTGGGCACCATTTCACGGTTGACTTAAGGCCAGCTAACTAGAAAAAACATACACATAAAGAAAAGACCATTCACACCGCTGACTAGCAACTGATTTTTTTTTTCTTCCTCTTCTACTACGAGCCCTACTTGAGGGAACAATTCTCTTTTCCTTTTTTTTGCTTCCTAATTCCCCTTAAAGTTGTTTACCCCCGAAGAAATATTTTTTTTTCTTTCTCGTGAAGCACGAGAGAAGGTGCACTAATGCAGTCATCGCCTTTTTCCTCAATGGCAATGTTCCTCTAGAATTTCACGTCCAAGTTTTGTATTGTTTCTTGCCACGATGCTTACGTCGTAGAACCGCGCCGAACATTGACACGCACGACAATGGGTTGGCAAGTGTCCTCCTGCTGACAGGATTTTCACTGATGCAGCGTGCTCCCTCGTACCTCCGTACCTCAGCGATGTTTTCCTCGCGGCTTGCGGAAGTGCCATTCAAGAAAGACTGAAAGATTCCAAGGATTGAAGTCATCTTCAGGTACGTCGACGATTTTTTAATTCTATGCCACACAAAGGTTGATGAAGAAATGGACGGGTGCCGGGACACAGTGATGCGATGCTTTGAACAGAGCTGCTTGGGGCTCAAATTCACCCATGAACTCCCCGTGGATAAATCCATCAGATTCCTGGACCTGGCATTGGAATTCAAAAGTAACCACGTGTGCTGGAGATACCAAGCCAGGTCATGCAAAGGCTTTCTACCTTTTGTCTCGGGGCACTCCAACAATGTAAAAAGAGGGGTGGCCACCACAGCCCTTATATCCGCCCTAAAGAAGACCTGTCACCATCAAGTCGAGCGAAGTTTTAAAACTCAGGTCTCGAGACTCCAGGAAGCTGGGTATCAAAAATCACTCCTGGTAGCGATTTGCGAGCAGGTGTACAGGACCATCAAGCGCGGATTAGGGTGCACAAATAAAAGCACAAAGGAAATGAAAAAGACTCGACAGTTCGCAGTTTTTTGTTTTTTTTTTGCGAATGCCTTCTCTTTGGAAGCTTCGGTTAGCTCAGGTGTACCACAGGGTTCGGTGTTAGGGCCTCTTTTATTTATTTTATATATAAATGATGTTGTAGAAAACATACCCGTTAAAATTCGTCTTTATACAGATGACTGCATTCTGTACAATGATATTTCGTCTCCTAATGATCAACTGTTACTTAACGAATCCTTTATCCGTTTTTTTAATTGGAGCAAGAAATGGCAAACGGATATTAATTTTGATAAGACTGTGTTTATGAGATTTACGAATAAAAGAACCCCTTTAGTTTTTAGCTATGGTATCGATGATTTCATTTTAAACGAGGTTACGGAGTTCAAATATTTAGGTGTTTTCTTCACGTCCAACCTCAAATGGGACACGCACGTCAACTTTATTTGTTCTCGCGCCCTTACAAAATTGGGTTATGTTAAACGTACTCTTAAATGCTCTACTAAAGAAGTTAAACTCTGTGCTTATAAGACACTTGTTAGGCCCATCTTGAAGTATGAATCTGTTGTTTGGGATCCTTATTTTAAGAAAGACATTAATCTCATTGAATCTATCCAGGCCAGGGCTGTAAGGTTTATTTTGAATAGGTGTGACCGTAATTTTTCACCCTCCTCGGCTGTTTCATCTCTGGGGCTGGAGCCTTTGTGTAGAAGGCGAACAGTAGATAAAATTAAAATGTTGCACAGAATTGTTAATGAGGCCTGCGGTATAGAAGGAAGTAAATATATTTCATTCTCTTCTAGTTCACGCACCAGACGATTTCATTCATTGAATATTTTTCCTTTTCAGTCTCATAGTAATTGCTTTAAATATTCGTTCTTTCCACATAGTATTGAAATTTGGTATAATCTTGATGGCGAAATACGTACTCTTCCGTATGGTGATTTTATTAGCGCGATTCTGCCTATTCTTTTCACTAACGCATGACGTCATCATATTCATTTCTGTTATGTTGAAGGGCGTGTTGTATTCTTTGAATGTTAATTTGTTTCTGTATTTTCTACTCCTGCAATGACCTCACAGAGGTCGCAGTATGTGTGTAAATAAACATGCGGTGGTGGTAGCGCCCTATGTTCACGGGATGACCCACAAGTTAAAAAATGTCGCTGGACGGCAAGGCGTTCAGGTGGTGTGTTCGCCTCCAAACAAGGCCTATTCCATGTGTCGCAGGGTTCAACCAGGAGCGAAGTAACAACGAGAAGAGGTCTGGCACAGTCCACAAGTCTCCATACGCCCTGTGTGAAAAGGAGGTGGTGTACATCATTCCGCTGACATGCGGCCGAAGTTACATCGGACAAACCGGCCGATGCCTTAACGATCGGACGAGGGAGCACGCTGCATCAGTGAAAACCCTGTCAGCAGGAGGACACTTGCCAACCCATTGTCGTGCGTGTCGATGTTCGGCGCGGTTCTACGGCGTAAACATCGTGGCAAGAAACAAGACAAAACATGGACGTGAAATTCTAGAGGCACTTGCCATTGAGGAAAAAGGCGATGACTGCATTGGTGCACCTTCTCTCGTGCTGCACGAGAAAGAAAAAATATTTCTTTGGGGGTAAACAATTTTAAGGGGAATTAGGAAGCAAAAAAGAGGAAAAGAGAATTGTTCCCAAAAGTAGGGCTCGTAGTAGAAGAGGAAAAAAAAGAAAATCAGTTGCTAGTCCAGCGGTGTGAATGGTTTTTCTTTATGTGTATGTTTTTTCTAGTTCAGCTGGCCTTAAGTCAAGTATGAACCAACTAGCTCAGCTTAAGCCTGTTACCATTTCACGGGCCTGTGTGGACAAATATTTATTTGTTTCAACACATTCGCTTTGTAAATGTCGGCGTTGCCAGCCGCCCAAAGTAATCCTATTTTCGCCATCGACAATCCTGGACTCAAAATAATGTTTAACAAATGGCTCTTTTTTTTTCGCCGTCAAATATTGCGGACCCTAGATACTAACAAAAACTAAAACAGCGTATGAAAAAACGAAAAAGCGTCGCCATTATTTCGCATGCACCGAACCGAAACCGCGTTTTGGATTTGCAAATAGGAACGACGCCATTTCTTTGTGTACGCTATTATAAAACTGCCTACTGTTAAGCTGTCAGTGGCAGTTTCTTACGCGGGAAGTCCCAACCTTTCTGTTTAAATAAATGATGTGGATTGAAATGGTTATCTGAAGATAATCAACAAATCACATGAAAGGCTGCCGGATCAAGCCCGGAGTACAATTTCTTAATCTTCATGAATAAACCTACCAACCAAATGTTTACGTCGCAAAAAAGATTGAGAACCTCATATACATGTAGGTGTGATATTATAAACAAACAAATCGCCTCATGGTGACGTACAAATACTTCTAGGCTCATATAAAATACAAGTTAAACGTTCGTTGTCTATCTCCTCCGCGAGTTTCCTCACATAATGACAAGAAACTGTTTTTGATATATTATGAATACAAAGAACGATACTTTCCGGAAATACGGGTAGTATCCTTGCGCTGAGTATTCTTGACGCCTTCCGATCCTAAATGCGCGATATTAATATACGTGCTTCTTACTGAGAATGTTCCGCCACAATTAGTAAATATAACCCAGTTGTCATATGGGCCTTTGAGCCCTCGTGATGTCTTAGTCGTTGAGTAGACGTATCGGACTACAGTTTTTGAAGAAAGGCAAGAAAGTGCGGTTAAATGGGACGAAAAACACGAATGCAGCGCATCTGCCAAGGCGCTGAGGGGAGAGCGGAGCAGCAAGTTGATGCAACCTATTGGCTGCCGCGTCACGTGATTTCAAGATGGCAGCACCCATGCGAGGGAGGATGAAAAGGTCTATACTTGGAGAGCATCTGAACCGATTAATCCAATAGTTAATTAAAGGACAACGAATAAAGAAGCTCTATGTTATTCTTGATATTCATTATAGACAATTGTAAGAGAGAACTGAGAGTGACTGAAAGAGGGGGAGGGGGGGGCGGATAAAAGGTAAAGTAATATTTCAAATTACAGTGGTTTGAGCTGGTTCAGCGGGAACCTGTAAAGATGTTGCCTCTGAAACACTTCAACTGAATCCAGGCCTCCGTATTTGTCTCTTTCAGAGCCCTGTGCCCCGCCCCCTGAGTGGGATCCCATCAATTTCCTGCACGGTTAACACCGTGCGGTGATGGAACCTGACACTCTTTTTTTGTTTTATTATTTATTCAATCGTACTTCTTAATGAAATGTATTGACGGTACACTTTGCATAGCATACTTTTATATTTGCCTGCATGTAATATTGACTTAAGCTTTTTTCACAATGAATGTGGCTTGTCTACTGCAGATTTCTTTTCAGATGTTTATATACTGTTCTACGGAACGCTATTAATACATCTGTAAAAAAGCTGCATGCCTGCTAAAATGGCTGCCGAAAAAACAGTGTTGTAGGCGTTACCGAAAAAAAGTAACTAAATACGTTACTCGTTACTTGCAAATAAAAGTAACGCGTTACCGACCTACGTTACCTCAAAATAAAAGGAACGCGTTACCGTTACCGTTCCTGATAAAAAGTAACGCACGTTACTGTTGCGTTACTTTTTATTCACGAACTAAAACATTTGCTGTTTCGACGTTTGATATGTGCGTAAGCGCCATAGCTAAGATATGTCCATGCGGAAACTTAATTACCCTCTTTTTTAGGGTTTCACCCGAATAGTTACAAGAAAAAATGCGGAAGTATATATGAAGCTGATTTATAACATGTTGGCACGGAACTTAACAGAAGAACCGGCCTCCCTCATTAGCACAGAAATTAAGACCAGCCGAGATTGAAACTTTGAATATATTTTATTCACAACATGTCGAAGTACAGATAGTTGCTGTGAAAAAGTTCCTCCGTTACCCGAAGGACACTCCGCTGTTGTACTTCAGCAACAGCCGAATTTCGAAATTTAATTTTTTTTTTAAGTTCTAGGAAGTAAAGTAACGTAACGTAATTTTGTTACACGTTACTCAAAATAAGTAACGTAAGTACGTTACCCGTTACTATTTTGGAAAAGTAACGAGTAGGTTACTACGTTACCAAAAAAAGTAACGCGTTACCGGTAACGCCGTTACTTGTAACGCGTTACCGCCAACACTGCGAAAAAAGCACAGCCCGCGCTTAAAATCGGATGCGGAAATTGAAATACCAAGGGCATAAGCCTGGGAGCCAATATTGGATAAGCCAGTGATTAACTATGGATGGGAATATTGGTTGTAAGACCCAAAACCAATAGTGGTCCAATGATGGCTTACGTTTTGGCTAAATTGTTTCCCAACCCTATTGAAAAAACCAGCACAAGCTGGTCCCAGCATCCCAGCTTCATGCTGGGTTATTGCTCCAGCATGCCCAGCACAAGCTGGTCCCAGCATCCCAGCTTCATGCTGGTCCCGCCATCCCAGCTTCATGCTGGTCCCAGCATGCCAGCTTCATGCTGGTCCCAGCATCCCAATTTCATGCTGGGTTATTGCTCCAGCATGCCCAGCCTGCCGTGTTGGTCGAGCTGGTTGGATGCTGAGTGAATGCTGGGCAAATGCTGGGTCATGCTGGGTGAACTGCTCATGCTGCTGAGGCTGGTGTGCTTCCCTACCAGTTTAACCAGTTGAAATGAATACACAGGATAAACAAGCCAAACTTTTTAGAAAACCAGCTCGGCATCTAATTTATTATTTTCGAATTCGCGGTCTGCTCACATGAGCTCAGATGCTACACATCCACTGCGCTGACACATCACTAACCGGCGCACAGACAGTGGTTCTCGGTGCAAAACAAACAATGCTATTAAAACTAGATTGTCTATTTCTCAACACGAAAAATACTAGACACACGCCAAAATTAGGCAATAACAATAAAAGTACTACACGGATGAGAGAAGCGATCCTGGGTCTCGCCCGTAATGGGGGCGAAGAGTCCTCTTGCGTAGTCGGCAGAGGCGAAGAAATCCGTGTGGCTTGGATGGCATTGGCAATACTCCTCGGCACCACCGTTATTCACGAGCACAGAGATGTTCGAAGACACAAAAGGACGCCTCAGTCGGGGAATCTGACTTCTTCCCACGCTGAACGGACTGCCGCTCGCTGTCTCCTTAAATCCCGCTTCGCTTGCACCGCCGTTCAAGTAGTCGCCAAACAACGCGCACACGGCCGTCCCTTCGAAAATCTGCCGAAGATAGCCAAACGTGTCCAAACTTCTTCGTTCCTACCACTCTCTCTCTCTCTCTCTTCTCGCACACAAAGGAAGCTCGCAGCGTGCCTGAAGCGCCCGGTCGTCTACCGAAAACGAGAGGACAAAGAACAGGACGTGGCATCGTCCCCACCCCAGCCGACCTTGGCGCGCGCGCCCCCGGCAATACCAGTTCGACAAGCTCTCGCCGACCTTGGCGTGCGCGCTCCCAGCAAGACCAGCTTGGCCAGCTTGACCCAGCTTGGCCAGCTTGAACCAGCTTGGCCAGCTTGAACAATCTTGGGCCAGATTCGAAACCAGCTCAAACAAGCATGACAAGCTTGAACCAGCTCAAGTACCAGCTTGCCCAGCGGCAGTGCCAACTCGAACCAGCTTGAACCAGCTTGAACCAGCTTGAACCAGCTTGATTACTACCTAGACCAGCTCGAACCAGCTTGAACCAGCTCAAAAACCAGCTAAACCAGCTTGTCCAGCTTGAAATCCTTGCTGGATTTTTCAATAGGGAACGTTAGCTTGCATGTTGGTTAAAACGCGGTTCAACGATGGTATGGATGATGGTTCAATATTGGTTGAATCGTAGTCAAACATTGGCATTAGTGAATTATCCAACGTTGGATCTGATAGCGAGTTCTAGAAAACCAACGTTAGGCCACTACTGTAATCAATGTTTGCCAGTGTCGGGCCGATGTTGGCACAGCAATGCTGTGCTGCTTGGATTGAATCCGGTGCCCGTTCAACCACACCGGTAACCGGTTCGAACCTTCATTTAGCAGTATAATCAAACTGTCCACCGGTTCGATCAAACTGCTCACCGCCGTAGTCACACTGTTCACAGGTTTGAGTGGAGAGGTATTCGGAGCTGTTCAAAACTCGAAGCTTTTCAAAACGCATGGCGGAGCAGCGTACCGGTTTGAAACTGCTGACTGTGTTAATCAGACTGCTCACCAGCAGGGTTGTGGAGTATCTAGGTACAAGTAACTGGAAATTGGAAGCTAGGTACTTTTGTTGTACCTGAGGTACAAGCCTAGGTACTTTTATTTCTCGGTATCTATATCTGTATCTTAGGTACATTTTCCAGTAACTTGCAACTCAGTGAAGTTACTTTTTACAGGTACTTTTCTGTTCACTTCGACAAACTGGTAAAAACTAAAACTCTCGTAGTAATATAAAAGAGTAAAACAGCGCAAAAAGATACGGACATGGAAGATGTACTCACTCGGAACGCTGAACCCCTCCGTATGTGTACATCTTCCCTGTCCGTGTCTTTTTACGCTGTTTTACCCTTTGAGTATGCAAAACCAACTAGCCCAGCATCACCACTTTGCTTGAAGTATTAACACACTGCCATGTGCCAGTGATTAACGTTCAGTTGGGTACGACCTGGAAAGCACTAATTTCATCGAACGACGTTTTAGCGAACGAAGCCCCGCCCATGTGTTTTATTCCAAGGACACCTTTAGAAGACTGGGGCATTTAATTGTGAGCAAACGGCGGATTAGCTGTGCGGATCTCAGCTGACACCAATTTATCGAACCGCTTCGGAACTCCATTTAGGGAAAATAGCGACCTGCTTCTTTCATCTCAACCGAAATCGACTTCATTGCATATTTGAGCTCCCCTCATAGCTATAAAGGGGGAGATAACTTAAAAGATGTGCGGAGTTTATGTTGCCTGTATCTTTGGTTCCATCCCTATTGAAAAAAACCAGCAAGGTATATCCAAGCTGCCCAGGTAGCACGCCAGAAGAATGCCCACTTGGGCCAAAAGGTCTGGCGAAACATAAGGGCCCAACTTTGTCGCAGTTAGGTTTTTTGCACCATGGGCAATCATCAGTGCCAAAGGACGGATGCGCCTGACTATAGCCTTCGGTTGGGTGCGCTCCTAGGCATGCCCAAGTTTGGCTCTTCTCGGGACTCCAGAGGAGCGCCACAAGTTGGTGCCATACTTGAGCCATAACTGCCCAAAGCCACGCCGCATTTAGGGTATTTCGACATGCCCAGTTTTGGGCCTTTCCTCTAGGTCCGCCACAGTTCTGCAAACAGTAGGTGCCACTTGACCATAACTTTCCAGAGGCAACGCCTAATTTGGGTCATTTCGGCCACACCAAGTTGGCTTCTCTCTGGTCCGCCACAGTTGTGTCCAAAGGTAAGTGGGGCCCAGACGTGAGCCATAACTGCAAAGCAACGCCTAATTTGGGGGATTTTCGGACATGCAAGTTTGGCCTTTACTCTGGTCCGCCACAAGTTCTGGCCGAATATAAGTTGTCCATGACTTGACCCTAACGGCCAAATGCAAACGCCTAATTCGTGTATTTCGGCCACGCCGATGTTGGTGGCTTTTCTGGTCCGCCACAGTTCTGACAAAGTATGTGCCAGACTTGAGCCATAACTGCCAAAGCAACGCCTAATTCGGGTATTTCGGCCATGCCGAGTTTGGCTTTTCTGTGGTCTGCCCAAATTGTGCCAAAGTAAGTGCCAGACTTGAGCCATAACTGCCAAAGCAACGCCTAATTTGGGTATTTCGGACATGCCAAGTTTAGTTTTTCTCTGATGCGCCACGGTTCTGCCAAAGTAAGTGCCAGACGTGAACCATAACTGCCGCAGTAAATCTTAATTTGGCGATTCGGGGCATGCCGAAGTTTGGCTCTCCTCTGGCTACCCACAGAAGTTCCAAAAAAGTGCCAAAAGTGGCAAAGAAAGCCGAGAGGCCTGCCCGAGTTTGGAATATCTCTGGTGTGTCACAGAAGTGCTCTTTCAAGCGCCCCAGAAGAGAATTAAATTAAATAAGCGTTGGGAACACGATGGTCAGATGTCATCACCTCCATTCCCAAGCAGCACGGCAATACTTTGCATTATCGTGCCAGTACCGGCCGAAAGTCGGTTCCAATATCGCTCAAATGTTCAGTTTTGCACCACCGTTTGATATCCGGCAGGTATTGCCGTACAGCCGTTTTGCTCCGGCCTAGCGTTCGCGCAATATTGTGCGAATACTCTACGATGCGTCTGCTCCGTATTGGCCGAACGTCGTGCAAGTATGTGTACGTTGCATATCATTTGCTGCATATCCAATCACATATACGGACAAGCAAAATGTTTCCGATCACTTCCATTAGTGACATATTTACAAAGGTCACACTTCTCTGTAAAACGAAAAGCAAATTATAAGATAAAACTTAACACTGTCCTCATGCCAAACAAAACTCATCACACAAAAAACCGCAGAGATTGAGAGGAAAGCATGACTACTATCAGAAGCATGCTTGCAGTGTACTTACTAATAAAAGAGCGATATCATGTAATCCTTGCTAGATGCATAATCCATATCAGGCACCTCACAAACACACTTGAGGAGGAAGGTTTCGCACATTCAACTGACGTCTCGTCGTCGGCGAAGAGCAGTTTTTGTCGAAGCGTATCCAACAAACACATCACAAGATTTCCACGAAATCTGGTGAAAAAAATGGCTATTACCAAAAAATTGGCATGGACGTATTCCGGCCGTTTTCGACGAAAACACACGGCCGCGTCTGAACGCACGAAAGCAACAGAACACTGAAGAGCGCATTTCAAAACCGGACCTACGTGGCCCGCCTATTTATAACTAGGCAAACGGCGAAAACCACAGCCCAGGGATCTCATCAGTCGTGACAAAGAGAGTCACGCGTCCTACGCAGAGAGGTCACGCGTTTCGCTCCACCCTTTTGATTTGCTTAAAGCGGCTGTCGCGCTCGCTGACAGCCACACGAAGACACAAAAGCAGGTGGGGAGGATTTGCAAAAGGCGAGGTCGAAGGGGCATCAACAACGCAGCTAAGCTCCCTCGGAAATTTTTGACGCTTTAGAGTAAAAACAAAAAAAAAACAAAAAAAAAACAACGAAGACAACTTATAAAAAAAAAACAAAAAAAAACTGCTGTACAGCCAAAGCTACAGGGGAGAGAGTGTATCCCGACCTGTTCAACAGTAGGGAAATAAAGGACGGGGGAATCCCAGCCCTTCTCCGGAATGAAATTGAATGGAATGAAAGGAAAGGCCGCTTCTGCCGGTGACCTTGTCGCCTTGCCTAGTCTTGGGCCTCTGAAAGATAATTTTCTTTCTTGAGAGCGAAATGGAAGAGGTGCTTATGTTTTGCGGATTTGTCGCCACCCGATATGCCTCAATTATTTCTCTCCCGACTCGCTCGCAGTGGCCTCCCATGGCTGTCGTGCCGGCGAAATTAGGAGCGCAGCCGGGACATTTTCTTCCGTGAATGACGATCGGGTGCTGAGAATCCGAGGCAGCTCTTTTGGCGTCCATTTGATGTTCTCGGAGTCGGTCCTTGAAGCCTCGCACCGTTTGCCCGATCTACCTGGCCCCGCAGGACAGGGGGATCGCGTACACTTCCTCCGCTTCCTCTCCTTCCCCCAAGATTTCCCTTTCCCGAAGTGCCACGGAGCGGGCGGGCTTTGAGCTTGAAGCCGAAAATAAATGTTGTTTCAGTGTAAGCAGTCGCGCGACGCGACTAAATTGCATCGCAAAAAAAAAAAAAAATCAGATAGTCACTTTGGCGTGCGCGATGAGCGAGTCCGACGCCTCCGTTGGCGAGTCGCTTCTCAAAAACTCTCGCTCCGAACGCCGTTGATTGGCTCAGCCTCTCCGCGACTAGATCGCATCGCAAAACGTCGGGTCAGCAAGCGACTGCTCAAATCGCGTAGCTTTTTGCCCGCGATGGTCGCTTTTGCGATGAAAGTTTTCGCGCGACTAGATCGCATCGCGGCAACCAGTCTCACAACGCGTCCCAATATTGGCGTTTGTACCTACGCGCGAGTACAACATCCTGCACAATTTGCGTTTGCAAAGCCTGGTTCAGCCGCGTCAAAACGTTCAGCCAACCTTTGGACTGGAGAAATCAAGAGACACTCAAAATAAGATAAAGTGGCCAGCCGAATAAAACTTGATTTCTTTTTAATTAAGATGAAGACCACCCGCGTGCATCAAACACCTCATCAGTCGAACTCCAAGGCAGTAAGCCTAGTTCTGGCACTTGTTTGGCAACTTTGGCCCGTAGCTGCCAGATGACAGCCGAACTATCGGGAAGCTAAGCCTAACTTTGGCACTTGTTTGGCGACTTTGGCCCGTAGCTGCCAGATGACAGCCGAACTATTGGGAAACGAAGCCTAACTTCGGCACTTGTTTGGCGACTTTGGCCCGTAGCTGCCAGATGACAGCCGAACTATCGGGAAGCGAAGCCTAACTTTGGCACTTGTTTGGCGACTTTGGCCCGTAGCTGCCAGATGACAGCCGAACTATCGGGAAGCGAAGCCTAACTTTGGCTCTTGTTTGGCGACTTGGGCCCAAAGATGCCAGATGTCAACCGAACTACAAGGTAGTAAGCCTAAATCTGGCACATCTGTGGCGAGTTTGGCCCAAAGGTGCCAGATGACAGCCGAACTATCAAAAAGTTAAGCCTAACTTTGGCATTAGTTTGGCGATTTTGGCCCAGAAATGCCGAATATCTGCCAAACTACCGGGCAGTAAGCCTAACTCTGGCATTTGTTAGGCGATTTAGGCCCAAAGATGCCAGATGATAGCCGAACTATCAGGCAGTGAAGCCTAAGTTTGGCACTTGTTTGGCGAATTAGGGCCAAAATACCCAGACTGTTGCCAAGGGAGGTCAGGTTTGGCTCTACTTTGGCTTCTTCTGGCTTTTCAATGCCCTAAACTCCCAGACAAAAGCCAAGTTTCGGCCCAGAACTCGGTGCTACCTGGGTGGGCAAGCTGGTTTCCCGCACTGAACGGACTGCCGCTCGCTGTCTCCTCAAAACCCGCTTCGCTTGCACCGTCGATCAAGTAGTCTCCAAACAACGCGCACACAGCCGTCCACTCGAAAATCTGCCCAAGCTTGCCAAACGCGTCACAAATTGTCCGTTCCTACCGCTCTCTCTCTCTATTTTCTCGCACTCAAAGGTAGCTTGCAGCGCGCCTGACGCGACCGGTCGTCTACCAAAAACGAGAGGACAAAGAACAGGACGTGGCCTCGTTCCAGCCTTGGCGCGCGCGCTCCCAGCAATGCCAGTTCGACCATCTCTAGCCGACCTTGGCGTGCGCGCTCCCAGCAAGACCAACTTGACCCCCACGATTATGAGTTCGACCAGCTTCACCAGCTTGTCTCCCAGCATGATTAGCTTGTTTCCCAGAATGTCCAGCTTGTCTCCCAGCTTGACCACATTGACTCGATGGAAAACCATTTTGACCAGTTTGACCAGTTAGGACCAGGCTGGCTCCCAGCTACACCAGATTTAATATAAAACCAGATTCTAGTTAGACCATTCTGGTTTTTACTTATACCAGACTGACCACCCTAATTTCTCTCTTGCCCAGCTTAAACCGGCTTAATCGCCAGATAAACCAGTTTGACGACCACATTGACCAGCTTAGTTACCAGCTTGGCCAGTTTGGTTTTCATGCTGGTTTTTGCAATACGGCGGGACCGCCACTTGGCGGAGGGAAAAAGAACAAGGCACGCAAGCGCTTGGAACGGCGGCAAAGACAGGACGGTGCCCTTCCCTCCTCCTCCGACATCCCTCCTCCTGACCTCATGCCGCTGAATTTGACCATTTGTGACGTGACACGAAGTCGTGACATCATTTCCCCCGGCGGGGAAACTGAGTTTGTGTTGAGGTTACGTGACGTCAGTTTCCTCGCTAAATTTAGCTGAGAAATTTTCCCGCTAAAATTGGCGGGTAACTGTTCCGCTAAATTTGGCGGGAAATTTTCCCCGCCAACTTTAGCTTCAAATTATCCGGCTAAAACCGCTAAATCCAATAAGAAAATGGCAATTTAGGGGAAGTTTTTTTTGCTGTTACCGACGCCGCCGTCTTCGCTCCATTGGATAGTTAATGCTTTCGCATTAGAAAAAAAGGCTACCGGCGCATGGAGGATTAGGAGAGTGGCGGGATGATTGAGGGTCAACGCAAACCCAAAAATCTCTTCTTTCCCAAACAATAAACAAAACGAAAAAGGAGCGCGTCCGTGATTGCGGATGTTACCGCCTGGCCTTTGTTTGGCGCTGCTCGAAAGACCCCCCCCCAAATGCGCTCTCTTTCCTGATCTCGTTCCTCCTTTATGTCGGCAATTTCTTTCGCGATTCGACATGCTTTCTAGGATAAAAGAGGCCATGATATGGTATATCATCCATATCGCGCGAAAAGGGAGCAAAACACACCATGTTTAAAGGGGTACGGAAATGAAATTCTAGCGCTCAGTTTTTAGCTTTAATGTGTTGCATGTTTCAGCATAACGTGACAAAACACCAGTCTTGCGTTGAAAGGCACATGAAAACTAAGTTTAAAGGTAATAAACAACCTTTCAATGTGCACCTGGTGGATGCACGTGGAGCCTATTTGGGAGGTAATCTAGCAACGTTGGGGAACTAGTTATGTAGTCATGACCTAGCAAGTTCAATCCGAGCAGCGCCGCTCTTTGGAATTCAACATTTTCCTTCATAGCTTTCCTCAACTCACAAATCGCGCATTGTACCAAACCAGCGTTTGTGTACCCAAACACAGCCATTCTCCCCCTAGAAAATTAGCCCGTCGCTCAAAACTCGGACACACGTTGCTTTCCCTTCCCCGTTCACCCACAAGGTGACAGTGCTGTGGAAGCTACGTGCTCCTTGGGCCAGCCACACGCTCGTCACCCCACGGGTACTTCGAACGGCTCGGTTGTAACGCGCTGACGCTATTGACACCACCACAACGCTGACAACGCCAGCAACGGCAAAGCTCATAACCTCGCCAGATTTGCTACGTCACGAATGCGGGGAATTTGTGTTTCTGTTTTTGTTTGCGCCGGATATCCCATGACGCATCGCGCTATCCGTTCGCTTGTCTTCGAGCGCTTGCTCAAGTGCACCGGTTGGAACAAAAAATGTAGCCAGTCGTTCAAAATAGAAACGTGCGATTATCTTTTACGGTTATTATCCGTCGTGCTCGAGTCATTTCCGAACAAAATTGGAATATTTCAATGTTTGTTTCTGTACCCCTTTAATGCGTTTGTATTTTCTTTGCGCGGCCGAAGGAGAGGATGGTCTTTGTGGTGGACAGTTTTAGTTACTTTCGTCCGAAAGTCCGTGGGTTACGACACAACTGATTTTGCATACCTCGTCTTTTCTTTGCTCCAAAGCTTAGGTTTCCCTCAAATTCAAATCGCCCAGCTACCAGATGCGCTTTCTGGGGCTCTCGACTTCCCTAGAGTAATATTGCAGTCAACGCAATATGTTATTAAAGACTATTGCAACGGCCTCTGTCAACAAATAATATATATATATATATATATATATATATATATATATATATATATATATATATATATATATACATTTGTATTGGACGCCACTTGTACATACGAAATTTGTAGCACACTTTCACTGCAGTGCGGTGAAGTCGACAATGACCTTTAGCAGCAGATATTGCTGAGTTTGAAGTGGTTAGGTCGTACTCGATTAATTTGAAACTACTTTTTATTGCAAATATCGCATTAGCTAATAAAATACTTAAATTCACATCAGTGAACGAATGAAGAACTTTCCATAAGATAGAATGCATATTTTCTTAAAGGGCAACTCCGCTTCATTTTTAATATTTAGAAAACTATGCAGCCCTCTTCAGTATCATGTAGGAAGACCCCATGTCAAATATTACAATCTAATTCCGTCTATATATTTAATAAACTGGCCAGCAAACTTTCAACTGAGCCAATTCGCCGAAATCTGCCAACTCTAGCGTGCGACGTGAGGCGCAATCGTCAGCGCAGTCAATATGACGGAGTTGGAGCGGCCAACGTTGACCCACTACGTCAAAGGCATGACTACGTCCATTTTCACGTTTTGTTTGTTTTTACTTCTTAGAGCGAAATTGAACGATGACGTCATGCGTTTCTCCTCCCGGTGTTGGCTCAACAGCGTCCACGTGATCACCGTAACGCGGATGCGCTAGTTTGCGCTGCCCTGCGCGCTTATCGGTCTGTTTCTCCACTCCCCCTCTCCTTCGTCTTCTCTCCTTCCCCCTCTCCCCCGGGCCATCACCGTCCACGCCATGCGAAACGACCTGCCCGCGTCGCGTGTCCTGTACCTCGCCCCCACGAACTTCACAAGACCACGTGGTTCGACGTGACGTGGCCATGACTCTGTCGACACGAGGCCAATGTTGCCTGACTCAACCGAAGTTTCGGTTTCGGTATCAGCAGATGTTTAAATTAAGATTACACGAATAATACTCCACATTTCGCGAATCCAAAGATGTAGAGCTGTTTAGTAGTGCTTTGTGAAATGGAATCACATCTAACCCTAAATGTTTCGTAATTGAGCGTAGTTGGCCTTTAAAGGGGCCCTGCAAGGACTTTTTTACTGGTTTTTAATTTGCACCGATCCTGAGCGCACTGAACGTAGTAACTTAGTAAAACTTTTCTTTTCTCGAAATTCGCTTTATTTTAAAAGTTATAGGCAAATTAAGATTACAAAAACAAGCAAAAAATAACCTACCTCATGACGTCCTTGGTTGCTTGAGTGGCCGTGAACTAGAGGAGGAGTAGTGGGCTCATCGCGAGCGCTCACGGCTGCCGCACTCCGTGTAGACGGCGCGAGAGGGCGCCACTAAAGCATGTTTTGGATAGGTTGTATGCAGCGTGCAGCCGGAGCGGCTCTCATTGCATTTGCTGCGCGATTAAACACTAATTCGGCATGACACTTCATTGGCCACAAACGACAGCAAACACGGGGTAAAGATCAGTTCAGAATGGGAGCCACTTTGCGCTGCCATACCGCGAAACGGCCAAACCCCAAGACAAAGCTTCTCGCCGAAAGCCTTCGGAACGCTTGGAGCCGGTCGGATCATCCTGTCTATACGACCGCAGCGCCGCCGCGTACATCCGGGACCTTTCCGTGTCGGCGCCTGATCCCACTACTCCTTTCTAGTATGCGCCGCCTTTTCCACCGCTTGGTGGCGGGTATGTCGACGGGTCATTTCTTGTTTCCGTACTCTATAAACTGCATTCGTTTCTTTTCTGGTCTAAAATACTGAACAAAAACTACTTTTATAAATAATTGAAACGGTTCGCGCCACTTATACTTTGTATTTCGACTAAAAAGAAGCTTTTAGCGGCTCTGACCAGTAGTAAGCCCAGGACCAAAGACGTCACAATTTGCACGCTTTCGGTACCGCGGGTCGCCCTCGTCGGTGGAGGAGGTTTCCGCGTCGTCTGGTTAAAATATGACGCACTGATATTTAGTTACTCTCTCCGTGCCCACTGGCTTGCCCGAACTTCAAGAGACGTGGAAACCGCAAAAAAGGTAGACGCTTAAATATGATTGCAGGGCCCCTTTAAGTGTGAACTGAGGGTTTTAAAGCAAAAATTTGTAAAAAAAAAAGTTCTAGATAATTATTCACCGTTTTTTGTATTGAAAAACTTGCACTCTGAATGAGAGAATATAACACTTCTAGATCCTGTTTTATTTTTTATTTTTTGATATTGATCTTGTACATTTTAGGCATAATATAATTGCATTTTATACTCTTAATATCATCACGAAATAGAACAAGAGGTAATTTCTTGAATCGCTATTTGACCACAGTTGCTTTAGTTATTTATGAGAAAACAAGTGGTGATCGCATATTTAGGAATACAATTCCAAGGAAACCAAAACACTTCTTATGAGTTGTGAATGCGAAGGCGTGAATGTCGTTCTTTCGCTCTCTTAGTTTGTATGCGGCATACTGGCGTGGACGGACACATTTAGCTACTGCTGAGGTAGCGGCCGAAGGCCTAACGCGCGCTCTCGTAAGTGGCCGAGCCGCGCTGAGCTCGGCCGTGCAGCCTCTCCGAAATTTGCCCGTGCGGGTTTGACGGCCAGGCGCTCCCTCTTACCGGCGGCCGGGCCGCTGCGTGCGCACGCCGCCATGAGGAGGGCTTCTTTGGTGGCGTTCCTTGGAACTACAACGCGCGGGGACCAATGGGAGCCTCGTTCCTTGAAACTATGACGCAAGCCAGCCAGGGAGCATATCCATCAGATCGCTGCTACAGACGACAGGCTTCGCTTCATGGGACAGGGAGTTTAGAGCCGTTTGGCACGGGTTCAAAACTTGATGACGTCGGTTCGCTCCACGTCACATTTAATGGGAAGTTTTAAAATAACGTACGCTATTTTAGCGCACGCTAGCGCTATATTTAATGCTTGCGTTATCACACACGATGCAAGAGAGTTTTAGAATAGCGTTTCTCCGCCACGACGCAGAATCCCAAGTATTTCGCGCTTGCAACGCCACCAAGATACAGTCACGATTTTTATTTCACACACGAAATGCTGTAACTTGAAAAAAATAAGTCTTTTTTTTGGTCCAGAGTAACATTTTACATTTGTTTAAACGTGAGAATGCTACGCGAGCTGTTGACCGGTCGTGTCCGCATGCGTCAGCCTCGGCAAGATAGGTCTCGTGTATCTGACCTTCGCCGATAAATGTTCGCGCGTAGCAAGCATCAAGTTGCCGGTGATCGTTACCCACCTTACTGGGTTTTCCAAACCGAGTGCAATGTCATCCCGTACTGAAAATCAGATTCGCGAGGATGCCGCCGACGTCGCCCTCACGACGCCGCCAAAGCGGCCGTAGCCATGGTACTGGGAGCCGTAATTTTTGAACTGTGCTCGTCTCAGCTGTAGACAACTTCTCATCACGAATCCTGCTTGGAGGAGCGGAAAGACTGTTTGCGTGCGCACGCAATTTCCTAGAAACAGCGTTCGCTAAAATAGCGCACGCAAAGTGCGAAACGTGGTTAGCGTTCGGCGCATGCACAGTGGCGACGACGCTATTCTTCGTGTACACAAAGCTTTAGCGTGCGCTATTCTAAAACTTCCTAAAGCTTTCGCATAAAACAGACGTAACACCTCAACACTATACAAAGCTTCAGCAATACTCAATACTTAAAACTAGCCTTAAAAATATATGTCAAGTTTTACAAAAAGTTGTTAAATCGAAATCGATGACAACTGCTTGCATGCATGTAGTTGTGCGCTTGCGTCAAACGTTACACCTGTGAAGGCTGGCATTTGCGAATTAAGCACCATGGAAAACATCCTGAACAGAAATTGAATATTCCTTCGCATCTCGGTAACGGATCCTAATAACGAATTGAATAATTTTAGCGAGACAAGTTTTTTGTTTTGAACAGACCCTTTGCAAAAGCCTATCAAGCAACACTGGCGGTCGCCATTTTTTGGCCTCGAGTATGTTAGTAAATCGGAGTAACGCTGACTCAGAACTCGTTCTTGACACGAGCTGATCCGAGTTCACGCCGAACGCCCTCTTGTCAAACCACAGCCTCCTATATACCGACAAAGCCTGGCAGATCGCTGCGAGAAGCGGCCACCGAAATGGAAAACATGGAGCGGCAGAGAAAGAATGAGAGGAGAGCCACTTGACTGGCGCCCCGCTGCGGCAAGAAGCCGAAACACACTTCTCTCGAGTGAACAAGTGTGTTTCGGTTCCTCGCCGCAGCAAAAGCTGTGCGCTGACGTCCAGGTTCCCCGAGAAATGGCCCTTTGATGCTCTGTACTACCAGATACTCGCTCTCCAATTCTGCGACTGGGCACTCTGTGGCTCTGTCGTCCAACGGCCAGGCTTTGTGAGTATAGAGGAAGCTATGGTCAAACGCATGCTCAGAGTGCGTGCAAGACAATGCCGGATTCGGCTAATTTGCACAGCAGCTGCTAGACGGCGCGCACGTTTGAAAGTGATCTAAAGATCAAGGTAAAAAGCAGGAGGCCACACCCTTGCACTCTGTCGAAGAGCTCGTCGTCCCAGGCCATCCTGCGCACCAGGGCGTCCCACTCGGCGGGGTCGGCACCCGAAATGCCCAGATCGCCGCTGCGGTACTCCAACCTCCAGGACGGCTCTCCGGACTCGTTCGCCTCGGTCAGGTTCATCGAATACGTCTCGTGGCTGCTCACTGCCTGCGCGGCGGCAAACAGTTTATTTTGTTTTATTTTTGTTTATTTTCAATGTTAGCGCATTCGATAAGGGGTGCAATGTATCGGACGATACTAAAGTGACACAAAACAGCAACAAAATATACGAAAATAGCATAAGTTATTGTATAGGATAAAAGCTCTAAAAACGACGGACATGTTAAAATTCGACGAGCATCGCAAAGCGCTATTTGCTACTGAAGTTTAATATTAGAAAATATATACACCGTGATATCAAAAATACGCGTGACTTGAACAATGTGTTTTTTCAGTTGCCACCTTATCACACTAATATTTACCTCTCATTGAATTTAAAATACACCACCTCCAATGCAAACAAGTTTATCAAGGGGGCACTGACGGGTGGTTCCCGTTTCAACCCATTCCCATTTAAACCTTCCCATTTGTACCTTCCCGGTTCGAGCCGGCTCAAAACGACCTTCTCGTTTCATCTTTCCCATTTCGCCTTTTCCCGAAACAACCTTCCCGTTTCGACCACTGTCACCCTGCCCTGTCGACGGGGCGTTCGTTATCAGTTCAGTCAGTTCAAGTGTACCATGTCTGTCTTCCTTGGTGACCTTATTTCACCCTCTCCCGAAACGACCTTGAAGATCTAATCACAAGCAGTCACTTTTTGCACTCTGTTCTGGTGTTAGTGTGCTGGCAGTGCTGTAAACGCATAGCAGTTACCGCTGTCACCGAGGCAGGATGTCTTCGTTTTTCATCTTACAAACCCAGAAAAAGAAGCAGTGTTTACACTTAGATGGATGTAAGTACCACAAGAAACGTTCGAATGCGAGCGGAACTGCGTGGCGGTGTGCCAACCATGGTTCATCCTGCTGCCCCGCATCAATCCTGACGGAAGGGGTGTATCTCAAAACGTCCCATTCGCATTTGAACCTTGCACATTTCGTCCCATTCTCATTTGGTCCTTCTCATTTGAACCTTCTCGTAAGATCCGAATCGTGTTTTTCGCAACTGGGCCCATTCTCATTTTGCCCGTTATTTGAAAACGTCCCATTCGCATTTCGACCGTGCGCATTTCGTCCCCTTCTCATTTGGTCCGCCTTGTTTGATCCTTCTCATAAGATCCAAATTGTAGTTTTCGCAACTGGACCCATTCTCATTTCGCCCGTTCGCGCTACGCAGTGGTTCTCAGTGGTTCTCAACCATTCGTGTTTCGCGGACCCCTTGCAGAAAGGCGGAGATGATGGAGGACCCCGTTAGGGGTGAGGGGAATAGAAAGCTATAGGTTATCATGATAATGATTTTACAAATGAATATAACTAATTGCTAGTGTGAAGTAGACTCATCTCATTGACATACACACTAGAGTGCTCA
Organism: Ixodes persulcatus; assembly: GCA_013358835.2. Taxonomy (NCBI): domain Eukaryota; kingdom Metazoa; phylum Arthropoda; class Arachnida; order Ixodida; family Ixodidae; genus Ixodes; species Ixodes persulcatus. The sequence goes on along the minus strand of JABSTQ010011181.1, from coordinate 235,293 downwards.
CCCGAAAATTGGAATGTTTCTTCTCAACGTGAAGAAAGACAACTAATATTGCCGTGCTTGACTGTTGAGACATTGCTTCGCGGACCCCTAGAATGTCCTTCGCAGACCCCCATTTGAGAACCACTGCATTATAGAAGTGGTGGCATTGTCCCAAGTCGAGAGCCCTGAAACAACGTGACATTTCGGAATATCATCTGGCTGCCATATATAGTTAGTCTCTTTTATTGTCAGCTATTACCTTTTTCACGACGACCTCGACGCACTGCTAAAATCCTTAGCAGAAAAAGTATGCCTGTAGCGTGGCACACACACACACACGCACGAAATATATCAATGTATTTATTAATATTACCCTAAAAACGATTTTGGTATTAAAAAAGTCAAGTGCGACGGGTCAAAGGAAGATAATTTTGAGAATGGCTGTTTTGAAAAGGGCCAGGGGAGAAAAGCGAAGCGAGAACGGGCCCAAATGAGAAGGGTTGGAATGCGAAAGACGAAACGGGAAAGGGCCAAATGCGACGGGCCAAAACGAGAAGATCGTTTTGAGAATGTTTTTTTCGAGAAGGGCCAAGTAAGAAGGGTGAAACGAGACCCGACTCAAATGAGGAGGGTTGAAATGCGAAGGACGAAACGGGAAAGGGCCAAATGTGACAGGTCCAAGAGAAAAGATCTTTTTGAGAATGGTTGTTTTGAGAAGGGCCAAGTGAGAAGGGCGAAACGAGAACGGGCTCAAATGATAACCACCCGCCGGAAGGAGATCATGTCAAGAACACCCTTCGTGAGTAGAACGTTAATCTCAATCTGAAGGTTAACGTAAATTTGCAGTGCAAGATTAACATTTCATTTTCTTTTTTAGGAGACCACAATCACCCTCCCGATGTAACAGCCGTTGTAAATGACCGGATGAAAATGGAACTAAAGGAAAGAGGGGTATCTAATCCCCACGTCGCAGCTCCGACGCTCTACAACCAGGAATTTCTTCGCGCATCTCAAGCTGTAAGTGTTATTTTGTGAAAGTGTGATCACAAAGGGTGTTTTGTTTTTTAGCTGCGCTATATTAGAAAAAAAAGTAAACGTGAGATGTAGTAATTTGAGTCCTGGGGCAGTGAAAATGGCCTTGGTGGCCACTAGAAAACTGCGAAATTAGGTCATTATTTAGCTAATTAACTAAACCGTTTTAATTATTTTGCGCTCGAGGGCGCGTAATGTATTTGGATAATTGAAGCTCGTCCTCTATATGGTCTAGATGTGAAGTATCATTTTGAATTAAAATTCACAGTGGGCGCTTTGGGGCAAGATATGTCAGCCTTGTTCAAGAGTAAACTTTCTTGCCCCGTAGTGCCACTAATATTTTTTAATCAAACTTTTACGGCACGGCTAAGCCATATTGAGGTCGAGCTTCAATCTTTTAAATACCCTAGGCCCCTAGCCCTAAGATGCTAAAGTTAACTACAGAGTTTTAGTTAATTAGGTAACTAATTCCGACATTGCACCTTATTTCTCGTGACCACAATGACCACCAACTTGGCTCAAGAGCTCAAATGACCCTATCTCACCTTCCGTTTCTGTGAAAATTTGGTGCAGCTGAAAAAAAAAGGAAAGGAAGGAGCACTGTATGTTTTCGTGTCTAATCAGGTTTGTTGACTAAAGTCGGAACTGTATTTATTTTTAGAGCGCGGCCGATGTTGTAGCTGAAATCCCAACTTTCGCAAGCCTGAAGAATGCCATGTACAGGGAGCGACGCCGTCATCAGCCGGAACTTCCTGCAACTGCGGACGACATTCAACTGAGCCCGTTGTACCAACAGACAGAAGACGGCCATCCCTTCCTTGTAATCGATGACACTAGTGTTATAGGTTCTCGGATCTTAGCCTTTGCATCACGGGAGGGTTTGCTGCGCATGTCATCCGCGAAGATGCTCTTTGTTGATGGTACATTTTTTGTTCTGCCTCAGATTTTTGATCAACTCCTGACCATTCATGTCATGTCGGATGGCAAACACTCACCCGCAGTGTACTTTCTGTTGTCCGGTAGATCTCGTGAGACATATGTTCGTGCATTTCAAAACTTGAGGAATGTATTCGCTGGTGCAGGCATCGTGTTTCCGAATCCTGACATTTTTCTAACTGACTTCGAGCAGGTGCTCATCGCAGGCATGCTGACTACAACCGCAATCCATCGTGGGTGCCATTTCCATTTCACAAAAAGAGTCTGGGCTGCAGTACAAAAGAGCCGGCCTCCAAACTGCGTACGGGCAGGATGATAGGTCCCTTATTAGAAAGATGGTGTTGCTGTCGTTCGTTCCAGTTTCTGACGTCCAGCGTGCAGGGCTCTTTTTGCGACAAGAAGGCACATCCCTCGGTGTTTCAGGCGTCATCACTGTGCTTGACTATTTGGATGGCGCCTGGATGAATGGTCTATTTTCCATACAGCAGTGGAACCAACACGGAAGCCGAGGGCCACGGACAAACAACCACATGGAGTCCTGCACCGCAAGATAAACGCGGTGTCAGGGAAGGCTCACCCGAACATCTACAGTTTTATCGATTTAATTAAACGGAACGAGGCTTTGATTAGGATATCCTTGCAGCAGCTTGCAAATGGTGGTTCCGTGCGGGCCAGGGGGCACAAGTGGATCAGCAAGGACCGCAAACTTTCAGAGCTCGAGTGTCGTCTTTCTGACGGCACAATTTCCCTCTATGACTTTCTTAACAAAGCGAAGGCATTTTCGGGCCTGGGGTGTTTTTCTGTGTGCGCGAGTGTTCAGTGTTTGCAACTGTAAAAAGAAAATAAAGTCGCAATCATATGCCTGTCCCCCTGTCTGATTTCTCGCTCTACAAAATATCAAGATCACAAATATAAGGTTTTAGGATAACGTACGCAAGCGCTTTGGGTACCCTGGAAATAGCGTCGCGATGGCGACGCTAATTTTAGCTTATCCAATGTTCTTGTGTACGTAAGACTTCATTATTGTACGTAGCGTGAAAATGTTAGCGCGAACAAGCGATCGGCAGTGTTGCTGTTTATCTCATAAAATTAAAAAGCTGCCATAAACACTATTACTCTCTCTCTGGAAGGGCTCATCTGAGCCACTATCCTGAGCCCTAAATTTTGGTGTCTGCTAATACCATTTTGAAGTAAAATTCTAAAAAAGCAACAAGGTCGTTTTTGCAGTAACGGTGTCGCACAGTGTACATAGACCATTTCGCGGTTGCACGTTATGGGGATCACCTCGAAATAAAAAAAAAAAAGCTTTATGTGGTTGAAGTAAGAATAATATATTACTTCGAAGCTTGCCTGAAAGGTGCATATTTTAGAATACATCGGCTTCCAAAAGTATTTCAGAACATGTATTCTTAAGCCGAAAAGGTGCGCTCACCAGGGTTTGAACGATTAGACTTTTCGCGAAGAGGTTGGGATGCGCACGGTCTTATACAAATGGGTTGAAAATGGATGGATTCATACGCAAAGGGTTTTTCGGGTATCATTTGAAACAGGGCTGGTTCAAATGAGAGGGGCGTTTCGGGAATGGGACGAAACAAGATGGGTACAAATGAGAAGGGCGTTTCGGGAATGGGACAAAACGGGACGGGTTCAAACGAGATGGTCGTTTCGAGAATGGGTCGAAACGGGACGGGTTCAAACGGGAAGGTCGATTCGGGAATGGGTCGAAACTGGACGGGTTCAAACCGGAAGGTCGATTCGGGAATGGGTCGAAACGGGACGAGTTCAAACGGGAAGGTCGATTTGGGAAAGGGTCGAAATGGGGCGGGTTCAAACGGGAATGGGTTGTTTCGGGCTACACCCGCACTTGCACACGTGCCGTCATCGCGCCGTACGCCGAGTGGTTTGACGGCGACTACGGAAGTCATCGATGAGCTGAATAACATAGCCAACGACGAGGAAACCATAGCCAGGATTGGTCACGTGGAATATTGCGACTCGCTTATGGGTTCCTCGTCTGCGTACAAGGAGAGACTGATGTAGTTGACAAAGGTAAACCTGGTGCCGGACGCCGACAAGGTGGACGCCTTCTTAAGCGTAACTCGGCCTACGAAGTGCAGCCTGCTCAAGTAGTTGACAGCGGCCGCGTTGTCTGGAACACAGTCACAAGTGGAGCTGACACACTCGCTGCGAGACCAGCTGAAACCGAAGCCTTGAATTATCGCAGAGCGGGCAAGTTTTCATCGACGCGGGAAAAAAGGGGAGTCTATTGCGCAGTTCGGCCCTGCGTTAAGAAAGCTTGCAGAAACGCGCGAGTTTAGCGCTTTCTACTATAAATGGACGAGTCGTTGCGCGACCGGTTGTGTGCGGGATGCGGCGTTTGGACATCCAGTTAGCACTCTTCGCGGAGGACAAGACTCTTACGTTTCAGAAAGCAGTTGACAGAGTCAACCTCGACTATAAAAAGTGCCTCCGAGATGCATGGTTCCCGTGCTATCGGCATTCAGGGCGAGAATGGCGCCGTCCACAAGTTGCAAAGACAAAAGAGAAACCCGAAACGCAAGGAAGGACCTGTAATATGTACAGATGAACCAAGCATATGGCGAGTGCATGCCGTCAGGGCGAGAAGGTTAGTTTGGCTGTATAACACGAGAGCGCACGGCACTAGATTGACGACGGGGAAGCGCGCGACAGGACAGCGCCATGACACCACCCAAGCAGCACAAAACGTCGTGGAAACTTCGAGAAAAGGTCCCTGACGACCGTGACGTCCCGCGTGACTTCGATCACGTTTTTTCGACGTTGAGGTAACGTCCTTATATAACGTTTCATTATAGTCCAGTCAGGGACGTTGTGACGACGTTGTATTTCAACTCAAACGTCGTCAACGTTCCCACGACGTCGAGGCACGACGTTCAGGCAACGTCCAACGTTCACGTTTCTTTGACGTTGAAGTGAAGTTGATAAATGACGTTCCATTATCGTCCTGTCCGTGACGTGCTGGCGACGTCATGTTTCAACTTCTACGTCGTCATCGTCGCCACGACGTCAAGACAAGACGTTTTAGCAGCGTTGAACACTCACGTTTCTTCGACGTTAAAGTGAACTCCATAGTGACGTTACATTATTGTCCCGTCAGTGACGTTTCTGCGACGTCGCGTTCACACCTAACTGTCGTAAACGTCATACAGGACGTACTGGCAACGTCGACCACTCACGTTTTGTTCAACTTTGAGTACATATTTAAATTACGTTCCATTTTTGTCCTGTCATTGACGCCCTGGCGATGTCATGCCACAACCTTTGTCTTGTGTCTTTTTAGCTTTTCCAGCTTCATCTCCAGCCGTAAATCATGTATAATATGCGTTCACTGTTAAAAGCTTAATCACAGCTGTGGTCAATGTGACACTGCTCAAAGCAGGAAACAAAATTTATTTTTTGAGAGCTTCAGGAATTTATTTATTTAGACATTAATTTAGTTATTTCAAGATGCTATTAATTGCACATGGGACTGCGCTAGGGAGGGCATATACAAAACTCAATGTACACGGAAGGAAAAAAATGTGAAGGCATGTTGGGAATATCATTCCTTTTACATGTGCTTGTTATACTTTTGGTTTGTTTAAATTATTGTTACGGTTCTGATTTGCGAAGGGAAGCCCATGGCGTCTAGAACGGATCGAATTGTGGCATTCTTGTTTTTTGCACGCGCGTTGTCGTCTTCCTTAGGTCCTGGACGCGCAATAGGCGCGTCACCACACTATCTCCTCTCCAGGTGATTTCAGGCATGCATCATTTCCAGGGAGCATCCATACTGCTCCACGACCACCTAGCATTGTTTTAAGGTTCGGCAATTTCTCTTCGTGTTTTGTTACCCATGCTCACTTGCGCACAACCACAAAATTCGCATCAACATCACAGTTCATCTACAACACCAACTTCCAGCACATGAGCGCTTTCGGTAGATCGGTGCTCAGTCTTGTTATGTGACTGTCAAAACAGATCTTGCTTTCTTTGGCACTGATGACGTACCTAAACGAAAATCGCGCGCCGGCACACACCATATCGGAGCACAATGGGCCTTTTCAGGGGTTTCCACGGCGCATGCGCGGCAGCAGCAGACAGGAGTCCGCCATTTTTGGTGGCGTGGTACGTCCGGCTCGGGGCTGCAGGAGGCAGTGGTGGTCGCGCGTTTCGAAGCTCTCCGACAGGCCCTAGCGCTGTTTCGTTGGTGGCTGCAGCAAGGACAGCAGGCGTTGTCGCGGTTTAAGCTTCTTTGGGTTTCCTTCTACTAGCCTGCACTCGACGAAGCGGCAGCTCTGGATTCGGCCGATCCAGAGATACAATGCGGACGGCTCGTAAAGGCAGTCTTCAAAGCACTCCCGCGTTTGCAGTTGCCACTTGAAGGAAGGTTCATGTTTTTGTACCTTCATTTTCTATTTGTGTGTGAATACATGTCAGCAGATTGGTTAGGTATGCTGCCGTGTTGCTTATGTGCCACGCAGAGCGAGCGCCTCGGAGTTGTCGCTTCTGGGATGGTGCGTTTCACTGGCCCACTTTTTTTTTACCAATGTGACGGTCTCGCGTTGCTACGCAAACTGCCTGTCTGCTTTTTGGTTGTTGTAAACATTGGAATAACCCACAGTTTTCAAATATTTATGAATCATTGGGGTAAAGTGGCTATGCTGCACCGTTTGTTGCTACGTGCACACCCTAGAAGTGAAATGGAAGCAGATCTATCGCTACCACGACCGCATCTGCTGGTCTTGTGGTCAAATAAGAAAGAGGAAACAATCATCTTGATGCGTTGTCCTCGTGTATGTATCGAGTAAACAAGAAATACGTTTTCAACATTGTCTACAGGCGCTAAATTAAAAATAAAGAAACAAAAAGAAAACAGGTGTGGCCGATTTTGTGTTTTTTCTTCAGGACCTACAGTCACACACAGCTGTAGCCTGAAGTGGGGTGACATCAATGACGAGGCTCGCTCAGAAATCGGTGGCTACACGTAGTAATCTTCGATATTTATTAAACATGTATTTTAGTGGTGAATTTGACCTTGTGAAATTTCAAAGTGGCGTTTTTTTTTCCAGTAAAAAACACCAACAAACTCGCCAGGGTCAGCGGCGCTCGCAAACGACATTTAGTATAGTCACTGAACAAGTCCGCCGTTGACCCGGCCAAGTTTGCTGAACTCATTTTATAATAGAAATGGAGCTACGCGTTGAAATTTCACAAGGTGAAATCCACCACTAAACTACACTTTTGATGAGAATTACACTTGGTACGTCCAGGCGCCGGTGTTTTTCGGACGGTTTAGAGTAAGCTTTCACATATATGAGAATACATCTTGCCATTTAAACATTTCGAGCAAATTAAACAAATTGCTTGCAATTAATAAAAAAAGGGCTTTCCTTAACTGTAACTGGGTCTGGAATATTTTCTGAATTTACTGCCCGTAATGCACATGACATGAATCCTAGTTTAATGTAACCGTTTGTACTTTCTCATAGGTCGAAGAGAGCTTCAGCTGTGTCGTCAGTCACAACGGGCGCCGCGGCGAAGTCAGTTCTCCATTCATTCGGAGAAAAAGATGTACAAACGGACGAAGTCGTCCGTATTTAAGGCATTAATTGAAAACAAATCTGCTCGTCGATTGTGTAGGATAGAGGAAAAACAAACGCTGAGCAGTGAGCGCATTTCCCGACCGCGTTCAGACAGCCAACATAGCTTGGAGAGGACAGAACCGGAAGGAAGGCACACCATCAAAAACGCCCCTCCTGCTTGCCGATAGATGGCGCCCAACATTTGCGGAAAAGGCCCATTTTACTGCACACTTGCGCATTTTTGAACTCTACTCCAAATAATAAATGCCCGGCAATAACGAAATCCGGTAGATACTGTCAACATTTTCTGTAGATTGGCACTCATAATGCCAACCGTTGAATGCCCCAGATGGCGGTCCAAAAACAGTTCAAGTCCAACCCGCACCTACGTGTCGGCAAAAAAAAAACAAAAAAAAACAGAGCCGGCTGTAACGCGGCGCGAGAGAGAGGGGGAAAGGCAGGCAGAAGAGATGCTAATGGCATCTCCATAGAGTCCCATGTGATGCATCGGATACTCGGCAAGAAGAGGGCGAGAGAGAAAAGTGGGAGAAGATAGTGGCGACGAACAATCGACAAGCGTTAGTTCCGGGTGCACGTATTTTCTCAGTCGTTCCTAAAATATTTCACCGAATTCTATGTTGGCCCAGAGAGAACAGCTCTGGGTATAACCCGGTCCAGCTTTTTCCGAAAGTCAGTCTACGGGGTCTACGAGGCAGGCTGCTTGTCGCCGTGATTTTTTTCGAGTCTGCATACAGTGGAAGTGCTGCGATTCGATTTCTCTATAATGCTGTCCTGACTGAGTCGCTCAAGTCGCCCCTAGGAAGAAGTTGGTGATCGCCCAAAACGCCGTCGTGTTCAGTCACGGCTCGTGGACCTTTTTCGAGGCCATGACGCTTCACACGTTGAATCGTATTACTGCTTGGATCAAGGTGCCTGTGAGGATATGAATGACGCCCCCCAGAAAAGAAGGGGCAGTGCAGATAATGGCGCGTCAAGTCCAGTCTCCGATCAAGGCTCCTCAGACGCCTCCGACGATCCCAGTCAAGAACGCCCAGCGGACGGGATCCCACTTCTGAATCCACTCCCGTGCACGCAGCGAGAGTACCAGCTATGAAAGATGGGGTGGGTAATGCACGCGCGTCAGCGGATTAATCAGAAGCAGAACAAGGTAAGCGGTGGAGCATTCCGCGCTGCGTGACATCGTCCCTTGTTCATTTCTTTACGTGAATTTGTTTGTTTTATATACTTCTGGCTGGCACATCCAGGGACGTCTTTTGGCGGCGCTCCGTATTGCATCTCGTGTCTGAACATGCTAAAATAAACAGTTGGTACCAAACCTGTGTTTTAGTTACTTCCTTCGTACTTGCATGAGAGCAACTTGCCTTCGCAATAATACTCAAAAGGTTACTTTTTTCTTTTTTTTTAGTGGGGGGGGGGGGGGGTGGACACAACGTATTACCCACGACGCCTAGGGAACGTAATTTGGAATGGTGTCTCGACGTTCTATGAACGTCGTTGGTAGTCCGGATGTCGTAAATACGTATCATAAACGTCGAGGGAAGACGCAACGGCCCACTGAGACGTGCATGTGACGTGTTACAAACGTCATTGGGAACGTTTTCTCGACCTTCTGTGCACCTTTTCTAGCGGAAATTTAAGGGTTTCATCGACGTCGAAGGAAGGTAACTGCCGGACCTTCGACGTTGTACGACGTCACGTTACAGGCGTCTTCGACGTTCTTTCGAAGTTTTCTTCACGTTTATGTTCTGCTTGGGCGGAGGGCAAGACAGGAGAACGCCGCGGCACAAGAGCGCACTAAAGCGCCTCTATCCTGGGAAAAGTGGCGCCATTTATTGTTGTGGAAATGCTCGAGACACGTGCCGCGCGCCACTTCTGGGAAGAACATGGCGTCTGAAATCCAGCTCAGTGCTGCGCTGTGACGCAATGATCTTCCCAAGGGCTGCACGTTCCACGTGCCTCGTGCATCGACGCACTTTGTGCTACTTTTAAAACAATAAGATACTTTAGAGCGCACAACATGAGAGCGCGTGTCATTGGAGCGTGCGTCACGGGAGCGCGTGTGCGGGCCTTGAGAATGACTGATATTGGAGTCTTTAAAGGGATACTGAACCATAGAATTTAGTGTCCATAATAAGTGGCGCACGTTCTTTCCACGAGCCAGCAGCCGCCGGTGTGCGCGAGCACTCGCAACGAAAATGACGTCAAAGACCTCCATTCGCGCTTGAGGACAGTGAAATGCATGGGCTTCGGGCCAAAGGAGAATAAAGACAGGCTTTTCATCTCTACAAGTGAAAGCTACATGCTTGTTAGACCAATTAATCGCTTACCTTTTACACCAGACACCACTGTATAGATGAAAAACGTGTCTTTATTCTCCTTTCGCCCGAAGCCCATGCATTTCACTGCCATCTTAACCGCGAATGGAGATCTTTGACGTAAATTTTGTTGCGTGTGCTCGCGCACACCGGCGGCTGCTGGCTGGTGGAAAGAACGTGCGCCACTTATTATGGACACTAAATTCTATGGTTCAGTATCCCTTTAAGCACATGTTCTCAAGGAGCTGATATTTCATTTCATTTATTTAACCCTTAAATGCCCACAGGGGGCTTTACATAAGGGGGGGGGGGCAAATTTAAACATCAAAATAACACAAAAAAAGACTAGGATGTTTATGAACACGTGCAAACAGGACGCCAGCTGGTGACGAGAGAGGAAATGGCAGATCTGAAGTTATTGCATTCTGTGATGCTCACAATAGTTTCCGGGAGGTTGTTCCAATCAATAATAGCCAATTGTAAGGGAGAAAATTTGAATAGGTTAGTCCTAGGCGTAGTCAGTTGAATTTTGAGTGCATGGTCAGTGCGGGGGGAGATGTGGGTGGCCGGTGGGCAGTATTCAAGTTTTTTTAAAGGAAAAATATAATATATCTTGTGCAGGTGGGTAAGACGTGATACTTTTCGTCTGTGTTTTAAAAGAGGGAGGTTTAAGTTTGCTTTCATTGCGGTAACACTTGTAGGCTGATAATTGTGGAGAATGAAACGTGTAGCCCGGTTCAGCACCGCTTCCAATTTTTCTTCTAGGTACAACTGATGGGGGTTCCAGACTATGGATGCATACTCGAGTTGAGGACGGATGAGAGAATTGTATGCGATGAGCTTTGTTTCTTGCGTGGCCTTATAAAGATGGCGCTTTAAAAATCCCAAACTTCTGTTTGCTTTCGCAGATATGTAATTTATATGAGGCTCCCATGATAAGTTATGGTTAAAGTTAATGCCAAGATACTTGTAGGATGTTACGGCTTCAATTGGTAAGCTAGAAAGTGAATATTTCGGTAGTGTTGGGAAATTGGGCAACAGGGTCCTACGTTTTCTTCACTCAACTCCTTTACAGCGTTCTCTCTGTTAAATTGGAAAGAGTGAGGGCTTTGTGAGAGGAGCTGAGTTTGTTATTCTAGCCCGTAACCTTTTTTAAAGCACGGTTTTTTATGTCAGGGACCGAGAGGGATCACTTATAGGGCGCGTTCATATTATAAATTACGAAGTTGCCTGCACCAAACATATGTTTTTCTTTTAAGTTTATCTTAAAGGCCGACCTACAAAATCCTCTTTTGCCGGGCAGGGGAACCGGTTCTCAGTTTTCTTATCTCACTTCCTTCCGGCACTCTTCTCCAATCCGCTCCACACAAGAGCGGGTCCCTGAGTTACTCTCCGTCGGAAGGAGGAGGGTTTCTTCTTTCTTGAATGGAACAGAGGGGTTGAGAGAGAGTTTCCTCTTTTTTAACTGCTCGCCGGTCTTTAAAAATGACAACAAATGTAACGAGACACCTAAGTCTGGCAAAGCCTCGCAATACAGGCGATACATATTCAATGTATTTCACAACTGAGATACAAACACACTTTTCAAATGTATCTCGATAAAGAGATACAGATACTAGAAAGTCTCTCTAAGATATTATCGCGACACATTTCTTCGCAATGCTGCCCATCCCTGAGACAACCCCGTCGGCACTGTCATATCGGGTCGTTTGCGTGCAACTGGGCTATTCCCGGGCGTGGCTACTTTTTGCCCAGGATGCGCTTACGTCGTGCAACTTTCCTTAGGTGTGGTGTCTTTGTACCTAAACTGGCATATCAGAGAGCCTTTTTGCCAAGATAAATAACAAATAAATATCGACATAAGACAGAAAAAAAAATACTAGTGAACGAGCTTTCACCTCTCAAGTCATTGTTTATACTATTTTTTTTTTATTTTTAAAGTGAAAGCAGCACTTTAAGCGGCAACCCCTATTATACCATTTAAGATATAAAATAGCATAAAATGGCAAAATATTATTGATTTAAGAGATTTCGCCATAGATTTTTGTTACAGTGGTGCAGATGCTCTACAGTTCGTTTAGACCTGTTGCAGAGGTCTCTTTTACACTGCACACTTGTTGTGTGATTTAATGGAATAAATAATGTGTGCAAACACGTGTCATGTTGCATAAGAAATTACACACAGAAACAAATTAGGCACAGTCTTAAATCTAAAGTAGAGATCGATGGGTGAAGATTGCACGCAATCACTTAACTACGCGATTCTGTTGTACGCGTACACGGCAACAGTCCGTGTTTATCACACCGTTTCATGGTCTTTGCGTACTAAAATAAGCAAAATAAGTCATCATAAATTTGTGCACAAGCGATAAGCTCTCGGGCTGGAGAGCTACCCCCCTAAGCTTAATTTAATTGCGCAAGTTCAGTGTCAATTCTTTAACAACAGAACATATATTGCGATATAGGTACTGCAATTTAAGCACATTGGGGTGTTCTAGGAACCATTTATCGACTCTGAATAATCGCTCGATCCTATCGGCGAGGTAAAGCGAAGACTCATTTTGCAGCGCAGCAACTTCTATCATGGAGCGATCGATCGATCGGAGTCGCCAGAACAGTTCATGCAGCACGTGTAAGCAGAAATCGGACGTGCTTTTGTAAATTACCTCGTAGATATTTGAGTTCCTAGTAGCCCTCCAAGAATGGAACCTTCGGCAACCTTCTTCCGAGTTTCAACGCTGCGGAGACGAGTCCCAAAACGAGTCCCGACGTGTTCAGGACTGACGCCCACCTGTCGAAGGCTGCCCAAAACGTGTCTCAACGCGTCCGTGACGTCAACGGGACGTGTGTGTGTGTGCGTGTGGGTTCGTGCGCTCCGGAAGGGGAGAGAGGCCTGGCCTAACTGCGGAGAACCTTGGCTATGACTCATTTCTGACTGCGACGCGACGGACCCAGCTGCCAAGCACGTGGCTGTCGCACCTGCTGCCCTGGCGGAGAGAGAGGGAGAAAACGGACCCCTATATAAGGCGGGGCGTGAGAGCTCCATTTGTTCTCTTGGATTTGACGACTGTATCGCTACCATGTAATTAAACCGTTCGTTACGTTACCAATTCTCCCACCTCCACGGGACCCCTGGGTTCTTCACTTCGGGGAATGGTCGTCGTCACGAGCCAGGAAGCTCCCGGACGTGCGGCCTAAGCCCCGCCTCGAACAACTGGTTGGCAGCGGTTGGGATCAGACCATGCGACATCGTGCTACATCTGCGGGTGAGCGTTTGGACTTTGCTTGAGATTCGCCAGGCTTCAGATTATGGGTAATTAATTTTGAACTGCTGGGAATCCTTAGTGTTTGACTCGTGCGCTAGGTTTGTGTACAACCTCGCGACAAGTTTTATTGCAAAGCCAAAGCTAAAGAGCAGCGATCATGGATCTGATGAGGTTACTGAGAACAGATTTACTCTGTTTATGTGAAGAATTGGGTGTGGAGGTGGAGCAAAAGATGAAGAAATCTGAGATCAGTAAAGCGATTTCAGAGAGCGCGGAAGCAGAGGAAATTAAAATTGCGTGGGAACTGCTTCAGAACGCTAAGAGCGAAGCTGCAGCTAGAGAGGAACGAGAGCGAGAACAGGCTGCAGCGAAAGAGGAACAGGCTGCAGCTAGAGAGGAACGAGAGCGAGAACAGGCTGCAGCGAAAGAGGAACAGGCTGCAGCAAGAGAGGAACGAGAGCGGGAACTGGCTGCAGCGAGAGAGGAACGAGCGCAGGCTGCGGCGACAGAGGAGCGAGCGCTGAAAAGGCTAGAGCTCGAAATTGAACAACAACGATTAAACTCGCAGAACAGTAGAGTTGGGGCTCCGGTACGAGCAAGTGAGACCGAGTCGTATCAAATGAAGAAGCTCATGCAGCCGTTTAAAGTTGGGGAAGACGTGGGCCTATTCTTAGTTAACTTTGAGAGGACATGTGAGAAGTTGAGCTTCGCCCCAGAAACGTGGCCGCAGCGGCTTTTGACTCTGTTGCCCTGTGAGGCTGCAGAGGTTGTCGCGCGCCTTAGTGCTGGAGACGCGGACGACTACGACAAGGTGAAGTCCAGCCTTTTGAAGCGGTACCGCCTTTCTGCCGAGGCGTTCCGTCAAAGGTTTAGAAACGCATCCAAAAAGAGCAGCGAGGGCTACTCGGAATTCGCGTACGGGCTTAAAACCAACCTGATAGAATGGTTGAAGAGCGAGGAAGTGTACGAAAGCCGAGACAAGGTAGTCGAGTGTGTGTGCCTCGAACAGTTCTTTCGTAGCATTCCGCAGTCAGTCAAGCTCTGGGTGCAGGACAGGGTGGGAGTCGACTCTGTCGAAAGGGCCGCTGAGCTAGCCGAAGAGTACGCAACGCGTAGAAAGCTGAGCGGAGAGGAAAGCGAATCCGGCCGAAGCGATCAGCGCAAGACCTTCCGACAGGGTAACGGCTCGCGAGGAAAACGGGCCCGAGAAGCCCGAAGCAGGACAAAAGGTCCCAGAAAAGAGCGCAGAACACTCGAACGGAGACGAGGCGCGGAAAAGCCCAACAGGGCAGTTCGAGGCAAGGAAGCCGTTCCTGTGCTACAACTGTCAGGAGCCGGGACACACAGCGGCCAGATGTAAGAAACCGCGGGTTGTGTTCTCGTGCGTGAACGGACGTGACGAGGACCTGAAGCTCCTTCGTCCCTATCTTCACGAGCTCCAGGTAAACGGAAAGCCGTGCAGGGTGCTTCGTGACAGTGCAGCGACGATGGACGTTGTCCATCCGTCGTATGTAACGCCCTCCGATTTTACGGGAAAGGTAGTTTGGATCAAGCAGCTGCTTGCACGCAATCACTTAACTACGCGATTCTGTTGTACGCGTACACGGCAACAGTCCGTGTTTATCACACCGTTTCATGGTCTTTGCGTACTAAAATAAGCAAAATAAGTCATCATAAATTTGTGCACAAGCGATAAGCTCTCGGGCTGGAGAGCTACCCCCCTAAGCTTAATTTAATTGCGCAAGTTCAGTGTCAATTCTTTAACAACAGAACATATATTGCGATATAGGTACTGCAATTTAAGCACATTGGGGTGTTCTAGGAACCATTTATCGACTCTGAATAATCGCTCGATCCTATCGGCGAGGTAAAGCGAAGACTCATTTTGCAGCGCAGCAACTTCTATCATGGAGCGATCGATCGATCGGAGTCGCCAGAACAGTTCATGCAGCACGTGTAAGCAGAAATCGGACGTGCTTTTGTAAATTACCTCGTAGATATTTGAGTTCCTAGTAGCCCTCCAGCGAACGCACTGGACATGGGATTCACGTTTTCTTCTTCGGGCCTCTTCTTGGGGGAAGCGAAAACATCGCAGTCCTATTTACTACGAACCGCGCACAGCGGCACACAACAGACCAAATGCTAATGCATGGACGATCACGTCTTCATCATAACACACTTATAGTGCATGACACGACTGCTGACGATATCAGAAAGATTGTTTTCAAGCACGGCTCTGCTGCGCGCCTAACTGTACACACACTCTCCGTCTGACCCAATATGGCGCCGTGTTGAGAAGGTGGCGGCACGGCGCAGGTCAAAGGGTGTCCCCACCCAGCAAGGCGGCGCTGGCATCGAGGCACCCTAGGGTGGAAAGGAGTTAACACATCTGGAGGCACAACTCGAAAAGAGATGCCTGGAAGATGCTAGTGGTAAACAGACTACGTTTCACGTAGCAACACGATTGCAGGACTATCTTTCTATTTTGAACTTTGAAGAAACGTCTCAAAGAAACAAGGATCAATTACTTGAAGGCACTGCAAACTGCCACAGGGCAGTGGGTGGGTGAGCAGGAATAAATATTTTTTCCCAGGTATGAAAAGCCTTCTAGGCGAATGCAAGAAGTGCATTAGTGTAAGAAGGGAGTATTTCGAAAATATTGTTTTTTCAAGCCTAGCAGGTTTTTATGCTAGTTGCCAAACTTTTGATAATCGGTCGTGTTTAGGCAGGGTGATATTCTGTTGTGGGCAGAGAGGAGTGCACAATTTAACTCTTGGCAATGGTAGTAAAGTTTATGAAGAATGAGATGACAAGATCGCTTCCTTCCGATTTGAGGGGCCGGATGTTTAAGTTCACTTTTTACGGGAGAAACATTAGTTTCGTCTGTAAAGAATGAAGGGATGAATCCGGCAGCTTGGTTTTGAACTCACTCTAGATGAATGACTAAGCAGAGTCGATGCGGGCTCCAGATTGTAGAAGCGCAATCTAGTTTAGGTCTTACCTAGGTTTCATAAGCCATACTTTGGACATAAGTTTGGGAATCTGTTAAATTACGTCTGATGAATCCGAGTGTCTGAATATCTTACGAAGCAAAAGCCTCGATGTGAGGTTTCCATGTAAGGTTAAGCGTTAGGCTTTCGCCAAGATACTTATAAATCCTCAAAGGAATTTTTGTGAAGTGAATTACATAAAGGGGGGGGGGGAGGGCACCTAGTGCAAGAGTTACCGGTTAGCATTGCTTAATTACTGTGCGGTTATTAGTGAGCAAGAATTATTAAATTAATAGTGAACAAGAACAAAAATTAATAAATCAATAGAAAAGAAAATAATTAAATGTCGTTTGATCTAGTGGACACACGCCATGAAAGTTGTGCTCTACAATCGCAGGAAGGAAGAAATCAAATACTCACTGTCATTTTGAAAAGGCTAAACCACTTTGAAGATCTGGAGTTTGAGGAGTAAACCGATTAGGTAAAATTTGTTAGGCTCTGCTCAGTTAGGTGGCAAGACGAGATACGTGTCGGGCGTGTTCTTTAAAGAAACAAAACATAGTTTGAGGAAGGAGCTGGATGCAGCTGAACTAAAAAAACTTTGGGGATATCACTCACCTCTGTTGGTGAGTAAATCCAGCTGTACACATCGCGACACTGTTAGCGCGAACACGACATCGGCGCACTTTCGCATTTTACTTTTAAATAGTATTAGCGAGCACGAAATTTTATCGCTTACATTATAGAACTAAACTAGCTCTTTCCGTAGCAGTAATAACTGGATGACATCCCATGGTTTCAAAGAGAAAAACTGGAAAAACTGGCGATCGCTTGTTCGCGCTAACAGTGTCGCGCTCTGTACGTATATAGATATATACAAAGAAATGCAAGGTAAACTTAGTCTTCGCCTTTATTTCATATATATATATATATATATATATATATATATATATATACGTTCAGCTGGTCTTAACAGTTACCATGACCCAACTAGCTCAGCCACAACCCGCCACCTATCTTGATCTCGTCCAAACAAGTCTTTTTAGAGCACAGCTCTTAGGCGCCCGTTTCCGTGTTTCGCGGCGTCGGCGTCGGCGTTCGCGTAACCGAGCTATATCTTCCGGGAAATCGACGTCACGTGAACTCAACACCAGTTCAATTCCCCGCTATTAGCGGGGAATTTCATTGGTGCTGAGGCCACGTACGTGACGTCAATTCTCTTGCTAAATCTAACGGAGAAACTCAATTTGTTCATAGGTGACGTGACACCAAGTCATGTGACGACATTTCCCCCCCCCCTCGCTAAACTTAGCGAGGAAACTGCATTGGAGGAGGAGGGAGAGGAGAAGATGGAGGGAGAGGAGGAGGAAAGAATGAAGGGAAGAGGAGGAGAGGGTACGGAGGAGGAGGAGGGGCATACCCTCCACTCCGTACCCTTCCCTCCTCCTCTTCAAGAGTTGCCCTTCAATTTCGCATTACAGAGATTTGTAAACGTCTTTAATTTTTTTTTTAAATTTACAGTTTACGAAATATTCTCCAACCAGTGTGACGAGTTTTGTACATAAATAATAAACCGCGCCTGCGTACCCTGAATTCAATAAAATAAAAATTATACAAAGCATTTAAATAGCAACACGTAGAAACAAAATAATTAAATATAAACATTGCTCTCACAGTCGCGAAGCCGGCGTTGTCTGTAACCATCTGTAGCAGCGAAACGGCAGTTAAATTCCCACTGGCCAAAAGCACAGCAACGAAGATGCTTTGTCACGGAGGTCGGTGGGGCGCTCAAGGTAAAGGCGGACGCGCCTCAAAAATAAGACACAAAGAAGAGCACTGCAACGCGGATGTATCGTCACGGAAGGCGTGGAGCCGGCGGGGTTCGTCGCGCCTGTGCTACGGGGGAGCGTGATGCCACGGACGGAGTGCCGTGCGCGATAGGAAGACGTGACGCGCTGCTTGTAGAAATGCACGGCCTGTAGGAATGCTTTCGCAGAAAATATGTAATAAATTTTCCGCATGTTTCTTTATTATTTTTATAAAACAACTTGCAGAATATGCTCTTGTTCACAAAAAAAAAGCTAATGTTTATTGCGGATATTCTATAACGAGCTATATAGATTAACAAGCGGGACCCAGATCAATAAAGTGAAGCATTAATATAATTAGGAGAAAAAACATTTTCGTGAGTACACCTCTAGCTACTTTACCGTCGGATCCTCGTCGATCTCCCTGGATAATATGAAAAATCTTCTCTCTATAGCGCCAAGAATGTAAACAGAAGGCGACGATCGGCTGCCAGCCAGCGCGGCTTGTGGCAAAAATTGCGGTGGCTTAGCTCGGCTATGCCAGGATATACGTAGCGTGAGCTTATGCGCACAAAATGAGAGGCGCTATCAAGCGGCTCCGGTGCAGCGTCAGACTTGGCTACTGCGCAACGGAGGCGCACAGCTGGGCACGCGGCGGCACCAGTGCGTCTCCCGCGGCTATGACGTCACTCCTCTGGAATGCGCAGGCCGGCGAGGCGGGCGCGCCGGCGGCGGAGCGCGCGGCGGCGGCGGCTCCGGTGCGCCAGCAGTGCGCCGTGTGACGTCACTGCTCCTCGCACATGCGCAGCACAGAGCACGGCTCATTATGCGAGCCACGCGAAACTGCTCAGCCTCGGCCAGTGTAGCTCACGCTTCAAGAAACAGAAACTTTGGGAAGGTCGCCCCAAACGATTGGACACGTATGTTCTGTTACAGGTCGGCAGGGAACTCGGAAGTTCGAAATCGAGACCCGGTTTAATGATTGTGGTCACATACCTTCTCAGAGTTGCGAGACGTTCGTATGAGATGGCGCTACCCATTGAAGCAACCTTCAATGGCGGTCGGTATGCACTATGATTCGGGGATCCGCGAGCGCTTGTGCAGACGAGGGCGCTCACCTTTGTGTCCGCGTCCAGGTCATATATCCGGTATGCCGGGTTCAGGTAGGCGTACGTGGTGGCGCTGGGTCCGATGTACGCTACGCCGAAGGGCTCAGTGCGCTCCTCCGACTTGTAGAATACGCTGAACTCGTCGTAGTGGGTGTGCCCGTAGAACTGGCCGGTTACCGTCTCGGAGAACCTGACGGGTGCATTACACAGGAGTTCCAAGAATGAAGTTGAGCAGCTTGGCCAAGGTAGGTACTCGAGAAACACGTGCTGTCCAACACTTGTGTTGAACAAAAAACATGTGGCGTTAGTATTCATTTTTTTTTTGCATTTTTAATGCCCCCTCAATATTGATCCCTTAATATACTAAAAACCAGCTCCTAGCGGTGGACGCGGTAAATATATTAATGTTTATGTGGTAGATAAGAGGGAATAACACGTATATTTCCAGTCACAATTTTATCTAAACGGTGTGCTTGAATTTCTTCTGCATGACCGAAACAAATGCTTCCTCAGAAAATAACATAAACGGCAAACGAGGTTCCTTGATTAAATTGATTAAGTCGCGGATGGAGTGGCGCTGGATTTTTTTTAGTTCGTATAAAAAACAAAAATAATAAACTGCGAACGCATAATTGCCGAACAAAAAGTTAGGGCGCAAACAAGCTGGTGAAGGTTTAACATTTTGGACAAAACCCCGAGACTGGGGGGAAAGAAGGGACCTGAGCTTTGTTTGAGACTTTGTGTTGTGCTGTCTCTTCTTCCCCTCAGTCTCGGGATTTTGTCCAAAATGCATAATTGCCACCGGCTGGGAAATCTGCTGAGTCGTTTAGGGAACAATTCATGGCAATCGGCGTCAGTCATTCGAGAAGAGACTAGACCATATGGTGTAAATAGCATGCAAATCATTGCTGGCCTGGCACAAGGACTGGTTTACTTTTTCCGTGTAGAACAAGTCTTGGTTTATGACTTGATAATTCATATCGGAACCTAAAAATTATAATTTGTGAGCACTCCAAATATGCCGGCAACCGTTTATAATGCAAATAGGTTTTAAGCATATTGATTGAAAATGTTTTGCGAGCCACGCGTAACTTGAAAGTAGCGGCTTCTTCGGGGATGAAGTATAGAGGAAGCTGGTCAACGCGTTCACTGCGGAAGATTTTTTTCTTAACAGCATCGACCTCTATGCATTTTGCCCCACCGGTCGTTTTGTTCATCTGTAACTTTTTTTGAGTGCGCCGTAACTCACCGGTGGTTCACCCGCTATAACTGCTTTCTCACATCGCCGAGCGATGGCGCATGCGGCCTACCAGTTATTGGATTACGCAGGTTCGTTTAAATTTACCGAGGTATCGTAGAGCCTCATTGCGTGACCCACCGGTGGCCCACTTCGCATCAAAAACATACGTGACAAATGTTGACGATGGCTTTAATTGCTTTTTATTTGAAGTCTCAAAACTTGTTTTCTTTTCTTTTTACTCTCTGAGTTGAAACTGAAAATGGCGCTATAGTGAACGCCTAAATATTGATTACCAAGGCTCAACTGCGATCTGTTTGATATGGATTATTTTATTAAAAACACCCTCAAAGCATTTTGGTGAAACTCAAAGAATAATAAAAACATAAATTTGCCAAAACATTATTATTTCATTTAAGAATACTTAGTTCTGTCACCCTTTGAAAGTAGCTGCGAGGCAATAATTAAGGTTCCAGGACTTCTATTTGTGCATGGTGTTGAAGCGTCAGACTTATTTGGCTACACTGAAAGCTCCGTAGATTTGGACAACCTTTTTGCCATCACGTTGGCTTTATATCGGTTGGTGCCTGGTTTGATTGGTGCATAGCAAGGCGCACACAGTCTTCCTACCTTCCGTGAAGGTCCACGTAGCTTCCTCAAACATGTGGGTGCGACTTTTTCCCGCCTGTCGTCTCTGTCCCGTCGTGATGGTTATCAAAAATAAATCATACCTCCTCTCGGAATGGAAACGTTTTCACCACTTTGAGAAAACATTTTGCTAATTGTGCGTTTAAAGTTACGAGGGCAGCATTATCTAGGCGCTTTGTTAGATGATTTATGTTAGCCGCGTGGGCTGTCGTAATCTATGAAGCACTGACCGTCTTCTGTTTTCTTGTGGTGCGTAGTAACTCACAGGTAGGTCACGGGAACTTTACCCAGCCACGGTGCAAATATTGTTTTACCTTGCGTTCATATTTGTCAAAGATATCGCTTCCGCACTACACAAAAGAGCTAAATACTCAGGCCGCACAGCAAGCCTACGTGACGTGACCCACTCGTGACACACGACGCAGTGGACGGTTTAATAGGAATTACAAACATGGTTGTTTGACTAGATGTACTGGAAAGTGTGAAGGCACTTTCTTACGGATTTTTGAAACTTGTGAGGCAATAGCTTAATCGTCTGCCCAAATCTACGATATTGTTAGGAAACCGATAATGAGTAATATTAAAAAATAAGGTCGGACAAAGCTGAACATTAAGGAAAGAAGGACATTGAAGACATAGAGACAAGACTGGCTTTGTCTCCTGTCTTGTTTGTTTGTCTTCAATGCCCCTCTTTCCTTATCGTAAATTAGTAACCAACAAGCTCAACCATCTACGAAGCTGGACATTATGTCACAAGATTAAGCTGAGCTAGTTGGATTGTGGGTTATGGACATTATGGTCATGCCTGATTCTTAACAGGGCCACCAATATTTGCTGTCTTGACTGGTTTAATTCATAAATTTTATTCAAATAAATCCATTCTTAGTTTTTTTTTTTTTACTTTTGAGCGTTCTTTTTGTCTTCCGAAGTTTCAATTTATGGGAGGGAGAGGATTCTGCGATGGATAATACCGCTATTGATTATTGAAGGCAGTTTCGATTGTGAGCCTGCAGTACCAAGAATATTGATCAACGATTTTGTTTTCTTTCAACACGGAGATATCACGTGATAAAAAGCGAAACTCAACCGTCACGTCTTTAACTGTTGCGTATCCCATGGGTATTGTTATATGTCTAATCTATTACTATGCCAATTTCAGCCTCATCTCGGCTTCGTGGAATTATATTTGTTCATTCGGAGTTGTTTCTGTCATCAATTGTTGATAATGCAGGGATAAGTTTCATACAAATGATAACATGTGTCGACTCCGAGAAGATTGTGCCCTACGCGCTCCTATATATATTTCGCACTTACTCTTTGAGGCAACTTAGAATACAACGGATAACTACCACATAGTGTCGTCAACCGACGTCATTTACTTAATAATAAGAAAATTACGTAAGACTGTATAATTTTCTTGGAAACTTGGATTGGTCAGTCATCGGATCATGCAATGAAGACGTAGAAATCAAGTACACTTTTACAGATATTTTCGTAGCAGCTATGAAAATAATCTTCCTGCTTACAAATGGAGCGTTACTTATCACTATCCACACTCCTTTTCAGAAGCAATAAAATATAATATGAGGAAAAAGTTGCGCATTCGTAGACATTAAAAAATACAAATATTTCGGAGTGGTACGAAAGGTTGCATCCAGAACGTGCTTTGACAAAGCGCCTATGTCGCCGTCACCAGAAAGTCCACAAGAGTAACGATAATAATCCCTGGAGAAGGGAACAAAGGAGGCAAAGGTCAAACACAGCTAGGCGACGTCTTTGTCCTTTGCCCTCGTTGTTCCGCTTCTCCAGGAATTATTATCGTTATTCTTGTCCCGCTCGCTTGCAACCTTGAATTACTCGCAGGAACAACATAAACTTAAAATGCAAGCAATAACAGAGAAGATGCAAGAGAGCTGGCGAACTTTCAACATATTAAATGTTAAAATGCAAGCCGTTCACCGTTGTTGGTTTCAGACTGGTGGCAGCTGTTAAAACCCTGTTGGAACTTAACCCGAGACTGGGGTAGAAAAAGGAAACTTAAAAGTAGAAGGGACAGAGACAAGTGAAGAAGAGAACGTCTCAAACGCAGCTAAAAGATTTATTTAGTCCCACATCCTTATATACTCACAACCACAAGGTCACCCAAACACTCAACAAGCCCTTTAAAAAAAAACAACACACCAAGACAAAAAAAAAAAAAAGATAACAAGGCAATGGGACGCCCCCTCAAGCACTGCTACGAACAGAAGTAAACCCTCCACTTCTCCGGAAAGAATTTTTTTTTCTTTTTTTTTCCCCTTTCGTTTTCTCTTTGTGTGTCACTGACACTACAGCCACGAACCAAAACATGAGTACAAAGACCAACGATCTCCGCGAACACGAAAAGAACTGGGAAGAATATCTCCAACCCGGAACAACAAACAAAACGGTTAAAACCCGTTTTCTCTACTGACGTCCAGCTCCTGGTTAGTTCAGTTGGCAGAGCACTCCACTTGAAATGGAGACATACCTGGTTTGATACGAGGACCAGGCAGATGTTTTTAATCGCGCACCAGTCACCTAGCTGTGTTTCTCGATTTGTTTTTGTCCTTTGTCCCCCTTGTTGCCCTTCTCCATGGATTACTATCGTTATTTTTCTCCAGCTCGCTTGCAGCCCATTAGTAGTATTAGCATCACCACAAGAGTGTCAGTGAGTGGCTGTGTCATATTGGTACAGGACGTTCTGTAATCTTTGCGAGATTCTCGCGTATGAATTTAAACCCTATAAAGTGCATCCTCTTTGGTCGTCGATCATCTTCTCCTTTGGGTATAGGGTGCCGCCGCACTTGTATCGATTTAAAACATTAACTAATTAAACGATCAATCAGTCATTGAAAAAACGGCAATTAATTTACCTTCATTGGCATACGCTGGAAAGGTTTCATGTTACTACATATACACGAAAAGATATAAGTAGGTAATAAAGTATAACGGCGCAGGTAATTACGTAATGTCATATAACGATACACAATAAAAGGAACGACAACACAGTTCTGCTGAACACGTTAGCAGCAAGTACTTGATTAGGCGCTTTCTGCTAACAATGTGTCCAACAGCGAAAAAACAGCATGCCTTTACGTCCATGCTCTTTCGTTGCTGTGCGGCTTTCGTGCTTTTTTGACACTTGCTCTTTTGGCGCTCCGCTTTTTTGACGCCGTTCTGTTTTGACGCGTGCTGCTTTGGCGCGTGATGTTTTGACGCGTGTTGTTTTGACGCTTCATGTTTTGACGCGTGCTGTTTCCTCGCTGTGTTGTTTTGACGTGGTGCTATCTTTATCGTGCGAGTTTGTCGCATGCTGTTTTGTCGTGTACTGTTGTATCGCGTTCAACGGGCACGGTCATCCGAATGACTCGCCATTTTACGAGTTGTTTTTCCGCTATTTATTTCTGTATAGTTGTACATAGAACAGCTTGAACTTTAGATTTATACTGAGCACGAAAAAAGGACTGGAAAGGACAAACAACCCTCTCCTGTCGTTTCTTTCTTCGTGTTTAAGTTTAATTTTTAAGTTCAAGCTGACCTATTTACAAGTATGTACCGACATGCTCAGCTCTTAGCCATTATCTGTATAGATAGCTAATCTTGTCAAAGTTGAATCTTTCGAGAACTGTATGTGACTCTAAACAAAACACAAACATGTAAACTTAAATTTTTCATAATAAATTTGTTCGCGTGCTTTATGACTGCTATTTTCAAAGGCTAATTAATTATTATTTATTTATTTATTTCAACATTTCATTTATATTTTTATTTATTTATTTATATATTTATTTATTATACGTGCTTAAAAACAACCATGCCGGTCTCCTCTTTGGTGCACAAATATATAAATATGAACAAAAAAAGAGAAAGAAAAACGCAATTGCAGGTTTCAAACACAAAGCAACAAACACACATTATTTACAGTTCGCCAACAAGCACTTTCACGTGGTTTGTGAACACCTTAATGTCACAGTATATATCAAGTTCAGCATTTTCAGTATTGATTCAATATTTAATATTTACCATAAACGGCTGGTAAATATTAAAACATTTACTGTCTCTCTGAGAGACGAATGATACGTTATTTAATAATAAAGCAGACAATGCTTTAATATATCTACATATATGCCTTCACGGTTCTTTTGACTGCCCCACTTCGTTTGTTATTTTTGCTGTACCAAAGGTGACTCTTGCTTCCATTGTGTACTCGGTTGCTCTAAGCCACCAAGCATGCGAACCCTTGAGCTATTCAATACAACTTTAATAGGTCAAAAGTAGTAAACTCGTCTATGATAGATTTTGTTTTTTTGCACGAAAAGATTAGTATGTGAATACTACTCAAACTTTCTTGAGTTAATTACTTTGTTTTTAGATTTGAAATATTTTAGTGCAGAATATCTTCGAGCTGTCTTGTTTGCCTTTATTGTTTTTAAATGTCACACATCGTACTTTCTCTTATGTTCCATATTCCCATCAGATGTTGTTTTGGATTGATTTTTCCCGCACCCCACTTTACTTTTTTGCAAAATATTTTTTGTGGCACCAATGGTGCATGTTTTGATGTGTTTTTATATTTACCTTAATATGCGTATGCCTGACAGAAGATGCAACCTTTTGTAGGCCAACGGTTTGGTTAAGGCCGCCACAAAATATAAATAAATAAATAAAAATAATTTCGGGTAAATGTGTTCGCCCAGGTTCTCCTCAATACGAAGAAAGCAAAACACAAACATTGGAAAGAGCCAGACATGTACAAATGTCACGTTACGCGGTGAAAAAAGAAGAGAAGGAAAGAGGAGGTACCAGGCTAGGTGGTAAAAAGTGAAGAGGAAGAAAAGAAGAAGCTCGAGAGGTGTGGCTCGAGCAGGAGACGGATTCGACGGTGCCCCGAGAACGCTGTATACCTCGGCCGCGACCCGCAGATGCAGGCGAATTCGACGGTGACTCGAGAAGGCTGCAGCCCTCGGCCGTGAACCGCAGATGCAAGCCGACTCCACCGTAACTCGGATCCGCAGCCCGCTACAGGGACCTAAAGTATCAAGGCGACGAACCCTGGTACCCAGCGGATACTTTCTCGGCAAAACTTGGGACACCTCCAACAGATCCCGGAGATACCTCGACAGCGACCCCTGGTACAAAGCATCGGATATCGTCTACACCACACCATCAGGTTTCAAGGGACACTGGCGACCACAGCGCCTGATGTCAGCAACCTGAAGAGGGACGTGAGAGTTCCAGACATTTCTAACTGTACATGTGTGAATACTTAGGCATTAGTCATCTATTTACGTATATCGCTGTTTTATATAAATTGATTTATACCGTCCACCGTGCACTCTCCTATTTCACTCAGACGGTTGACCTGAACCACGACAATATTGGCGAGCCTGCCAGGATTAAACCCCTGAGTGAGAGAGGATTGTTTCACGGGTCAGCAGTTAACAGCAGAGTGTCAGAATGGATTTAGAGAAAAATATTGACGATGAGTAGTTCTTTGGGCCTGACGAAAGAAGAAACAATGAATCTCTTTGAGGAGGAGAAGAAACGCGTTAGAGAGGAAAGGTTGCCAGCTAGAGAAGATGCCAAACTCGAAGCTGAACGAGAACAAGCGAGGGAAGAACGAGAACGAGCTTCTTTCGAGCGTGAGCGAGAGATGATAGAACTAAAGATTTGGCTAGCACGAGACGAAACTTCAAGTGATCGGCCAACGAACAACGAGGGAGGAGAGGTACAATCGCGAAGAAGTGCATGTTTGAAAAAGCTAATGCCACCTTTCGACGAGAAACGAGACGAACTCGATGCATACTTGCGAAGGTTTGAAAGAATCGCAGTAGGCCAAGGCTGGGCAAAGGAGGAGTGGGCAATATCCTAGAGCCTTTGTCTAGTGGGGGAAGCACTGACAACGTTTGGTCGTATGCCAGCATCAGATTCGTTAGATTACGAAAAATTGAAGATTGCACTACTCCAAAGATTCAGGCTTACAGCTGATGGCTTCAAGGAAAACTTCAGGAAAAGTAAACCTGAGGAAGCTGAAACCGGGTTAAAATTTTGCTCGAGACTAAGTAATTATTTGGACAGGTGGCTCGAAATGTCTGAAACAGCGAAGACTTTCGATGGTGTAAGAGATAGAATAATAGGCGAACAGTTCCTAACTTGCTGTCATTCTAAGCTAGCCATTTTTTTAAAAGAACGCAAGGTTGATTCTACACAAGAAATGGCACGACTAGCAGACCAGTACTTAGAAGCACAAGGAAAGGGCAATCTCGGGAAAAACAAAGGAGGATGCGAGTGCAGGAGAGGATCCCGACTTCGGTAGAGGGAAATCTATGACTAGCGCTCAAACGGGAGGAGCAGCGAGAACAGCTCCCGAATGCTTCTTATGCAACAAGTTGGGGCATAAAGCTAGTGATTGCAGAAGCTTGTATCGAAAAGCACAGGCTGGAATTCGTTGTTGGGAGGGTGGAAAAATCAGACACAAGGCTGAGAAATGCAGAAACGTGTCAAAAAACAAAGTGGCATGTTTTTTTAAACCAAAGGAAGGCATCATCGACCGATCCCAAAGAGGGAAACCAGAACCAAGAGAGGACAAAAAACGAAGTGAAGGCGAGCACTGACGACGCAGATGCAAAGTATGGTTTGAATATAATGATGCCAGTGGTGGAAGGCCGATTTCATGGCAATAAAATAGCCGTGCTTAGGGACAGTGGTACCAACACGGTATTATAAGAAAAAGCCTGGTGCACGACAATGAGCTTACCGGGGAGTCCACGGAGGCAATTCTAGTTGACAGGACTGTGAGGATGATGCCTGAAGCCATCATATACATCGAGACGCCCTATTACACAGGACAAGTAAATGCAAAATCTGTTGAGGATCCACTCTACGATTTAATATTAGGTAACATCTCGGGTGTGAGGAACGTAGACTCTCCCGACCCAGAATGGTTAACAGAAACTAATGAGATGCCTGGTCGTGAACACCACGTTTTGGGCAAAACAGAGAGCCGTCGTGAAAATGATAGTAGTTTGCAAGCTCTGAACAACTGCTCGGTGCCAGAACCAAAAGGTGGGGAACACCTAGTTACCAAGATAGAGAACATACCCAGCAAACCTGCACAGGTTGATACTAACATCTCGTTTGCATTACGATCTAAGAAGACTGACGAAACGGTAGAGAAACCGTTACCCCGACTAGAAACGCCGGTCATAAGGCTGCTAGAGGTCACGGCACAAGAAATAACAAAAAACCAAAAAGAGGATGACAGTCTCCAGCGATGTTTCGGGAGCCTCGATAGGAAGACACAGAAATGGAGATCGGGTGTAACGACGTAATACACTATGAAAGGGGATATGTTGTTTCGGAGATGCGAGTATGATTCGGGAGACGTGATAGACCAACTCATCGTGCCAACAAAGTATCGGGAGAACGTATTAGAGTTGGCACATGATGCCCTCATGTCGGGTCATCAAGGGGTGAAGAGCACAATTGCTCGAGTATCAAACGACTTCTTTTGGCCCGGGATGCAAAGCGATAATATATTTTTAGCAACAATTGATCAGACGTTTGAGAAAGTACTCAATGATTTTATGTTTTTAAAGTTTTTAGATACGTAGACGACTTTTTGATTGTTTTTAGAAAACAAACTTCTTTGGTGTACCAACATGGGGTGGTCTCAGTCTTAGATGCTTTTAGACGACATGGTAAGGGCCTACATTTCACACATGAACTCCCTAACCAGGATCACCTACAGTTTTTAGACTTGAGCTTGAAGTTGCAGGAGGGACACGTGTGTTGGATGTATTCCCCACGATCCCAAAAAGCGCTCCTGCCATATGACTCTGCGCATTCTAAGGTGGTAAAGAGAGGAATTGCAACGCTCTGCCTAGAGTCAGCTATCAAGAAGACGTGTGCTCACCGCATGCAGGCCAGCTTCCACAACCAATTGACTAGACTATTGTCAGCGGGCTTCCCTCAAACGGTCTTGACGAGTGTGGCAGAGGCCACCCTACAGAAAGTAAAAGGTCACACAACCAGGAAAGTGACGCAGTCGGCACTGACCAATATGAGGCCAGAGGTTGTACCATATATACACAAAATGGCGCACAACCTAAAGAAGGTTGCGAACAGGTACGGAGTACATCTCGTGTTTTCAGCGCCAAAGACACTCGGCCAACTTTGCCCTCGAATTGCTAAAGAAAGCAGGAACGAGCGAGGATGTGGCGCGAAGCACGCCAGGCCGTACATCGAATGCGTCACAGGGGTCGTGTATGAAGTCCCCCTAACGTGTGGAAAATCTCACGTTGGACAAACGGGAAGATGCACGAATGACCGTTTAAGAGAGCACGCACAAAATTTAAAGACAAATGACGGGGCACATTTGCCCGCGCACTGTAGGGCCTGCAAATGCGAGCCACGCTTCGGCGATACCAATATTCTCGGTAGGAGCAGAAATCAAAGCACGCGAACTGCAAGAGGCATATTTTATCAAGAAGAGGAGACCCCAGTGCGTCAGCGACACGTCAATAGCATTGAATAATGCTGATATTCGTTTTTTCGATAAATTTATGTAAACGGGTTTATGCTCTTGTATCTCGCGCATGTGTAGCCTGGGTGACGATAAGTGTATCAGATATATATATATATATGTACTGCCATCTTCCTTTCCCAAAACAGTTGTGAGTAGCGCCCGTGTTTGTCTTCTATCTTGTGTACGTCTTTTTAGCGCTTTTAACCATGGTTCAATACAGTCAACACCAACTAGCCCAACAACAAGTTCTATTATAATGCAAAGCGATGTCAAACGCTATGTAAGATCTTGTGACGTGTGCCAACGTACAATTCCTAAAGGAGCTGTCAAAAGGGCACCAATGATACCCATGCCCATAATTGAGACACCTTTCCACAGGGTAGCTATTGACATTATCGGACCGATAACACCAACGCCATGTAACGGCAACCGGTATATCCTAACGATGGTCGACATGGCCTCCAGATACCCTGATGCGGTGGCGCTAAGAACGATTGACACTCCACATATAGCAGAGGCACTTGTAGAGATGTTCTCCAGGTACGGAATACCCAAAGACATCTTGAGCGACCGAGGATCTAATTTCACTTCGGACCTCATGAAGGAAGTCAGTCGTCTATTATCATTGAAACAGTTGTTGACCACGCCATATCATCCCATGTGCAACGGACTAGTTGAGAGATTCAATGGAACACTCAAGCAGATGCTCAGAAGGATGTGTCAGGAGCGGCCCACCGACTGGGATCGGTATATTCCAGCCCTGCTCTTTGCTTACAGAGGAGTACCCCAGGCCACGTTGGGATTCGCACGCTTTGAGATGTTATACGGGCGGAATGTAAGAGGCCCCTTGACTATACTGAAAGAGTTGTGGTGAAATGAAACTTTGGTCGAAGAGTTAAAAACATCGTATAAGTATGTGTTGGAACTGAAGCACAATCTAAAGAAGACGTGCGAAGTAGCACACGAGAGCGTAGGAGAAGCTCAAACAAAACAAAAAAGGTACTACGATCGCAAGAGCCAGACAAGAAGATTCGAACCAAAAGACTTAGTGCTCATTCTGCTGCCAAGCGATCGCAACAAGTTGACCATGCAATGGAAGGGCCCATACCAGGTTACCAGGCGGAAAGGAGAGGTGAACTACGAATTGCTCGTTGGTGGAAAAAAGAAAATGTTCCACGTGAACATGTTGCAAAGATACGAAGATCGCGCACCCAAGAAAGAAAGTTGCAGTGTAATAGTTGATGCCTACACGTCGGATGATCTAG
This sequence comes from Ixodes persulcatus, assembly GCA_013358835.2. Lineage (NCBI taxonomy): Eukaryota > Metazoa > Arthropoda > Arachnida > Ixodida > Ixodidae > Ixodes > Ixodes persulcatus. The sequence continues at coordinate 204,536 of JABSTQ010011181.1, read as the reverse complement.
GAGAGATCAGGACACCAAGTCTAAGCGAGCAACATGGAGCACAGAACGTGCTTATTAACCCTAAACTAAGTCCAATACAAAAACAGAACCTGGGTGACGCGATAACACAATATTAGGATATATTCTCCGATCTACCTGGACGAACGGACGCGCTGCAATGTACTTTACGACTGACCACTGAAAAACCTGTGTGCGTCAGACAGTATCCTCTGCCGTTTGCAATTCAAGACCAGGTAGAAGAAGTGCAGGAAATGCTAAAATTAGGCATCATTGAGCGGTCAACTTCGGCTTACAATTCCCCTATCGTGATGGTGAAGAAGCCCAACGGATCCAATAGACTATGTGTCGATTTCAGAAGCCTAAATACGGTATTGATTAACGACGCCGAACCAATACCGAGGGCAGACATGGTATTCACAAAAGTGAGTCAAAAGAAGTACTTTTCAAAAATAGACATGGCGAAAGGGCAAATACCTCTGGAAGAATCGGCAAAAGAGAAGACTGCCTTTTCCACAACTTACTGATTGTATCAATTAAAATTCATGCCTTTCGGGTTAAAGACTGCAGCAGCAGTGTCCACGAAGTTAATGAGACATGTTCTTGAAGGTGTCCCTAACGTATACCATTACATTGATGATATATTAGTAGCCACGGATTCATGGGAAGAGCACTGGTAAACGCTAAAGGAAATGTTTGCACGCCTCTGAAGAAACCAGCTTACGGCAAAACCAAACAAATGCGAGCTGGGTTTTGATTCCTTAACATTCTTAGGCCATAAGGGTGCCGGGTCATCTTCGTGCCGCGTTGTGCACGCGACGAACTGTGTGTGTGTGCGCGCGCGTCATCCTCGGGGCGCGTGCCACGCGCCCTGCATCAAGAAAGAGAAAAAGACTAGGAAGGCAGAGAACAGAAAATGGAGTGTGTTCGAGCGGGCAGACCAGCGTGTGGAAGGGAACCGCCGGGTGTCCAGACCCGGGTTCTTCAAGGCTTCCACCTGGCCTGACCTCCAGCTCCCACGAAGCCTTCACCCCAATTGAAAGCAGGTGCACGTGTTGCGGAGCACGCGTCAAGACCACAGCGGCCCCGTTTATTCCAACACGCCACCCCAGACGCCGACGCCGTGCCAACGCCGCCGCCGACCCACCAGCTTCAAGCTGAACCCCGGGCTTTTCGGTACGTGCTTTGTCGCCGCTCCAGCGCACAACACCTCTCAAGACCCAGCGCCACGAAACAAGAAAGCGTCAAGTTGTTACAGCGAACTTTCCGGCTGCCCTTAGTGATGGGACAAATTGCTCCAAAACCAGAGGTACTAGAAAAGATAAAGAAGGCATCGGTGCCAAAAACAAAGAAACAAGTGAGAGCCTCCCTAGGTCTTGCTGGATATTACAGACAGTTCATATCAGGCTACTCGGAAATAGCAGCACCGCTGACCGAGCTCACAAAAAAGGGACGAAGTAATGTCGTCGCGTGGACAGCAGAGCATAGTGCCAGTTTTGAAGAACTGAAGAAGAAGTTGGCCGAACCACCAGTTTTGTTGGCGCCGGATCTGTCAAAACAGTTCGTTTTGCGTACAGACGCATCTGACACGGCAGTAGGAGCAGTGCTCCTGCAGGAGTATGAAGGTATGCTGCATCCTGTGTCATATGCTAGTCGTAAGCTAAGTGCAAGCGAGAGAAACTTCGCAGCCATAGAACGGGAGTGCCTTGCGCTAGTGTGGGCAGTAGGTAAATACGCCGTGTATCTTTATGGAAAAGAGTTTGTGGTAGAAACTGATCACCAGCCCTTAGAATACCTGAACAAGCTGAAGTTAAACAACTCTAGGGTGATGAGATGGAGTCTGGCATTACAAGAGTTTGCGTTCCACGTAAGATACATAAAAGAAAAGGATAATATCGGGGCGGATTATCTGAGCAGGGTATAGCTAGGTACATTTGAAGTTCATTTAGTCGACATATATGAGATGTGCTCACCGAAAGACAGTGTAAATCAGGAGTAGATATACAGCAGCTAATGAAAGTGGTTGAATTTTTTTCTTAGAGTGAAATAATAGGTTAAGGTTGCTGCGGCCTCAGTGACTGTTGAGTTCATTTTTTTTTGTTGCGCGGCAGGGAAGAAAAATGGTGTTACTTTATGTGCGTGTATGCGAACTTGTGCATCGACAAAGTGAAAACAGATGGTGAGCCGCGTAACCTGAAGGAATGAGAATTTAGATAAACCAAATACTGAAGAGGGGGGTTATTGTCAGGTTACGCGGTGAAAAAAGAAGAGAAGGAAAGAGGAGGTACCAGGCTAGGTGGTAAAAAGTGAAGAGGAAGAAACGAAGAAGCTCGAGGAGGTGTGGCTCGAGCAGGAGACGGATTCGACGGTGCCCCGAGAAAGCTGTATACCTCGGACGCGACCCGCAGATGCCGACGAATTCGACGGTGACTCGAGAAAGCTGCAGCCTTTGGCCATGAACCGCAGATGCAAGCCGACTCCACCGTAACTCGGATCCGCAGCCCGCTACAGGGACCTAAAATATCAAGGCGACGAACCCTGGTACCCAGCGGATAATTTCTCGGCAAAACTTGGGACACCTCCAACAGAGCCCGGAGATACCTCGGCAGCGACCCTGGTACAAAGCATCCGATATCGTCTACACCACACCATCAGGTTTCAAGGGACACTGGCGACCACAGCGCCTGCTGTCAGCAACCTGAAGAGGGACGTGAGAGTTCCAGACATTTCTAACTGTACATGTGTAAATACTTAGGCATTAGTCATCTATCTACGTATATCGCTGTTTTATATAAATTGATTTATACCGTCGACCGTGCACTCTCCTATTTCATTCAGACGGTTGACCTGAACCACGACAACAAGCTTGAACATGCCTGCCTTTGTCCCCTTTTCATGTTTAGCTTTTTTTCGTATTGAGTTTAACCCAACATGCTGATCCAGCTTAATAGATTTTTGACTAAGCGTGGAAACTGATGTGAGAAGGAATGTTTTCTTACCTCTCAATTATTTTGTGAAACATGGCGCTCCATGTCTCGATGCAGTCTGGCAACCCCGGAGGAATGTGCCCAATGAGGTGAACCTGCGCACAGATATCTCTAACTGGTCTAGTCTATATCGGCGTTCAGTAAAACATAACAATTAAATGTATCTTTTAAAAAACTATGAATGGTAAACTGTCAATTAATGATTTTTAATAAACACGGCTCGCCGCGCCCTGTCAATATAAGAAAGCGAAGGCACATACAAATCATTTTCTCGTCTCCATTTAGAACTTCGATCTCACGGAAAAACTCGACGATTTGAAGCGTCCAGGTACAGCCTAAGGCGTATCCAGAAAACACATTTATACCAATCAAATGCATCAAAATTGATTATAACAACCACCACCAGAAATTTTATTCTTCAGGTTCTATCAATACTCGGAACACGTCTGGGACTACGAGCGCCGCTAGGGCGATGCATACAACTCATGCTGAATTACCCGTGCTAATACCTAGAGCAATCTTGCGCAAAAAGGCGTGTAAGGTCTCGTAAAAAAGCAATTGAATATCAACCACGCTCTGAACCAACTCGCATCAAGAAGCTCTGGGCGCTGCGATCTTACAGGTTACTTTACATATTCTGTGAGGTCTGTTGTCGAGTAGGTAAAAACTGAGTAGAGCGTGACGGCAGCCGTCAAAGTGTCACACTTAGACTTCCCATTTATCACTCTAAGCCCCTATATATAATTGTGTACGACAAAGTGTATAGATGCACAGCGCTGGGTAGATATTCAATGACAAGTTCACCTTCACGAAAGTCACTGATTTCTGAAAACAAAGCGCCACATCAAAAAAAAAAAAAAACTTTTTTACATTAGAGATTACGACTGCTGCAAATAAAAGCGGATCCTAGCACGGAGATCAACCATTTTGAAGCCGCTTGTCTTTAGACTATTCCGCTAAAGCTCTCAGGGCGGTGCCATTTTTTTTTTGGCAGCAGTGCCATCTACATGCATTTCAAGGGATTCGGCGGAGTCAAATAGTGAAAGTGCACGCGCCCCATCCCAATAGCAGGCGAGGGATCGGTCGTTCTCAACCATGGAGGTAGGAAGCTTCTGGAGACGACATGACACCACCAGAGTTGAAGCCGGGGGAGACTTCCAGTTTGGAGGGACAGCGACCTCAAGGATGGCCAAAAGCGAACAAAACCAACGTATGCTAATGGACAGAAAGGACATTTGATTTGACGCCAACAGCTCTTTTGGTCACCCTTGGGGATGTTCCCACCGACAGCGACCTCTAATACAAAAAAAAATGTTTTATTGGCATCAATTATGATCGTGTGACCCGGGGAAAAATGCTGCAATGTGCTGGTTGAGCAGTCCTTAGGTTCCTACAATGTTCAGCTGCAAGCGTGTAGGAAATATAGAAAAGAGTAATACACACAGAAAAAGGAACAATTGAAACTCACATGACTACGGATTTTAACCTATCAAAGAAACTTCCTGCCTCACATGGAATTTTCTTGTTTGGCCGGCATTGGACGGTATTTCGCCTACTATTGTTCCAACCTCCATGTTCTCAACGTTTGGGCAGTTCCGTTGGGCCGAACATCTAGCTCTCGCTCTCTGATACCACTGGAATGTAGTTAATGTTTTAGATACCTAGTCCAGGTATAGAATATTGTGCTCTGTTGTTTTAATCCATGAAATGCTTTCTAAAGCTAATCCCCATTCCTAAACTTTGTTCCTCCGTACGGTCCGTTCATCCGGGCTCTCTCCGCCAATTTAAGCGGGGAAAGTTTCGTCGCGTGACGTCATTTGACCTATACACCTTATGGGAATTGACGGCACGTTACATCTATGTCAACTCAGTTTTCCCGCTAAATTTATCGGGAAAATGTACGTATTATGACCAAAACATCAATCAGTTTCCCCACTAAATTTCGCGTGAAATTGACGTCAAGTTACCTATGCACTAATTTAGTTACCTGTTAAATTTATCGAAGAAATTCAGGTTTTGTGACCCAAACACCAATCTAGTTTCCCCTCCAAATTTAGCGGGAAAATGTGCGTTATGTAACACACCAGTTCCTTTGCAAATTTCATATTTTGCATTTCATGCATTATAAGACTTTAAAAGTAAAGTTTTCTGCCAAATTTTATTTTAATAAATCATCATCTAGCGGGTCTTTGTTTTGTAGAAATGGAGTCCACTGGCAGCGCTACCTTATACCTCTGCGCCTTTTGCGTCAACACAACATGCAGCCCTGATGGTACTGCTCCGAGCTAAAAAACAATATTATTTCATATATTTTTTAAATCATTTATGCGCCTTTCTTGGGTGTTCCAAATTATGAGTGATAGCATTTTGTTATTCGTATAAGCGCCATCACGTAAAAATCTCTAAATTCGAGGCGCAGCAGGCAATGACTTTGTGCAGATTCGCTGTTTGGGAGCGAAAATTCGCGGGGTTGTTGCTTAAACATTTATGAGCGCGTTTCAGTTTTATTTTTTAATTTGTTTTAGAAATAAGACTTTTCGCTTCTGGCAGATAAAGGTCTAGATCAGTATGAGTTCTATCCGCTATAAAATTATCGCAACCCCATTTACTTTTCGCCGGAGGGGACATACCTATCTCATTGTTTACATGGTTGTTCCTCGTTTTTCAAACGATTTTTAACCGTTTTTGCTCGCCAGCTGGATGCAGACGACGCGATGGGAAAAATGCGTCCTCGTGCTCAGGTTCGAAGCAGCGTTTCCCTCTCTACACACGCCCAAGTGGGATTGTCTACACACGCCAGTCAATTTCCACTACCGCGATAAAAAACAGATAGAAAGTAAAGTTGTTTGACTGCCCACCTTGTCTCCTGCTTCCTCGGCCTCGAGCAGTTGGTCGATCAGCCAGGACAACTGACCTCCGGGATCCGTAGAATTTATGAAGAGCCAGCTGAAATGTTGCGGCTGGAATTATGGAACAAGTCTCTCTTCTGGCCCCAAAGTAAAGGGCTAATTCATTTCTTCTCAAAGTGTGCCATGCTTATAACATAAATCAAAAAACAAATTTTATTTGTTGTTTGAATTATGTTTGCATTTTTGTTTGAAATATTAAATTTACATTGACAAAAAAATGGCTCTAAATATTTAATGTTTTCTATAAATATCTAAGTGCGTTTGCGCTAACTTGCACAGCTTCGTCATCCTAAACCTGTACTTAAAAGCCAAAACTTGGGCATGAATTTAAGACACTGTTTTTCAGAGCACAACCAATTCGTTGAAAAAAGTTTAAGACGTTTACAATTTCCTGTAACACCGTCTAAGAGCGCAGCTCCTGAGGAGGAGGAGGGGGGCGTATACCCCTCTTCCTTCCCCGCTAAGTTTAGCTGGGAAAGTTTCTGCCAAGCTTAGCGGGAAATTTTACCTTCGTGACGTCACATCTGATGTGAAGTGGGACGTCCCACTTGTCGTCACACGTGACTGCACGAGGGCAAATGTAGAGGGAATATTGTTCCACAAAATATGGCGGAAAAATTTCCCCGCTAGATTTAGCGGGAATTTATTTATTTATTTATTTATTTATTTATTCATACTGCTGGCCCGTGGGCCGTGGCAGGGAGGAACAACACACAACAAAGCGATACAGTTCATATCTCCAATAAAAAGTTTGCAAAATACCGTATTTTTGAAATTTGATACAAGAGGCGCCCATAGCACAATGAAAGAAAAAAAAAAAGCGATAGTCACTGTAACAATATTGGCAATGTTAGGATGCCTGTGACGTACGTCAAGTGACGTCATACGTCACGTGTTTCCTAAAATGTCGTCACACGTGACGTCATGTGTGACGTCACGAGGGTAACGTCGTGACGTTACCCTCGTGACCCTCGTGAGGGTAACCATAGTAACCGTCAGGTTGGTAACACTCGTGACGTCACAATTGACGTCACTTGTGACGTCATTCTGGGAATCGTCCCATAATGCAACGCGCGGTTACGCCTACGGCGACGGTGACGCTGCTCAAGCCGAAAACGGGAGCATAAACCGGGTTACAGATGCTGCGATTTTGGCCCTAGAGTGGTGCAATTTCTGCCGTCATGGCGCTCTGGCCAGCCGCAGCGGCTGAGCGGCACGGTTCCACCAGGCTGGAAATTTGTCGGCGCGGCAGAGTGGCAGCTTTCGCGCTGGCCACTCACAATGCGGCGGGAAATCACGTGACAGAAGAAGAAAAACAAACATATATATATATATATACACACACCCAAGCAACCATTTGCTTGTAATCAAACTTCTCGGTGAGATGAATTCAAATTTTTTATCTGATAAAAGGACTGAGGAAGTGCTGATACATATATCGCCCTTCACCTTGAACTTAAAAGCCTCGAAGATTTCTTTTTCTGTTCTTGTTTTATATCGTCCCAAAATCTGCGTTTCATCGAGTGCAGGAGAACATGGGCACCAATCACAATGAACTGCCAAGTTTCCCGAGGGTGACCGTCTAAAAGAAAGGCCATGCTCCCTGGCCCTCTCGTTGACGCACCTCCCCGTCTGCCCTATATATTTTCTTCCGCATGACGTTGGTATCTCGTACACCACCGCTGTTTCGTAGTCTACATATTTGTTGGCATGCCTTTTTGTGCATGCTTCTGCCTTGCGTGACCTGTAATTCACATTTAAAAGGTTTAGCAACTTTAGCAACTGTTATTCACCCTTGGATATAATGTGGATAACTTCGGTGGTGCTGTAAACATACAGGAACGCCCAAACGTCCGGCTATCTTTTAAGACTGTGGGGCAATCTGTGAATGTACGGCAAAACCGCCACTTTCTGTTTATTCTGCGTGATGCCTTCCGATTCACTTTCTCTTTTTTTTCAACTTTGAGACGAGGCTTTCGGCGATTTCCACAAGATATCAATTCTGAATACCCCGCGTTTTTTAGGCGGCAGACTTGGGTGAGGAAGCTTGAACCAACAACGTGTTCACATTATTTGTCTAGCGCTGCGAGCATCAGTGAAGTTGCCACTCCTCTCTTTACAAGCTTCGAGTGTGCAGGATCGAAGGGAAGCACACCTCTTTTCGATCTTGGCTCATATTTCCAGCAGACATGATTTTCCTCAAATTTCAAATTTAAATCCAAAAACTGGAGGTGCCCCTTTTTCATTTCTTCATGCGTGAAAGTCAACACATTGGCATTGTTCGAGAACACTTCTAACACGCGTTTTATGGACTCTTCATTTGCACTCATGGGCCGATTCACTAAAACCAAGAAATCGTCCACATTTCGCACAGCACCAGCGCCATTGCAACCTGTGATAAATACGATGCTAGCAGGTCGAAAATGAAAAAAGCTGCCTCGCCTATCTCGACTAGGTTGTGGTGCTTTCAATTGACTTCCATGAACATTTGAAACGACTTCGAGCCGTTTTACAAGCGATCAAGACATCAGGAGTGCCTCTAAAGCCGGCGAAATGTCTGTTCTCATATGGCGAACTGAGGTCCCTCGGTCACTTATTTAGCAACGAAGGTGACCGCCCTCACCGTGCAAAGACGGCGGCCGTAGCCGAATTTCCCATACCATCAAGAAAGAAAACCCTACGAGGATTTCTTGGGTTCTGTGCCTACTTTCAACTCTTTATGAAACATTTTACGAAACATTCAGCGCCGCTCACGCATCTCAAGGAGTACGCTTTAAGTACCGATGAGGAGAATACCAGCAGCAGACATTCAATAAACGCAAGCGAAAGCTTCAGTCGCCACCGATCCTCGGTCAATTCGACCAGTCCGTAAAGACATAAATCCACACGAACGCCAGCGGCACTGGTTAGGCGACTATATGGTACGGAACGAGTATTCGCCTACGCCGGTTGGCCGCTGTCGAAGACAAAAAATAATTACTCAACGAACGAAAAGGAGCATCTTGCTGCCGTCTGAGCAATCGCCGAGCTTCGCCCGTACTTCTACGGGCACCCGTTTCCTGTCATCACTGACCCCCACTGAGTCTGCTCGCCCTGCTGGCCGGCCATCCTGAAGGACCCATGAGGCCTTCACGCCCGGTGGAGTTTACGGCTACAGAACTTTGATATGACCGTGTTCTACCAGTCCCTCCACAAGCACAGCGACACCGACTGCTTGTCTGGGCACCCATGGATCCGCTCCCGCCAACACGGGCGACGATGACAACGATCGCTTTATCGGGCAGTTACCGTGAACAAAATGGCGGTTCATCAGAGAGATGATCTTGAGCTACTCGCACTGATCCAGCTAATAGAAGGACGAGAGAGTACAGTTCCGAGTGTCTTCTCACGACCCCTGCAAACTCCATAAAGAAATCTTCGTGGACAAACCTCACCGTGGCTGCTGGTATCCCCCCTTGGCCTTCGAGAGCAAATCTTTCAACTTTGCCACAATGACCCGACGGCTGGACACCTTGGCTATAGTAAGGCACTTGCCTGCATTTGTGAGAACTACTACTTGCACTAGATGGCGATGTCCCCCCATCTGTACACACTATCGTGTCATAAATGCCAGCGACGCTAGAAACCACCGAAGAAGCCGGCAGGACGCCTCCAGCCGATTTCTCCCCCGACTTCGCCATTCCATTATATTGGAATGAATTTAACTGTTCCATTCCCACCGATAAGAAACCGACGGATAATCGTCGCTTCAAATTATCTTACACGATACGCCGAAACAAAAGCCCTTTCGTATGCAACTGCCGTAAAAATCAAGTATTTTTGTTGTTTTATTTAGTTTATCGTCCTTCATCACGAAGCACTGAACATCTTAATTACAGAGGGGAGAACAGTATTTAGGGGGCAAATGATGTAGGAGATCTATCTGTTCAGTCACACCGGCCACCGTCGAACCACTGCTTACCACCCTCACACAATCGCCGACATGATCTTAATGTACATCGATGTAGGGCGCACGACGCGAAACAGGTGTTGCCTTGCCTCACATTCGCCTACAACACGGCGGTTAATGAGACCACCGGAGTGACACCGTTTCAGCTTGTGTATGAAGGTAAGGGGACAACAATGCTCGACTCAATGTTGCCCCATGAGCCTGTTGACGACGAAGCGACGACGCCCCGGTGGTCACCAACGAGCAGAAGACGTCCGTCCGTCAGCTCGCACGACTTTGGATTCAAGACCATCGACGTGCTGACGCTGGCCAGTACATCCTCCGCTGTTGTGACAACCACTTCAAGTCAGGAGACAGTGTGTGGGTTTGGACACCTATTCGCCGCCGTGGCCTCAGCGATAAACTACTAAAACTGTACTTCTGGCCCTTAAAGGATATTCACCGCCTTGTGTACTGGAACAACGAGGTGCTATATTACGGAACCGGACCATCACGACGCCGCCAGTCACGACTCGAAGTGGTGCATGTCTTTCGTCTCAAGCCGTAATATGCTTGATAGGACTGAAGACTATATATGGGTTAGACGACCCCTCAATTTACTGTGTGCTCTTATGAGGTTTAGCTTTGTGGTAATTTATTAAATGTTGCATCGAGACAATTCGATTTTTATAAAGGGGGAGTAATGCAGAATGGGGGGCTTAAAGGGATTGCACGTGGCTCCCACGGACGCTTTCGTGGATCGATGCCCGGCATTTGAGATAACATTTGTTAATTTATTCTACTTTCTTTTCTAAACGTTTCGTGCTTACTGTTACTCCGAAAGTTTCGTGCTCGAATATAAAAAGACGAATATCCCAAAGAACCTAGTGTAGCAGATAAGTAGTCCTGCATGACCTATCCAAGTCAGTCTAGTTCATGTCACGCAAATATCTCGAAGCTTGCCTCAGTTAATTCAACGCTAGTTCATTTTCTTTTTTCCCTTAGCACAATTTCGCGACATTGAAAGTTTTGTTCCATTATAGTTACTCATCGTCTTTCTGCCTGGCATTCGTGACAATTTCAGCACATAAAAAAATAATATTTACTGTATATTACAGATAAAGGAGAAGCACATAAAATAAAATTTGTAGCGACACTCAAAGCCAGCCTACGCCATGAACGACGACGACGAGGCTCAGCTCCCTCTGCAGCGCGAGCAATTAAAATTCCAGCAGTTCGAATCCAAACGCTGTCCGAGCTGGTTCCTTTCGTCCCAGCTCCAACAGATTTGGTGACCCGGAATCGAACTCGCTCCTTCAAGGTCTGCTGCTTCATGGCTCATTCCGGCGCGTCCAACGCTCCTGACGGCGACGCCCTCCAGCCAACCTTGGCAGCGGTCCAGAATTTTCGGCTACCACCATTTTGGCCGAAAAATCCGACCGTGTGGCTGATGCAAGTTGAGGCCCAGTTCCGTCTCCGGCACATCACTAGTCAGGAGACGCGATACCTGCACACCGTGTCCTCCTTACCAGCGGACGTCGCCGAGGAGCTAGCCGACATTCTCGAGGCTCCGGATCCGGTCAACCCCTTCGACCAACTGAAGGCCGCCATCCTTGACCGCAAGACCGAGTCGGAGCGCAGCAGACTTCAGCAACTCCTCAACACCGAGGAGCTCGGTGACAGACGCCCATCCCAGCTTCTCCATCGCATGCGTCAGCTGCTGGGAGCCCAGAACCCGGACCACAACAACCACCTCCTGCGTGAGTTGTTTTTGCAACGACTTCCATCGACCATGCTCCCGGTTCTAGCGGCTGCGGAAGACATGTCGCTAGACAGGCTCGCTGAGCTTGCCGACCGTGTCGCCGACTACTCGCGAATCCCTGGCATTAGGGCTGTCACTAACCGAGCACCCATAACAAATTCGGAAGATTCCAGTCTGTCTCGTCTTGAGGACCATGTCGAGACCATGAGTCGTCAGCTTGCCACCCTCGCACCCTTGTCACGACGTCGTCAACAACGGTCACACTCTCGCCGAAGCCTGCGCTCCCACTCAACCTCGGTAGAGCGCTCCACCTTCTCCAACAGCAGTCAAGTTGACTCGGGCTCGGGCATGTGTTGGTACCACCGTACCTTTGGCAACGATGCCCGCAAGTGCAGCCAACCCTGCTCTTCGGCGGGAAACTATGAAGACCGGACACAGGCGGCGGCAGGTGATACCGGTACACAGGAAAGCCGCCTCTTTTATGTCGTTGACAAGGTAGCTGGCCATCGCTTCCTTGTCGACACAGGAGCCGAGGTCAGCGTTCTACCGGCCTCTCTTTTGGACCGACAACGCAAGCAAAAGACCTCCCCGCTCCAAGCGATCAACAACTCACCTATCGCCACCTACGGTCAGCGGTCCCTCACAATCAACCTTGGACTGCGCCGCACATTCCGGTGGCTGTTCATCGTCGCCGACATCAAGCAGGCTATCCTGGGAGCGGACTTTCTCAGCTTCTACAAACTGGCCGTCGACATTCATTCACGACGCCTCATCGACCTGACGACACGCCTCTCCGTGAATGGCGTGCTCTCTACGACCACGGCAACAGGACTTAGAGCGTTTTCACCATCAATGGCCTATGAGAAAATTCTCGCGAATATTCCGAACCTTACGAGGCCACACACAAGGGAGTCACCGGTGAAGCACACCATTACTCACCACATTGTCACCTCTGGCCCCCCTGTTTTCGCTCGTCCTCGACGGCTGTCTGGAGAACGCCTACTCATTGCTCGTCGCGAGTTTGAGCATATGCTCGAACTTGGCATCGTTCGACCATCATCGAGCAACTGGGCCTCCCCACTACATATGGTCCACAAGAAAACGGCCGACGACTGGAGACCATGCGGTGATTACCGTGCCCTCAATGCCAACACCCAGCCTGACCGCTACCCGTTACCCCACATACAGGACTTCACAACGAATCTGGCTGGTTGCCAGATATTCTCCAAGATCGACTTGGTGTAGGCATACCACCAGATTCCGGTTGAGCCTGCCGACATACCAAAGACCGCCATCACCACACCATTTGGCCTCTTTGAGTATGTGAGTATGCCGTTCGGTTCGCGGAATGCCGCCCAGACATTTCAACGTACCATCAACGAGGTCACCCGAGGTCTAGACTTCGTCTTTGCTTACCTCGACGACCTCTTGGTCGCCAGCACGTCAGAGACCGAGCATGAGGAGCACCTGCGCGCTCTTTTTACCCGCTTCGATGACTACGGGTTGGTCATCAACCAGAACAAATGCACCTTCGGCGTGACGAACATCGAATTCCTAGGGCATCTAGTGACACCACAAGGCATCAAACCCTTAGATGCAAAAGTTACGGCCATTCGAGACTTTCCGCAGCCAACATCTCTGAAGAAACTGGGCGAATTTCTAGGTCTCCTAAATTTTCATCGCCGTTTCCTACCGAGTTGTGCGCAACTGATCAAGCCGTTGACGGATCTTCTCGCCACCAAAAAAGAACCCTCTGCGCCTCTTGAGTGGAACGAAGATGCAGCGTCTGCTTTTTCTTCAGCGAAAAAGGCGCTCGCTGACGCTGCAATGCTCATTCACCCCGTTCCAAACGCAGAGCTATGACTCGCCACCGACGCATCAAGCGTAGCGGTCGGTGCGGTTCTTCAGCAGAATGTCCATGGCTGGCAGCCTTTCGGATTTTTCTCTCACAAACTCAAGAACCCAGAACAAAAATACAGTACTTTCGCACGCGAACTTCTGGCAGTGTACCTTCCCATCAAACACTTTCGCCACTTCCTCGAGGGCCGGAACTTCCATGTTCTTACAGATCATAAGCCCTTGACGTTCGCATTCCAACGAAAGCACAGCGACCACACAGCACGTGACATCCGGAACTTCTGCTTTATATCAGAGTTTACCGTCGATATCCGCCATGTCAAAGGCCACGAAAACACTGCTGCTGACGCACTCTCCCGCGTCAGTGCTATTTCTTCAGCAGATCCGGTGGACTGGGAGGAGCTGGCAACCGCTCAAGCAAACGATCCCGATCTGCAACGCTTGCGTGCCTCTCCTGGATCACTGAAGTTTGCTGACGTTCCTCTGCCCTTTTCTCCAACAACAGTTACCTGCGAGACGACAACTGGTGTGTCCCGACCATTCGTACCACCAGCATTTCGTCGCGCTCTTTTCAACAACCTGCACAACAAGAGCCACCCAGGAATCCGTGCTTCACAGAAATTAATAACTGCTCGTTTTTTCTGGTCCACCATGAACGCGGATGTCCGTTGCTGGGCATCCGCGCGTCAAGCTCACGCGACACACAATCACCCCCATCTCACCCTTCCGACCACCGGACTCCAGGTTTGCACACGTCCACACAGACTTAGTGGGACCCCTTCCATCATCACGGGGAGCCCGCTATTTGCTGACGTGTGTAGACAGATTCACCAGATGGCCCGAGGCATTCCCCGTCCCTGACATGACAGCAAAGACAGTCGCTACAGCCTTCATCGACGGCTGGGTGTCCCGCTTCGGCTGCCCTGCTGTAGTCACCACCGACAGGGGACGGCAATTTCAATCCTCCCTTTTTGCCGCCTTCGTCACCGTCCTGGGCGTCCGACACATCCACACCACCTCCTATCATCCCTCGGCCAACGGCATGGTGGAACGGCTGCACCGCCAGTTGAAGGCAGCTCTCGCCACCTACGAGCCGCGGGAACGTTGGGCCGACCACCTTCCCCTCGTTCTCCTAGGCCTTCGCTCAGCGCTCAAGGCAGATCTTGGCTGTTCTACAGCCGAGTTAGTCTACGGCACACCACTGCGCCTACCTGGCGAATTCTTCTCTTCGTTTCCCTCCGAGTCAAGAGAAGACCCCACCGGCTACGTCGACGACTTACGAAAAACCTTTCGTCTCCTCCGGCCTGTGCTTCCAGCTCAACGGAGCCATCGAGACGTATTCGTGAGCCAAGACCTTGAGACATGCTCGCATGTTTTCTTACGTCGCGACCAGGACCGTCGATCATTGGAACCGGCCTACGACGGCCCGTTCAGAGTGCTGGATCGGCAAGCCAAGACCGTTACACTAGACATCAACGGCCGTCGTGACGTAGTCACGACCGACCGTGTCAAGCCGGCCTACCTAGCAGCCATATCTCCTGCATCTCCTGCAACCGCTCCTGCCCCGTCAGCACCTTCGGCGCTTGCAACAAGAACTAAGCACATCACATGGACTCTTCCACAGCCTACGGCTCTACAGGGGGGAGCCTTGTAGCGACACTCAAAGCCAGCCTACGCCATGAACGACGACGACGAGGCTCAGCTCCCTCTGCAGCGCGAGCAATTAAAATTCCAGCAGTTCGAATCCAAACGCTGTCCGAGCTGGTTCCTTTCGTCCCAGCTCCAACACATTTGATAATAGTAATCATGATTCTAGTTTTCTAAAATATCAAGTCAATACTTATGTCGTGAATAAATCTGGAAGCGTTCAAATAATGTCTAGTATTATATGCAACAAAATAGATTTGTAATGAATTAAATTAAACATATTGTAAGATTATTTCTGACATCTAGAAAAGCACTTATTAATCAACCAGAACCTAAAATGATTTCATTTGCTAAAGATACTATTATACAGATTAAGCCTTAAACACAAACATGTGTCACCAATGGCACATATAAACTTTAGCTTAGAACAGGTTAAAAACATGTAAATCGACATATACAAAAAACAAAACAACATATATTGAACTTTTACATGCTGGTGGAATAGTAAATGAAAAAAAAAAAGTAAAAGATCAAAAGCGCTTCTTGGGGAATTTCGAGATTACATTTATTCTCTAATAAATGATGCGAAAAATTGATGAAAGTCGTAGACTTTACTACTGGAAATCACCATATTAAAGAACATAAAGTGAAGCTGATAAAAAACACGCTTCCTGCTAATGATTAATTATCGCCCCCACCCGATGATTAAGGTATCTTCGGAGAGGAGGCGGCAGAGGCAGTCTATGCAGTGCATTGGCAAGTGGCCTCCGGTCACTGACCGCAAGGAAATGGCATGCTCACGCATTCTTACATCAACACATCGTCCCAGTTGCCCTATATAAACTGGGCCGCATGGAAAACGAAATTTTGTATATGACGCCCGCCGCGCAGTAAACAAACTGTTTACGTAAAGGCCTGTTACTGTTCTCTTCATTTGACTTATTTACGCGCAGGCATAGTGGTACTAACGTGCGTGGCGCCGAGAACGCCAGCGGCTCATCGAAACGTTTTGAAACTTTTAAGGTTGTGCGATATCTTAAATAAGTACAGAAGCACCTGGGGTCGTTTTTTTTGCTTTTCTTTAGAGTCTTAACATCCACTCTTGAAACTTTTTAGAAAAGTTTGAAATACATCGAGCAAAACTGGCAATGTAAACCCCGTTCCTAAAAGTAGTTTAGCCTGCTTTTGCAAGCTGTCAATCGGGACACGATAGCAAGACCTGTGCTGTGCTGCATTTAGACAGGACGTGGTAATATTTCTGCTCACTAGTTTGGAATGTGCGGAGTCATATGAGAGAATTTCCTTCTTAAATCGCGCGTTGTGACACCAGCACGCGTAATGTCCGGTAAATTCTAGCCGCATGTACAAAAACTGCAGATACTGGTCGTCTTGAAGTTAGTAAGTAAACTTTAATATATTGGAGCATCCCTTGAAAACGTGCATTACATTCTTTACGACGTTGTGCAGTGACAATCGCCAACCATTTTTGAAACCACCAGATAAGCGCCGCGTATTTGAACACCTTAGATACAAGTTTCTCACGCAGTTTCGTTTTAGTAGTTTTATGAAACCTCGCCAGGCATATGTCACCCTCGCATGGCGGTGCAACGCTGGAGCAAACGCAAATGCCCTCTCTCTGTATGTGACAGCTTCCACAAAAGTGCACAAGGGTAGGCTGCAAGTAAAACGTCAAAGGTTTCCTAAACTCGTCAGTTACCACTCCACTGTCGTTCTGGAAGGCGACCACACCATTTCTCCAATATATTCGCGCACCGCCAAAACAGGTGTTCGTGGTGCACAGAGTAAAAGGTTGTTTCCACATCTACCGGGAAGTCCTTGGAGTGCCCAGGAACGTCTCTACGAACAACTCCACAAGGGACTGCGAATTTTTAACCAGAAAAGATTCATGCAGTTCTAGAGCACCTACATCTGTTTGCAGGCAACGGCCCGCCAGTTTTTGCCATGAGCCCTTCCTTGTAATAATAGCCTGAAGGGGCGTATGAGGTTTATGCAGTTTGGACGAAAAGAAGACCTCCAAGTGACCGGTCTTGCATTTTTTTTACGTTTCTGTTTCCAACGCCGAGAGCTCAAGGCGATTGCAAACTTTTAGGGCAGCAGTCTTGAATTTTTTTAATGTGAAAACATTAACTGTCTTATGGAGCGAGCAGACGTCATCAGCTTTGAAACCATGCAAAAATGCAGCTTAATGAAACCACACGCAAAGCTAGCCAACGGCTCAATTTACACTTCGGTCCCATTGGCTGGCGTGCGTCGACGAGGCTCCCATTGGCCGCTGCGCGTCAGTTTGTATGGTCTCATCCTGACTGTGTTATCACATTGTTGTGTTATCACTGATCACCGCGTTCGCTCACCTCTGATCGGTTGTACGGCGCGTGGCAATATAGGCTCCTTGCACTGACGTCACATCGCATACTTTTGAACACCATGTAAAAGGAGGAGAGGGAAGCTGCTTTTGTAAGAATTTTGAGTGACAGGATTAATCTTCTATAATCTTCTGGGAGGAGAAAAGCGACGTCTGTGCATGTCCGGGAGGCACAAAGGAGGGTCCTGATGAGAGGGGAGCTAATTTTTCCCCTTTTCTCTGGAGGTAATCTGAAATGACGTCATGTGCAAGCCACGAATATACAGCGCATGAAATAAACCAAGCGGTTCGTTCTGCTGGAAACTACGTTGCTGTCTGTTCCTTCCTCGCTGCCGCAGGGCACACGACAGTTTGAACGATCGCTCACCCAATGGCGCTCCATGTCCGCGAGGTAGCGGATCCACCGTTCACGCCCAAGGTCAGCGCGTTGTACGACGCAGATTACAGAAGGAGGCGAAGAGCGGCGTGCGTGCTTTCGTATTCACAACTCATACGAAGTGCTTAGGTGTACCTCGAGCCTTTTTTTGGGTCGAGTAGAGTTGGTATGAAGCTTATGCAGATGGCGTCTCGTGATTTTTCGTCTATCTTGTTTCTTGCGAGCAGCGCGAAATCTCCCTCCTTATCCGCCTGCAGTAATCCAAAATTATTTAGCTTGAAAAAGAAAACTTTGTTACTTGACATTGTTCCCGTGGGCTGACAAGCCCTCTTGTTTGCGCACAGCACGAAGTTGTCCACACTTCTAACGTGCCCCTGTCCTTCTCCTCTGTCGGGGCTTTTGTAGAGATATATCGCACTAAGGCTACTAGTTTATGTGGTTGCATGCGCGGTTCAACACCGCTCATGCAACCGCATAAAACATCAAACAATCTAAAAAGGTGGGAAACCGTTTCAATGCGTCCCTGGTGTTCTCGGCGCAATGAAAGTTAGCACAACTATACCCGGGCATAAATCAGATAAGTCAGGATAAGGGTAACAGGCTTTCATGCACTGCCAAACACATAAACAATTTGTAGACAGTGCGGTATGCGTCGTATACAAAATACTGTGGTTATGCGCCCAAGTTTAGATATGAAAATCGGGACGATGTATTAATGAAAAATCTGCGAGCATGCCCTTTCTTTAGGAAAAGTTACATTAGGCCACTTGTACACGCATTCTAGAGACTGCCTGTGCCACCCCGTCTTCGTAGATACGTTAAATATTAGGACGGGGCGTGCGAAACTGTAAAGAGAGTTACTGGAGACAGATACAATAGAAAAAGCAGGCGCGAGGCACTGCGTTAGCCAGCCGTCAATAGTCCTAAATAAAGAAGGACATCTTTTATCGATGCCTGGTGAGCGGCACGTCATCGTTGTATGGTGTTGCTTGATCATATGGCTGTTTCTTGCTAGATCCATTTTTTGTTTAAATAATTGTGGGCTGCTTTTAATTCATAAAGTGAAACGTTTATGTTAGAATAAAAGTGAACATATAAGATTTTCCATAGAGTATTTCAATTTAAATTTAGCTTGAAGATAATTTAGAGGGATGATACACATCTTAAAAATGAAGATATTCTTGAATTTGTTAATACTAGAGCATATTTATTTAGGTTCGACTAACTGTAAATGATAAAAATATCGCACATAACCTAAATGCTGGAATTAGTTTCACGGTTGAAAAGTTCACTACCTACTCTGATACTTTTTTAGAATCTGCAGCAAGGTTCACATCTTGTCATCCAGATACGTATAAATCTTTAGAATTAAGACAATATAAAATAACTTTGCTCAGAAAATAATCTGTAACTGCTATAAACATTACAGCAGATTCGAATTATAATAAAGGGTTTAATAACAGGTATAAAATTAAAAAAAAAACTTTTCTAACATTTTAGATGTCTCGGGTAAATTTAGAGTTTTGATAAGTTTCTTCAGAATTGATAAAACATGTTAAGCATTAATATTCAATATATCTTTATCTTAGGATAATAATGCGAAGATTCTAATTATACCAGGGAAGGGAAATTACAAATTTGTATTCGGCAAGCTGAAGGGGATGATTCCAAAGACCCCACGAGTAACTTAACTAGAGCATAAATAGCGGAACAATTAGCGAAAAATGAGATCGTGTCATGTGAATGGGTAAGTTTCACAAGTAAGTAGAACAACTGATTATGACAGTGCTGAGTAAGCTAAAGACTTTATAAAGTCCTTAGAAAACAAAATTTATTTCTATCGTTTAAAAAAGAACAATATTAAATTATGCAACTGGAAATAACAAGTTTTTATAATTTTGATCTAGAAATAAAAAGTGTATAAGTAAACTTTCAACAGTTGTTTTACAATTAAATGTAACATGACATCAACCAAAGTTATTATTATGTGATAGACAGAATGCATTCTTAGGAGCAGAGATTAAAATATAGATGCGGATACAAAAACAGTTGCAACAAAACACACGTTTGCAAGTCTTAATCCAGTATTCTGTTTATGTCACAAATACGCCTAAAAATTGATTGAAAAGATTGAAACATATCTTAATAAAGTACATGCTAAACTTTGAACTGCAGGATCCACAAGACATATAATGTATATGATGTATAAGTGTGATATAAAATATGTCTATCTTTACCTGATGGTAAAGATAGAAGAAAAATTATAAATAGTTTTACCTTATGTAAATGTAAATTCTATATCCTACACATATTTCCGAAATACAACAAAAGAAATTCAAGACTTCAATTCAGTTCGAAGAATCTAGACTACTTAATGAGCCACGCGCTAATCCAAACTGAAAAATTAAGAAAGGAAAAGGAAAATCAAGTAAAACAAAATTGAAAATCAAAAGGCTCTGGAAACTGGTTTTTACTCAAAATTGCAGCTTTAGTAGATAGAGCACTGCCATTAATTGTCAAGTAGGCATGAACATGTGCAGAAACCGGTGGGGATGCACAAAGTTGCAAAAACAATTACTTTAAAAGGTTCCTGCGAATAATGGTAGAGGTGTTACAATAATTCGAAAAGTTTATAATGGTACAGGTATTAAAGTAACTGGTTCAAAAGATAATAAATACACTACTAATATCTATTGATGTTATTGTCACAATTTAAATAATAAACAGAGATTTAATGTTATGTTTGCAAAAAGTATGTTACCCAAAAAATTTGTCACTTTGAAAAAAAGGTAAAAATTGTGTGTTTATCCCTAGAACTCATTGGGTTTGTTATTTAATGATTCAAATGGTGAATATTTGGGATTATTTCACAACTCTGGTTTATCTCCAGTAGAAAAATAAAGCATCTGAAAAAAAGTAATAAAGACATGCTTTATAAATCATTATAAGGAAAGGAAAGCGCCAAAAAACTAGAAAAGAGTAAAGATGACGGCAACACAAGGCGCACTCACAACTGAGTTTTTATTTAAAAAAACTGTCTTAAATACACTTAAAAACACACCACGTCATTTTCCACGTGCACACTGTTTATCTAAACGTAAAACCCCTTTATTTGTCAGAGTCAAGGAAGGTCACTGATGCGCTTATCTGCACCCTTTGTTTTTATAACCTACGCTTCATGAATTTCTCTGGTAGTATTTTTGCTGTGATGCCTAAGAATAGCAATGTCATTAAACACTGGTGTACACACACATCGGCTGCAATGCATAGCCAAATGCCCAGAAGGTGACTGCTGTAAAAAGCCCAGGCAGCACGCCGACACTGGGCCAGCGTCGTAGGAATATTGCTCACAATATTGGCCCAGTTAAATGTTTTGTACCACGACCCAGTATTGGTCCAATATCGGTTACCGATCGTTTTAAGATTGGACCAGAATCGGCGATATCATTCGAGTTCTGGGCAGTGATGGGCGAATATCGGTTAACATGGCCGCGGCGGCTGCGGTGTCAGCGGGCTTGTGCCAAGCCAACGTTACTAGAACCGATCAGTTGGGAAACTGCCATAGACCCTGCTCTGAAAAAGTGGCACCGATCCGTACTCGAGAAGCGAGCTAATAGCGATCGCAACGCCGCCATTTCTCCCGCACCGGCCACTCGAGGAACTGCACGTGACTTCTATTGTGGCTTTAATCCGCCATTTTGGCTCCGAAACAGATACGGTGGAAGGGGCTTCAAGGGTGCCACCCCCGACTCCCAAGCCGACGCGCCGCGAATTACTGCCGAAGTTAGGATG
This sequence comes from Ixodes persulcatus, assembly GCA_013358835.2. Classification (NCBI taxonomy): domain Eukaryota; kingdom Metazoa; phylum Arthropoda; class Arachnida; order Ixodida; family Ixodidae; genus Ixodes; species Ixodes persulcatus. The sequence goes on along the minus strand of JABSTQ010011181.1, from coordinate 182,898 downwards.
CGCCTAAGTCTGGATGCGCTACCTGAAATCACCGCTGAGACATGGTTGTATAAAAACAATAATAATTGTGCCGCGAAACTTGTAAACTACAGATTTTAGAAAACATCACGCGCCCCCCGTTTCGTACTAATCTACAATAAAAGTTACTACAAAAAAAGTTTTTTTTTAGATTGTTTGTACGGAAAAACCCAGTTCCAGCTGCTGATTGCCCGGCGCGCTCTCGGCATGACCCGTGGCAACAGCGGCGGCCGCCGCGATTGGCCGGCGCGATTGACCGATTCAGTATCGTTTTACAAACGGTCAAGATTCTCTAATACTGGCCATTATAACCGGTTCAGACCGGACAAATTACCGGAAAACGGCGCTGGATACTGCATATCGGAGTGTCGTTTGACGACCCAAGTGATATTCCGCCGACATCGGCCACATCACAGTAATACTGGCTCGATCTTTACGATCCATCGCCAATATCAGCAGTATCAGAATGATATTGGGCCGATTTATCCGATCCGACGGCAATATTGGCGCAATACTGTGTGCTGCCTGGGAGACAGCGTGCTCTCTCGTGCGATCATTCACATAGCGGTCTGTTTGGCCAACGTAGGAGCCACCGCAGGAAAACGGTATATTATAAACAACACCGGTTTCACATTCTACAAACTTGTTCTGATTTTTTTCTTGCATTTGTCACTCTCCCTCTTGGGATCATGAATTCTTCTGCAAAACGCAGATAGCTTATCAGAGGCTGAAACGACGACCGGAACGTCGTAACGTTCCGCTACTTTTTTCAAGTTATGAGAGACCGCGTGAATAAAAGGGGTGACGGCAGGTCTTAATTTTTGGCGTTCATGAATATATTTTTAGCACATCTAAATCTTTTTAAGGCCCTCTGTAGCTTCAGCAATCGATTTCAGCGGAAAATCTGCACACACGATTTTATCCATCTGTATGAGGAAGCTTCTTTCCGTTTAATCGGGACAGGGGTTTTCTAGAGCATCTCCGAGGCACGATGAGCCAATACCTCCTTTTACTAACTTGGAGTGAGCGAAATTAAAAGGGAGCACACCTTTCTTTGAGCAGGGTTTGTGAGCCCACTACACGTGGTAATTCAAGAATGTTAGTTTCAAATTGAAAAACTAACAAGACCCCCGAGGTCCTCTCATGAGTGAATTTTAAACCATGAGAGCAGGACGTGAACGTGCCGACCACTTCAGCCACCCTCTTGTCCATAGCTCAGTGCCTGGGGGGGGGGGGGGGGGTGATGACAAGGTAGTCATTGAAATACCTGTAAATTTTACAAACGCTTTCACCCCCTGCTCTCAAGATACTTTGGTCGCAGTTTGCTAAAAAGATTTCGCATAGAACAGGGGCCACTCGCGTACCAATGCATATCGACTGTTTTCGCACAAAAACCTCTCTACCAAGGGAGGCATATGTGTGGTCAAGATAAAAAAAAATAAATGTTGAATGAAACCCTGCACACTCTGCCGGGCAACTTCAAGGCTACGCTGGACAAATGGCCCAAGTTCGCTGTGGAACCGAGATTGCCAACACCAGAAAATCTATCCCTCGTCCGAAGTTTGGCTGAAAAGGTGCTGCTTCAAGACAGGGATCGGTGCATCGCTGATAGAGTTGATGTTCTCTGCCAAACGGCTGGTCAACGCGCAAAAATTCTAAAGTTGACATTTATTGTTGAACACTTCAGAACCAGCAATCTCAAGCTGCTTGCAACCGAAAAGGAGGGGGGCTTTGTTGCCCTTCCTCAGGAGCTGTACGCAAAAAGGCCAAGCAAGCCGTTCTCAAAATCTTCAAGCTGGTGAAACGAGGATCCCTGAACAAGGTGACGATGAGGGCGAAGGCATTGTGCTATTAACTATTCCTCCCTGTTTTGGAGACGAAGGTGACTTCCAGTAAGAAACTTTCCCATAACATGTTCTTCATGGCGAAAACGCAAAAACGGACGTATCTTTTAGAGCAATTGTCAGGGAAACAGACACGTGGGAAATCTAGATATCTTCCTTCCTCCGCATCCACCTGTTGAGTCTGAATCTGGCGGATAATTTTTTGGTTCGGAATTCAGAGGAAGTGATTGAATTTTTGAAAGAGTGTTGTAGAAGGAAGAGCGATGCCTTTTCAGTTGACGTTAAGGATCTCTTTATTCTGTTCTGCATTACGTTCTTTTTAACACTTTTAGACATTGTATTGAGAGCAGCGGGAAACTGGCCTTTCGGAGCTCTTGCGGGATGAGTGTGGAGGGTTTCATAATTTTCATTGAGCTTTTAAATATTTCTTTTGACCACAGATATGTCTCCTTTGGTGGATAGGTTTTTGTGCAAAAACGGGATATGCATTTGTCCGCGAGTGGCCCCTGTCCTATGCAATTTTCTTTTAGCACACTGCGACCACACTGTTCTTAAGAGGCTAGCGGGTGAAAGTGTTTTTTCTTTAAATATACAGGTATCTAAATACTACCTTGTCATCGCCCGCCCAGGGAATGAGCTTTCAGACAAGATGGTGGCTGAAGTGATCGGCATGTTTACGTCCTGCTCTCATGGTTTAAAATTCACTTATGAGAGGACATCGGAGGGCTTGTTAGAGTTTTTCGATTTAAAAGTAAAACTCTTGGATGACCCCGTGTGCTATAATTTTTGAACCCCACTCCAAGAAAGGTTTGCTCCCTTTTAATTCCGCAAACTGCGAGTTAGTAAAAATAGGAATTGCCTCTTAGTACCTCAGAGCTCCTCTGAAAAAAATCCTGTCCAGATGAAATGAAAAGGAGCATCCTTTTGCAGGTCGATCGGCTGGTGAGGGCAGGGTTTTCGCTGAAATAGATTGCTGAAGCCGTAGAGGGCCTTAAAAAAATTTAGATGTGCTAAAAAATTGTTACTGAACGCCAAAACATAAGACCTGCCGACATCCCCTACATTCACGCGGTCTCTCATAGCTTGAAAAGAGTTGCGGAACGTTACGATGTTCCGGTTGTCTTTTCAGCCCCTAATAAGTTCTTTGCGTTATGGAGAAACATCAATGATCCCGAGGGGGCGAGTGACGAATGCAAGAAAAAATATCTCAACAAGTTTGTGGAATGCCAAACCGGTGCTGTTGGCCTACGTTGGTCAAACGGGCCGTTGTGTGAATGATCACGCTAGAGAGCACGCTGCCTCATTAAAAACGTCACCGTCTGAGCATTTGGCTTTGCATTGCAGCTGATGTGTGTGAGCACCAGCGTTAGGTGGCACTCCCATCCTGGGGCTTCCCAGTAAACTACACAGCGTAGGTTATGAAAACAAAGGGTGCTGATAAGGTTATCAGTGACCCTGCCTTAACCCTGACAGATAAACAGCGTCTATTTTTAGATAAAAAGTGGGCAGGTGCAAAATTACGGGGTGTGATTCAAAGTGTATTTAATACAGTGTTTCTCTAAATAAAAATTCAGTTGCGAGTGAGCCTTTTGTTGTCTTCTTTACTCTGCCACAGTTTTTTGTCGCTTTTTTTCCCGTACAATGTACCAGCTAGCGCAACTTAACATTTATTTTATATAAATCATTAGATATTAAAAGTAAAACTATTTTTATATCTTAATTATGGCATTCACTAAATTTTAATCATCTAGAAAGTAAAATACAATTTGATATTAAACAAATGTTTCTTTAGCAGATTAAAACTTAATAATAATAAATTAATTATTAGATTTTCTGAGTATTTTTTATGTTGCTATAAAAAAGGAGCAAATCACAACATGAAAAGAAAGGAAACATATTCGATAGATCATATAATTCTTATGAAACTTTAGACGGGCTTCTAAGTTTACCTGAAGCGTCTATTCAGTAAATAGAATAATAGCATTTGCTTGGAGCACATAAAAAAATCAAGTTTGATATATTACAAATTTTACAAAAAAATGTCTGAATTTTTACGACTCAAATGAAAATACAGAATGAGCTTGTAAAAAGAAAAAAACATGATTCCTTAAAGAACACTTCATATCCTGCAAGAAAAAAACATAAATTTCAAAACAAAAACTGAATTGTTTAAATTTATTTCTAAGTAGATTATTGATGCGATGAAAGTAAATATTAGAGCGACAACGCTACTAAAAATGACAGACCAATGGGTCTAGGTAAATGACAAACATGTACCAATAAATTCCCTTATTGAAAAGACTTAGAAAATATTTATTATGATCCTGAAAGAGGGTTCTCAATAATAAAGGATTTTCAAGAGAGTCAATAAAACTGCGTAAAAGATTAAAGAGTTAACTGAGAAACAAGATGTATATACAAAATTCATACCGATTACAGAGAAATTTGAACCACGTAGAGTTATTGTATATGAAATAGATAATCAATGGCAAACTGATTTTGTAGGAGTTAAGAATTATTCAAGACAAACGAATGAATATAAATATATTTTATCCCGTAAGGATATTTTTTTTATATGCATGCGTCATACCGTTAAAATAAATCAGGTGAACAAATAACCCAAGCCTTAATGATATATTTAAGACAAGGAGAATACCAAAAAGGATACAAACATCAAGGCCTAGAGTTTTATAATAACTTGAAAGTAAACATCTTCGACAGAAATCTGTCTGGTTTGGGGAACAATCTGAAAAAAGAAAACTCAAACCAAAAGTTTAGAAACAAAGAGTTCCCAACGTTTCGTGGTCGACTTGACTCCTTCTTCAGGGGTGACTAAAATGGAATGAAACAGCGCGAGCTTCAACCTCTCCTTCCTCTTCTACCGAGTTGATGTTTTGTAAACGTGACGCAGGCCATGGACGTAAATAGATAGTAAGGCCCCGAGGGACCTGTTAAGGTTCCCCGGTGTGTTCTGGATATGCCACGACTCCAAGAACAGACGTTTCCGAAAATGTGGCTCCGTGTCTATCACGTGCGCGTTCCCGAAGTCGATCCGATGATCAAATACCTCGCAATGTTCCGCGACGGCACTACGCTCGCGATCGAAATTGCGCACATCGTTCTGGTGCTGGCGCGTGCGTTCGGAAAAAGATTTAGTTTCACCGATGTAGGCGGCAGGGCACTCTGCGCACGGTATCTTATAGACCACGCCTTGTGCTTGCTCTTTTGGGAGGCGATCTTTCGGCCTTGGCATGAGCCGTCCTTATGTTGAAACTGGCTTGTGCGCCTCTTGGAGCCCTTCTATTTGGAGCACGCGCGCCAGTGTCTCGCTCGTTCCTTTTACATAGGGGACGCTGATGCGCGCGATGGGGCGGGGCTGTGTGTCACCCGACGATCCATGTTTGTTGCGCGTGCAGCACTGTCGACGGGCGACGCGTTGAACAAAACTCCTTGAATAGCCGTTTTTTTGGAGGTCAGCAAGTATGGTCTGTTTCTCCTTTCTTCTGTCTCTTTCCGACGAGCAAGATGGTCATTGCTCTAGACAAGAGAGTAGAGACCACAGACGTCTTTTCACTCGTTGGGTGGTTCGAGTCAAAGTCAAGGTAGCGACCGGTGTGTGTTGGCTTCCTATACACTGTGAATCCCAGCTTGTCTCCTTGCCTTTGCACCAGAGCATCGAGGAACGGCAAGACTCCATCTCTCTCATAATCTACAGTGAACTGGATGGCCGGTTCCATGGAATTCAGGTGTGCGAGGAAGTTGTCCACCTTTGATTTCTTCACGATGCAAAAACAATCATCTACATAGCGCATGAACTCTTTTGGCTTGCTTGGCGAAAGTGCTAAGCGCTTTCTGTTCAACCACTTCCATCGTGAAGTGTTCCGTTGTGACAGAAATAGAGGCGCCCATTGCCGTTCCGCTGACTTGTTTGAAAATCTCACCCTTGAAGCTGAAGTATGTAGTGCCAAGGCAGAACTCGAGAAGGTGGCATAGCTCATCTACACTGAGGCTGGTCCTTGAGCCCAATGTTTCGTCTTTCTCGTGGCCCTCTCGAGCTGCAGCAACTGCTAAGGGCCCCTCTGCCTAAAATGGTTGGCGCTGTGGAAGACGGCATTGCGCGACTAGACCCTAGCGTCCGGGAAGGTGTACGACTTAAAGCGATAGGCATCCTTTCGAAACCTCCGCCGAGGCAACGCCACAATCTATCTCGCGATGAAACTGCTGCGCTTCGGAAGCTCCGCGAGGATACAGAGATTGTGCTACTGCCGGCAGATAAAGGAAAATCGACAGTCGTCCTGGACCGGGAGGGGTACGAACAGAAGGCACGGGATCTTCTGGAAAGTCCGGCATATGAAAAGCTCAAGAAGGATCCTACATCCCAAATTCAAAGGAACATGAACAAGATGTTGTCTGACATTTTCAAGCAATATCCAGAGTCGAAATCCCTTTACTTGCATCTCATCTGCAGGAATGTCTCTGCGCCAAGCGTCTATTGACTACCCAAGACCCACAAACCTAACGTCCCATTGAGACCTTTCGTAGACTTTACGACCTCACCGCTCCGAGCGCTATCGAATTACCTACACCGGACTATAGCTCCCTTTGTTGGAAATACGCCGACCCATGTGCTGAACACCGGCCACTTCGTGGAACGTGCCTCGCAAGTGAGACTCAGGAATGATGACACGACTGTGTCTTTCGACGTTGTGTCGCTCTTTACCAGCTTGCCAGTTCCCTTAGCAGTTGCTGCAGCCCGAGAGGTCCTCGAGAAAGACGAAACATTGGGCTGAAGAACCAGCCTCAGTGTAGATGAGCTATGCCGCCTTCTTGAGTTCTGCCTTGGCAGTACGTACTTCAGCTTCAAGGGTGAGATTTTCAAACAAGTGAGCGGAACGGCAATGGGCGCCTCTATTTCTGTCACGACGGCAAACCTCACGATGGAAGTGGTTGAACAGAAAGCGCCAAGCACTTTCGCCAACAAGCCAAAAGAGTTCATGCGCTATGTAGATGATTGTTTTTTCATCGTGAAAAAATCAGAGGTGAACAACTTCTTCGCACACCTGAATTTCATAGAACCGGCCATCCAGTTCACTGTAGAATACGAGAGAGATGGAGTCTTGCCATTCCTCGATGCTCTGGTGCAAAGGCAAGGAGACAAGCTGGCATTCACGGTCTACAGGAAGCCAACACACACCGGTCGCTACCTTGACTTTGACTCGAACCACCCAATGAGTGACAAGACGTCTGTGGTCTCTACTCTCTTGTCTAGAGCAATGAACATCTGCTTGTCGGAAAGAGACAGAAGAAAGGAGAAACAGACCATACTTGCTGACCTCCAAAAAAAAATGGCTATTCAAGGAGTTTTGTTCAACGCGTCGCCCGTCGACAGTGCTGCACGCGCAACAACCATGGATCGTCGGGTGACACACAGCCCTGCCCCATCGCGCGCATCAGCGTCCCCTATGTAAAAGGGACGAGCGAGACACTGGCGCGCGTGCTCCGAAAAGAAGGGATCCAAGTGGCGCACAAGCCGGTTTCAACATAAGGACGGCTCATGCCAAGGCCGAAAGATCGCCTCCCAAAAGAGCAAGCACAAGGCGTGGTCTATAAGATACCGTGCGCAGAGTGCCCCGCCGCCTACATCGGTGAAACTAAATCTTTTCCCGAACGCACGCGCCAACACCAGAACGATGTGCGCAATTTCGATCGCGAGCGTAGTGCCGTCGCGGAACATTGCGAGGTATTTGATCATCGGATCGACTTCGGGAACGCGCACGTTATAGACACAGAGCCACATATTCGAAAACGTCTGTTCTTTGAGTTGTGGCATATCCAGAACACACCGGGGAACCTTAACAGGTCCCTCGCGGCCTTACCATCTGGTTACGTCCATGGCCTGCGTCATGTTCACAAAACATCAAGTCGGTAGAAGAGGAAGGAGAGGTCGAAGCTCGCGCTGTTCCATTCCATTTTAGTCACCCCTGAAGAAGGAGTCAAGTCGACCCCGAAACGTTGGGAACTCTTTGTTTCTAAACTTTTGGTTTGAGTTTTCTTTTTTCAGATCATTCAGTTTTATAATAGAAAAGTAGTAGTAAAGTAATAGAGTGATTGATTGAAGATACAGGAAGTTTACATTCTAGTAGTTAATAAGATTAAAAACATCTGTCGGCGAAAGGTTTAATAGATCAATTTAAAGAAAAATTAGAAATGATTTTAGTGTACAAAATGATGATGCTTGTTTAAATTTTGGGTAAAGTAGTATATAACTATAATACATATTTTATCCATCAACTAAGGTGACTCCCATTGATGCCTTATTAAAAGAATCAGAATGTCATAAGAAGCAACTTGCACACAAAACGTAATAAAATAAAATATAAATTGCGTGATACTCTGAGAATAAGAAAATACAAAGAAATTTCCAAGAAGCAGTCCTAATAAAATTACACAGCTGAAGTTTTTTGTTTTAATTAAATAAGTCTAAAATGATGGTATTCCATATCACCCGATAGTTGATAGTAATGATGAGGATATACTCGGCACAATGCATGAACAAGATATGATGAAATATATATTCTCTAGTTTTTTCGATCTTTCATTTGAGGCTTTTTAGATGGATTGCCACTGCATTTTGAAACTAACTTTGAAGGTAAGTTTGAAGATAACTTTGAAATTCATTGTGGGAACGCAAGACTTCCATAGTCGGCATTCTCTATACTTCTGTCCTTTTATTATAAAATTTCAGTACCTAAAGGCAGAATTTTGGCTCTTCAGCCTCATGCACCAGTCTTCTTTAGACACACTAAGCAATATGCACTCAGTAAAACTTTGTCCTGAATTATTTATTCCAATCACATATTAATTTCCTGGTTATTTTCACTTTTAGTATATACTATTCTAATTGCATTTAGAAAAACGCGGGATGGTGTCGCATAAGCTACTATCACATCTCCCTAACAGCCCGGTAGACAGGCGCAACGCATCCGCTTCACCCATGCGAAGATAAAAATTTTTCACCCTGCAAATCGGGTGATCGTTGCCCTCGCGCGTCGTCTGCTACGCGTGTCGTCTGCCACGCGCGTCGTCTGCTACGCGCGAGGTCCGCGGCGCGCGACGTCCGCTGCGCGCGGCGTCTGCTGCTCACTCTATACGGCAGCTAGGGAAGGGTTTGGCATTTCAAAGGGACGGTGAACTGTTAAATGAAGGCTTCATCAGTGTGCGCCTCTGCTGCTCCATTTCTAGTTTCTGTATTCGCTTAAAGGTGCAGTGCAAAGATTTTCAAACTTTGGCCAATTAACTGTGGAAATTAATCTGAATCACCTATGGAACGAAAAACAGAAAACCACATTTTCTTGCGAGCGTTAGCTCTTATTTAAAAAACAATTAAACAAATCGAAGGTCGAAGTGCCTCTCAACTATCCACGTCGACTTTCGAGTGGCGTACCATTGGGGTTCACGTGGTTTCCCCTTGGGCCCTCTCTTCAGAGACCCCAGCCGCTTCCTCCGCGATCGTCTACTTTCAAAGGATTAGCCTCGCCAAAGGTGGCGGCGAGCGATGAATACAAAGGACGGTTCGCCACGGGGCTGACGGCGAGTGTAGCAGCGGAGGTGGACAGGGTTTGTTGACTTCCGCGTACCCCCATAGACGCCGTCATTTTAGTTCCCGTAGCCGCCACAGGCGGTTGCAGATCGGCAAATAATTCGTTCCTTGCCTTGTGATTACGCAGCAGAATAGCAGTTTTTTTGGGGAAAGGTGACGCGTTTTTGGTCACTTGGGCTTGTGTAAACAATATAAAAAATACAATCTGGCAAATCTTTTAACATTAAAACCGTTGCACTGTCCATTTAAGCAACTCAGCAATCTGGCGCTTTGATTTATATTTAAGTCACCGTCAGCGCTAGTTTTGCCCAAACCGCCTGCTGTGCAGTTTAGTGCCAGCTCAAAAGGTGACAACAACATGCAGTGTCGGCAGGCGCATCTCCCGCAATAATGTTGTCTTAACTTAAATAAATGCTTCTCTAATTTCTGGCCGTGGCGCTGTGGTCTGTGTGGCGCAGACGTTCACGTTCTTTGCCCTGAGGGGAACGTAAGAGTTTGCTGCACTCGAATGAGATAATGACGAGGATGCTCAACGAGTGCCAATAGATACATTACAAAATATTATTCTTAAAGCAAAATTAAATTAAAACAAATGAAGCTCCTGTTACCGCATTAAAAATAAAATAAACTAACGAGTTCTTACATTGGACTCAATAACGAGTCATTTCTTCGTTTGCATTGATGACAGCTCCCATCTTCGACGGCAGAAAGTCGTACAGAGCAGACACGAAAGATGTGTCTGCTATGAGGCCTTCCCAATCTGCTTGAACCGCTACCGATATCTGGTTTGCTGTTGCCGAATAAATTGGCGTTCGCACCATAGCCGCTTTTTTTCGGCCCCACAGGTTCTCCACAATATTGAGTCCTGAGCCTTTCGGAGCACAGGGGAACTCATCTATGCTTCACTGGTACAAGTGGTCCGTCAAGACGCGTGCCATGTGGATAGGAGCGAGGTCCTGCTGAAAGAGGACCTCTCTTTCGAGGAAAAGACCACTGCGCAAGTAGGATCTGAGCGCAGTGTCCACCACGTCGCAGTATCAGTTTGACGTTAGCCTCCCGACGATCCGGGGTAGAGGACCAAGGCCGTGTCAGGAAATGGCACCCCCAACGGTGACGGATATCTTCTGCGCCCGGCGACGCGCTGCACGTAGGCAGGATCGTTCTTGCAGGAGCATATCTACTTTAGCTGTGCAATGTGCGCTGTCTCACTAGTTCTCCAGCGGAGCACAAAAATAAGAAAAATAATTGGGATCAAAGATTGAAGATCTCAACCCGACAGATGAGCCAAGAGCACAAAAAGACAACAATGTAATTAGCGTTCATTAGAAAAAAACTACAAAACGTAACATAAAACAAACTATACCGGCTAACTAAATAGCCTCTTATCGAACGTAATTGCAGGGCACGAAATTCCGAGTGTCTAGCGAGAGCGCAAGCAAATCACGAAACATTTCACAAATAAAATAATTTAGAAGATTTAGAACGGCAGTGAATCGAAGCAAGACTTACTGTGCAGCGCGAGGCCTCTACAAACACACGCATTGTTCCTACCTCGTGGAGAACATGGACTCATCCAAGAAGACAACACGGTCCGAGTCAACTGCCGTCCACGACGCGCGCCCAATTGCGAAACGAATGCTCGCCTTTTTGTTTGAAGCTGTGAGTAGGTGCTTGTGCGCTGCCATGGCGCTATGCAGAACGGCACTCAACCTACGTCGAACTGCCGCGTCTGAGATTTCCAATTCAAGGTGCTCTCAAATATCTCTGGCCGAAAGGAAAAGGTCCTCGACGGCAGCGGTCACAATAAAACTATCTTCCTCCTTGGTCGTCACTCTTGGTGGCCACCCTCGAAGTGCATATTGAAACCGACCTTCATACCTAAAGGCTTGAAAGATACGGTTAACCGTCTTTAAGGGCTATTTACGGGAGCTCCGATGACCCGCTGCCAGTGAAATTTTCGGGCAAGCTCAATGGTTTTCTATCTGCCCGCGTCGGAACTCTGGCCATGACGACATGCTCCAATCGCTCTGACAGCAGTGCAAGGTCGAGAAAATGTATGCCTTGATGAAACACACCAGATTGTAGAAAAACAACTTTCAGTTTTTCTATCATTTTAATAAAATATAAGAACTAGACAAATGTATTCAGTACTCTGGAACGTTATCAAAAAACAAAAAAACAATGACATGCTCATTGTTTCACTTAGTGTTCATAAATTCATCTACACGCAGTTTCATTGCACAGCTTCCACTCGAGATTTTGCGTGAAGCAGGCAACGTGTGAAGGAGACGATTGCGCGTAGCAGACGACGCGCAAGCGATCCGACTACGGCATACGCGCGGTGAGCGCATGCTCTCGACGTAAGCGCGATGCGTATGCGCTGCATTTGCGCGCCAGGCCGTTTGGGTGCTCAGATAGTACCTGATGCCACGCGCTTCCGTGTTCCCTCTAAGTATGATTAAGATAGCACTATTATCCACCCTCATATTAAAGGTTGCATAGACGTAACACGGAATATTATACCACACTGATATTTTTTAGGCGAACAAATGTTATAGTGATTCTTTTCTGCGTACATACATTTTTTTAGCTAACGAAGGACGCGTTGAAAATCGCTCGCCTGATATGAACGTTGTTTAGGGGCGTGATGTGTTTTTACGGTTACTTATTGTATATCTGAGCAATGTACATATTTGACACAATTCTGTTAACAGTTTTAGAACTGCTTGTTTACTCTGCCTCGGATCTATAGAGTTTTATTTCCGTAGCGTTCGTCAACGTATCTAAAGCTATAACCATATTTTGAGCTTGCCTGCCATGCACGCACGTGCATGCACACATGACAAGAAAACTTAGCAAGATGCCTGCACTTGTAGCTTCGGCTTCACTCCTTCACGTGAAACTTGTTTTAGAAACTTGACAGTGACGTGCTTGTTCTCGCACCGCCACTTTATTTATAGGTGAGGTTTTGGGACGAGGTCTCAAACAAGAATATAAAGTAGTGCTTACAAGTTGAATTGGTAGCAGAAGTTAGTGTTCAGAGAAATCAACCGGAGTCCTTCCGCAGGCCTGGCAACATAGTAACCTCCCCTGGAAGAAACGTAAATCACCTTTAAAATTGCACTTGATTTAATAGAAGTATTGCTACTCAGAAACGCACGGGGCTTTAAGCGCGTGAGCTTTATTAAAGCCACGTAAGACTCCTTATAAGCACACACTTGTACCGCAACGTGGAAGGAGCATTTATTTTCTTAGTGAATGTGGTTAATCAATGTAATCGGATGCCTATTAGGCGTAAGAATACCAGTTTTATCAATGCACCAGGAAGAAGTAAGAGCTACCAAAAAAATCACTATTCCGTTAGTGGGAGAATTGCGCGGCAAACAACGCGTTTTTTTAGGCTAATTCATTTATTTTATAGAAACAACCTTATATTGCACCCTTTAAAGAAACGTGTTCCGTGAAACACGTAGATAAATATATCTAAAACTCGTTCAAAACATTAATTATGAACTACGGATTGTCCACATAATAACGCTCATCTACACGGATGGACACTCAATTAACGTGTTAACTGCAGTTTCTAAATTGGACATATAGGCGTTTTAAAAGTGGACTGTGACACAACTCGCTCTCACCTTAATGTTTGTTTGAAGATTAGTTAACTCATTCGAGTGTTGTATTTTCATGAATAAAGCGAAAACAAATGCATACCACAAGTATAATTCCTAGATGCGCGTTTACAAAAACATCACGACCTCCGAGCTAGGGCTAATAAATGACGAAGGTGGTGCAAAGTGTTATTATTATCTTAGAAAAATTGTTATCCCATTCAGCGTACTACCATCCCCCATCTTATACAGTGGCATACGGTGGGCGCAGTGGCACGGCTGCCCGCAAGATGTTGCTAAACCCCCGTATGATGTTAACGCGGCCTTTGCTGTTTTTGGTTTCCCCATCGGTATCGGCCAAAACAACCTCTCATTTCACAACTGCGCAAGTTTCTCGTCACCTTCATGTCTCCGGATAGCGACATGGTGTCAGTCTGTGATCAATGAAACACCGTCAATCCGTAAGCTGGTGTTTCCTAATTATGTCTTTAGCCTACATATGTATCACAAAGCAGATATAAGAAAATCATCCGTTCAAATAAATAATTGATGTTTTCAAGCGTTCCTCTTCTTTGCAATCTAATAAAGAGTTAGATAGACTGCCCAGTGAAATAGTAAAAATGTAATTGCCAGAGCTATTTGTATTTAAGTTCAAGCATAGGCGTCAATTTGTATCTGCATTACTGTAGTATTTATACAATGAAGTCATTGTATATTATCTGATTATTTTGTCATCTTATTGTTACGTACAGATCATCGTTTTTGTATACGTCCTTATAACAATGCCTCTTGAGACGATGTAGGTATTGCAATAATAAGTAATTAAATAATTTGTATTGTTGGAAACGCAGCTGCAGGTTGCTGAGCATGTGTTAGAGTCTTCAGCAGCGTCGATGTTATCTCGTGTAACTCGGACAGTCTGGAAATAGGTTCCCTTCAATAAAAAGTTAAGCACTAGGAAACTTCAGGACAGAAAAAAATCGCCGTTAAAAAACGCTCGCCCTGTAGCATGTGAAAGAACCTTTTCTGGCGAGTAAGGTTCTGCTGCTAGGCGTTCCACGAAGTCAATGCATACGTGTTTACGTTTGTCCCTCTGCCCCTTACTGAAGTTTTACAACGAAGCTGTTTATGGATAGGGTTCCGTGGATTTTTCGTGTACCTCAAGAAAAAACGCAGCGCCCTCTCTTTTTCGTCGTTCCAAGCGCTTGTGCGCCTAGTTCCTTCCGCTGTCCCGGGGTGGCGGTCCCATTGGGCGGTCTATGGCTAGGGTTCCGTGGATTTTTCAGATTATCGAAGCAGCAACCAACACTGCCTGTGCTAACGAGTGCAAAGAGGCGCTACCTGTGGCGACTTGTCAGAGAAGGCTTTCTGTGAGCGTGAGTGAACGGTGTTTCAATCCAGACGCATCCACGCTAGAAACTTCGTTTGATGTTAGTCGCCATATGGTATTGCTCCTACAACAATGTTGAAATCGATCGGAAGCCATATTTTTTTAGATTATTAAAAATTCGAACACCAACCAAGCTCTTTTATAGGGACCCTTAAGGGTCCCTTCCTTATAAAAGGGCTTGGTTGGTGTTCGAATTTTTTAATCATTAGTTACTCCCAATGAGACAAATCTCTGTCAAATGTTTACTTTAAAATCCTATTTTTTAGATTATCCAAGCTGGAACCAACACTGCCTGTGTTAACGAGGGTAGAGAGGCGCTACAGATCGGGACTTCTCAGAGAAGGCTTCCCGTGAGCGTGAGTGAACGGTGTTTCAATCCAGACGCATCCACGCTAGAAACTTCGTTTGGTGTTAGTCGCCATATGGTATTGCTCCTACAACAATGCTGAAATCGATCGGAAGCCAGATTTTTTTAGATTATTAAAAAATTCAAACACCAACCAAGCTCTTCTATAGGGACCCTTAAGGGTCCCTTCCTTATAAAAGGGACTTGGTTCTCCGAGAAGGCTTCCCGTGAGCGTGAGTGGACGGTGTTTCAATACAGACGTATCCAAGCTAGAAACTTCGTTTGATGTTATGGTATTGATGCTAAAACATATGGTATTGCTGCTAAAACACTGCTTAGATCAACCGGAAGCCATATTTTCTTGTAAGTCAACATAAAAATCGCACCGCCCTCTCTTTATCGTCGTTCCAAGCGCTTGCGTGCCTAGTTCCTTCTTCCGCTCTAGCGGGCTGGCCGTCTCGTCGCGCGTGTCTACTTTCCGCAGGGTGGCGGTTCCGCCGTGCGTGTGTAGTTTCCTCCGGCTCCTCGGAACGGCCATAGTCGTCCACGCGAATGTATATAAAAAAAAAACAGAAAGAAAAACAGCCGTTCTCCATTTTTACTTCAATAATCTCGTCCTAATGGGGAAGCCGTGTATAGTCCGGACTCCCGAAGAGCAACGCGCCTACGAAGAGCAACGGCGGCAACGGCAACGAGAATGTCAGTGACGGTGGCCGGAATCAAACACCACCGTGTGTGTCGTGTGCTAAACAGCTCCGCTTTTCATCCACCTTCACAGAGTGAAATGGCTTGAAATTTGTTTTCTTTTTTTTATTTTGACTTATCTGTTCATTATTTCACGTTTGATTTTATGTGCTAATTTCCTCACGTCCGAGGAACAGTGGTGACCTCGTAGTTTTATATTGTTTCTGACGAACAGTGGTGTCTGTGTGTGCGTGCGTGTGCGTGACGCATGGGCCAAAGGGAATGTGTTGGGAACCTCGAACGACGGCTCACGGAGAGAAGGGATTTTATCTTGGGAAGGACGGTGAAACGATGAATCGATCCACAATAAAAAGGCAGTTGTTCGAGAAAAGCCAACGAAAGAGCCTCTACAGAGAAATAGGAGGTCGGTGAGAAATAACTGTGGAACTTTGAATAAAAAAACCGCACAATGGGAACCGCTGGAAAGGCAAAGGACATCAACGACGAGTCTGGCAAGCAAGCCCGTGACAAAAGGGCTTGAATCGACAAGAGAGGTGACTCAAGACCAGTGTTTTAGGCGTTATCAAAAAAAAAATGGTAACCAAATACGTTACCCGTTACTTGCGAAATAAAGGACGTTACCATTATCGACAAAAAGTAGCGCGCGTTACTTGTGCATTAGTGGAGCTTTTTCCCTTGTCAAAATACAGAAACAAATTTGAAGGTGTGTGGAATGAGTGCGATAATTAACGTTTGCCGTTTATAATTCGTTTCAACTTAAGTTAACACGCAGCCAACTCAACGAGCTACAGGAACCAATCAAGCATCCTCAAAAGCGCAACTCCCTGCGTTTTATTTATGATTTGCTCATCGATGATAGAAAATATATAAAGACGTGACGAACCCCAGCTCGTAGCTTAGTCTGCGTCTGGACTTAAGATAAAACAGTCGTATTTGTTAGGTTTTCGGTTTGAGTAACCACATAAATGATTGCCTATATAGGGAAATATTTTATCTGGAAAGATAGTTTTTTACCTCAATTCACAAAATATACATCGTAACTTCAATTTTCTGAGATCGGTAAAGGTGTATATTTTGGAGATAGCTAGATAATTGCATGTAGCACCACAAATAGGAATGCCTTATATTCGACTGATGCATACTAATTTGGCAAGTCAAGACATGGTATTATTTAAAGTAGTTCAGATATGGGTATATAAATAATTGGCACATATAGGCATATATGACCAGATATACCTATAAGGGCCGGATATGAATCTCATAGGTGTATCTCATCATGTCTGCCCAATTCCTTACAAAATCATATCTTGATCTTTTCTTATATGAGACAATGCAAGGTATTTCTGTAAGAGAGGTCAAATCACAATCAGCTTGCCTGCCTAGTAACGTTATCTACGATAGTAAGTCTAACATTTTATGTCGAAGCATGAACTAAACGCAAGCCAAATAAAGAGAGAAACGACGGGCAAAATACAAACACAGATGATTATTTAAACACTCAAAAACAATTAACGTCCGATTGCCGAATGCGTTAAAAAGATGCCGAATCAAAACCTAAAATATAAGAAACAAATGAATAAGTTCGATATGATCAGCGAAACATCCAATTGATTATCGCATGCTTGTATATTAAGCGGATGGCTATATGCTTCCTCCTAATCGTCGATAGTTTTGCAAGCGCTTCAAAATTAGCCATTCAAGAGCGCGATGCATGTCGGAAGATTCTGCGTGGCCTTTATGTCATCATGTAACACAGGGCCAAGGGTGCCTTAGTTATGAGGTTGCAGCTTGGAGGCGTCAACGCGTTGGAAAATCACTTAGTCGAAATACGCGAGGTCTGTAGCATATCGCCGATCACGCGGAGCTGCTTCGTGCGCGTGATTATTGACAAATGCGGCGAGAGTGGTGGATATGACGACAATAATAAGGAAGGAGGCGGCCCTATATCACAAGTGGCAATAATGGCCACGAAGTGATTCGGCTTAGAATAGTTTTTGTATGGCACGTCTGAAATGTCTTCGTCATTCGCAACAGGTAACAAGGCTTATTCACAAAACAATCCTAGACACCAAAGGTGCGTACAGCTAAACCTAAGAACGAATTTGTATTAACGAATCAAAATCATCGCAAGTTTTGCGTAAGCTACCATGACATCCTACAAGAGCTCAAGAGGTGTCTTATGCACTGTTTAAGATCAAATTCACATGGCCGGCAACGTAACTCGCTTACGTTATCGCAACAATCAAGGGGCGTTTCGTGCTCTCCACGCGCGTCCCAACTAAAAGCAGCGAGATAAAAAAGCGTACTTGAAACTGAACACCGCAGTGACAAACGCTGAAACCACGGATGCAGGTAAAACCTACAAGAACAACGATCCTCACCGACCAAGCGACCACCACGCACTAGCTAGAAACGCTAGACTTAACAAGGCCCTCCGACGCAACGTTGACCCGACGACCCTGGCATTCCCACCACCGGCTGGCTTTCTGAAGGGAACATGTCACAGCGACCTGTGGGGACCGTTCTCGCATGACTGGTTTGAACACTGACCTCTATTTTCCGTAAGAAGGCAAGCCTTTCCCCTCGTTGTCCCCTTGTTTTCAGATGCAGCGTTGAGAAACCCTCTCGTCGAAAGACGCACTCATCAATTCTATCTTTTTTGTGTGTTATTGTCATCAAGAGTTAAAATAAAAGCCATAAAGACTACCTTCGCAACGTGGGTATATATACTTTCTTAGTATGCCCATTGTATTCCGACATTAAGGTACGCCCACGTATGCTGAGTTAGAGCGTGGAGTTTTCTCAATGCCAATCCAATCTTCATCTGTCGAGCGTTACGTCAACATCGAGTTGCCATTGTCTAGTGGATCAAGGGTGCATAAAATAGGTTGTAAATATCGTTCTCGAAGTGGTTACAAGAGCGCGGTGCAAGTGCAGTTGGCTCCGAATGTGCAAAGGTACTTATGCGGCTCTTGCTGACACTTTTGTAGTTAAAGCGTATCTCCCTGGACGTCCGCTGCCTTCCGTATCCCCGAAGCCGCAAAAAAACGCCTCGGCGATTTATTTACATGTGCGCCTCTTTGCAGAACCTTGGGGGCCATCCTGTCATCGGCAATGGTGCGCATTCCGGCCCGTTTAAATCAACATTTCCTAACATCGACATTACACCGCACGGACACAAGCCCCAAGTCAACCTAAAATAGCCGAACCCGAAAAGGCCACCCAAAACTAACATCGATGGTGGCCAAAGCTGCTATGACCTTCTTCACGGAAAAGACTGGGTTCTGCGTTAGGGAGTCAGTAATATTTATGGATCAGCGTAACTTCCGTTGTTACGCTGCTCTTACTGATTCCAGAAATCATCCCTTTGTTTCAAGATAGAGCGGGTTGAAGTAGGACTTCACAAATACCAATATTTCGTAGTTTAAAATATGTCTTTCTACGTTTTCTTACTTAGTATTGGTATTTGTAAAGTCCTACTTCAACCCGCTTTATCTAAAAGTAGAGAAATGTGTTATGAAATTTGGCTTCTGTTCCATCTAAGACCAATAATTTCAATAATTGTTTCGCTTTTACACTCTTGTTTGTTAGTAATACTTGGTTGTGGGGCTATTACGCTTTCCATAGCAGTGAGTTAATTTATAAATAATACAACGCTGAGGCGTATCGCACTTACCTAGATATATGAGATAACATTGGGTAAATCTATAAATAACCAGTAAATTTAAATTAAAAAAGGTTAATAAAATTAAAACTGCATAAAACACATTTCTCAAAAGAATCCCAAACTTTTAAGGTTAAAATATTTTCATTTCCCTAGCCCCAACCACATGTGTATGTACAGTTGATGAATACCTTTTGATTATTTTATTAAACGCTTTCTCATATTATAGCCAGTAAATTTAAATTAAAAAAACTTGTTATATAAAAATTAAAACTGCAATCAAATACGTTTCTAGAGTGAAGCTCACACTTATGAGTTTCAAAATGTTTACATTTCCTCAGACCTTCCAAATGTATAAGGTACAAATGGTGAATAACAATGTTATTATTCACTAAAGCACATTCTTATATTACAAATGCTTGGAAATTGTGGCAGGAGACTTTGGTAGAATGGCATAAACAAGTAGATGCCGCGTTTATCCAAAACGATCGACAATTCATTTAATTTAATTAATGTTCACTAAACAAAACGCAAGATGCTGTTTTTTTGTTGTTGCGCCTTTTTCTTTCTTTGCTCATAATGTATCGTATTTATGTTGTAATATCTGGTGCCCTGATTAGAAAATCATTAAAAACAGGCTAGAAAATCTCGAGTATCTTCTGTTTTTTTTTTGTTTTTTTTTTGCGTAGGATTGGTACGCTAAAATAGTGGGGTTGGAATACAATTTACGATGGGAAAACCACCCTTCAAGATTTGCGTCATGTATTCAGTATTCCTGAAATCATGTTTTCCTGATATTTCTTTTTTACCTCTAATGAACGCAATGCTTTAAACATTAATTAGAAATATAGGTATTCAATTTACATTTTTTGCATTTTTTTAATACACTATGACCTTCATTATTGTACTGGAATAAATTGTAAGCATTGAGTGTTGTGATTTTCATGTTCATGATTCACTGTGCTCATTCCTATATTCTCGCATAGGAATTGCCGTAAGCTAAAATATGAGCAAATTTAAATAATAAGTACATTCATAAGTCGGAAGAAACAAATTATCCCAAACAAAAAGTAAGCACGCAAACGAGCTAGTGCGAGTTTAATATATTTTTTTTTACCGAGTTACATAAAATGAAGATTATTATATTATTAATGTTATTATTTATTATTATTATTATTAATATTATTATAACTATTAATATTATTAGAATAAAATAAGAGACAGTAAAGACTGCAAATCTCAAGAAAACATGGAGTCTTTAAAGATTTCGTGTTTAACATTTCCTTTATTTTTCTCGAGACTCGGTATTACTTGTAATGATGGTTAATTATCCGAGTTGCCCCTCGCGCTTCCGTTCTCTGATTTTCTTCAATTGTAGAATTAAAATTACAGAAGTTCTAGTCTACTCACCTTGTAAGGTTCCTCAAGGCTTCTTTCGAAAGCCACATATTCCAGGATTCAGCCAACACATCGTACAACCACTTGGACTTGTTGGCAAACCTCACTTCTTTGGCATCAAGCAACGGGAACCTGTCCGGATTACAGAGTTCCTCATCAAGTATTCGTGTTCATCTCCGTAGCTTCTAACTGTTAATAATACCAAAATTAATATTTAGCTACGTATTTATTCTAGTTACTCTTTAAAAGAACACTGACCCCCCTCCCCCTCCTGAACAAGAATTATTTCTTTGCCAGTCGATTTAACATGGTGTCAGAAGGCTGCCTACTCAATATTTTGCAACAGCGTCACGTATATTTTCAATAAAGTAAAAGAAAACGCAACTGCTCAAATTCGGAATCGAAACTGGACGAGGGAGGAAGAAGAAATTTAGAGGTGAGCGTAGCCGGAAGTCACGTGACTGCGCAACGTTTTTTTCGATGTTTTTGCAGCTTTTTAGAAGCCACAAAAAACGGGTATCAGATTTTCTGTCTATTTTTAGTATTGAGTGTGTGCCTTCGATGACCCACGACTTTGATTATCTTGAAGGGTTTGTCTTACCCATAGAAAACAGCACGTGGCCACGGAGAAGAGAGTGAGCATGACTCAAACCTGCCAGTTCTCGATCGGCGGTTTTCGGGCGGAAAGAAAACGAATTTCGGGCCGCAAAATGTCGTCTGGGTAGTTGCAATCGGATGTGTCGTATACAGAAGAAAACAAAAAACCTTGACGAGCAAAAATACCCTGTCAGTGTCTTTTTAAGTCTACGACTTCAGCTAGTATCTGCGCGGCGTAAGCAGGTTGTGTGGTATTGTTCTAGCTTCCAGTAAAGTTTTCCTGCTCCATCAGGTATTTCATATACGTGAGGCGGAAACATGTTCTATACCAAAAGACGCCTATCGGCTTTTTTTATTCCGCTTAAAAAAAAAAAAGACGTTTCCTATCATTTTAGCAATTTTGTAGCGTTTTTATTACCTCAATAGATCAGTAACAGGAACTAATTTAGTACATGAATTTAAATTCCTACTTCAAGTAGGTTTTGAAAACTTGTATTTTGCTTGAAGCACAATCTCCAAGTATGTACTTGGACTTTACTTACAGTATTCTTCTAGTACTTTTCGAAAAAGAGGACAACTCCTGATTTTAATATGCATTCCCCACGGTTGGTATTGTTGCTGGGAAGGGACGAGCGCGTTGATTCGGGCAGTGCCTTCTTGCGCTCCGAGAAATTAAGCTCTTTCAGGACCACGCGCCGGTGTCCTTGGCTTTCGCAGTACTATACACAATTCCTGTGGTACAGTATAAGAGTTCACTAACCTCTAACAAAAAATGGCGCATCGTCATGTGAAAACATGCTATCATCTTTTGATCATCTGGTCATTTCACTGAGTGAAGTAACAGCGGCTAAACGACAGATACAAAAATGTGCCTTATAAGTTGATTGTGTTAAGTAGTTCGTTATCGAGTGTAAAACAAGTTCTTTGTGGCCAATTGGCTTTACCAAATATTGGCCTCCATTTTGAAAAATAACTGATTCACACCCGATTACCCTTGGGTCAATGTAGTTCAAAAACACTGTACCTTACGGAAAAATCGTCTGTAACGCCCACCAGGATTTCTGAAAGGTCTGGATGTACCCTTTAAAACTTTTTGAGCGGTCTGTGACATCCGTCGAAGTTCTCTAAGGGGCCTGCGTTCCCTTCAATGACGGCCGAAGAGTGTTAGAGAGACGTCAACATTTTTTGAAAGGCCTATGGTGTCTTCCCCATTCTTTTTCGGGAAAGTACGTGACCCATCAAAATAGTTTTAACGGGTCTGTGGGGAAAATACCGTGGCTCTTTAGGGTAGGTTAGTACGGAAAGCTGCTTGGCGATTGTACGGCCGCTACGAACGGTCAGTCAGTGTCGGCTCTCTGTCCCACGCCTGGAATCTATCTCCTAAAGCAGCTCAGTGTGCGAATAAAAAAGAAGTTCCTGGCCCTCTTGGTTTTCTAGCTGCAGAAGATCGTCTAGCGAGCGAAAACGACGCTGGCAACGCCTCCGGAACTGCACCAGGGACGACACCGTGACCGTGCTCAGGATGGACAACTTGTTCCCTGTTTTCGTCTATATCAAACTTTAAATCCACTATCACACAGCTTACAAAAGGGGTTCAACAAAGATCAGTACAAGGACCAATACTTTTCTCATGATATGACAATGGCCTTTCTAAACCAATTATCCGCTCACAAATAAAAATATATTTCGATGGCACAGCTCTCACACTCCCATCAATCATTAGATAAGGTGAAAAGTGGTATTACAGAATATCTGTTTCTTGTTCAAGAATGGTACAGCTGTAACAGTTTGTCACTCACTATAAAGATATAAAGTACAAAATATTAGCTGTGAGTAATACACGATTACCACTTAAACTGGCAACCGCACATAACTTACACCTGTCCAATATTAACGTTCGCATGTTACATAGTGCTAAAGACTCTGCGGTATTCAGGCCTTCACACTCTAAAAAATAGTTTTGTTTTGAATATTTCAAAGTCATCTCACATTATGTACAGAAGCTTGGGGTACAACTTACAATAGTTACCTCGTACCAATGATTAATTTAAAAGGAATAACAATAAGAAGTTTAAACTCACATTAAACATCAGAATCGCGCGTTTTATTTAATGAATTTTGCATTCCCACACTTTGGAAATTAATCAAAAATAATTTTCCTACGATGTTTTATAGAATTGTCAGACATCACAAACCTTTTAAAATAACAAGACTATTAAAATTTGGCCGTCTCAATTGAAATAATATATCTGTTTGTCTTTTTTATCTTCCACCATGTCGTAACTTACATGGAGCAAAACGAATCCAATTCTGCGGAAGAAAGATATAAAAGTTCCTGCCTAAATTCATTTCTACATAATTTTAGTGAAGGTCTAAAGCACTCCCTTTTGCTTTGTTATATCACTTTTACTTTCCCCCACAGTCATCTTCATTTAAAGAAATTAGGATTGCTCTTGTGATTTTATAGGTTTTGTCGTATATGTTTTTTATCTCTGGTATTTTTGTATAGTTTCTTATAACCCGAGTTGCTTAGTCTACTTCTCAGATGCCTTATTTTGATTAAGGCAAAACTAGCCACTTGGCAATAGGTGCTTCTGGCTTTCTGGCAGATTGTATGTACATCTTAATTGAAAGAAAACGAATTAAATTGAATTGAATTGAATTTGATTTTGTGAACGGTGGCCGAAGTGGAATTGGCATTAGGGGTTTTCGCTAATAGTGTTATTGAGAGCGCACGTGTGTGTGTGGTGCACTTGATCGGTTTTGAAAGTCAAACTACCGTAGATCTCAGGAATGTACCCAGTGGCATTCTGTGTACCTCAAAAGTTATATTTGGCGACAAAAATATAAGTTCTCGATATTTGATCTGATTGCTTTTGCTAACAGCCGGTTGTGCTCGTGTTGGTGTTGGTTTGTGGAGTCGTCTGTATGGTGTGCAATTCTTGATGTTTAATATGCAAAGTCTATATTGATTGTGACATGCGTAGAACATCCAAATGCCACGCTCGCGAAGGTAAGCACAAGTTTTCTTCAGGCTTATTTGTAGTTTCAGGTGTAGTTCTTACAGATGCAAAACTTATGAAGGTGTGCTTATATTTATATTTCATATACTCTCACTTTTAATATAGTTGTTTCCATCATGCATCTGCTTGAGAAGATGCCGAAGCAACAACCGCCAGTAATATCGGGGATCAGAGTACGGCTACGGTGGATGTGTTGCTTTTGATAATTTCTATAGCTGAATAAACATTTCTGTCTAAAATGAGGTGCTGCTATCCGCGATATCTATTACTCCATTTTACATTTTATTTTCAATTAAACTTAAAAAAATAATAGGCAGGATCTGAAGCAATCATCTAAACTTTCTAAGAATGCGTTAGGTTTTTGCATAAATTTGTAAGTCAACACTGTCACGGTTATTGATCCGAATATTTAATAAGTTCCTTCCGTTGTGAATATGTGTATGACGATATAATAGCAACAAACCGGCCCGAATGTCCCAACAACTGACGCACTAACCAAAGAGCTTGAGTAAACTTAGAGCGGTAAATAGGAACTTACGGTCTAAAGCGGAAATGGCACCCCTCGGTTGCCCGGCACCTTGCCTCTTTGCCACATTACTGGCTACATGATGTGAAGACGGCTGCGTCCATTAATTATCCGAGCGCGGCGGTGCAATTCTCGTTCAACCCCGACGATCTTGCCACGGAAGCCGATTATGCTGATCAATGATACATCGCGGCGTGTGTCACGTTTACGTAGGCAGAGAATGAACATATATAACCTTTTGTGCAAGTGTCGCACGAGATCTGCGAAGATATTGGCCAGCAACGGTAGAATCGTTCGTATATCGTGGTACTCTAGCATCGCACGGATAACTTTTGCACAAAATATGTCCTCTCTCGTTGCGCTTGACGATTGTTATGTTGAGGGCTCTTACCGGGGGGAAAGTGGGCGAGGCATATGAATTGTCTACGAGGTGAAGCCCACAGAAATGCGTGAGAGGTTTTTTGTGGTTTCGAGTGACTGTTACACAAGGCAAAATGTCTGTGTAGATATTAATCTCTGGAAAAGGGGGACAATGGGGACAAAGGCCGAACACAACTCTCCGAACGCAGCTAGGTGATTAATGCGCGAGCTACTGCGTAGACGTCTGTAGGAAGCTGTCAAGCTCAACGAATCAAACAGCTGTACTCTCGAGTCTTCGGTCACAGCTGGAGAAGGCCGACAACAGCCGGTTATATTGACCGAACTTCCCAAGACAGCACATTCTTGCTCGCGTTGAAGCAAAACTCTCTCACTTGAAGCGTCTTCTTGACTGTCTCTGGGTTACAAAGCTTTTCGGGATACCACCAGGCGTCACAGTTTTTGCACTGTGCCGTCGTTGAAGAATTGGGCGTCTGCAGGTACGCAAGCAAAGACAATCCACCGCTCATGTGGGCTGTAGGCAGTTCACACTTTTTTCTTCTGAGGCACAGAGCATAGTTGTTTCATTCTGCCAAGACATTACGACGCTGGGTTGTTAACACCGCGATTAGAGTGTCCTTCCCGAAGCACAACTGTCCTGGGGACAGGAACCCGCTGTTCTTCTGGCTGTCTTTCATGCTTGACAAGGTGTGCAGAGTTCGTTCCAACACACGGACGACTGTCCACCGAAACGACTCAAGTTTACGATATACCTTCTCAATGGCTATTCATCTTTGGTAGCCGCGCAGCAAGCTCTTCAGAAAGATGGATGCATTGCTGTATCCAATTTGGTCTGTCGCCGCTAAAGCAAAGATTTATCAGCTCGTGCAACCTGCCCTTGGCAGCCCACCTGTCCACTCTGTTGGTGCCCATTCAATTACATGTACTCTATTTCACAGATGTTTTTCTTACTGACAAAATGCTTTTTAGTAAAGCTATTTTGGTTGGTTGGGCATAAGAAAAATCCTGAGGATGCAATCTAATCACACCGCCCTTATTTCTTTTGTTAGTCCAATATCATTTATGAATTTACCAGGACATTGACAATCCCGTTTCAGTAAAAACGTGAGCACGTTAGTTGCCATTAGGTGCTACTACAAGTGTAAACACTTTCAAACTGTAGAAAGCAGTTTTTATACTGTGAAGCTCAAATAGTTTAGACTATATAGGTGTTCTACATAGTGATGAGCCGAAGTTTTCTGAATTAAAACTTCAGATCTGTATCTTGAGATTCGGAAAAGCCGAAGGTTTGCCGAACTTTTTTTTATACGGCAAAGCTTCAGCAAAAATAATTGTTGCTAGACTGAAAAGGTTATATTAAAGTTTTCTACCGAAGAATATTTTTAACCTAAATGCGACGTTTAGTCCATATTAACACAGTTATTGCTAAATGAGGAGATGTGCTACAGATAATTGTATCGGTATTATTGTTGTTTTTATTGGCAATTTTACAGTGATTTCTTGCAGACGTGGTGTGACAACTAGGTTGGGTAGTGCGCGAGCGCGGTCGCAATAGGCAAGTTTCAATATTGAGGCCTCATCAGTAGAAGCCTCCATGTGTGTACCTCGTTAAAATAAAGGCAGTAACATTGTGTTCTTAGCCTCTCTACGAGTCACCGTCTCGTGCGCGAATATGATTTTGAAAGCTGTTGAGCCTCCACCAGAAGAGATAACTATGTTATTCTAAGTATTCATGTTTTCGATATGAGTCACTTGACGCCAGCTTTGCATGAAAGTGTGCGTCACATATTTGCGACGTCTTCTTTTTAACTTTTAAAATGCCAGTTTTTTTAGTTAGGACACGCGCGGACGTTTAGAAAGGTAGGGAGATTTAGGAAAGTATGTTGTGCAACGTCGAGCATGATAGTTCAGTGTGTAGTTTTCTGCGTATAGATGAAACACGCGAAATAACACCTATTAAAAATCAATATTATTTTGTTTTGGCAGGAAATACTTGTCAGCCAAAAACAAGATTGCCATATTTGCGAGGAGTGATTTATTACTTGACAGTAGAGGTTGAAACAACTTTGTTGCATTACTGAAAATAGCAAATAAAAATCACGTTATCCAGAATGTACCGCATCATTTGTCACTTGTGCAGTGGGTGGCGTCCATTCCTTGTAAATGTTCTGTTCTTGAGGCACAG
This sequence comes from Ixodes persulcatus, assembly GCA_013358835.2. Taxonomy (NCBI): domain Eukaryota; kingdom Metazoa; phylum Arthropoda; class Arachnida; order Ixodida; family Ixodidae; genus Ixodes; species Ixodes persulcatus. The sequence goes on along the minus strand of JABSTQ010011181.1, from coordinate 155,613 downwards.
GAAATTGAAGGGACCACACTCGCAAAGGTGGATAAACAGACATTTACCATGTCACCTACTCCGCACCTCACCATAACCGCTGGTAGTACTGCAACACAATGGGAACCACTCGAACGCACGGCTTCCATTTGGAGTCCATGGCCCCGTCGAATACTCACGCGGGCGCAGTCGTTTGTAGAATTTTTGCCTAATTTTTGCCAAACTTTCCTTCAAAAGTAAGGCATGTGTCGAACTTTGCCGAATCTGAGGTTCGGCAGGTTCGGTCCGTTACTAGTTCCACAGCAACATTTATTTTTTGCTTGTCACCCTAAGATTCAGTTGGGCTAATAAAATTACTTGCAATGTTTCTCAGCAGTGTTTGTAGTTCCATAATAAAAACCTAATTGTTGAGAAGCGTAACATTGCATTTGCAGAACTCCCAGCTCAACTCAATTTACTCCATTTTAGATTTTCCCAGAGTGAACGTCACCAGTACATCATAAGTAAAAGGTCGGTAAAACCTTAAATTCATCGGTTCCATTTAAATTATTAGCCAACATACTTTCCGTCCAATTCAGTAATACTCAATGAGCAGAGGTATGTGTATCGCAGTGTTTTAGTATCGGCCTGGAAAGCAAAACGTAACGAATAAATTATTCATAAATCATTTTCTTCGAGGCCAGCGTACTTACATCTCCGTGAATATATGTGCTTAATATGTCGTTGGCGGACAGTTAAAATCGCCCATACTTGAGGACAAACAATCTGTGGCAAGTGGTCAAAGGGATGGGAGAACGTGAATAAACGCCAATTAGAACTGTGCATGCGAACGTTGTTTCTAATTGAACAGCTTCTTCTGAGTCAATAGAACGCGAACAGACTGTAGCATTTTGTATCTTGCGAACCGAGGACACGGGGCGACCGACTCTGAGCTTTGGTGAAGACTTTGTTTTCTTGTCATGCGTCGTCTAGGCTTGTGCCCCCAACAATTACAGTTGTTTTCTGAGTCAAAGGCAACATTGGGACAATGAATCGCTACCGAGAGCTCCGCCCCTTATAGCCATCTTCAGCAAAATTTGGGTTCCGGGAGAGTGAGCGATTTAGATAATATTAACAGTTGCGGCTCCTGAAATCGGCGTTATTGCCTTCGGCTTGTGCTGTCAGAATAACGACCTTCCAGAGAGAAGTTAACAATGAAGACAGTTTTCGGGAACTGTGCTTTGGGCTGAGGTCAGTCATAGTCGAGCCGCTAAAGTAGACAGCGGACACATCAGTTCGGTCCTGTATGGTCTCCGAAGAGCAATGAGCTTGATCGCAGCTCGAAGCGAGTAATCTCGATCTACAGGGGAGATGGCGGCCAGCTGTGGGTCCACTACATAGTCACCCCAGAGACAGTACATCGAGCGGAGAGCGACGATGAGATTCCTGACATTGCACCGACGAGACCCAGGTTGACTAGCGAAAACCCCTGTTGATGACCATAGTAGTAGCAAATGTGTGCACGATCGCACCAAGAATCAATCATTAGGTGTTACGAAATTTCAAGACAGGTGGCTGTAATCGGAAATGGAAATTGTGCAATTTCAAGACCGGCAGCTCTAACGCATCTTTCACACCCAATTACCAGGTCATTATTAACTTGTTGACAGCGGTGACGTCATCGTGACGAGCGTCGTCCGGGCATCTGGAGAAAGTCGAAGTGCGCGGCGCTGCCGCCAGGTGGCGTAACTCACGAGCTATTACGTGAGTTTACGTGAGTTGTGACGTGATACCGCGTGACGAACCACGTGGTCGTCACGTGATGTCATATCACGTGACACTTGCGTCGGCGCGTTGCCACCAGGTGGTGCATTCGGTGCAGCGCGTGGCGCTGCGGTCAATAGGAGGAGCCGGCGGGAGCCTGGGTGCAGTGACGAAACCGGCGGCGCCCCCAGCACCGCGATTTCCCCCCGTGATTACCTTGCGAAGTAAAATGAGCTGGGATGACCTTGAAGAATTCGCGTAACGCTGCGCATGTTCTTTGTTTTTTTTCTGGGTGAGGCTCGAAGTACATGAATGTATAATTGTAAGAGACAGGTGCAAAAAGTGGAGTTTTAAGGTGCTTAGTCCGTTTACTGAACTGGGAAATGTGACAGTGGCGTCAAAACATTCCTCAAACTTGGGGCCAAACTGCGAATGTGGGGTGTGCGACTGCAAATTGTGTCGAAACGTTCACGGAGGCGAACCCGCAAATTCACCGTTTTACTCCGTCGTGGCCTCGGCCGCAAGTGCAATCAAAAGTCAAATCGTGTGCGTTCTGAATGTCGCCGTAATGACATTGTATGACGTTGTTGTCACGGCAACGACGACGTATGACATACTTAAAGTATTTATAAACCAGTCAACTTATGATTTGTTGTACACGTTCGACTACCGAAACATTTTTTTTTTAATACAGAGAACAAAGCTTAACACCATTCTTTGCAAGAAACGGCCTCACTGGTTGCGTAACATTCACTACCATGGTTCATGCATAAGAACTTACTTTTCCTAATTTTACGAAAGACAATTTTAAGCGCTCTCGTGAACTCCTCTCCCGTTCCACGAGAAATTTGAACTACAGAAAGAAATCGGAAAAACGTGTTGATCACAAAAAGATACCCTTTTCTCATTGTTATACATGGCAACTGTCTGAATGTTCACGAGGTCTGCTTGATACATATCTCTAAAGCCCATGGAAAATGTTTTTGTTGTATAATCAAGGTCGCTTAGTTTCCCTAAACAAGGTGTACGCTTCGCAGCCTTCTAAAATCTTTATTTCCTTACTCGTTCCTGTGTGCACCGCGAGACTCTTGACTCCACCAAAAGATGCAGGATGACTAGCCCTGTAGTAGACGGGTTTGCATCTCTTCTTTGATGAGGGCACCGTGTTTTCTTTTTTGGCCTAGGGCGGTGTGAGTGAACTCGAAACGGTGACAGATCCAGGTGACAATTGACTACGGCGGAATTTGCTACTCGTATGCAGTGAGTTTGCCTGTGGTAGAGCTCGCAACGTACTAGATCGATGATGTTTTTGACTCTTCAACGTTTTCTCCGTGAGTCACCAACTTCCCATCTGAGGTGTACGCAAACACGGACGAAAGTGTCTTCAAGAGGGCCTCGACCTTCTTCCTAAGGAGGAATGAAAAGCAGTGAAAATTTTCTCGCCGTCAAAGTAATATTTTGTGTCGTCTAAAATGATTGCATGCCTTTACGGCAAGACATTTGGAAAGCCGGACAGTAGCAGCAGCAACAATGAAGGCCGGCAACGGTGGTGTCGATGCCGGTGGCGGTGGCGGCGGCGGCGGCTGTGACGATCCTGTCTTTTGCTCCGGTGCAATTTCACGAAGACGCTTCGGTGAAGTGGGCGAAGACCATGATTTGCGCCGAGTGCTCGATCGTTTCTTGGCCATCCTTCTTGTAAAACGGTAATAATTTAGTATGAGCGTGACACGATTTAAATTGGTGGGAACTGGTAAATATTTGGCTCGAAAGATTACAAAAATGAATCAAATCCACGATATTTGAAACCTGAAGGGGTTTGTCCTCTATTATAAATTCTACGGTTTGCTGCTCCCATGTCAGCCCGGCGTTCTGCAACTTTACCGGCGATCCACATTTCTCTCTGAAATGTTTCCTCACAAAAGCAGAGACGTCGTGGTCATCACTTTTGTCTTTTGTGTGCGATTACGGTTCTCTCGTGAAGGGAGACGGCAGGAAGTCTTCATAGCCGCCGCTGTCGTCATTGTCATGAACCTCCTTATTGCGCAAACCGTAGGGACGAAACGTTTCGTGGAGTGTCTGAATGTTGTTTTCACTTTGACGGCGTCCGGTTCCGTCTCTTCCTTTAAGATGCAGGAAATGTGCTGTTTATAATTACGACGTGGGATTTCTTCACCTTTTTTTTTTTCGAGTCCTGTATCCTTGGCAATTGCTCTTCCCCTCAGTGCTGAAATAAGACCTAGCAGAGCCGGATTAACGAAAGGCAGAAAACATCCTTTAAGTATTAAGGTTTTTTTTTTTTTTTTTATTCTTCTGAGCCTTTTTTTTTCGGTTGCCCAGTGTTTTTTATAGATGGGGCAGAGGTTATTGCTTTCGTTTTTATCGCTGTCGTAAGAGAAATGTTTCCCGCGCAAAGCTTTAAACAAGTTTTGCGAAGGAGTTTAAGCTGTTCCTATCTGGCCAGCATAAGTATACTTTCTTTTTTCTTAGAAGATTTTGCTTTGGATAAGATGTGCAAGAAACCACCGTTGCTTATTTATTCAATCTACAGGGACGTAGACGTAGACCACCTCTTGTCCCTCGTCGGCAAGATGTTTGTTTTCACACGGAAATGATCGGGAAACGTTTGTGACACGTCGATGGCGATATAATTGAACGGCGCTTTAACTGCGTCTTAAAGGGGTACGGAAATCAAAATTTAAATATTCAAATTTCGTTCGGAATTAAGTCAAGCACGACAGATAATCACCGTAAATGATAATCGCACGTATGTATTTTGAACGACTGGCTATATTTTTCGTTCCAAACGGTGCACTCGAGCAAGCGCTCGAAGAGAAGCGAACGGAGAGCGCGATGCGTCTTGGGATATCCGGCGCAAACAAAAACAGAAAAAAAATATACCCCACCTTTGTGACGTAGCAAGGCTGGCGTTGTTATGAGCTTTGCCCTTGGTGGCGTTGTCAGCGGTGTGGTGCTGTCAATAGCGTCAACGCGTTAGAACCGAGCCGTTCGAAGTACCCGTGGGGCGACGAGCGTAAGGCTGGCCCAAGGAGCACGTAGCTTCCCCAGCACTGTCAGCTTAAGGGTGAACGGGGTGGGGAAAGCAAGTTTTGTCTGAGTTTTGAGTGACGGGTAAATCTTCTAAAGGGAGAATGGCTGTGTCCGGGTACTCAAACGTGGGTTTGGTACAATGCGCAATTTGTGAGTTGAGGAAAGCTATGAAGGGACAATGTTGAATTCCAAAGAGCGGCGCTGCTCCGGTGGAACTTGCTAAGTCATGACTACGTAGCAAGTTCCACAAAGTTGCTAGATTACCTCCCAAATATGCTCCACATGCATCCACCAGGTGTACATTGAACGATCGTTTAATTAGGTTTACAATTAGTTTTCTTGTGCCTTTCAACGAAAGACTGGTATCTTTGAGGTTATGCTGCAACATACAGTACATTAAAGCTAAAAAAATAGGGCTGGAATTTCGTTTCTGTACCCCTTTAATATATATAAGGAAGGAAATCTCCTCGTTTTCGCCCAAAAAGCTGCCGTGATAGAAACTAGAGTTGGACGGCAATTCTGAGCGTCCGGAAGATAATGAGAGCCGTGGAATTCAATCTGATCGTTCGAAGTTAAGAATATTAAAGAAACATGTTTTGATTGATAGAAATGACGGATATGTTGTAATGGTGAGCACTGCATCTCCTATGAAAAACTCGCAAATAGCTTTCATATATGTTCGATTTACTAGAACGTTGTCGATAATGATCAGCGAGTTTGTTCCTGCGCCTACGTTCGGGGAGATTTCATGGGTAAAAACACCTCCCGGATGATCTTTAAAAAGGACTGCTCTTAAATGTAAACGTAACACACAAGGTCCATATTTTTCTACAATGTGGCATTTTGCCAATATAGGCACTTTTGCCCGATTAGCGATTCCGAGCTTCCGCATGAAAATGCGAGTGGCTTATCGCAGTCTCTTTTCTGCATACGTGTGTTTTTGGTTTTTTTTTTTAGAAAGGGATCTGCTTCGTTGTCGGTCGTTTTCCTTGTGCCTCACACCTGCTTGCCAAATTATTTTACGAGCAACCAAGAGCAGTAAACGTATAGCGAGATGAAATTTAATGTTCGCTTTTTCTAGAACATCTGGTGGACGTCACATCCTGTACTATTTTACGTGAATTCTTTGGGAACGGGACATAGCTTGAATCATATGTTGCGCAAATGCGGGCGTTTGTCGCTTCTGCATTGACAAACACACATAAAGGTCCGTTCACACTCTTGCAACCGAGTACGACCGAGAGAAAGCAGACCGGTTTTTAAGCCTCTTGCAACCTGTTAGGACCAGCTCAGCTGCAGCGCATCCGGTCCTAAGAAGTCGCAAGAGGCTTAAAAACCGGTCTGGTCTCTCTCGGTCGTACTCGGTTGCAAGAGTGTGAACGTGCCTTAAGAGCTATACGCTCGTTTAGCTTTCGTTAGATGACTCATTAGAAACCACATGTGAGTTTTTACGGGCACGTTAGGACATGTCTAGACAAGTACAGTTACGTCGTCTTGCATAAGCCGGTTGCTATCAAATCGGTGGCCGTCTTTTGTTTCTTCAGCGTATTTATCATCGGCAAATGGTAAAAAAATACCTTAAAAAAACACTTGGAAAAAGAATATAAAAATTGTCTTATTACAAAAATCACATGACAAGGCCCTATTACCCATCCGTCCGACTCCAAGTCATGGAAAACGTCACGGAGAAACTGAGTCAACTCAGAGCACCAGCTTCAAGCTTCATCAACATGAGCGCAATTCCTAGCGACAGTGAAATGCCAGTTCTAGACATAGCGCTCGTGAAGACAACCTAAGGAACATTCATCTTTGTATCACTACAACTTGAATAAGTCGTAAAGGTATTTTTATCAAAGCGCTTCGCGTAACTGACGAACGAGGACTTATAAAAAATTCAACAAATGACGGGACTGATTCTGCCAAAAAGAAAAAGAGGGTAGCGGGCCATCCCCAATCATTTTTTTCCGAACACAGATTAGTAAAGAACGATAAAGCATTGTAATTTTCCACCTTTACAAAGTACGTGAATGACAGCCATACCTTCTACCGAGACATTGGAAGCTCAAATCGTGCAGGTCCACAGTTGTCCCTTGAAAGCATACATACCCTTTTTCGAAGCTCTCTTCGCTTTTCGGAATTATATATTTCGGTTTGACACGCACTTGTACGAACGCGACGACCAGGGACACGATGTCTCTATTCTGTTACGTCGTCACTGACGACGTGTTTAGGCAGTACGCTAACGGCCGTCGTGTCTAGACAGTACGGAATGTCGCTGCATTGCTTCATTATCTCAACAGGTAGAAATGGCTCGTGTCAATACTGAGGGCGAGTTTGACTTCAGCTTATCTTCATTCCCTCGTCCACACTATCTGGGCTGAGGGATTCATTTCTGATGCCCTGCAGCTCGCGTCTAGTGAGATAGGCGCTCGCCTCATGCAATATTAGGAACAGGGTTAGGGTCTGGCTCTTGTGCCGATTTAAAGTTGTAGCTTCACCGTTCGATATTTAATTCCTCAGACAGTCGGCTGTCAAATTTGTTGACTGCCAAAGCAACTCCATCTAGTAGACTAAGCTCAATCCCTTCGAACCATTAGGACGAGGGGTGTACTCTTTGCTGAGCATAATAATGTTTGTACCTAACCTAAAAGGAAACCAAAATCGCAAGGAAGTGAACGAATCAATGAAATTAGTGGAATGTGACTGCAATGATAAATTCACTCAGGGGCTGAGCAATCAACTTCATTATTTAGTGCATCAACTAAAGTGCCAGTATGGTGTAATGGCCTTGAGAATGGAAATTCCTTCTACGTCTACTCGGACATGCTCGTCGAGTATGCAGAGGAACGATCAGGTTTATTCACATCGTGCTGTCCGGTCGCTACGGTGCAAAATGGGCTCTATTACTTGAAAAACTTCAGGCGGGACGAGGGTCCCATGAACTCTCGATCATTGCCAACAACAAAACCTTAAACGGCTACACAAGCCGGAAAATATTTGGCATTTCCCACTCATTCTGGTCGTGTCACGACGATCAAGCAGAATCTCACAATGAGCATAGTCAATGACTACTGTTAAAAGACATCTTTACAAATCTCTGTAATGCAAAATTGGAGCGCAGCTCTTGAGTTATTTAGATTTTGCTATATACCGTGCTAAACAATTTGAGAAAGAATATATATATGTACAAAGATCAATAACTCTCCTCACATACTGGTTCTGCACCCTTCAACTATTCCGTGTCCTCTAACTCCTTCGTACACTCCTCCTTCGTGTCCTCCCCTCCTCCCCTATCGTGAGCTCCCCTCCTCCTCCTCCATACCATACCCTCCTCCCACGGTTTCCCCGCTAAATTTAGCCGAAAAAGTGACGCCACGTCCCCTCAACACCGATCCAGTTTCCCGGCTAAATTGAGCAGGGCAAACGACGTCACATGATTTCGTGTTACGTCACCTAAGAACAAATTTAGTTTTTTCGATAAATTTGTAACAAAACTTTACGTCACGTGACCTTAACATCTATTCAATTCCCTGCTAAATTTAGCGGGAAAACTGAATTGGCGTTGAGGTCATGTGACGTCAATTTTAACGCTGAATTGAGTGGGTAAACTGAATGCGCAGTGTTTCATTATGGGACATCACAGACCTACACACCAATTCAGTTCCTTTGCAAAATTTAGCGGGGAATTTAATTTTGTATAGATCTATGATGTCCCATAATACAAAACGCGCGGTTACTCCGACGATGACGCCGACGACGCAAAATACGGGACCGAGCGCCTATGAGCTGTTCTTTAATAAGGGTTGTCCAAGCACTATCGAGCATTCGGCGAATATCATCCTCTTCGCCTGCTTCATCCAATCGTTTCACTGTATATTTATAAAATCAATTGCGCTAGGGACTTCTTTTTTTGCTGCAGATGGTTGTTTTTGTAGAAGTTTGTGCTATGGGATTTGTTTTCTGCCAAAGTTCTGTGTATGATACCTTGCGGTCTTTTAGTGAATTTACAGTATAGTCTTTTCGCTGTTTACATAACAGAGTTTATGTAATAAAATATCAAATTATCTTCAATCTTGATTTTGTATTTTTATTTCAAAAATAAATGTTGTAAATCACTGCAAGAAAACACCCCTAAAGCTAAGGCAGGAAACTATTTGCGCACAAGCAGAGAGTTCAGTCGATCGTTTCGTTCGTAATCGGTGGACGAAAACTTCTTGGCGTATTCTCGGAGTGGTGTACCACAATAGAGAAGCACAATGACATATAAAGAATGGAAGCCGCAGGTAAGCAACCAAGATTGTTGAATAATATTCTTTTTTGCAGAAGTAGCTAGGAGCTTTTCCAATAAATTCGTATAATTCGCGCTGTATATTAATCACCCCGAAACTGTCAAAATAATTAACGGCCTTGTTCTTTGGGAACACAAAAAAGGGAACCCAGGGTTCTCCGGATGATGAATTCGGCTCATTATACAGTTTTAGTGGATCGTTCGCTAAAGCTCTGCGTACGCAAAGAAATTGCGGGTTGGGAGTGCGCAAGCGCAGAACGCAGTAGAAGAGCTAGCGTATTGCGTGCGCACGCAACGCTGGGGAGTTTGTGTTGCGGGTTAGCGGGTTTTGCGGGAAGCTCTCGAGAGATCCCGGGCCCAGCGAGAGAACCAATTTCAAGATGGCGCTTACATCGACTTGCCAAGCAAGGGTGACGTGGTGTTCGAGAAGTTCAGTGTTACGTGAAATTGCGTGGTGTTCAGCGTGGCAATTCTTTCCGGGACTTACCGCGGTCAAATTAGATGGCCGTGCAGCTGAAGGAGTGCATAGTGAAAATGTACACCGCTCACAATGTGCGTGAACACTGCGATATGCTCAACGCTAAGCCTCTTCACGCAGTTCATTGCAGACGGACGAACAAGTCTTCAATAGATCGGCGAAGTTGTCGCTATGCACTGATCATCAGTAGGTCATGAATTTCTTCCCGCGATAGCATTGTTAAAAGGTGCCACGTCCACGGGACGATTTACAGGGGCTTCGTGATCAAATTTGGTAAAGTATTCGTACTCGTAGCCTCAGGGCCTCAGCACCCCGCAGAAAAGCGTGGCGCTTGACCAGGCAGCTGCGGCTTCGTTTAATTTGAAATAAACTTATTTGAAACGTTCTGACTTTTCAATATTTCTTTTGTGGAGCTTGGCGGCTCTATAAGCACGCGGAATTCCATGGCTATGGTGAATTGAAGTGAAAAGGTTATTCTAGATGTTCCCTCGGCAACATAACGCGCGCCTAAAATTGGTCCGAGCAAGTCGTTTTTAGCGTAGACGATACCTTTGCGTATTGCGTACGTGAGAGCCAGCAACGCTATACTAAAACTCTTTATTATTAACTACGTAAGGGCCCGGCGTCTGGGTCCCTTGACCAATCTCGTCGCAGGCAAATTTGCCACCATGCACCGCTTCACGACGATTTTTTTAAAACACCACCCATTAGTTTTCCACGTCGCGATCATTCATTCAAAGTAGCGCGCATCACATGCCACTCATCTAGTTACGCACGATCATTCATACCACGGACCATAATCAGTCGACTGGAATAACCTACCGGCTCGCATTGCAACTGAACTAGATATGTCTAACTTTCAAGAGCTCGTGCGTAGTTATACTAATACTTAAGGTTCTTTTTTATTCCTTGTACTCATATTGTCTTTTGTATAATTTGTGTTTTATCTGTGTACTATATATTTGCTTGCCCCCCCCCCCCTATGTAATACCCTCATGCAGAGGGCCTTTAGGGGTATTTTGAATAAATAAATAAATAAAATAAACCAGGAACGCCTACACTGATTCTCTGCAAACACTGGGTCGATTTCTGTTGTATCGCGTCGGCAACCTTGCCAACTCTTGTATGTTTTTTTTTTTATTTTTGCTGAAATGCTGACGTCATGATGCCAATAAAAGATTGCGCAGCGTGAGTCGAGCAGGCTGAAAACCACAAAATACGATAACTGCGTTTTTGCTACCGGCTATTTTGGGCCGCTTGCTCGGCCACCTTCCTTTGGCCGATACTACAAAGTGGCGACGAGGAAAAGCAATGAGTTTCACGGGATTTACGCCACCTCCGACGTTCCTACAAACGCCCGGGCAGCCGCATATTCCATGATATCAGTGGAAGAGCCTCTTTTTTAACCTACTTGGAAGCGTCGGGTGCAAGTGACTTCAATCCTGCAGAGACGTAAAGCCATTCTTCTGCATTCGCTCGGCATGGAAGGGCATCGCCAGTTCAGCGACGCCCCTGATTCGTCAACTATACTTGTACTTCCTGTACAGACTGTGGTCGCCTCATCTGGAAACAGCAGCAAGAAGACGCCCACCAGTGGGAAATTGCCACCCGCGGACAATACGTTTCAAGTCGCGCTGGCTACATGTGACCACTTGTTCTCAACAGCGACGAACGTCCTCGTCGAGCGTCACCGGTTCAACAAACGACTGCAGAACCCTGGTGAGTTTACTGAAGCCTACATTTTCTGCTTACGAGAACTTGCAAGTACGTGCGAATGGGATTGTTCCCCTGAAGTTGCAGTTCGATACCAGCTCGTTTCAGGAGTTGCGTCGGACAAGCTACGTGAAAGTTTGTTGCTCGAAGGCGCAGGACTGACCCTGGAAAGGGCAATTGCGATAGCGAGCCACTACGAAGAAACGCTGAAAAGTTTGCAAGAATTTTCAGCTTCGGAGGGAGTGAAGCAGACACGGAAATCCAGTATGAACGCGTCGCGAACACGGCACTCTGCTGCGTCACGTTCTGCTCCGGCGCGGGACGCGAGGGAGCGTCGATGCTATCGCTGCGGGTCTGCTCAGCATATGGCCAATTCTACGAGTTGCAAGGCCAGAGATAAACGCTGTTCGAAGTGCAAAAAAGTCGGCCGTTTTCAAGCATTGTGCCGGAGTACGAAAGACGAACAGAGCGTCAAGCAAATTCGAGATCAGGGAGAGGCGCGCACGACGCTCCTACACGTAGCGAAGAGCGACGCGCGCCGCGGCATTTACGTCAAAGTTCAAGTCGAAGGCGTTGAAGTTCAGTTTTTAGTAGATACAAGATCGTCGGTATCTATTATCACGGAAGATATTTAAATGATGCACTACCAAGCGACTATGACGTTGGCCACGCCGTCTCTAACCCTACTCGACTACTCTAACGGCGAGATTTCAGTGAAGGGTTGTTTCCTCGCGAACGTCCTGTATCAGCAGAGGTCCACATGCGTGCCTTTCTAAGCTGTCCGACAAGGAACCGCAGTGCTCAGACTGGACGCAATTCTAAACCTGGACTTGTGCATTCAGGGGTCTACCCTACAATGCCTGCAGACGTCTGTACAGACAAATACCAGTTTCGCACAGTCTGCCGATGGAATTCCGTGCAGAATTCGGCCATCTGTTCGCGGATGAAGTTGGACTCGTAAAAGCGTTTGCACACCATGTCAAGCGCAAGCCTGGCGCGCCTCCCGTCGCAGCGAATTTTCGTCGACTTCCGTTAGCTCTTTGAGAGCAACTGTCGGCAGAACTACGGCGTCTCGAGCAATGTGGCATCATTGAAAGCGTGGACGCTTCCGAATGGATTTCACCAATTGTTGTTGTTCGCAAGCAAGACGGCCGCATCCGCCTGTGTGTGGACTTACGTGAGGCCAACAAATCCATCATTGTCGATGGCTTCCCTCTACCTCACACGGAGGAACTCCTGCAGCAGTTGGCTGGTGCAACCCACTTTTCAAAAATCGACTTAGCGTCGGCCTACCACCAGCTGGAGTTGACACCGGAGAGCAGGGACTTTACGAACTTTGTTATTCATGAGGGTCTTTTTCGTTTTCGGCGGGTGTGTTTTGGCCTCGCATCTGCTCCTGCTACGTTCCAGAAGATGATGACAGCGCTACTAAAGGGATGCAGGGGGTACTCTGCTACATCGATGATGTCATCGTCTACGGGAAGTCAGAGGTAGAGCACACCTCGAATCTGCGAGAGGTCCTAAGCCGCATCGCTGCTGCAGGACTACGCCTTAACAACAAGTGCGTCTTCAATGTCCGGGAGCTTACGTTCCTGGGATATGTCGTCAGTCGCAGAAGATTGGCACCTCTCCAGTCGAAGGTCAACACCATCGTCAATGCACCGCGGCCTAACAATGTCACCGAGTTACGTTCATTCCTCGGACTCGTTGGCTATTATGCCAAATTCCTGCCCCACTATGCGGACATTGTGGAGCCTCTGCGCAAGCTGCTGTGGCAGGGTGTCGGTTTTTCTTGGGATCAAGAGGCGGCGCAGAGCTTTCGTCAGGTAAACCTACTTCTTTCTACCTGCAGAGCCATACATATGTTCGACTCCTCACTTCCCGTGGTAGTGACCACGGATGCCTCCGAGCACGGACTGGGAGCCGTGTTGCAACAGAAATTTCAAGGCGGACTCCGCATCGTTGCCTTCGCATCCCGAACGTGACTATTCGGTTGGGGAAAAGGAAGCGCTGGCGTGTGTCTGCGCATGCGACTACTGGCACGTTTTCCTGATGGGACGGAAATTTGATCTTCGTACAGATCACCAGGCCCTGGTCACCTTACTGTCGTCAAGAAGAACGGGTCGCCGGTCGACACGCATTGGAAGATGGTCAGCTCGCCTGCTTTATTACAACTTCGACGTGCTGTATCATCGCGGGAGTGACAACAAGGTAGCGGACGCACTTTCGCGGCTACATTTACCGGGACTTCAAGAACAGGAAGAAGAGATTGTGTCTCTGGTATCCTCTTGCGTGACGAGACAGCAACTACAGGAAGCCGCCAAGTCAGACTCCATGCTTCAACTGGTTATGTCCTTCGTCAAAACACAGTGGCCTTCGAAACGCAACCTCAGCTCTGAGCTTCTGCCCTTCTACCATGTCCGGGAGGAACTTGCCGTCATGAATGATCTCCTGCTGCGGGACGAGCGCTTGGTAATTCCGGTCTCACTGACTTCCACGCTACTGGAAGCTGCGCATGAAGGCTATCTCGGCATTGTTCGTACCAAACAGAGACGTTGTAACCAGTATTGGTGGCCGGGACTTGATAAGCAAGTGAAGCAAGCAATCAACTGTTGCAGTATTTGTCAGTCAGCCGACAAATCCGCCAAACCTGCAGTGGCACCCCTGCAGGCGATTCCATGGCCTGAACGTGCTTGGCAAAAGCTGGCATTGGATGTCGTCGGGCCCTTCGGAAGTGCCAAGGAGAGGTGTAATTTTGAAATAACATTAATAGACTTTTACCTAAAGTGGCCAGAGGTGTGTTTCGTCTCGAACGCGACATCGGAAACGGTGATGAAGTTCCTGACAGCGGTCTTCAGCCGTGAAGGATATTCCGACGAACTTGTGAGCGACCATGGACCACAACTGACGTCTAATACGTTCGAAGATTTCCTTCGACAGCGAGGGATTAAGCACTCCTGTTCCTCCATTTACTACCCCCAGAGTAACGGGAAAATAGAGAGCTTCAATAGGGTGCTGAATGACTTCGTTCAGCTTGCATCATTGGAGCAACGTCCCCTAGAAACAGCAGTACTGGAGTACCTGGCTGTTTATCGGAGTGCGCCCCAGGCAACGACAGGTATGCCACCGGCTGTACTGCTGCACGGTCGTGCCCCACGGTGGCCTAGTCCAAGATTCATTGGTGACCCCAGTTCAGAGATGGCCAAGCTACGGGAGAGAGTGAAGACTAAGCAGAAATACAGCAAGGAGTATATGGACCGAAAGAGAGGTGCTAAGACTCCAAAGTTTCGTCCAGGCGACTTCGTGAGGGTGAAAAAAACCCACTATCGCTAAGAAAGGTGACCTGTCCTACAGTAAGCCACAAAATATTGTGGGACAAAAGGGTCCAAGTTCTTTTATTCTTGAAGATCACCACACGTGGAACGCTTCAAAGTTGTCAAGTGTACCGCAGATGCCAGAGGTGATACGCAGAGTCCAATCAAGCCCATGTCATCTCCCTCGACAAGCGTATCGAGAGATTTTAGTGCTTCCGAAGTTTCAGATGAGGGCGAGGACGTGGAGCAGCTTGAGACACCCCTAGATAGCGGAGGAGGGCCTGTAGTGGAGCAAGTGCTGGGGGAAGATCAAAGCCGGCCGCCACCAAGGAAGTCGACTCGAGAGCGGCGACAACCAGCATGGCTTCAAGAGTACGCCAAGAAATAGACATTCTTTTGAATGAAGCTAACATTGCGTAGAAGTTAGATGTTGCATTGAAGTTAACTTTTTGCAAGGGGGGAGAGATGTTGTATCGCGTCGGCAAATTTGCCAAGTCTTGTATGTTTAGCTTTTTTTTGCTGAAACGCTGATGATGCCAATAAAAGATTGCGCTGCTTGAGTCGAGCAGGCAGAAAACCAGGGAATATGCCGTCTGCGTTTTTGCTACCGGCTGGCTCGGGCCGCTTGCTCGGCCGCCTTCCTTTGGCCAATACTACAATTTCTTATTCGCACATCTTCTCTATTGGCGAATTTCTCTTTTCATCTTTGTTAATCTTCAAAATATGAGTTGTCTCGGAGATGAGGACAATCGTTGACGGATTTAGTTAATTCATTCTTGAAAGTCGGGGTGAATCTCACATTTACTGTAAAAATCGGGCAGAAACTCTGCTCTTTGCTGTACGAAGTCAAAATATAGGAGAAATGAAAAGCGTGTTTTAAGAAGACACATTTAGAAAACGGGACGTCTCTTTAACTGAGGCGATGTTGAAAGCTCATGTACGCATTCATATAGAGATCTTGAATGAACTCAATATGTTCCATCTGCTGTCAGCCGCCGATATCCAGAATGGCAATTTTCAAACTGAGATGTTAAAATATAAAAGGGTCGTGTTCGCGATTCCCTGCAAAGCTTCGCTCTTCACGAAGGTGACTACGAACTTGGACGATACCCGGTGAGAATAGAAATCGTCGAGAACGGTATGCGACACGCCCTGAGAAAGGGTCCTGGTTTTATTTCGTAAGCCTCAAAGCAGGTAAGTTGCAAGAGATGAGCGCAGACGTCTCTCAATTCCTGCGAGCACCGCTGGGGCCGCTTGCACACGTCAACTGGAGAAACGAGGCAAGAGAGCTGCACAACGTCTTTTTTCTTTACAGTCGAGGCCGCCATGAATCTGAAATTTCCGTATTTTGTCGCAAAAAGTAAATTGTTGTGTGTATGTTTATACAGCCGTAAGTTAGCCTGCCTCAGTGGGGGTCTGGTGTCGCAGCTGTAGATGAGAAACTTAGTGAGTGCGGTACAACCGCTAGCCCGGGGTCTTTAACGCGCACCACCCAGCAGTGATACACGACCGCATGCCAGTATAATGCTCATCCAGCTCGAATCGAAACGGGAAGGGATGGGGATTGAACCCAGGATCCCTGGGTCACGATTCCCTGGGTTCTGCAGCGCGAGCTTTCGCTCCACGTGCTGCGAGCTTGTGTCGCAATACAAGGGGAACGTCAACTCCGTATAGAAATCTCTTTTGCCTAGAAAAGTCTCTAAAAGTGGGGCGTACATATCGCACAAGGTCGAGCCCTGGGTACGCTTCAAACGAGCTGCGAGACCTTTGGCATCTGCCGGAATGTCCACTTCTCGAACGTATTTACTGGGTCGTTTTCGTAGAGCATCCCAGAAACAGTATACAAATTGTTCGTTTGGCTTGTGTTTAGCAGAATACACAGAAAAGAGCGGTAGACGTAGCTTTCGTATTGGCTTACCATCGCTCTGTACAGATAAAGCTGCAGGTATTTAAAGATCGTAATTCCAGAAGACTGAATGACATTCTCGTGTGTGACCGTTCCGTCTGTTGCGACGGTATTTGCGCGATCGTCGTTGGCTATTCGATGGGCCAGCAGAACAAAGTTTACGCCACACGCACAAAAACACCAGCCACACAAGAATTATTGTATTTTGTGTGTAGTGCAATCTTTGTTCAGCTGGCCCATCGAAAGCAGTGTACAATCTAGAACAGCTTAAGCCCGTGACGCCCTTGTCTCGCGCGATTTTCGCTTGAATGTCTAGGAAGCTCTATTTAAGATCGTAAAAGAGAGGATTTAAGGAGGGAACATGAAATTCTATACTCCGTTAGCGTTGCCGTGGCAACAAGGAAAAACTCGAGATATTCAGATTATTCAAGGGAAAACAATACAGGAGGTAGCGTGTAAAAAGCAGGATTGCTCGCGCAAGGTATAAATATCTGCCGGCATCCTACGTGTCGAAAACGTCTTTGGCCTTTCGCCTTTTGCGTCGACCGCAGTCTGAGCGACTTTGGAAGGTTAGCTCTCATTTATGGGTCCCACCACCCGACAGCATTTGCAGACGTTTGTCTCTCGTGCTTCGATATACCCGACCGACTTCCTTTCTGACGGCATCCCGCAGCGAAGAGCCTTGCCTGACACGATCTGCAATATCCAAGCCGGTATTCACAAGTTTTCGACTGAGGTGCGGGTCCATTCGTTTTGTAAAAACCGACGATAAGCTGTGATAAATGTCTGAGAGTAGCCCACTCCTCACTTGTAACAAATGTTCCTACATAAAACGTGGCAAGTAGGTTTCTCCAGTACCGGAGATGTGGTTCAGACTACAGAGAGGATACATTACGTGCATTTCCTAAAATGAAGATTTGGTGAGACACGACCCGATCGGTCTAAGAAGGGAATATAGGTTCCTTTATCGCTAACCAGCTCGAGACAAATGGTGCTGACTTCCTTTACGTTCAAATTCTTGTATTGCACGAGGTTGAGGGAACAGGATATCACTTCGTTTCTCTTTGTTACCGCGAAATGCAAGGCACTCAAGTGAGGCGCTTTCAAAATTTTCGACGTTTTCTGCTTTTATGATATCGCTGTACTTGAATATGCAATTACTGGAAATAATATTACATTACGACCTGCCATGGAAAAACGAAGTAAAGATACTCTTCTGTCCAAATCCAAGAATGTGCGGCAAGTCAGAACATTATTTCATATCCTTTATAATGTAGTTGTAACTCGACGACTTTGATATCGGGATTATAACGAAGCAGTCTACATGTCTGAAGGAGCTTGAGTTTTGACTGGTAGGAGCTAGTTATCGCTTCACTTAAGTCTTGCGCTGATTCACAGAAACGCTCGACGATTTGGATTCGTTTCTGCGTTATGACATGTTTAACCCTCGTGAGTTCAATTTCAACCTCGTGATCAAAAGTCGCTTCTTCATCTTCTTCGTCTACAGGCCGGTCTTCCATACCCTGACCTGTTAAAAAAAACGTACAGCATTGTTTACATAAAATGTCAGCTAACAATATATATATATATATATATATATATATATTATCTTGATCGAGATTTGCTTGGAGTCCGAACAACTCTGTCGTGGCGCTTCTCATTGACGGAAGGAAACCCTACTTTGCCGCAGTTCGTATTTTTTTGCTGGCTACCACTTTCCCTGTCTAGGCCGGAGTGACCAAATACATCACGTTGGATTTTGTCGTCACATTCTTTATGTTAAATTAAATTTTTAATTCATCTAGGGCCACCTGAAAGGGTTACTTTATTAGGATGGGTTGAGACAATTGCACTTTAAATTTGCTTAAATTTGCTTCTCCCTACTACCTCTGGGGTAGTAGGGAGAAGCGCAAGCACGTCGGCACCCATCTACTTGGTCTTTCTCGCATGCGTTGGTCATATCGCTGGTTCATAAAGTCTTCCGGGCTACACTACTGGACCGGAAGTGACCCAGTGCTCAGGAGGTGTTACTCGAGTGACGAGGACAAAAAACCAAGAGAGCGGGCAAGTCGTTTTTTTTTTGTTTTTTTTTTCGAATATCCATTGCGTCCAGAGTAACCAGCCTGTAGTGGAGGGCGTCCGACGCCAGACGATGGATGTAGGTAGCCTAAACATAGTAAATGCAGCGAAAGCTCGTTTCAACATCCTCCCTGTCTGGGCAAGGAGTTCCATGATGTCACTCCTTTCGGAACATGCAAATTTGGAAAGGAGGCCGGTCGACCACCTTTTTGAAAACACGAAGGGGTCTTCGTGGCATGCCCAGACTTTGGCCTGTGACCTATAGTGGCCGTACACGCGAGAGACGACATTGAAAACGGTCGGATATTCGTCGAATGAAGGAAATTTGTCAGAAATGATGAGATCAGTTGAAAGGTTTAGTGCCGTCGCCAAAACCTCGTTGTTCGTCTTCCGATCTCTCGTTATGATGATGATGATGATGATGATGATCTTGCAGCTGTTCCCTTTGTATCGGGCGGTTCCAAACCACGTTCGCACCTAGCCAAAAAAAAATATATTAAACGAGAAAAGCACTCATTTCTTCCACTTTCACCTTGTCCTTCGGGTTCACTTTGCTTTTGTCCTTCGCCACCAGTCCTCCAGTCTTCTTTTCGTTCTTTCGGTTACTTTCCAGCTCCGTCCAAACGGCTTCGTGGACGATGCGGCGCGCGTTTCAACCTCACTTTGAGAGATAGCAGCAGCATCTCTGTCTAGAAACGCGTTCAGCACTGACCCCGTCGCAGGTGATTGGAACCCTAGTGCTTCCGCCAACAATTGGGCTTGTGGAAGGGCCTGGCCAGGTGTCTGTACGTTTTCAGGAGCGTGATACCACTGCACCGGATGCCTTGGTTGCAGGCTTGTGCATGAGAGGACGTTGTGTTCGATGGTTCCATCCTCTTCTCCACAAGCCCGGCATGTTGTTGTTTCCGCCATCCGATTATAGTTCTGTTGGTACACTAGCGTTCTCAGCCCGCCTGCACGTGCCTCAAAAAGCAAGCGGCTGCCCAGGCTGTTATCGTATAACTGAGCCTCCGCTGATATTGTATTCTTGCTGAGGTTGTACACCCGCAGCGTTAACCTGCTCTTGGCCGTCTCTGCCCAAGTAGGGCCTCCTCCTCACGCACTCTCTTCCGCACCTCCGTTTACCACTTTGTGTCTTATCGGCACTCACGGGCACTGCGAACAAACATACAGCCGCTTCCTCCATCTTGTCTGTATACTTGTAAGGTGGATGTATACGAAGAGACGCTTTGCCCACCGATTTCAGTTCATGAATCTCAGCCGCCCGTTCTAGCCGATCTTGCTCGATGCTTCTCTAGCTTCGAAGGATGACCACCCGAGGCCTCTTTGGACAGTCTCGTTGGCCATCATACCATGACATCCTACGACTTGCCTCCCGACGTCTCGCTGACGGCGCTCCCAGATTCCTGGTACATTCCTCAGTATCGCTCCATCTGGTGTCTGACCCCAAGCATTCTGTCAGACGTGACGTCGTGTTGACTCACTCTCGGAGTGAGGCTGCGGCGGTGGCCGAGTGGGCTAAAACGCGCACCGAGCTCGACGCACGTGGAGCGATAGCTTGCGCTGCAGAACCCATTAATCCTGGGTTCGGGCCCCACACCTGCCCGTTTCGATCTGGATGAGCATCGTACCGGCGTGCGGTCGTCTATCGCTGCTGCGTGAGCATGTTAAAGACCCCAGGTTAGCAGTCGTGCAGCACTCGCGAAATTGCTCATCTACAGTGTATAGCAGTGTCGCCCCATCCTCGCAGACCGACCTTACGCTGTAAGATATTAAAAGACCAATTTCACTTTTTTTTTTACAAATGACCCACTGTATCCTATCGGTGTCAATATATGGTCAGACCTCGTTCCATACGTGTACACCAGGTGTCATTTGTTCATCGCTTACCTAGGTAATGTGGCACGCTCCGCAAGAAAATGTTAATTAGCTCTTCAGCGCGATCGCCACGATTCAACGTGATTTGCACCTTTGCACTCGACCCATCTCTTGGTTCTTGACGTCACGTGAGCACTTTGTGGCAAACAGGCAAGATGGCAACACCAGTTTAACACTCTAAGCTCATTCGCACTCGTTGGCACCACGCTCAGTTTACGAAAACAAATTCTGCTATTGACCTGTCTCGAGACTTGTTAAACGATCATGCCTTTTTGCACACCATATCCTTTGAGTAACTCCGAAGAACATAAAATGTATTCATTTGAAAGTTTACTGGAAACAAAGAGGCCTTTGTTGTTGAATACGCATAGAGGCCCAAGGTTACCAGTCCAGATCAAAGTCTCACCACTTCACGCTAAGCAGCGGATTATAAAATTGTATGGTGGGAGCTTTAGTAAAAAGTTTATTACTAATAATGTAATTCGTACATGACTCAGTCTTGGCAAGTATCACGATATTTGACATCGAATTTTTTGGTAACTTGTAACTACCGCGTTAGTCAAAGAAATCGATGGCGGTTTGAAGGGACGGAAGGAATCGGTTTCTCATCTTATCGCGCTGGGATTTACTACAGAGGTGCTCGAAGGTGGTGCACTCAATATTTGAGAGTATAAATAAATGAAACTTCGGGAGTAAACAGAACGGTAATAATTTTTTTTTCTCATTACAAAAAAAATTTGTTGAGCCTTTTTTTTTCTCAAAATTGCCAGAGAATTCTCCTGGGCTATTGTGGCGTTTATAACGACCGAACAATTCGTGAAACGTAAAGAAAATACAGTTGGCTTACCTATTCTTCACTTTATATGGTCCTAATAAGCGCCACAGTGACACAAAACATATTTTAAGCGTACATGCAAACTATGGTGAAACAGTGTTTGATGTTTCGCGCTTTACTCAGGTGAGTCAATCTTACCAGACTTATAGTGACAGCTTTCATTACCTTCAGGCACATCTGTGGCAAATTCTAGCGCGATACATTAAGAAACGGATTTATGCACTCCCTTCAAACAGCCATCGCTCCCTTTGATTCACCCGGTAAAAAACACTACTTTTTGTTAAGAATATTAAAAATAGCGGAAAGATAAGGTACTGACGATAATAATACTCGAAAAAGGGAAACAAAGGAAAAACACAAATCTCCAAAACAGCTAGTTTGTGTTTTTCCTTTGTCCCCCGTGCATAGTAACCGGAGACACGGAACGATAAAAGCGGACGAAACAACAAGCTTTAAGCACAGCTTCTAGTTCATTTGGACAACGAACGCTCTTATATATGCGGCAAGATCCTATCCACCAAAGAAGAAACAATTCCTCTTCATTAGGTTCGAGAAAGCCGGACACTCAGACAGATCCAAAAAGATTCATGGTGGCCCCCTCCTTTTAGCCCAGTCAGCCACCCTGACAACCTTGTTTGAGGGCTGACCCAACAAAAGCGATAACAGGCAACTCAACCTTTATGAAAAACCTTCAAAACAAGGCCCTAGATATAGAAAAAAAACGATTCATATCACTGAAAGCACACAGTCCTTGGCATTGGAAAGTGATACGAAGCGTTTTTTGTGTGTCTAAGGTCTTGTTTTGTGACCTCTCCATAAGGGTTGAGTTGCCTGTTATCGCTTTTGGAGGGTCAGACCTCAAACAAGGTCTTCAGGGTGGCTGGCTGGGCTAAAATTATCGGGCCAGCATGAATCGTTTTTGATCTGTTCGGTGACCTAGTAGAGACGAGGTGTATCTTCCTTGGTGGAGAGGATCTTGCTGTATATATAATAGCGTTCGTTGTCCATATAAACTTGAACCTTTGTTTAAGACTTGTTTTGTCCTTTTTTATCGTTCCGTGTCTCCGGTTACTATAAAATTTCTTCACCAGTTCGCCTCTGTTTTTACCCTTTCACCTTCTCCAGAGATTATTATCGTCATTCTTGTCCAGCATGCTTGCACATTTGTAATAATTGTATAGTGATCATACAGGTGTTTCATGGGAAAAACTTTCCTATTTTTTAAGGTGACAGGGGATTTGAGCCTATAAAAAGTTTGAACCTGAATGCAAAGTCGAAAATAATAAAACGATAAATCAAAACTAATACCTTCGCTGATAGCGTTGGCGCAGATGGAAACATTTTCCTACTTCTCTCTTTTTTTATCGCGCGGGTCTCTCATTTCAAATTGTTGCCCGTGACGTTTTCGCTCCGTCTTCGCTTTTTTCAACCTTCCCGAACCTCCTGCAAAAACCGACCAAGCCGACTCGCGGGGTCATATACACACGTCGCGTCCCACCGTCCGGCGTCTCACGAGGGGACGAGGGCCTCGGTCTTTGGTCAAGAGGCTACATTTGTTTCTGCTTTATATATACGAAGCTGCGAAGCACTTGCTTTGCCACCATGCTTCCCTTGCAAGAGCGAGCCACAGGCGACGTTTCTATTGACGGATTTGCGCTTTCTCAGGGGTCGTGCGCCCCTAACCAATAGTGGAATTTTTTGCGCCGTATTGCAATGTATTTTTTAAAACTTTCTTTGATACTAGCGGTATTTTTCATCATCAGTCCCAAACTGTCTGGCTACTTGATCCCCTCCCCATTCTTGTAATGAACCGGTGTGTTCGTCTGTATTAGAGGGAGAAAGTCAGAGAGGGAAAGAAATATAGAAATATAATTACGAGTAAAAACGGAAGTGGTTCTGTGGATGTTGATCTTGTTGATCGTTCATAGAAGTGATCATGAGTGACAAGCGGCAGGCGTTACCGGGGCAGGATTATTAAATACAGTTCGACCCGATTAAATTTAATGTAAATAACGTTACTGCTTGCTGCAAACATGTCAAGAAATAGAGCACAGACGGGAACTCTTCATCCAATCTTGAGAAGCACCTCGGGGTCATTTTAACCGCAGTTCTGGACAGTAGCGCTATGCTGCATCACATTGGATTTATTTACACATTTATGCACTCGTATATAAAACATGAGGGTATTTTACAAGCAACTAAGTTACTCTGCCAAAGTAACTATAACTGTAAATTAATTTTATCCTTGGGAAACTAACTGTAAGTTTAGCTAATTACTTTTAAAATGTAACTTAATCAAGACTGGCTTTACTCTAATTAGTGCGAAATTGCATGCAACCTTCTTGGACGACAAAAAATAAAATAGAGATTGCGTACTCTCGAGAGTGGCGTAGATTGCACCGGTTTTTTTCAACTTTTTTTAAGTATATGGTACACCTAAATGGTTTGTACTATTTAGTAAGTTGCGAGTGAAATCAGGCATAACCGCTCTTTGTGATTTTTACTACCTTCTAGACCCTGTGATTTTGTCTAGGAATCGGCCGTCTTTGTGGGAGATCTCTGCGATTAAAGTAGCCCGGTGGTTCGGTGACACGCGAGAGGGAGCGCTCTACTTTAAGGTTTAGCGAGTGCGACAACAACTTAAGTAATGCGATTCTGCCCCTATGTTATCAAATAACATCCTTCAAAAGTACTTTAATCACTCGCTCACATATACGCTTTACCTTACCCCACGTCACGCTGGACACCGATAGAACTAAAGTTCACCCATTGTTCAGCCAACCATACATCATTAGCATACAAATTTAGATATAGAAACTTTTCATAATGTCGAAAAGATCTGGTACAAGAAACGTTCCAATTAGTGTCACTTATTGTTCAAGATGCTTGCGTAGAAAATAGCAAGAGCTCCTCAAACGAACGCTAGTCATTTTATTTTTACGCACGGTCAAAACGTAGTTATCGAATCAAACAGTGGTGTGGGTTGTTCTTATGAGCGGCAACAACATGGCTGAAGATGTGAAGGAGACCCATCCTCATGCGTGGCAACAAAACGTCGGTGCCACGTTTGAGCAGTAGCACAGTGAAGAAGACAAGGCGTGCGCGTGATGTGATCGTTAGTGAATCCCCGACCAGCGGCCTAAGCGGCAAACACAATGAGGCTTGAGGAGAGTGGCCTTAAAGGGTAACTGCAAAGAAAAAAAAAGTTTTTTTTTTAAACAGCCTAATTGGGACAAGCATGTCAAAAAACAATTTTTCCGCGAAAAAAAAATTTTTTTTACAGCAATATTTATTGCGTGAGACTGATTTTAGTTTGCGGCTATTTCGTCCGTTTTAAATCGCGCGCCACGAAGTTGTGATTACGTGACGTCACAATCCCAATCGGCTGCTATACTTCTCATTGGCTAAGAGTTTGATTGGCAGCTTAGATCTTGGTTGTTAAACCTTTGTTATATGTTGCAATTTCCTTTTGAGCGGCATATTTTTACGTGTACAGAATAACCGATGTGATGATAGTTACTATTCTTTACAAATGCTTTACAAAACGGGCACTTCCGTTTGGATTCATACCATAACAAGCAAAAGCTTCGCCATTCTTTCATGGCCGCCGAAGTCTCAGCTCCCACCCGCCTCGCCTACCTCGACTAATCGTTTCGCCGAAGTGACAACTGTTTCGTGCTGATCCAGGTGCTTGAGTGAGACTTCTTGAAGTGAAGTAGTGTGTGTTTAGCAGCTGTCGCCAGTGTTAGTGATAGGAAGCGACGCGGGGTTTTGGCCTTCATAGCGCGGTGGCGCGGTTCTTTCGTTTTCCTCTTTGCTCGCTTAGCGTGTTTTTTTTTGCTTGTTTGCGCGTGCAAATGACGACTTTTCGGAGATGTCAGATGAGTGATCCCGACAGCGAGCCTTCCAGCAGCCATTTCGCCACGAAAGGAATGCTATTTGGCTGGAGGCAGTCGGGCGTTCGCGTAGCGACAAACGTGTCCAGTTACGTTCTCGTCATATCGCCGATATCGCTCCGGAGGCCGTCGAGATTCGCACTGGGTGCATCGAACGTTCGCGACTAGACACACAAAATAAAAAAAAGCACTGTGTTCACTACGTAAAAAATGGTCTCAGTTCATGCATCTGTGGGCAGGTGCGAAATCTTGCCCAAATTTATTCACACCGCACGATGAGCGCAACACGTCGCTGTGCAAACGCAGTGCAACAGCACGAAGCATAAAAACGGCAGATTTAGGACAACGATTCGGAGTTCATTGTTCAATTAAAACGACGTCATTTTGTTGAAAACGCTCGCAGCTTTTTACTCACGGTATGCGTCGAGAATCTTCTACATTTTGAAACCGAACGAAGGAAGATTTACTTATAGAAACGCTCGCTGCGTGCTCCCGGACCAGTTTGACTGGATGCGCTGACGACGACGGGACTGAACACACACCACGAACATTTCAGCTCTTTGTCGCATCGCCGTGTTGCACCAAACAGAACGACATCGCCGAAGTCAACGCAGCGCTGTCGTGACGTCGTGACCTTGGCTTGTGGTTGCGCACTCGTGGACCCTGCGCTTTCAAAGCTTTCGCGAAAGCTTTCAAAGCACACACGACGATTACGAATGATACTTTCCGTCTTCCGCGTACATCACAGGGGCACTTCTCCGGTCACGTCTTCGCTATGAGCTCGCAAACCGCGTAGCTTCTGGTGTCCCGTCAAACCAAAACAATACCGGCGCCATGTTTAACGTGCGTTGTTGCTTACCGGAAGTCGAGGGGCGGGGCGTTCTTCTCCTCCGCGGGGGTCGAAAGAGCGGGAGTTTCAAATGTGGAGAGATTCTGACTCCGACTAAATTACGTCCTGTGGCGTAAATATTGCTAAAAAAAAATATATTTTTTTCGCGGAACATTTTTTTTGTGACATGCTTGTCCCAATTAGGCTGTTTAAAAAAACACTTTTTTTTTCTTTGCAGTTACCCTTTAAAGCGGCACACGTCTTGGCGACGCTTTGGCGTGCTAGCGTCGTGCACGCTGTGAGGCGCCAAGAGACCTCGAAGTGATGACGTTTGGGGGATAAGGCTTTGTCTTCTAGGTGGCTTTGGTTTAAGCCATTTTGTAGAGTCCTGTACGTGAATCATCCGGTCGTCCAGGGACAACGAAAGAACACTCTAGCCATTTTCAAATGACAAGAAAGGAGTTTTGCGCCTTGTTCATACGCTACGCAATGTATTTCTCAGATAATTTACTTCTTGGAGGAAGAAATGATGCTTTGGGCGCTCGAAACCTGTGCTTCTTTACAAAAGAACGGGAAGCGAATCTAAAACTTATCCGCGTATATTTTAATTAGTAACATAGAGGCGTGAATCAGTATTGCTTCGCGAGAAGCAGCATTTTTTTTTACTATGATTTTTAAGGTCAATACAACTATGGACCGTTCTACCCGATCGAAAGAATTATGTCTGCAGGATGAACGTTGGCAAGGTCATCGTTATAGTAACTCAGAAGGTGAAAATGACAGTGTGTCTTTTTTAAGCGCTCGGTGTTCGTTTCAAAATGCAGATCTAAAGGGGTAGTATGGTACTTTCGAAAACCAAGATGATGACTATGCTGGAGGGAGAGTTTGTTTATAGCATTTTGACACTCCGCCAGACCAGGCGCTGACCACGCTTTCCACACTTGCCAACTGGGAGCCTTTACTCATCTTGGTCAGAATCTACTCCTTCATCGAGACTGTGCTGAACAATGTTTGCACCTTCGACACTGGTGGCCTTATGCTGTTTTCGCTCGCCTCCAAAAGATCACGAACGCTCTATTCGCGTGCGCAGTTATGTGCGTCGAAGGCAGAAGAGAGCGCGTTTCCCAAGTGTCGGCCATTTGGTAAAGGCTGCAGCGTCCGGTCTATATCGTTAATTAGAGCAGCAAGCTTGTTAAAGTTGGTAACAACTACATTTTCTTGAATCCACGTCGCCGCTTCTGCCGCTGTCGATTATATTGCTTTAACGTTGTGTCTTTGAAACTGTACAAGCAATGTCTGACACCTATTTGTCCTGTCGGTTTTTCGTCCTGGCAGATGAGGAGTCAGTAGAGTGCACGAAATGCGCGGGTAAGGATCACTTTGGAAAGTGTGCCGCCGATACTTAAAACGTACTTTATTGGTTAAGGTGGCGCGTCAAAAAAGGCATGCTGTGTCCTTTATACAGGGCAGTTGCACCGCCCGCTAGTCTGAACAAGACATCGATTTACTGGAGGCTGGGCAGCCTTGCACTTTTAAAGAGAAAGTGACATCATAAATAATTTGTACAGTTCATAATGAAATAATTTAATGAATTTAAAGAAGATAGTGAGAGGACTGGAGGACAGCAATGAAATGATCCAAGTAGGTCAGGATCAACGTCACCAAGATGTAAATGACCTTGAATTCCGGGTTCGGCAATTAAATGACGAAGTACATGGTATTCCCGCAGTTCCGGGTGAAAACCTCATCACCTCCTTGAGTAAAGTTGCTTACAAACTCGAGGTCCCTTGTCTAATTGAGACTGACGTAGTGGCTGCTCACAGGTTGCCTTCGAGGCAAAGTATCGTCCCTGGCGTAATTATTCATCTTGTAAAGACCGTGACGAATGGCTGCACAAGAAAATAAATAACTGCAGATTTCTATCAAGGAAACCCTCACACGGCAAAATAGGGAACGGGTAGAAAATGAACGCACTGAATATTGTGGCCAGGGTGCTCACAAGAAAAAGGCTACGCCTATAAATGATATGCAAATGGCAAAATTCTCGTGCGGAAACCTCGGAGAGCATATGCAATCCACGTTAAAAGCAAAGATGACACAGTGTCACGGGTGTGCTACTAGGAGGAAGGAAGAAGTAAAGCAGTGGGCTCGAGGAGCAGAAGCGGTTGGGATCCTTTTTGGAATCAGCTGGAGCATTCGGTCTCGGCGACGCACCGAGCTAGGGAACGAGTTCTCGGCGACGCACCGAGCCCGGGAACGAGATCTCGGCGACGCACCGAGCAAGCCTGGGCTACACTCCGAGGAAC
The DNA here is from genome assembly GCA_013358835.2 of Ixodes persulcatus. Taxonomy (NCBI): domain Eukaryota; kingdom Metazoa; phylum Arthropoda; class Arachnida; order Ixodida; family Ixodidae; genus Ixodes; species Ixodes persulcatus. The sequence continues at coordinate 127,321 of JABSTQ010011181.1, read as the reverse complement.
TGGACTCAGCCTGGGACATCGTTCCGCAAGTGCGGCATCCGGGTGCTGAGCACCCAACCACGTGACCGTGAGTGGCTCGACTGGGGACTTACCACTGAGACTGGGACTTACTTATCGACGGTTATACGAAGACGTTATTTTATATCTAGGACATAGACTGCAAGCGTCTAGCGGTTGCATGGCACTACTTCTAGTTATCTTTTTTTCTTTCGTTTCTTCTTTTTTTGTAAATATTTTCCTTTATTCTCATCCTCCACTGGCCTTCTTGTCTCTACTGACTCCGCGTACCTCCCCGGCGTGACACACAGGATAATATAGGTAGGGTTCAGATTTTTCGGATTGAACCGATAAAAACCGACAAAAGTACGCCGAATCCATTTTCGGGAATTCGGTTTAACCAAAAAAGGTCAGTCTTTAGGTTCGGAATTTTCAATTTAAACCGATAAAAACCAATAAACTTTCGTCGAATCCATTTTCTAAAATTCAGCTTTAAACGAAATAGGTCAATGATAATGCAGTGAGTGCGCAGGCGAGCTGGTGGATGTTAACCATTTGACATTGAAACTTTCCATTAACTTTGAAGCTTTCCTTTTTCCTGCCTCAGTCTCGGGCTAAGAACAAAATGGAAAAGGCCACTTTGACCTTCCAGTCGTACCGCAAAGCCGTGGCAAAAAAATGGAACGACAGTGTCTATCGAAACGTGTCCGAATGTATGCGATACACGGGTGCCATCACGACGTTTTGTTTAATGTGCGCATCATCGATCGGAATGTGAAGTTCGAAATGCCCCATGACTTCGTCATCTACGAGCGTGTTTTCAAACTCGTTGTAAGGAAGACTGACATGATGCAAGCTCTACATGTTGTGTTGTGCTTCGAAACGTCGCATCGTGTCTCTTTTGACGGTCACAATTGGTTGATTGGCCGCTTTTGGCTCAGACAGCGCTTCATCTCCTCAGCCTGCCAGTGTCCAGTGTTAGCGTTGAGAGGGCATTCACGAAGCTCATTGTCATATTAACAGGAAAGAAAAAGTGCGGATCAACGATGAGAACCTGGGAAAGTACATGTGTGTGTGTACTATAATAAGATCACACAATCCTGATATACAGAAGGTGAAGTTCCATGATTTTGGGCATAGGCTTCATATCTGACTTGTTTGTACTTCTGTGTTTTTTAGAGCGCAGCTCTTAGGGGCCCGTTTCCGGCTTGAGCGGCGTCGCCGTCGCCGTCGGCATAACCGCGCGGTGCATGTTGGGACATGCACCGCGCGAGCCCCCCCCCCCCCCCTCCCCCCGAGCGGTGCATGTTGGGACATGCACCGCGCGAGCCGCCTACCCCCCCCCCCCCCCCCTCCGAGGTCACGTGACCCCCCCTCCCGGAGGAGATTGAAGGATGAGGGGAGGAGGAGAAGGAGGAGGATGAGGAGGGGTATACCCTCCCCTGAGTACCCTTCCCTCCTCCTCCTCCTCAAGAGCTGCGCTCCAATTCGGCATTACAGGGAGTTGTAAACGGCTTTCATTTTTTCTTGTTTCTTTTACAGTTGCACACCTTTGCCAAATAAAGTGTGCCCTTCTTTTTCAATGTATCTGTGCCGTTATTCTTTGAGTGATCACAAATATCAAAGGTACAAGGATAATCTGATTCTGTGTCCGTTGGTGCTCATTTTATATTCACCGAAAAAAGCCGATAAACTTCTGTGAGCATAAATATACGCCGAAAAAAAATGAAAATTGAATTTTAAAATAAACACCGAAGAAAGTACGCAGAATTTTGAAAAAATAGAAACCGAAAACGCAGAACCGTAAATATAGGTTAAGTACCTTTTAAGAGCGATGTCATTTCTTTCGGCCCTGCTAAAGTAAGCTATAAATCATCTAAAAAAATGTAGAAGTCATGCATTCAACATTCGGACGTTTTATTGATTTTTCGAAAGACTTCCATTATCTGGGCTCAAAAGTCTTCTAAATAATTAAAGACGTTTACAATTTTCTTTAACACCGAATTAGATCGCGGCTCTCCATGAGGAGGAGGGGATGGTACGGAGGGGAGGGTATGCCCCTCTTCCTTCCATGCTAAACTTAGTGGGACGATTTGCCGCTAAATTTAGCGGGGAATATTTTACCGTTGTGACATCAGACGTGACATCAATAGGGTAAATTTAGTGGGAATTTTTTCAATCAAATGTAGCGGAAACATTTCCACGCAAAAGTTAGTGGGGATAATGGGACCCTTGTGAAGAAAACCCTTCTTAGAGTAAACCTCGTGACCCTCGTGAAGGTAACCCTCTTGACTCTCGAGGGTAACCCTCGTGACCCTCGTGAGGGTAACTCTCGTGACGTCAAGTGTGACGTCAATATGAAAAACTTCCCATAATTCAACGCGCGGCTGTGCCGACGGCGACGCCGCTGAAGCCGGAAACGGGCGCCTAAAAGATGAAAGACGTTTATAATCCCCTGTAATGCCGAATTAGAGCGCAGCTCTTGAGGAGGAGGAAAAGAAGGTACGGAGAATAGGGTATGCCCCTTCTCCTCATCCGTATCCTCCCCTTCTCCTCTCCTTCTCGACTCCAATTTAACGGGAAATGTTCGCTACATTTCCCTGTAACTTTAGCGGAAACGTTTCCGCTAAACTTCGGGGGAAATTTTCCCGCTACATTTGACCCTCGTAACCCTCACGAGGGTAACCCTCGTGACGTCACACGTGACGTCAGGCGTGACGTCAATATGAAACTGTTCCCATAATTCAACGCGCGGTTGTGCCGACGGCGACCCCGCTCAAGCCGGAAACGGGCTCCTAAGAGCTCCGCTCTAAAAAAAAATGAAAGACGTTTACAATCCCCTGTAATGGCGAATTAGAGCGCAGCTCTTGAGTTGGAGAAGGGGAAGGTACGGAGAGGAGGGTATGCCCCTCCTCCTCATCCGTATCCTCCCATGCACCTCTCCTGCTCGCCTCCCATTTAGCGGAAAATTTTTCGCTGAATTCCTACTAAATATAGCGGAAACATTTTCCGCTAAATTTAGCGGGGAATTTTCTACCCATAATGAAACGCGCGGTGTCGTCACGAGTGACGTCACTGGTGACCCTCGTGACGTCACGTGTAATGTCATCATGGGGAACGTTCCATAATGCACCGCGCGGTTACGCCGACACCGACGCCGCTCAAGCCGGAAACGGGCGCCTAAGAGCTGGGCTCCAAAAACTGCATTCTTATGGACTCAGAAGCCTCTAGTATCAAGCTATTTGAGCTTTCGACAGCAAACTGTAAAAAGAAAACGGGAATGATTTATAAAAACAAATTTGGGAGTTTTACGTGCCAAACCAATGACGGGCATCCGGCACGCCAAAGCGGAGGACTGAGGATTAATTTCGACCACCTGGGGATCTTTTGACGTGCAACCAAAAGCTGACAATGCCGACTTAGACAGGGGTACCTCAAGGAACCTATTCTCCGTTTTATCCTACCATAGACTAAAGCCAAATGGCACAGGCCGCCAGGCCCAATCGCGACCTTTTTAGAACCCATGGGGTATATTTGCTTCGTAGTACATATCAGTGCGCCAAGACGCGGCATCCGGAGAAGAGTTTTTCGACTGCTTATCGAGCACTCGCGGCGGCTCCGTCTGCTTCCTACTACTGAAGACTACTGAAGGGATTAAATAACATATGTAAGCGATGGGGCAAAGAGAGCCTGGGGTCCAGAACCAGTGGCCATTAAGAAATGAAGATGAGTCGGATAGAGTGTTCGAACCGCGTGCGGAAGGGAGATGCGGGTCCGGGTACGATTTACGCTGACAAACGTTGGATTGGATTGGATTGCTATGGCCAACTTCTCCAAAGAGTTGAAATGTTTACGAAATATGGCAACAACGTTTATGAAACTAAATACAATGTACTTTTATTTCATGAATATAAAATAGCGTGCTATCACATAAGAGAACCATATGCGTAAGAGTAGTGCTGTTCGTGTTCAGCGTATCAGAATTTCTCTCGGCCACTTTTTCGCAATGCGGATGCAAGCTTTTCTGAGCCTTTGGGCCCTAGTCCATCGTTGGGTGAGAAGGAGTAAAGTGTATTGGGGCCATTACTATTTAACTTGTATATAAATATTATTTTCAATATTGAACACAATTGTTTATTTATACGTTAAGCTGATTATACGAGTATCTTACTTTAATAGAATGACATTGTTGTGGCAAATGTAAGTTTAGAAAAATTTAGTTCGTGCACAGTTTCAAATTCCTTAAAAATATTAAATCAATAATGATCAAAGAAAAAATAAAATGTATATTTCCAAACCTATATTAAGACTAAACGATTCTGAAATTTAAGAAATAACTAGTCTGAAAACCTTAGGTCTGGTAATCCTCAAACACATGATATGGGACGCTCAAATAAAAACTCTGTCTAAAAAAAAAAAAAAAAAAAAACTTTTGAGAATTGAAGGCACTTTTTTCAAGTATCGGTATATGTAACTACGCACTGCAAAACTCTTAATTTATATTTCATTATTAGATTCTCAGTTACCTTATTGTCACAGAGTCTGGGGAAATACAACTTTTAACACTAAATACAGTGCTTTTGTTGCCGAAGAAAAGCTATTCGCGTCGTCGCTAATGCTTCGCATTACTCGCACACTAAACCACTTTTGCATACGTAGTCATAAAAATAATAAAAAAATAATATGAAATAGTATACTTGCTATAATCTATACAACGTATCTTAAATATACATATCGTTCGTTCAAGCCAACTGCCGGCGCTGCGAAACAACTTACAAGATACAAAAGCCTCAGTTGGCAATTCCCACACTATTGAACTTTCTAGCCAACAAGGTGCTCAGATAGACCTTGCAAACAGAAACTCGTTGGACCAATTTCTTTTCTATGCCACTCTGTTATTTCTTATAATAACTTGTTATTTCCTTTTGAAATAGTTTGTACTTTTTTCTGCCCACCAAGCTGCCAAATATAGGGGACAGGGGCCCTCTCAAGCTGCGTTATCGCAGCTCTTTCTCCTCTTCTGTGACCCCTATTTGGCACCGTGAGTGTAAAACAAAGTGAAAGTGGAAATTAAAACTGTCTCGTGTATTGATATGCGCTAACTCCACCGCGACAAAGCAGTGACACCTGTCAGCTTGAATCGGACTATTTCTAAAACGATCACATCCGTAGGAAATTTAAAAACTCTACTCGACTGCTAAGAGGTTATATCAATGTCAGTAAAGCGAGAGGGCTCACAGGTTTGGCGGCACGGCTTCGTGATTACCCACCACAGGATAGACTGTGCGACCTTGGAGGCGTTTGGCGAGGGTGTCGGCAGTCGTTGCGAAGTTCTTTACGTTCTCTTCTCGGGTGATTTTCCAGACATCGTGAGGCGGCTGGTCTCCCGTCCAGTAGGCAAAGTCGAACTACGAGGAAAATATTCTTTGTTGGTACCACACGCCTCTAAGGGTACGGGAATTAACAACGACAAATTGTGTTTCATGTTCACATGTCCCCATAATGACATTAGCCCAAAAATAACAAGACGCTGAACTTTGGCCAACACGTTTCTTTGAGCAGGAAAATAAGCTGCGTTAAAAGTAATTCTTGGAAGTTACAGGAATTAAAGAAATGGCTGCACATTGCAGCAGTCGTGTCCTTTTTTGTTTTTGGGCCATAGGAACAACAGCTTAAAAACATTTATGTCTTGTGGGACTCACGCTCGGCACCCAACCCGAGAGGAGAGGCGCGCGAGCCACGCTCGTACTCGCGCGAGGGATAAAGGTGTGTTTTGTTTTATCTGCCTTAATGGTCTTGCTTGAGGGTGAGCGGTACGCACCGAGCTCTAACGCATATAGCCCAGTAATTGCCTTGTCGAGTCGACTTGAGGGGACACAAAAGAGCCGCGTTTTGATTAAGGATGCAGTGGAAAGTCAGACATTTATTTTCACAATTACACCTTAAAGGTCTTTAAAATCTGGGATCAAGGACGGCTGAAGCAAGACTTTGCATTATTAGTTTTATTGCTTGACTGCCTGAAACAATACAAGATCTTTTTTTAACACGTATTATACGCACATAAGAGTATTTGTATTGCCCATGAGTGGTTTATAGAAAAGGCATCTGAGTAATTTTTATATTTTCGATATTGTATCCGTGTTAATATTCACTTAAAAGGATTGGGCGGGAGCCAAAATAAACCTAAAATTGCCAACACGTAGAAAGAGGACACACACAAGGGACGACAGAGACGGGATTCTTAACTTCAAATACATTTATTTTCGATTTAAAGCTCGGTACCCGACCGCTCCGTGGAAAGAAGGGAAGGGGATGCACTCGGGGGAAGGAGGGTGAGGGGCGAGATGATTGCCATGTGGATTGCAAGGAAGCTTCTAAGAGGAAGGGAGGGGCGGCAGATGGGAATTACGGGATTACGGAATGAAGGGGGTCTGCCTAGCCGCCTCTGCTGGTCACCTCGTCGTCTCGGCGTGTTCGTCAACGTTCGACGTCCATCGTCAGCCTCAGGAGAGCCGACTCCTTTTGTGACAGTGAGATGAACGGAGTGCATAAGTTCTGCAGGGTCGTCGCCATCCGAAGTGAATGTCTCGGTTATTTCTCGCCCGACGCTCTCGCGGTGGCACACCAGGGTCATCGTGGCGGCGACATTAGGTGCGCAGCCGGAGAATTTTCTCCAGTGAATGCCGATTAACTGTTGGAAATTTGAAGCAGCATTCTTCGCGTTCATAGTGTGCTCTTGGAGCCGTTAATTTAAGCACCTGCCAGTTTGCCCGATGTGCTTGGCAACGCAGGACAGGGGGACCATGTACACCTTGCACAACAGCACACTGTAGAAGCAGATATCTATCACTACTACGCCGGACCCCGCACATCACCGCAGACTACTGCCGGCCATCGTAAAAAAACCGCGTGATCCCCTACCAAGTCCCACGTGACGGCTGCGCCGCTCGTCACCCCGACGGCTAGAGACACAATGTCAGGGAGTGCTCTGAGAGGGAGGGGCGCCCTCGGAAAGAACCAGCCAATCAGGCCTCCGCACTTCCTGCCACCACCCAATTTCATGCACTCTGCGAAGAGCGCTCGAGAGCGCACAGAAAGAAACACACCAATTTGCCAGTATTCCTGTCTGTGTAGTCCCCTATGTGTCTCCTCTTTCTAATTGTTTAAGAGCCACGAGCACACTTAAATAGTACCAGTCTAAAATCGCAGGTGGTTATCTTACAAATATACGGGGGCCTGGTTATATTTGTACATTACTATATATATATAGTTAGATACAAATATCTGAATGTGTATATACGCAGGCAATAACTACCAGCGTATATACATATAAACCCAGTATTCCTCTAATGTTGTCTGAGCTAATAATCTTCATTATATCTTATTTGTCTAAAGCATCAATCTTTCTGAACATCACTTTTTAAAATAAACAATGTTAAAGCGATGTATAGTCACGATTAAATTGAACTGAATAACTTAGTCTCGCTATGAAAAAAGCTTGGCGGAAATATGAGGAGCATTTTTTTAATCCAGTGAAATTTCAAGAAAGGCTGTAATGTGATATAACTAGAAAAAGTATCTTGCTTCTCTTGGAATATATTTTGCAGCAGATATTGTAATTTGAAATCAAAATAATTATTTCCTAATTTAAGTTGAGATGCGTTGTTAATACAGCCCCCCCCCCCCCCCCCAAAAAAAAAGAAAGAAAACGTATGGCATAAAATAATATGAGACACAAATCTGCTAGTGCCATCCCGTGGCATTTTCTTTACGATAGAGCGTCGTCTTCTCCCAAACCAAAGCGGTTCTATCTCGTATTACAAAGTAGGCCTGACAAAAATTTCAAGATAAAGAACCGATCAGTTTGTCAAACTTTCGTATGTATTCAACATTCCACTTTATTTTAGTAGTTCAATAGCTCTAGTTCCACGGAGCAATGCCACTGGAGCAGCAAACGCTTTCCATGAAGGGTAAAAAGGTGTGTTAAGCGCGAGACACATGCGCGAAAAATCCATCCGATCCGACGTCCGATCCGGTAATACGACTGCCTGATCCGAAAAATTTGGTCGCTTCAGACGTCGGATCGGCGGTCCGACGTGCGTCCAACGCGCCAGATAGTTTCGCACGGCGGACGGATTGTCGGATGCGTCCAGCCAATCACAGCACAGCTAGCGCGAACGTCATGATGACGTACTGGGTCTGGCGGGACGAACAAGAAATCGGGACGGGCGACAGGAAGCCGGACGCATGGACCCCGCTGACTCATTTAAAAAAGATGGCCCCGGCAAAGAATGCACCCGTAAGCGAGAAGGAGCTCCTAACTTCAATCTGGGACAAGAGATCTATGAACGCGGACCTCCGCTGGAATGCTTGGATCTCCTGGGCGGAGCCGAACGGATCGTCGTGTCGCATGCAAGGTCGGAAGCGTGTGTCTCAAACTGTTGCGTGCGGCAATTCGGAGCGGCGTTCGGACTGTTGGATCGGACGTCGGATCGGATGATTCTGCCGTCCGTGTGTCTCGCGCTTTACTCTGCGTGCTACTGCGGACACTATACTGTGAAAACTGAGTAAGGGGAGCAGACGAGAACACGCGTTGACATATGCGCCGAGCTCTGGTTGGAATAATTAGGGGGACGACACAAAGGCCAGCCACTTTGCTCTACTCTTTATTTGAAAGCCATGGCGTGTACCAACGTTATTAGATTATCTCAGTTACGGAACTGCTCATAGACGCTGCTTGCACGAGCAGTAGCCCCCTCACTCACCACGACTCGCCTCCCGTCGTTCAACGCGCCGGAAGGCCGCCGTGGTGGCTGCATTGTATTCTGTGGAATACGTGCATTTTGAAGCAAAGCGTCTATATGACGTTCAAGCGCTTATCTAGAAAACACACAGTTATAAAACAAAAAAATATAGATGGCGCTTTAAACAAAGGAAGGCGGACTGAAGTGAGTGAAGGCGGTACCTCCTTCCGCGGGAGTTCCACAACTTAGGTAATCTAGTAACGTTGGCGTGTGCCCACTAATACTTCAAACTGGAACTTTGCGCCTTGACGTCCACTCGCGTTCCCACCTACTCCTTCGTACAAGTGTGACCATGGAAAACAACTAAAAAGCTTGCGCTTATCACTTAAAAAGTAAACATTTCGGCAAAATCTGCCTGGTTAGGTGAGTATTAAGAAAAGAAAACTGAACGTACTCTAACCAACTGGTTTAAATTGCCCGACGTTTCGCGGCCTGCTCGGGCGCTTGTTCACGGGTGACTTATTTGGCTGGGTGTTCGTCTTTCTCTTCTTCTCCTTGTCGCTGCCGTTAGAATCGTCTTCTTCTCTTTGTGACTCCTCGAAGTCCGTGAATATAGCTGCTTGGGAGGGTACCGATCGACCGGTTCAGGTTGTTCTTGGTATGCTGAATATGCCAGGACTCTAAGTAGAGTCGTTTTTTCCAGTTTCTTTCGGTGTCTAGGACGGAACTGCCGTCGAATTCGATGACGTGGTTGCTCTTTTCTGCATGTTCCGCTAGAGTGTTTCCTTGCACGTCCTTCTTTTTGACATCATATTTGTGTCTGCGAAGACGTTCGGTGAAGTTCTTGGTTTCTCCGACATATGAGGCGTTGCAGTCGGCGCAAGGAATGCGATAAACAAGGCCTTGGGCTTTTTCTTTTGGATGACGATCTTTTGGAAAAGGAAGATGATGGCCAATGGTCGAGACGGGCTTGTGTGTCACTGCTATGCCGTATGGTCTGAGAGCACGGGTGAGAACTTCGCTCGTGCCTCTGAGGTACGGGACGCACATGCGGCTGAAGGGATGGGTTTTCTTTGCTGCCGGTGGGTGGCGAAGTTTCTTGTAGATATTGTTTACGAATCTTGTTGGGTATGCGTTTTTTCGAAGGTCCCGTTTGATAATGCCAACTTCCTCTTTAAGTGCCTTATCTGTGGAGCACACCGTGATGGCACGTTGAAATAGTGCCGAAACTACTGAAGATTTGTGAGATCAGCTCCCATGGCGGTGTAGTGGCACCGCCATGGGAGCTGCTGTGTCCGTCACAGTAGCCAACCTCACAATGGAAGCCATCGAGAAAAAGGCATTAAGTATGTTCCTTCCGACACCCACTATGTTTCTTCGCTACGTTGACGATTGCTTCTGCGTCGTGAAAACCAGCGAAGTTGACCGCCTTCACATACACCTTAATTCAATCGAACCAAATATTCAATTTACAGTAGAACATGAATCTAACGGTTGCATTCCATTTCTGGATGTTTCTGTGAAAAAATTAGGCAACCTTTTAACATTTCAGGTGTATAGAAAACCAACGCACACCGGACGATACCTAACTTTTTTATCAGACCACCCCACATCTCACAAATCTTCAGTAGTTTCGGCACTATTTCGACGTGCCATCACGGTGTGCTCCACAGATAAGGCACTTAAAGAGGAAGTTGACATTATCAAACGGGACCTTCGAAAAAACGCATACCCAACAAGATTCGTAAACAATATCTACAAGAAACTTCGCCACCCATCGGCAGCCGAGAAAACCCATCCCTCCAGCCGCATGTGCGTCCCGTACCTCAGAGGCACGAGCGAAGTTCTCACCCGTGCTCTCAGACCATACGGCATAGCAGTGACACACAAGCCCGTCTCGACCATTGGCCATCATCTTCCTCTTCCAAAAGATCGTCATCGAAAAGAAAAAGCCCAAGGCCTTGTTTATCGCATTCCTTGCGCCGACTGCAACGCCTCATATGTCGGAGAAACCAAGAACTTCACCGAACGTCTTCGCAGACACAAATATGATGTCAAAAAGAAGGACGTGCAAGGAAACGCTCTAGCGGAACATGCTGAAAAGAGCAACCACGTCATCGAATTCGACGGCAGTTCCGTCCTAGACACCGAAAGAAACTGGAAAAAACGACTCTACTTAGAGTCCTGGCATATCCAGCATACCAAGAACAACCTGAACCGGTCGATCGGTACCCTCCCAAGCAGCTATATTCACGGATTTCGAGGAGTCACAAAGAGAAGAAGACGATTCTAACGGCAGCGACAAGGAGAAGAAGAGAAAGACGAACACTTAGCCAAATAAGTCACCCGTGAACAAGCGCCCGAGCAGGCCGCGAAACGTCGGGCAATTTAAACCAGTTGGTTAGAGTACGTTCAGTTTTCTTTGCTTATCACTTAAGCAAATGTGCCTGGACACCGGGATCTGTCGGACGCATACACGATGTATGGTATTTCACAAAAAAGGCGTTCTGCGCATTTTCAGAACCATGGCCCAGTAGACGAAGATGGCAGCGCGTAGAAGGCGGTGACTCCAAATATGACGGTCACACAAACGCAACATCACGATCCTGAGACATCAGGCAGTAAACCACGTTTATTGAAAACGTGCAACATCGATTTAGTCTTCGGGTGAAAGGCAACCGGGTACGTTTGTTGCATCGGGCCAAACAATTTACCTGGTCAGTCGCAGCGATGTGGCTGAGCATGTGGTCGAAGGTTCTGAAGGGCAGGTCACACATGCGGTAGTCTCCCCAGCGACCCGCCCGCTGCGCGTCCGTCTCCGCGACACCGGAGTCCTCGCGACAGCAGAGGGGCTCCTCACATTCGGCCAGGCTGCCTTCCTCGTACTCAGGGTCGTAGTGCGTGTCCGACACATGCAGGACACGTAGGGGCTGTCCGACCTCTTTCTGCGAAAAAGCATGGCACCCGCAACGTGTCTCCGACCGGCGTCTTATCGTGTCCTCATTTCCGGGCCTACCGACAAACAAAATGTCTTTATACTGGTCTGTATGTGTTCATACAGGTCGGTGGTATAACTATACCAATGGCCCACTTACATATGCCGATTTCCGTTACATACGTACGAGTCACCCGGTATGGGAAACGTCTATTGCACCGCCATCTGCCCCATTCCAGCAAGTCGAAATGGATTTTCTCTGGCCGTTCCTACCATCGACGTAAGGAAAAGCAATTGATAATCGTCGCGATCTATCCCAATATTTCGGCGATGCGTTAAAGATATCGCTGTATCAGTGATGTTTTTGGGTTTTGCAACGTCTCGCCTATCCGCCCAGCCTTGTTTTGTGAGCTCGAAATTTTGGTTCAGTACCCATTTAAGTTTAAAAAAAAAAATGGATGTCACTTTTGGCACTAAGACAGTGTTGATGAATTGGCCAGTTATTTGCTAATATAACAAAATACGTGCCACGCACACAGACGCGACATTTCTTTCCGCAAACAGGAGCGTTGGCACATATGCCACCGGTGGACCACCACCTTAAGGAGAATCCTGGGAATGTAAGAACACGCACCGCACGCGCTTGCCTTCCCCGTGTAAAAGATTCGAAGGAAATAATCGAAATAAAGAGTTGACGAAAGCGTGTGCAAGGTCCCATATGTTTTCGGCTTTTCCTTTAGAACACATAACGTTGCTGAAGCCAGCACGTCCAGAACGTGTAAATACCCTCACAGCCTGAACTTTAGCAATTTAGCAAAATATACGTTCTGATTCTCTCTTTGGTTTTGTCTTTGGCACGTTTCGCGTTGAAGTAAGAACAAATTATACTTCGCGAACAGTTTCTGCTGCTCCGCGTTGAATCACAGAAACAAAGCAAATCCCGAGCGGAGGAAATGCCTGCCCCTGTCACCTGATCCTTGTCTCTACGTCACCATCAAGAGATCGCAGCGCCCCGATGGGTCCCTTGCGAGGCTAACAGCAACGTGGCGTGTCTTATTTGCACGCCGATACAGGATCCTAACTTGATAACGAAGCTCACGTGACAACCTCAAGAAGTCTCAGTTTTTATGAGGATCGCGTTCATTATTCCCTGCGGTATTTCTCTCTTTCGTGTTTGTTGTTCCTTGCTTGGCTTTTTTGGGTGGTGGACAGAAATAAGTTTTCGAAACAAAACCTCTCAATAGCTCTATGAATGCGTCGGTGGAGGCGCGCGATGTTGGATAGCGCCGAAGAAGCCGCGCTTCGGAAGTACGTCACCAATCTAAACGAGGCAGTGCTACTGTTCACTACATGTTTACAATAGAGTAACAAAATGTATTGTGGGTGTGGACTCCTGAAGAAAAAAGGAACTCGCAGATAAACTCCTCCATAAATACACAGGGCCGTACCGTATAACCAGACAAGTTACTCAAGTCACCTACCACGCGAAAGCCGTTTAACCACCAAGTGATGGACGCTCTAGGCATGACGGCATCGTTCATCTGGACCGGTTTGAGATGTATGTCCAACCTCAACCGCCATCTCTCTGACAATGAAATCTAGTTGTTCAGAGCAGAAAAGCAAAAGACCGCGATTGACCTTTAATTTTCTCAGCCCTGCACGCGCCAACAGCACCGTCTCATCACATTGCATCTCCACCTTCTTCCTGCTCCCCGAAGGGGGAGAGAAGGGGGGGGGGGGGGGGGGGGGGGGTCGGACGGTAATGTGACGAACCAAACTGACGGTGTCTTCAATTCATCCTCTTGCATCATGATCATCGCCGATCTTCATTGGGGCCCGTCGGGGGCTCGAACTCGCGCGGAAGAGCGTGACATTCGGTGCTTTTGAAGGGCCAGAAAACGTCATACAAAACGCAACGGTCTGTCTTCGTCACAGTATAAAAAGCATAAACAAAGAGGCAAGCTGAAAAATAAATTTGATGGATGCACAATCACCAGCACATGTCTTCAACTCAAAGATAGGAAATTCTTCGGTCACAATTATTCTGCGGAAAACGGTTGTACCCACTGCGCCAGTTAAGCGGGTTTCACATGCAGCAATTCTGACCCTAAAGCGGTGCGATTTCTGCCGTCGCAGCGCTCTGGCCAGCCGTAGTGGCTGAGCGGCACGGTTCCACAAGGTTGGAAGGTTGGAAATTTTTCGCCGCGGCAGAGCGGGAGCTTCTGTGCTGGCAACTCACTGCGCGGCGGGAAATCACGTGACAGGAGTAGAAACATTGCGGGAAAGCTGGCGTATAGGACGGCGACGTTTTCACGTTCTTAAAGCAGACGACAAGCAGAGAAAGTACGCAACTGACTGGTTTGCGGTTTTGTTTTTTCGGCCGTTCGAGCTTCTTTGCTTCAGCAGTCGCGTCGGAACTCATCAGAAGATTATAGAGGAGGGAGATAGATGTCACCTTCTTCGGAATATGTTTTCTCAATGAATTACGCGGCTGTTTTTTACTTTCCTCGCCTGAGTACCAAGTGTAGCGAGCGCAAAACACGCTAATCGGAAGCGGCTTGTGCAAGCGCTAGTGAGAGAAAAAAAGAAGGAAAAAGAACTGAGCGACATGGATGTGTCTTTTCCAGCACAGATTATCACACCTAGTAAGACAAAATGTATCGCACCCAGTTCAATGAACTTCTTATCTGTGAAGTACCGAAGCGTCGGGCTCTTTGGGACGCGCAACTCAAAGAATTTAGGAACAATGGGACCAAAGAGAATTTATGGGAAGAGGTGACTGAGGCCATGAATGTGATCGGCAAGACCGGTATGAAACTACTGCACTATTACGGGTTCGGGAGATTCGGTTCGGCCATATCATAGAGTTATTACAATGTACGCTAGAGGTTCGACTGGCACTGGTGTCTATGCGACTTCCGTGACGCAAATTGAAGCAGACAGCAACCAGTCTACCCTTGCGGTGCTCCTGTGCATTCCTATGGGAAAACTCGCGTGCATTTTTTCTCTTCGCCGGAAAATAACACGGAACACTTTGGTTATTTGGGTCGTGCCGAATAGTATGTACCTTGATTAACATTGTAAATGTGTAATTGCATTAGTTAGCGTATTTTTCTTCATCGATGAACGATGTTTAACTTCGCTACATTTCAGTCCCAAACGTGTGTTCCGCAGCAGGTGTGTAAAGACAAGCGACGATTTAAATCAAAATTACAATCGAAAATAATATAGAGTGGGTTCAAGGCTCGCCAGCATTCTGGTGACGCTTATATAGTGATAATATGCCAGTCCTGTCACTATTTGAAAATGATCCCGTCGTGCAGGAGCGGATAAAGATTCAAAACATACGGGCTATGAAAGGTGTCTCTTCATATTCTTTTCTCTGCCGGGCAGCTTTTATCGTTCATTAAGTGCCCGATAAATCTTTGAGAACAAATGTCCTCAAAGATTTATAGCATGTGTGTGATATTTCGAACGTAGAACAAGCATCTTCGCACAGAGCAGAAAGAATAAAGCGGTACTTACTTATTTAAAATCGGAATCTATTACGTGGCTTTTAATTTATTTTGATCGTACATGCACGGGTAGTTACTGATCCTCGATCCAGTGTTACTGCATTGTTCTCGTCTCCCTTAATTTCTAGTTGTCCCTCGTTCGTTTCGCACGTATGTCCCTCATGCTGAAAAGCGGCGACGTCGTGTTCGCGCTAACAGTGTCTGACAGCGCACATAAATACAGGTACAAAGTCGTTTTAGCGCCGTTTTTAATGCGATGAATTTGAAAGAAGAACGCCGTAACTGACCAATTATTTCGTCGGCCTGACTGAGAAATGTTGCAAGCTACCTAGTGCATACGAATTATTAGGATATTTGCTCTTGTGTTTGAGCGCAGTGAGAAAATGCACTCAATTTTTTCCATAGAAATGCATTACCGGAAGTCAGTATTCGACTGGTTGCTGTCTGCTTCAATATGCGTCAGCACACTAGCGACACTTGAACCTCTATCGTACATTATAATACCTCTATGGGCCACATCAGTTGGAGTCTTTACATCCGAGGAAGGCGCTGCCCGTGACGCTGCCGAAGATGATCCGAGGTTTCATCCTCCGTGACAACGAAGTTTGAAAGAAAAGAAAAAAACATAAACAACTAAGACCAAAGTTTATTTAGTATTTTAAATGCTTTTTTGTTTCATTAAGGTTAAATTAAAGGGGAAACTGAAAACTAAGGCATTAAAATTGTTGTTAGAAGCCGCTGTAACCGACTCTGCGCGTCTGCTTGCTGCAAGCAACATTGGCTATCGCAACGGCAGTAAACACTCATGTGAAATGAAACTTCGCGATCCGTGCGTCGCGCCGGACAGCGATTTCGGCCGCGGAATCTCTGCATGTGAAACCTGCTTTAGTGGGAATGCGACATCGGCGTTTTTTCGCATTTTAGTCGCCGATCTTGCAAAGACCAGAATTAGTTTTCTCTTTGACACTCTCTCTCTCTTTCAAATTTTACTAAAACAGAATAATACTGTAGCCCAAAGCCTACCGCTCAAGTTATTTCTCGCTTTCCGCCACGCTCATTTTATGGCAATTATTGACTTTTTAAGAGAAAAACCGGAAAAAAAGGCCCATTGGGTCGCTCGCGCTAAAATGTCGCGCGAGTTAAACAAACGCATTTGTTCGACCCGAAACCTCTAAGGAATGTTTTTACTACTTCGCTGGCGTTCGGACACGGTAAGAACATGCTCATGACACTTCACATTTGAGTGCGCTGCCCAAATTCTAAATTCTTACGAAAAAAAAAAAAAAAAAAAACGCACGAAATGCGGGAAGCAATGCCGGATTAAGGAAGAGGAGAACGCGATGAAAATAAAAAAAAAAAAAAACTGAGGAGATGCCTCCACGTGTTGCCTGTTACCACAGGACTGCCTTATCACGTGACTTCCTGTCACCCGTACAGATTATATAGAGAATCTAAGAAAAAAGCTCCACCATCTTCCCAGATGTCTCGGTCGTTTCGGGGCAACGGCGCACGAAGACGGAGGTCGGCCTCTGGGTTGGCTCACGTTTCTGGCGACGCTTCGCTGCGAATAGGGTGGATTCCCAAGCGGCAAGCGAGCTATTCAATCGGAGTACATCGTCGTCTTTGTGCCCCCGATGCCAAAGAACCACGACTGCACGGCGGCATGGTCGGCTCTATGGTCAATTACAATCGTCGCAACTGACCGCCGCCATGTCTCCGCTCGTGCGGGAAAGCCCGTGCGATTGCAAGCTTGTCAAATCTGCGTTCACGCTCGCGCTGCGCGAAATTGCCCGCATGGCGCACCGGTCGGCGCACAATGCTTGCAATTTCCTATACGCGGGAAATCTTTCTCTTGTTCAGGTACACCGCAGTTTACAGCAACGCTTTTGCAAAGTTAACCTGACGAAATGAATGTTATCAGCAACTCCACAGTAGTTTGTCGTAGAGATGGGGAGATCGAGCCTGTCCAAATCTGCTGCTAAAACTTCCGTGGCCGGGTTGCAAAAATAAAACACGAGGGAACCGGGATTAGATGCACACCGCTGTGTCCCGGTAATAGGATGGTAATTCACCACTGATTTTTATTGTCACGAATGACAAGATGAAAGAACGAATAACTGAGGAAAATAAAACGTTTAATGGGGCGAACATGTGCCCAAAAATAAAAATGGAACTTAAGATATCAGCAGAGCGTCGCGGGCGTCGACTTCGGCGTAGAGCAGAGTCGAACGCTGGGGCGAGACAGACTGCGGCTCGCCCCGCGGAGCCCCTTATGTACATACATGCGTGGGCTTCTGGAATAATCGGTGTAGAAAGATCGACGCGTAGAACATTCGGACCTCGAACAAGAAACAGGGGTCTCGAATTTACCAGAATCCTAGTTTGCAAAAGGAATAAACAAAAGATGCGCCGCTCCCAGGAATCGAACCATGGCTTTTCGCCTGGGAGACAAGCTCAATAACCGTTACACCACGGGCGCGCTGCCTACTTGGTCTGCTGCGCCCGCGGCATTATTCCCCCCTTTAGAATAGTGCATCGTCCCGATGCAGTACAAGACTGAAAAAAACAAATCCACAACTAAAGGACAGCAGAATCGCAAGCCACAGTTCACAGCTCACAGTTCACTCGTCGACGAAGGTGGAAAGTGCTCTCGTTCGTAATACGGCTTCAGCCGGACGACGTGCACCACCTCGGGCCGCGGCTGGCGTCTGGTTGATGGTCGTGTTCCGTCGGGAAGAACCTCGAAGTTCAGATCTCCGAGGCGTCGGAGGACCTTGTAAGGCCGAAAGTAGCGCTTCAGCAGTTTCTCGCTGAGACCGCGACGACAAATCGGCGTCCACACCCCCACTCTGTCTCCGGGCTGGAAGAGGACGGCGCGGCGACGACGATTGTACCGGCGAGCGTCGACACGCTGTTGATCTTAGATTCGAAGGAGGGCTTCTTCTTCTCTCTGGCGGACCACATGGGCATCGTCGCATCCATAATCCACAGGCTCATGGGGCAGCATCGCGTCCAGCATGGTCGTCACTTTTCTTCCATGCACCAGCTCGAATGGTGTAAACCCGGTTGTTTCTTTAGCTGCGGTGTTGTAGGCGAACCTGATGTATGGTAATACCTCGTCCAACGCCTTGTGCTTTACGTCGACGTACATGAAGATCATGTCGGCGATCGTCTTGTTGAGCCGCTCCGTTAGCCCGTTGGTCTGCGGATGGTAAGCGGTGGTCCGACGATGGCTGGGGTGGCTGAGCCAAAGAACCTCTTGCGTGAGCTGGGCCAAGAACGATGACCCTCGGTCGGTTTTCAATACTTCGGGGGCACCATGTCGAAGGAGAATAAACTCGACGAAAAACTTGGCGACTTCCACCGCTGTTCCCGACGGAAGGGCTTTCGTCTCCGCGTATCGTGTAAGGTAATCCGTGGCAACAATTATCCAGCGGTTCCCCGACGTCGATGGCGGGAAGGGCCCAAGCAAATCTATTCCAATTTGTTGAAAAGGCGTAGTAGGGGTCAATATCGGTTGCAGGAATCCCGTAGGTCTCGTCGGAGGTTTCTTACGCCGTTGGCACTCGTGACATGACCGTGTGTACAGGTGGACTGTTTTAGGAAGTCTCGGCCAGTACTACTTGTCACGAATCCAGGCGAGCGTCCTGCTGTAGCCAAGGTGTCCAGCCGTCGGGTCGTCATGGCATGCTTGAAAGATTTCTTTTTGCAGGCTGGCCGGAACAACCAACAGCCAGGCAGGGTTGCTCGTTCCGAAGTTCTTCTTGAAGAGTAGGACTCGCCGCAAAACGAAGCTTGGCAAGTCTCGGGCCAAGACTCGCGGAACTAAACTTCCTTGACCTTCGAGTTGGTCGATCACGGCGCGAAGTTCGGGGTCGTCTCGTTGAAGTGCTCCCTTGTCGGTGTCTGTAATTGCTCCGAGAAAACGGGCGTCATCGTCGTCGTCGGTGCTGTCGGGAGGAGATTCGACTGGGGCCCTAGACAAACAATCGGCGTCATTATGCTTGCGGCCAGACTTGTGCACAATGGCCACGTCGAATTCTTGCAGTCGAAGGCTCCAGCGAGCGAGGCGTCCTGACGGGTCCTTGAGGTTGGCGAGCCAACAGAGAGCGTGGTGGTCCGTGACAACGCGGAACGGGATCCCGTACAGGCACGGGCGGAACTTGGTTAACGCCCAGACGAGAGCGAGACATTCCTTGTCGGTTGTTGAGGAAGTTTTTCTATGCCTTGGACAGTGCCCGGCTTGCGTAAGCGATCCCCTTTCTGCTCCGTCTTGTGTTTGGACGAGCACCGCGCCTAGCCCGGTGTTGCTGGCGTCTGTGTGAACTTCCGTTTCCGCTGATGGATCGAAGTGTCCGGGGATAGGGGGCCACTGGAGTCTTTCCTTTAATTCGTTGAACGCTTGTTCTTGCCCCTCCCCCACTGGAAGTTCACGTCGTCCTTCGTCAGATGCGTGAGCGGTGCTTAAATCTTGGCAAAATCGCGAACTAAACGTCTGTAGTATGCGCACAGCCCAAGAATACTTCGTACGGCTTTCTTGTCTGATGGTTTCGGAAATTCGGCGACAGCGGATGTCTTCGCAGGGTCAGCACTTACACCTTGAGCACTCACGACATGGCCCAGGAATTTGAGCTCGCCGTAAGCGAACCGACATTTCGACGGCTTCAGTGTCAGTCTGGCATTCTTGATAGCCTGTAGCACGGCTCGCAAACGTCTCAGGGGCTCGTCGAAGTCGCTGGCGAATACCACGACGTCGTCGAGAAAGACGAGGCAACTTTGCCATTTCAGGCCGGAAAGAGCGGTGTCCATTACGCGCTGGAACGTCGCCGCTGCTGTGCACAGTCCAAACGGTATAACTTAAAATTCGTACAGCCCGTCCGGCGTGACGAAGGCAGTCTTTTCACGATCTCGTTCGTCGACCTCGATCTTCCACTACCCAATCTTCAGGTCCATCGACGAAAAGTATTGGGCGTGGCGCAACCGGCCCAGGGTGTCGTCGATGCGTGGCAGCGGGTAAAGGTCATTTTTTGTTAGGGCGTTCAGTCGGCGATAGTCCACGCAGAACCGAAGAGTCCCGTCTTTCTTTTTCACCAAGACTAGCAGTGAAGCCCATGGACTGCTTGAGGTCTGAACAATGTCGTCATCGAGCATGTCTTGAACCTGCTTCTGGATGACGTCTCTCTCTTTCACAGAGACACGGTACGGTGACCATTGAACAGGAAGCGCGTTGTCTTCAGTGACAATTAGGTGTTTCGCAACGGTAGTTTGCCGCACCTTTGACGACGTGGAGAAGCACTCATTGAACTCGGCGAGAAGGTCACTGAGTTGTCGTCGTTGTGGGGTGGGCAGGGTTGGGTCGATGTCAAACTGCGAAGTGGTCGTTGTCTTGGATGGCCACGAAGAGAGGTCTTCTGATATTCCGGCGATTGCGGCTGAGTCCGGGAGTTCCAAGGCGTGACCCATGGCGGTGCCTTTCGTAAGGTGCTGGACCTCCTGTTGGAAGTTCGTTACGAGTGCGACAGTGTGTCCGTCTTGGAGCTCCACGACGCCTCTTGCGATGCCGATCCCTCTTCCTAGAAGGAACTGGAGGCTTCCTTCGAGCAAAACGTCGCCGCAGAAAGTCTTATCGACCACGACGGGTACAAAAACACTCGACCGCGGCGGTAAGTTCACGTGGTTTGCGAGTTTGCGAGTACTCGTACCGCGGATGACGTCGCTTTGGGTTCTCCCGGTGGTGGAGCAGGTTTTCGTAGCGTCAGGCGGTTTGCTCCGAGGTCGATGACGGCGCCATACTCGCTGAGAAAGGCCATTCCGAGGATAACGTCCCTCGAACAGTCTTGCAGAACGACGAACTTGACAGGGCACGTCTCAACATGGATCTCGACGCGAGCAGTGCATCTCCCGACCGGTTTGATGAGGTGCCCTCCGGCTGTTTTTATTCGAGGTCCATTCCATGGCGTCGTGACTTTTCGAAGGCGGCGGAAGAGCCTTCTACTCAAGACTGAGTAGTCTGCTCCGGTGTCCATGAGTGCTGATGCGTCGTGGCCGTCGATGACGACGTTTAGGTTATTGGACACCGTTGCAGGGGCGTCGTTTCGGTCTCTGGTAGCGTTCGAGTGGGGGCCCTCCGACGTTCGTGGAGGATCTTGGCGTTGGTCGTCTTCGGCAACTCCACCTCCAAGGGTTGGCGCGCCTAGTTTCCCCGGCGAGGAGCGAGGGGGGACAGGCTTTCACGTTGGGGTCGGTGCATCGGCGAAGCTGGACGTGGTGGCGACGGGGACCGGAACTGTCGGCGGGACGCAGGCTCGGGGACTGAGGTCGTCGCAGGTACTCGTCGATCTCCCGAGGGCGTTCACCATAACGGGGGCGCGGGTCGTTCGGGTGGAATCCGCGCAGCCCGAGTCGTGGGTATGGGCATCGGCGGTACACATGGTCAGATTCCCCGCAGTGGTAACACAGCGGGCGTCGGTCGGTCGATCGCCACACGGCTGTCTTCCGGGGTGCGCGGGGCTCCTGGCAGGCGTAACCGTTACGCCACGGGCGCGCTGCCTACTGGACGGGAGGCGGTGGCCGTCGGGCCACTGCGGCGTAGGTGAGGGTGGGGCTCCTCGGGTTCTGCTATCGCTGGCAGGAGCCTCCGGTTGAATCCGCCTCGCTGAAGCTTCTTCGCGTACCACTTCGGCTATCGACAGCAAATGCCGGTGGTTGGCAGCAGGCAGCAGCTTCCTGAGCTACTTCCCGGACGATTTCGCGGGACAATGCACGAAGATTGCCAGCGCTGGTGCCGCCCTCGTCGAGCAGGGAAGATGTCAGCGTCCGGAAGCAGCAGGCGTGCCGGCGAGTCGGTTGGAGCTCACTGAGCTCGGATTGACAGGGCCCGCTCGATGTTTATTTGCCTTGGCAACGATTCATCGACAGTAGTTGGTGGGCTGCGACCAGGCCCCCCGAAGATGCCACTACCTCATCTCCTCATTCAGGACGCGCAGCTTCTTCTCCTCGGTGGACTGAGGGGTCGGCGCGGCTGCTCAGGCGAAGGACGTCTTCAACGAAGCTGGTAACCGTTTCGTTGGGCCCTTGAGTTCGTACTTGCGGGAGGTCTTTCCGCTCGCTGTCGTCGAGTCTGGTTCGTGAATGTCTCATTCAGGCCGGCGATAGAGGTGTCCCATGACGTAAGCGACGCCTCGTGGTTCTCGAACCACTGACTTGAGGTACCCTCCAAGGAGAAGTAGAGGTTTTGGAGGCACTGCTCAGTGGTCCATCCATTATGGCGTGCTACACGTTCGTAGTGCAGAAGCCAGTCCTCCACGTCTTCGTGGGTCTCGCCATGGAAGGTCGTCGGGGTTCGCTGGGCAACGGGCAGGTAGACGACGGCGGCGGCGTTCGGGGTCTGCGACTGCTGGTCGTCCATCGTCGGCGTCATTGGCTGCTTGGTCCTGGGTGGCAGAAGTCCCTATTCCGGGTGTAGACCTCGGGTACGGCGACTTGATCGGGTCTCGATCTGGTCTTCGTTGGGTCCTCGGGAGCTTGGGTTTGGACTTGTGCCACGGGAACTCGGAGGGCTGCGCTGCATGGGCATGCGCTACCCCGCAATTCCACCAAAATGTCACGAATGACAAGGTGAAACAACGAATAACTGAGGAAAATAAACCTTTTAATGGGGCGAAGTTGTGCGCAAAAATAAAAATGGAACAGAAGATATCAGCAGAGCGTCGCGGGCGTCGAAGTCGGCGTAGAGCAAAGTGGAACGCTGGGGCGAGACAGACTGCGGCTCGCCACGCGGAGTCCCTTATGTACAGCTGCAACGGAAAAAGAGTAGCACAAGTGACCGATGACCGGAGCGGAAAAATCGCGACACGCGGCGCTATTGTTCCCTAGCGCGCCGATAGCGAGAGTGCCAGTCACGTTCCATATCTCACCGCAGGGGTGGCCGGCAGAAAAGTTGGGCGATAAGATAGCTTTCAAAATGCAGGTTTTAGGATGGGCTGCTTTCTGCCGGCCACCCCCGCGTTAAGACATGGAATGTGACTGTCCCTCTCGCTCGGGAACAATAGCGCCGCGTGTCGCGATTTCGCCGCTCCGGTCGTCGGTCACTTGTGCTACTTTTTTTCCGTTGCAGCTGTACATGCGTGGGGTTCTGGAATAATCGGCGTAGAAAGTTCGACGCGTAGAACATTTGGACCTCGAACATATATATATTATATATATATTATATATATATATATATATATATATAGGTAAAGAAAGGTAAATATAAAACAATGAACCGGGAAAAGTTAATACGTCAAAGATGCGTACTGCCGGAGTACTAATTCGAAGTTTATTACAACGTTTCGAGCGGGGATCACTCTATAAACATTTTCCTTGGCAGGTACCGAATAAAGGCAGTGGATCGTGGCTGTACGACAGGAGAGCACCGCACACGAGAGCGCACGACGAGAGAGCGCCGCGACACGAGAGCGCGTGCCATTAAAGCGCGCGTCATGAGAGCACATGTGTGAGCCTTGGGAATTATCGATATTGGGGTCTTCAAACCCATGTTTTCTCGGATCCAACGCTTTAGATCCTTTTATTGGTTGAGTACGCAGACCTGTGGGAAGTCTAGAAAATACGATTTTCGCAAACTCGAAATGAAGAAGCGAGATACGGAGTTTCGTAAATATAGTAGTTTATCAATTCCATAATATTAAAAAAAAAGACTGAATGATTCCGCGAAACCGCGGAGGTAGTCTAGCAGGCCCCTTGGTCTTTCTCTTCAACTAGCTTGCTCAGATTCTTCGCTACGCGAACGTAGGTGCCCTTGCTGCTCCTTTGAGTCTATCCACGAAGTACATCCGCCAGCTTCTGCTCTGTCAAGCTCTGCTCTCTTTGAAATGTGGCCATAAAAGGGTTGATAACTGGGCTAGTTGGTAGTTAGACATTTGAACGGTATTAGCGCACACGTATGGAGAAGAGAGAAGAGACAGAAAAGAGCGTGCTCACAACTATATTTATAAAGATGAAGAGAAGGAAGGACATCGTCAAGATCCCCATAAAGATGACAAAAGAAAGATAAAGAAGCAAAAATATAAAACACATAGTCGGGTGTTCCCTCGCGCGCACACGCTTGAGACACTAGTTCTTTGATTAAACCCCAAAACCGTTGTTGGCCTTTACGTTGCCGTGGTGCAGGGAGTATTTGCATCAGTCTTGGCTCGTGCAGGGTCACCTTTGTTAGAGGGGAAGACGAACACCTCATCCGTGGTCGGCTGTCGCTTTGTCATCGTGCCTGATGTCTCGCGGCAACCGTGACTCATGCGGGTCCTTCATTGTCCGTGTTAAAAAGTCTGTTTCCTTGCTTGCTAAGGCTACCGAGGCAACACTTATGCATTTATTAGCAGCGGATATGATGTGGTAGGCTTCCACCGCCTCGCGGGTCAATTTATCTTTGTGCCTCTTTAGGATTATTGTTTCCCTGAATAGCGGATTGCAAGTGCGCTCTTTGCAATGTGTTGCGAGATGTCCTCCCACTGTGGCTCTCAGAAAATAATCATGTTCCCGTAGTCTGTCATTACGACATCTGCCTGTTTGACCTACGTAGATCTTGCTGCACGAGAGTGGTATCTTATACACCACACCTGAAGTGCACGGAACAAAAGGTTTGGCATATTTTTTAGTGCACCTGTGTCCTGTGGCACCTTCGGCTAGCGAGTTGACTCTAGAGAAAATTTTGCTCATTTTTTGCGGGGCTGAAATTTTGCGGGGCTGAAATTCACACAATTTAAAAAACGTAGCAAGTCGTTATGGGGTCCGAGTGGTTTTTTCAGCCCCGCAAAATATGAGCAAAATTTGCTCTAGAGTCAACTCGCTAGCCGAAGGTGCCACAAGACACAGGTGCACTAAAAAACATGTCAAACATTTTCTTCCGTGCACTTCCGGTGTGTTGTATAAGATACCACTCTCGTGCGGCAAGATCTACCTAGGTCAAACAGGCAGATGTCTTAATGACAGACTACGAGAACATGATTATTCTCTGAGAGCCACAGTGTGAGGACATCTCGCAACACATTGCAAAGAGTGCAATTGCAATCCGCTATTCGGGGAAACAATAATCCTAGAGAGGCACAAAGATAAATTTACCCGCGAGGAGGTGGAAGCCTACCACATCATATCCGCTGCTAATGAATTCATAAGTGTTGCATCGGTAGCCTTAACAAGCAAGGAAACATACTTTTTAACACGTACAATGAAGAACTCGCATGAGTCACGGGTGCCGCGAGACATCAGGCACGATGACAAAGCGACAGACGACCACGGATGAGGTGTTCGTCTTCCCCTCTGACAAAGGTGACCCTGCAGGAGCCAAGACTGATGCAAATACACCCTGCACCACGGAAACGTAAAGGCCAACAACGGTTCTGGTGTTTAATCAAAGAACTAGTGTCTCAAGCTTGTGTGCGCGAGGGAACACCCGACTATGTGTTTTATATTTTTGCTTCTTTTTATTTCTTTTGTCATCTTTATGGGGCTCTTGACGATGTTCTTCCTTCTCTTCATCTTTGTAAATATAGTTGTGAGTAGCGCTCTTTCCTGTCTCTTCTCTCTTCTCCATACGTGTGCGCTAATACCGTTCAAATGAAATGTGGCCACTAGCTTGTACGTGTCCGGATGATGTAGCCCCCAGGACTTGTGGAATGCATTGTGCCAGGACTCGACGTGATCGTTGGTCCTGGTTGGACACGCACATATTTTGCCGTATATTGGTACCTCTAATGTTTACCAACCTTGAACGGAACATATCTAAGACAATATCCACAAAGCACAAAGCCGTACTTTAAACAAACATTGTTTTGATAAAAGAAAAACGTCATGTATGTTGCATATAATGTACAATATATTGGGCAACTAACTTACGTGCAGAAAACTGTGCTCTCCGAGAATACATGTGTTTGAAGACCCCAATATCGATCATTCCTAAGGCGCGCAAATGCGCTCTCGTGACGCGCGCTCTAATGGCACGCGCTCTCGTGTCGCGGCGCTCTCCTGTCGGTGCTCTCCCGTCGGCGCTCTCGTGTCATGCGCTCTTGTGGCTCTCTTCCGTGGATCGAACACTCTCAGAAAAAATGGTGTACTCTTACGCCCCTTGTCTCATATAAGACAGCATAAAACTTTACTTCGACGTACGGCGTGCTGATCTCGTAGTGATGGGACCAACGTTAACGAGCGGCTTGATAGCCGAGTGGTACAACTTATTAAAATAGCTAATGTACGTCTTAGTCACGAAAAAAATAATCGAGGTTTTCTTGACTTCACTGCAAAATTATCATTGTTTTTTTTTATTTTTTTTTTTATACGTACTTTAGTTGTTTAATAAGTTATATCGTACCATAACACAGACCCTCGTTAAGGTTGTGGGCATCTGTTCGACTTCAGGGCGCAGTACATCGAAATGAAATTTCGGGGTGCATTATAAGGAACAAATGGGTTTAAATCTAAACCTTTTTTTTAAGTGTAGACCACGTTCATCTGGGCATCCTTGTAAGGAGAATGAACCACCCGCGTCGGTAGAAAAGAGCCGGCACGCGTGCTTCGGTATCCAAGGCGTACGTTGTAATCGGAGCCTAATACGCTCCATGGTCGCATAAAAAAAAAGGCTATAAAGTAAGTGTAGTCAACGGTTAAATTTAGCTGCCTTAAGACTAACTAACTCTAGCGGGACGCCCCTAAGGGCCATGTGGTTACGGGATTACTGGAAGAATAAGTCACGTGGTTCTTAGACCACGTGACGCAATGTCAGGACAGGCGTCGTTCCTGTGTCACGTATTTGTATCGCGTGATTCACGGTGAGCAATATAGTGTCATGTGACGTCCTGCTGTCAGATGGGGGTGCCACGTAACATGCGGGCGTTATGTTTTGGCTTCACCCTACACACTAAAAATTTCAACACCCATGTTCATGTTAAAAGGGTGTTTTTCCGAGCTTACACCCTTCCTACACCATTTTTACATGATTTTTGTATATTCAAGCGTGTGCGGAAAGGCCTACACCCTTCGTACATCCTTTTTACACCCTGCGGCTACCGAAATCGTGTTAAGAGGGTGTTGCGGTGGTACACCCATGATTTCGGAGTTGTCAAATTCGGAAACCACCGAATTGCAGACATACTTTCCGACAGCAGAACACGCAAAAGTCAAGAGGCAGTCCGCTCAATTTAGCGGATTTCGTGAAGTTCAAGTAAGCACAATGGGCAGCTGACATCCAAGCCAAGCCAACGATTAAGTTGTTTTCAAGCCAGATGAATGCGTGCGTTGTGTACAAGCTCCTTGGTTGTTTACGTGCAAGCGACCACGAAAATAGCATCGGTTACTCACGCACTTCTGCTCAAAATGGTGAGACCACGCGTTTTGGAACTATAGTTCGTTTCACCTTATGTGCGAGCGAAGTCGACGCTACAAGCGCGAGCATGCTGCTTGTAACAGTGCCTGTAGTGCACGAGCGCACATGCGAAGCCGGAACGCTCAGAGCGTTGGGCTCGCGCTTCTAGCTTTGACTTCGCTCGCACATAACGTGAAACGAAGTATAGTTCAGTTGACAGTTCCCTCCGATGAAGCCACTGAAGCCACGGCGGGAATCCCTGTTCCCTTTCGAACGGGCGGAAGAAGAAGACTATGGAAAAATTGGCAGCGAACGGGCGGAAACTCGATTACGTACAGCTTCCGTATGCGTCCTAGCCTTCTATTGCTTTCTGCAATGCCCAGCTCCTGCCCACTCGCAGGATTTTTTTCTCCAGGTCTCTCTCTAGGCGACGCTTTCTTTTCTCGATTGCGTTCGCGGCGTTCACCGTGGACTCGTGCACTCCGCCGCAGCCGCCGCAGCCGAACCAGCTGGACGGCTGCCGGCGCGCGTACCGACAGCGTCGCCATAGCAACCACGCCGCGAGTGTGGTCGCATAAAAAAAGGCTATAAAGTAAGTGTAGTCAACGGTTAAATTTAGCTGCCTTAAGACTAACTAACTCTAGCGGGACGCCCCTAAGGGCCATGTGGTTACGGGATTACTGGAAGAATAAGTCACGTGGTTCTTAGACCACGTGACGCAATGTCAGGACAGGCGTCGTTCCTGTGTCACGTATTTGTATCGCGTGATTCACGGTGAGGAATATAGTGTACTAGATCACAGAAAGTATAAAACATAGAGAGGACGAAACACAGACGACTACATTCTTTCAACTCACAACAAAGTTTATTCCAAGGAGTACGAACGCAGGATCCCCTGCGCACACTTAGGGAAAGGGGGAAAGGGCAGAGGTAGAGGGGGGGGGGGGGGTAAGAGGAAGGAAGGGCGGGTGGGAGAGGCGGATGGGTGCGTCGACCCGTAGGGTTCGGGCCGCTCACCGAGGTCGTCTAATCACCCCGGACAGCTCTTGGCTAAGATAATCTATCTCTCTATCAGAGAGGGCTAGCGATGGGGAAGAGACATTGACTCCGGAGTTTTTTATCGCAAAGATTCGATAACCTCCCTGCCGAACCTCTGAGGATGGCGCCCGAGCACCGCGCGTTTTCTTGAACCTTGGCTCACATCCTCCGCATGTGCGGCGATGTGCTGCAATCGGATGCACCGAATCCTCGCTGGGGTCGGCGGTCTCTCGGAAGTGCTCCCTCAGGCGGTCATTTAGGCACCGCCCCGTTTGCCCGATATATTCTCCCCCGCAAGAGAAAGGAATGGAATAGATTCTCTCTCTCCGGCAAGAGACGAACTGCTTTTCATGTTTTTTGGGACAGGGATTTGGAGGGGAAGGATTATTAACCTGACGGCACATCTGCTTCAGTTTGAATTTACATTTGAAGACGACTCCTACGTCGAAGCGTGAGGCGAGCGCCTTGAGGCGATGTGAAGTGTTGTGCGTGTATGGAATGACGGCGAATTGTTTTCGGCGGGGTCGGGGTGTAGAGGGAGGTGTGTTGGAGGAGGTAATAAGCCTCTTGAGGATATTCGTCAGAAGGTCTTCTGGATAGCCGGCTTTCCGCAATCTATCTATTTGGAGGATAACGCTGTTTGTGGCTAGATGAGGGCAGGATCTAGATCGCGCAGTCTTCACGAGGGACTTAACCAGGCCTAGCTTGACTGTTTTTGAGTGGGCGCTGGTGAAGGGGAGAACTGGTTTTTCTGATCTTTGCTTGAATTCCCAGCACAACCCCCCAGATCGGAGACTAAGTTGTAGTTCTAAAAATTGAAGGGTTCCCCCTACCGGGTCCTCTTTTTTGAACGTGAGGCCGGCGGGGCTTGATGTGAATGCTTTGAGAATGGTCTCAGGTTTGGTCTGTTCCTGGTGCAGCACAAGATAATCATCTACGTACCTGAATACCTGGCACCCGGGTGCCGTCGCCTCCAGTTTTGCCTTTATAGCCCGATCCACATACATTAGGAAGATTTCACTAAGAATGGGCGCCAGGCAAGACCCGATGCAGACGCCTGCCTTCTGGATGTAAATTTTTCCTTCGTACTCAACGAGCGTCGAGCGGAGGTATAGGTCTAGCAGAGAAAGGAACCCTTTTACGGAGACTCCCGACGCGTTATGGAACCTGCACATGCCGTTCTCATCTATGGCGTTGCTCACAGACTCAAGCAGGTAATGGACATCGAGATTATAATACATGTCTTCGATATCTAAGGAAAACAGACCGAGGGGGGCAGGCGAATCATGACGAATATCCTTCTGACGAATATCCTCAAGAGGCTTATTACCTCCTCCAACACACCTCCCTCTACACCCCGACCCCGCCGAAAACAATTCGCCGTCATTCCATACACGCACAACACTTCACATCGCCTCAAGGCGCTCGCCTCACGCTTCGACGTAGGAGTCGTCTTCAAATGTAAATTCAAACTGAAGCAGATGTGCCGTCAGGTTAATAATCCTTCCCCTCCAAATCCCTGTCCCAAAAAACATGAAAAGCAGTTCGTCTCTTGCCGGAGAGAGAGAATCTATTCCATTCCTTTCTCTTGCGGGGGAGAATATATCGGGCAAACGGGGCGGCGCCTAAATGACCGCCTGAGGGAGCACTTCCGAGAGACCGCCGACCCCAGCGAGGATTCGGTGCAATCCGATTGCAGCACATCGCCGCACATGCGGAGGATGTGAGCCAAGGTTCAAGAAAACGCGCGTGCTCGGGCGCCATCCTCAGAGGTTCGGCAGGGAGGTTATCGAATCTTTTGCGATAAAAAACTCCGGAGTCAATGTCTCTTCCCCATCGCTAGCCCTCTCTGATAGAGAGATAGATTATCTTAGCCAAGAGCTGTCCGGGGTGATTAGACGACCTCGGTGAGCGGCCCGAACCCTACGGGTCGACGCACCCATCCGCCTCTCCCACCCGCCCTTCCTTCCTCTTACCCCCCCCCCCCCCCCCCCCCTCTACCTCTGCCCTTTCCCCCTTTCCCTAAGTGTGCGCAGGGGATCCTGCGTTCGTACTCCTTGGAATAAACTTTGTTGTGAGTTGAAAGAATGTAGTCGTCTGTGTTTCGTCCTCTCTATGTTTTATACTTTCTGTGATCTAGTACATCTTACCAACACGCTCGTTAGGAATAGAATATAGTGTCATGTGGCGTCCTGGTGTCAGAGGGGGGTGCCACGTAACATGCGGGTGTTATGTTTTGGCTTCACCTTACACCACGACGTGAAAACGTGATTGTTGATTATTTAATACGCAATAGCGGCTGCGTGGGAACGTAGCTGGGATGTAGACGATGGTTGAGAGTCCGAGCTCGAGCAAACTGGTCGAGGTTCGTAAAGTGCTTTCTCCGAAGTCGGTTCTGCTGTCCTCTGGGCAACCTCAACGTAACCAACCGAGTCGACTCAATAGAGTAGCATGGACACAATGGTGCTACAGTGACGTTATGTAACCTGGCGTCACGTCGCATAGCGGCGTGGCCTATGGTGGCACCAACCACGTAACCGTCGTCATACACCGTCGCACTTTTCCCACCGGCAAAGATATAACGTCGAAGGTCACGCAACGTAACTCCGACGCCATAAGTGTGTTCTGCGTTAAAACATGTGTTTATCCCATCCGAAACACACAGACGCAAATAGTGTGTTGCGAATGAGTGGGGCACGTGCTTTGTGCGATATGACGTTCCGTCATTATGTCACGTGAAGTTGTGGTGTCACGTGATATCAGGGTGTCACTTGACGTCATGCGACACTTTGGCCTCGAGGTAATAAAAGCATACAGTCCATCTAAGACTGTATTGCCTCTATTACCCTAGCGTAGTGTCGGTTGAGTGTAACTGCCTAGCCTACTGGTAGAGCCAGACATGTCGCTGTTCTAACTAAAACCAGCCCTATAGCACACTCTACGTTAAGACTGGTTAAGATGGACGACCCGGTAGGTCTCACCGTCCAGGAAAATTCGCCAGACCCGTACCATATCTCCGTAGGATGCTCCCGACTTCATCCTCCTCGGTGGGATCTGGACCTCCCAGATGTGCTCGGGCGAAGTCAGATTTCCACATGTGTGTCCAAACATGAGAGTGCAGAGTTCGTTCGGCGACGACCTCGTTGTACTCATGACGTAGACCAGTTCATCCTGCGTAGACACCGTGTACGTGAGTGTTTACGTCGCGGAGAAAAGACGTCTTGACTAATAGGAGACTATAAGCAACAGAATCGTTGAGGCAAAGTCATCTTCCACATATGCAAGATCAAAGGAATGACATGAACGCAAAGGTGGAGTTGGAGAAGAGAAGAAAAAACAACCGGTCAGTGAAGGTTTATAAGCCAGGTAATGGCATCTCAAGTGGAGGCATCAGAAACGTGGCGTATCTGTTTTACGCCTTAAGAAATAAAACGAAATCCGTCAACTCGCAACATTACACAGACGAAATCATGTGGCGTACAAGATATAATAAGCGTACCAGATGTATAAAAAATAAGTCCTCCCAAGTTTTTTTTTTTTTTTAATATTGATATTTATTTTTGTAGACAGCGCGAGGATGGAATAAGTTCGAAGCATGTGTTGCTAGTTCAGGAAGTCGAGAGAGAGTTACTTGTCTTAACTCAGACTTTTTGGCGGAAGTACCAAAACTTATTCCTTTATTTAATTGTATATGTATCGATGTATAGGTGTTTAGTTTATTGAGAATTCTTTATTTCTTTTTGCATTTCCTTTATTGAATTGTATTGACGTATAGTTTTCTACCTTTATATTAACGCGATAGCGTTAAGAAGCTCCTGTCGCGCCTGCCTCGGTGGCGTGGCAGAAAATCCGGCGTCTGTGACGTGAGGCCAAAATTCTTGATTGGTCGATGGGGTAATGACGTCACAGCGCATGAATTCGCTCGGCAATCTCAAACAGCTCACAAAGCTCGAGTGAAAAATGACTTCACGCGTGGAATGAACGTCATTAAAAAATATGACACGTAATGTAAATTAAAGGTCATCGGATGTCTCATATATCCGTTGAAAGGTAGGAGAGTTGGTTATGCATAGTTATGAAAAGAAAAAGAGCGCCAAAAGAACGTTGTTTCTTTGTCCTCCGAACTCAAATGATTTCACTTTATAAAGTAATTCATCTGCCTTAAAAAGTGTTTAAGAGTTTCAGTTGAAATTTGAACCCACGACCCTTCGGTTGCGAGCCAGACACGCTACTAACTAAACCACGCAAGGCTCCCATCTTTTTTACCGATTAGGCCGCGTAAGGCGCGCTTGCAAGGCGAAGGAGGGCACTTCAAACAATCGCGTTAAGTCCGACCGAGGCACCTGCAATGGCTTGCGACGTACGAGCTCCTACGACAACAGCTGCGTTGGCTCCAACAAAACCGGTTTTTATCCCGTTTTGTTGGAGCGGACGCAGCTGTTACCATAGCAACCCCATCGTCGCAGCCATTACAGTCGCACTCGGTCGGAATCACGCAAGTGTGTGAACCGACATTGAGAACGCGATGCGAACGGGGACCGATAACCCTACCCCGTTCCACTCTTAAAGGCTGAACTTCACCGTTCTCCAAAATCTTGGTCACGTGAGCACCCAACAAATTTTTAAATATTCATAAATCAATAAATAAAATAAAGAATATACCCTATTTAATATCCGTCAATGTGGTACACCAGGTCTCTGAAATATTTTGACATACACATAAAAAATATTTGATGTATTTGAGATGCCCGTCAAAGTTTTCTAGGAGGCCTGGCTTTAAGGGTTCATAAGGGGTTGTAAGAGATCCGTCATAGTTTTCTGAGAGGCCTGTGGGGTCTGTCCCGATTCTCTCCTGTGAAACCAGCAGCAGCCATCAAAATCATTTAACGGGTCTGTAGGAGAGATCACGTGACCCTTCAGGATACATTCCGTCGGGGAAGCCACTCGGCATTTCGCATCGGGTTGCGTGACGAGTTTTAAAAATCGAGGAGACGTTCCCCCGTCCCTTCCGGTGGGGCGCGGCCCAGCGAAGGGAAACGGACTGCGCACGAAGGAGCCCGTTGTGGAAGGAAGGTCGCTTCTCTACACTTCAGATTTTTAGCTTCTGCGATTTCTACCCTAGCACTGTTTTTCGTCGTCAAATCTTCTCTCCCGATGGAAAGAGGGTGTGTGGAGAAAACGGGGGGGGGGGGGGGTTGTTGTGTTGTTTCTATGTAGATAACTGTTTTTAGTCGGTAGAAACCAGTCTTGGCGGCATTGCGTTACAAGTACCAGCGTTACCGGTAACCCCTAGCACTGTTTTTCGTCGTCAAATCTTCTCACCCGATGGAGTGAGGGTGCGTGGAGAAAACGGGGGGGGGGGGGGTTGTTGTGTTGTTTCTATGTAGATAACTTGTTTTTCGTCGGTCGAAATCAGTCTGGCGCATTGCGTTACACGTACCAGCGTTACCGATAACCCCTAGCACTGTTTTTCATCGTCAAATCTTCTCACCCGATGGAGTGAGGGTGCGTGGAGAAAACGGGGGGGGGGGGGGTTGTTGTGTTGTTTCTATGTAGATAACTTGTTTTTAGTCGGTCGAAATCAGTCTTGGCGGCATTGCGTTACAAGTACCAGCGTTACCGTACCCCTAGCACTGTTTTTCGTCGTCAATCTTCTCAACCGATGGAGAGAGGGTGCGTGGAGAAAGCGGGGGGGGGGGGGGGTTGTGTGTTGTTTCTATGTAGATAACTTGTTTTTAGTCGTCGAAATCAGTCTGGCGGCATTGCGTCACAAGTACCAGCGTTACTGGAACCCTAGCACTGTTTTTCGTCGTCAAAATCTTCTCTCCTGATGGGAGAGGGGTGCGTGGAGAAAACGGCGGAAAGGGGGGGGGGTTGTTTGTGTTGTTTCTATGTAGATAACTTGTTTTTAGTCGGTCGAAATCAGTCTTGGCGGCATTGCGTCACAAGTACCAGCGTTACTGGTAACCCCTAGCATGTTTTTCGTCGTCAAATCTTCTCTCCCGATGGAGAGAGGGTGCGTGGAGAAAACGGGGTAAGGGGGGGGGGGGGTTGTTGTGTTGTTTCTATGTAGATAACTTGTTTTTAGTCGGTCGAAATCAGTCTTGGCGGCATTGCGTCACAAGTACCAGCGTTACTGGTAACCCCTAGCACTGTTTTTCGTCGTCAAATCTTCTCTCCCGATGGAGAGAGGGTGCGTGGAGAAAACGAGGGAAGGGGGGGGTTGTTGTTTTGTTTCTATGTAGATAACTTGTTTTTAGTCGGTCGAAATCAGTCTTGGCGGCATTGCGTTACAAGTACCAGCGTTACCGGTAACGCGTTACTTTCTATCGGTAACGTGTAACGTACTCGATACTTATTTTTTCGAAAACAGTAACGGGCGACGTAGTTCCGTTATTTATTTTGAGTAATGGGTAAGGGAGTTTATCTTCGCGAGACTTTAATAATTACGCTTCAATTTTTTTCGTGTTCCTAGGCACAGAGCCGTGGGAATTCG
The DNA here is from genome assembly GCA_013358835.2 of Ixodes persulcatus. NCBI lineage: Eukaryota > Metazoa > Arthropoda > Arachnida > Ixodida > Ixodidae > Ixodes > Ixodes persulcatus. The sequence goes on along the minus strand of JABSTQ010011181.1, from coordinate 92,244 downwards.
CGTGTATTTTCCCTTTTTTTTTGCGTTTTTACTTGCGAGCATTTAGGTGAGACCGTAAAAAGACAAAGTAATTATGTTGAATTTCTTTGTGGAAATAATGTTTCTTGATAATGATATATGGCGCGTTTGCTTACCTGTAAACGTAAAAAAAAACAGTAAAACGTGCTGATCATTAATTAAAAAACTAATGTTCGTTACTTTTTATCGGTAACGGTAACGCGTTCCTTTTATATTGAAATAACGCGTTACTTTCATTTGCAAGTAACGAGTAAAGAATTTCGTTACTTTTGTTTCGTGGTAACGCGTACAGATCTGGTCGAAATAGAGCCTTTGTCAGAAGCTGGTCGCCCTGTTTGCTTTCTGTATACGAGCGCAAACTAAATGGGCAACAATGAACGGACACGCAGGGACGGCTTCTCGTCCCGTGCGTGGGACCCGTCTTCTAGAGCAGCTAAGTGTGTGCAGCTCACGAACGTCTCTGAGTGTCCTGTTGCTACTCTTCGTCCGTCCGGCTTCCGAAGCACCCAGCGAGAGAAAAAGACGCCGCAGACGCCTCTGTGACGGCATCAGGGACGATGCCGCGACTCTGCTCAGGATTTCTGTACGGCGTCGGATATCGGTTGCGCGTTCGTGCTTTTCGCTAAATGTGCTACTGACCGTGTGTATCTGTGCGTGCGGTGCACCGGCTCGATTTTATTAGTTGAAGTAGCGTACATCTCAGGAATTTACCCATCGGTATTGTGAGGAGTGATTGGGCGAAACCTTTTCCGAAACAGGTTTCGGACCCGAAACAGGGGTTTCGGAAGGTTTCGAAAGAACGGCGGAAGTTCGGTGTGTTTCGGATAGGTTCGAATAGTTTCGGAGCGTTTCCAAAGCGAGCAGGCCGCATTATTGAGCGTTGCGACTACTAGACCGCATTAAATAATAAGAATTTAGATATAAATACCTAATTCAACGATATAGGCTCGATCAGACAACAATAGAGATACAAACAAATAACGAAGAAGAAGAGACAACATTTTAAGATCTTATGTCGTTGATCAAAAGGGTTTCGATTTCACAAGTTTCATAATTACGTTGGTCCCGTCGTCACGTGACCATAGCAAAGCGGGCAGGAGGCGAACTCGATTGCCGGAAATCGCAACGCTCGTTTTCATCACATCAATAGCATGATGATGTGTGAGGTGTTCGTTTCAAGTGACTGTAAATTTACGCTTTCCCTTGACGCAACACAGGTGGCATGTTGAAGTAACTGTGGGGGAAGATCTCTAACATCATCCAATGGAGTATATGTGCACGCGCTGCCCGAAACCTCCCGTACTCTATAAGTGTATCATGTTTATAAGAAATAAACAATGTAAATCTAGGCACAAATCGTTCCAACGAACATGATAACTGTACCATCAACGCGGGTACTTGCGTCCATTTCCAAGAAGATCCACCAAGCGACTGTTTTTCACAGCAGCTGAGGCTGCAAACAAATGTCGGTAACAGACCTTCCGCAAAGCTAAAGCTGTTTGTACTGTACAGATTAACGAGGTTTGCGTCATTTCCTGTCACTTGCTGCTTCAGTGGCTGTGTAACTTATTCCTACTTCTTCAGAAATATAGAAATCCACTGCTTACCCAAACCCGTTTATTGCTCGTGCATCACTGTTAGGCGCCTTTCATTGTAAGTCCTCCGCTGAAAACAACTGGCAGCGTGTTTCCAGAGTGGAAATGAAATCACTGATCAGTCAATCGTGATTCATGACCGAAATGTTGGGGAGGCATTCACACTGCATCCAGAGCTCTGATACTTGGATACGCTCAAGCTATCATTGTTTGTGGGCTTTGCGGCCCATAAGCTTTACCAAAGAGCTTTGCTTTTTGAGCTCCTACCGTCAGTTCGACCGTCCCTTTGAGCACCGGTCGAGAACGCGCTCAATGTGTCGACGCGCCTGCAAGCCACAGCATAGGATCTTGGGCTCTACAAAAATCTCCCACACACCCCGGACTATCTAGCTGGTCATACGTAATGCTATAACGCAGAAAAAACAAAACAGGAAGAAATCTAATTTCTGTATGCATCGAGGTCTAGTCTTTAAACAATCACAACGGCCACAAAACCAAAAGGAACACCACTATGTTGTCTAAAAGCGACGCAAGTGCCGAACCTTCCAAACGACCGAAATTTCGTCCAAAAAGTTTCGGAATCTTCCAAAACAGTTCAAAACCAAACCTCCAAAGTTTCGCTCAATCGCTTATTGTGAGTACCTTGAAAGATCTTTTCTGCGACAAAGAATTCGGTTCCCATATTTCGTTGGATCGCTTTCGTATACAGCTCCTTGAGCGAGATTTAGAGCTAACGCTGGCTTTTATCGTCTGTTTCAGTTATAACATGCATGAAAAAAATTAATGTTTTAAATAAATTTGCAATAACGTTTTAAACTGCATTTTTGGTCTGTGGTTAACGGTCATTTGGGGCGTCTAAAGGGTTGACGGAATGAGGGGGTATGAAAGACTGAAGCATCTGACGGGCTGGATGGGCTTGAAGGCCTGAAGGGCGGAAGGGGTTTGATGGCTGAAGGTGTTTAAAGCGCTGAGAATGACGCAAAACATGTCAGTGTTGAAGTGTTAATTTCAATAAGGGAAACTTCGAGACGTGCCACGGTTGCAATTTTTGGAACAATCTAAAACTCAAGCGTCCGAGCGCCCAGGAGATCTATAACGCAGTGCACGTGATAAAGGTTTCGGTGGAATCTGCTCCAATTCGCCGTTTTCGGGCATAGCCGCGCTGGCTAGTAGCCGACCCTGGGCGCGTCCTGTTCACCGCAGATTCGTGAGCGGTCGAGGTCTCATTTTGCCAGGTATCAGCCCCGGAAGAAGAAAATTGATAGTCTAAATGTAGGTGTGGTATATTCGACGTTTTCACGTGGCAACAGCAGCAGGAATGCCAATTGTATGACCTAAGCTACTGGACTAATAGATAGCGTTTTCTGTCTTGCTTTTCTGTTCACAACAAAGTCCTCGGGCCAACATTATTGGCACGTGACGTTACCTTAAATAATTTTGGGTGTAACTAAACTGAATCAAAACGAATTTTACAAATTTATGAAAAATTCGATATTTACAAATCGAGGTTATTATTTTTCTGGTTGACTTATACCCCTTAAAATGACATTTAAGCAAAATGACATTACAGCTCGACCAATGAGCGTGAGCGATGAAGAACCAGGATCAGGTGAAGAACCAGGATCACGAGCTGATTCGCCGAGCGGTGAATGACATTCGATGAAAATGACATTTACTTTCCCGTCTGACAGGGGTATTATACTTCTTAAATTACTGGAAGGTTACTTTCTGCTTTCTTACTGGAAGATGTTGAAGTAAGAAGACCAATAACTTTGAATTATTTTCGCCAGACTCTTTGCGATTGTGCTTGAGCTGAACGGGTCTACCTGTAGAAGCTGGTGTCTTCACTACAAGGGAACGTACAAGTCACCTCAGGTCACCTGACGCGTGTCCACTGACTGGGCAAGGCGTCGTAAAACATCATCTTCTGTCTAGTTGTGCGTGACGAATTACAGGACAAAGCTCTAAATTTTTACTCACATTTAAAATCACGAAGGCATGTGAGCAAATACGCAGGCACAACAGTTTATACTGGGAGAGTTTGGTGTCTTTTGAAGAAACAAACAGACTAGTAGTCAGGATTAGGATGAGATGAGGCCTAGGTTCTGCATTAGACGTGAAAGAAGAGAAAAAGGCGGGAATATACAAAGAGTTGAAGTCAGCGCTGTGTAAGTGTCCCTTTCTTTCTTTTGGTGTGACTGTGAACGTTGTCCTAGTGTTTGATACGGGTGCGCTGTGTCCTCGTGCGTTAGGAGTTTGTCAGCCGGGAAACGGTATGTTACCTCCGCAATCTTGTGTTGTTGATACACATCAAACCAAGACCGTATCTTACTAAGATAATGCAACATTTTGTGTTATCGCTAAGTTACCTTGTTTTAGAGCGAGCACCATAAGCGAAATTTTCTAAATAAAAAAATGAAAGCCGTTTACAACTTCCTGTAACGCCAAACTAGAGCGCAGCTCTTGAGGAGGAGGAGGGAAGGGTACTAAGGGGAAGGTACACCCCTCCTCCCTCTTCCTCACCTGCTTATCCTGTCGGCTGCTCCTCCCTCCGAGCGGCGTCGCCGTCGCCTCACAAGGGTCACGTGACCTCGCGGGGGTCACATGACCCCTGTGAGGTCACACGACGATGGCGATGACGTCATCGTCATCGTGATGACGTTATCAGTGACGTCACGTGTGACGTAATTGTAATGACGTCATCGTCATCGTCACTGATGACGTCATGAGTGACGTCACTGATGACGTCATAATCGTCGATGACGTCATCGGCATCGGCATCGTCACTGATGACGTCATCAGTGACGTCACCGGTGTCGTCACGCGTCCCATAATGCACCGTACGGTTGCGCCGACGGCGACACCACTCAAGCCGGAAACGGGCGCCTAAGAGCTGCGCTCTAAAATTGTAGAGCGTATATATCCACTTCACGTGAAGATGGAGGACCAGCAAAGTTGTTATCTTTACAACTTTACGACAACAATACATCTATACGATTTACATATGATCGCAATGAAGACACATACACGACTTCGTTGTTTGATTGTCTATACTTAATTCGTAGTGACTCAAGGTATCATTGCCTTAATGTAACCATGGAAAACCGCCATTGGTTGCATTTTGACTTCGGATACGTTCTTACTAAACGTGACGTCAATACACGTTCTGTTGTTGGTCGTTGGTATACGTATACCTGTTGATCTACGACTATTTTAGGTTTCGGAGCGACTTGGTCTCTTTATCAGCGACGCTGATAAGAAAACCGTGTTGAGTAAACCTGAAACTGGGGCAAAAATGAACATATAAGTCTAGCCCTAGTCTCTTTTTCAGCATCGCCGAAGCGAAAAAGAAGGTTAGAATGGCGCGTTCTGCCCTCTGCCTCGTCACAGCGCAGTATTAGCTGAGATAAGTCGGTGACCGTAGATGATAACAAGGAATCAGGACCTCACTAAATCATAATGCCAAGGAAGGCTGACTCACGCGGGTTGACCCCTCTTTTTATTTATACTAGCCACGACCATTCGGAACGAAGGAGCGCCGTTTAAGCGGGAGTTGTTTTATTAACATCCATGGACGCAGTTCTTTTCCAGATCCTAGCACACAACAGCTTCGCTGTAAAACGGCTCTTTGCACGGGGTTTCTACAAGCCACGGTCGAAGCGGAGGTTTGAAGGACCTGGTTCTAAGATCCTGTGCATCTAGCTCCAGCATATGTGTCACAGCGAAGGATAACTGCTGCAAAACACCGGTAAATATACAAAGCCAACTTAAGCTTTTTTTCGGTTGCAGATCTAGGAGGAGTGGAGCAAGGTGAGAGCTAGAGCTTTGTTATTGCTTAACCAAGTCCTCTTCTAACCAAGCCCTTGGCATAACCAAGCCCTCTGACTAGCTTGAAAGGCTACGAACGCTCCCCTTTTGAGAAATAAAGTGTTTTCTGAACTAAAGCTCTCTGTTGTTAGGAGTCAAAACGAGGCGAAAGCTTCGGTATTACTCCTCACAGCGAGAGCAATTATAATTATTATCTTGATTGGCTCAAGCAAGCCTCGGCATCGTATAAAGTTAGTAGCCTTGCCATGGAGGCCAGCGGCTCAGAGTTTACTAATATGTAGGGTGTCCCAAGTCAACGGGCTCGATAGAAAATTAATCGCAAACATCGACGCCTGCCAGCAGCAATAGCAGCAATACGGCCAAAAACCTTGCCAGGGTCAACGGCGAACGGCGACGCAGACGACCAAGTCTAGTTGCGGGGTGTGTTTGCGGCGAGTATTGATAGATGGCGTCGGGAACAGCGTCCGAAGGTTTTGCCAACGAGCGGAAGAAAGCAGACACGCAGAGCAAATCCGTTGGCAGAAAAGCGCCGTCGTTATTCAAACACTTTGTTTTTACTTTAAATTATGATTTTATTGTTTGTATTTCTGTTTAAACCAAAGGTATATTACAAAATGATTATGTTCATTTTAATAAACCACGGTTTGTCGCGAGCTGTCTCGGTGAAGAGGTAGCGCCATCTATCAATACAAGGGCCCCGCTATTCGACCTTGTCGTCTGCGTTGCCGCCCTCCGTTGACCCTGGCAAGTTTAATTTCCCTATTGTTTTACAAAAAGTGAGCTACGCTTTATAATTTTACAAGAAAAAACCGACCTGTGAAATACACCTTTGACGAAAAGTTTAGCTTGCTACGTGCAGGCATCGAATTTTACGGTCCATTTTAAATCAAGCCTGGTGACATGGAACACCCTATAGAAAAGATAATGACTATCATACCGATCGCTAAGAATGCCTGATCGAGCCTTTGATATTTAATGGGGGTTGAAGTGGGTTGTAGCAGCCTTTTGTAAATCTTTGGCAACAAGCTCACGCAGTCGCTCACTTTAACGAAAGCAGTGGGGTCCGCGAAGGTAGTCTCGTGGCAGACTATTTGTTTATTTATTCATATTACCCCTAAAGGCCCTCGTGAGAGGGTATTACCCAGGTAGCACCGAGTTATGGGCCAAAATTTGGCTTTTGTCTGGGAGTTTAGGGCTTTAACAAGCCCGAAAAAGCCAAAGTAGAGCCAACCCTGACGTTCCTTGGCAAGAGTTGGGGTATTCTGGCCCTAATTCGCCAAACAAGTGCCAAATTTAGGCTTCACTGCCTGGTAGTTCAGCTGTCATCTGGCATATTTGGGCCTAAATCGCCTAACAAATGCCAGAGTTAGGCTTCATTTTCTGAGAGTTTGGCTGATATTTGGCATTTTCAGGCCAAAACCAGAGAAAAGCCAAACTTTGGCACGTCCCAAATACCGCAATTAGGCGTTGCTCTGGCAGTTATAGCTGAAGTATGGCACCAACTTTGGCGCTCCTCTGGCGGACCAGAGAAACGCCAAACCTTGGCATGCCCCAAATTCCCAGATTAGGATTTACTATGGCAGTTATGGCTCAAGTATGGCACCAACTTTGGCACTCCTCTGGCGTACCTGAGAATAGCCAAACTTTGGCATGAACTAGGATCGCCCAACTAAGGCTATAGTTAGGCACCGTACTTTGGCACTGACGAGTGCCATAGTGCAAAAACCTAACTGCGCCAAATTTGGGCCCTTATGTTTGCCAGACATTTGCTCAAGTTGGGCATTCCTCTGGCGTGCTACCTGGGGTGTCACCACATACGCGCCGAGGCCTTAAAACAGTTTCACCGGCCCGCTCTTATTTTTAATGCTATACAACAAGCCCCTACCAGAGCACCCTTAGCTTTCCTATCGTAAGCCGCGGAAGGATTTGGGGCGTTTAAAATGGTTTATTGGAACCAAGACTTTAAAGTAAATTCATGCTTCCATGTTTCTGAAGCCAGATATGGTAGATAATCACAAATATAGCGTGCAGGCTTTAGTGTCCAGTGTGCGGATGTCCCTCTAAGTTTACCATAATTTCAAGAAAGGTAGTTAAAGAGACACTGGATAAGTAAACTTCAGTGTTCGTTAACAGTCCCATCCTATTGAGTTTGATTAGAGGGTTTTGTTAAAGGCTCTCTTGTAACTCTCGTTTGGTACGGAATATACATATTTCAATATTCGTCTGCAGATGGTCATCGTTTTCTCTACGTGAACACGTTTATGCATTCCTCACCCTGAACGTTCAGCGACGCTTGGAAAAAAGGGAAGCTGGCTGGTGCACAAAGAAGCATCCCGCTACGTACGCACCACGCACGGTCGGAGTACCCACCTTGTATGTTCGAATGAGTCCCTGGCACACCTCAGTTGTCGTGAATTGGTTCATGTAGCAGAATGCCCACAGGAAGGCGACCAGGGCACTCGACATGTACCTGCCTGAGTTCTTCTTAAGCACATCCATGACGTACTCGCAGGTCGTGCACGTCTCAGGAGTAGTTCGTCCGGTCTCGAAAGTAACCGCCACCTGCGATGCGAGCACCTTTTAAGCCGTGCCACTTTGTGTTTGGGGAAAAACTAAATAGTGGTAGAAGTGTTCAACAGAGCTGAGATCTCAGCGGTCGCAACTCCAAAAGAAAGAAAGAACTATGTATAAGTACTTGAAAAGAAAGAAATGAATGGTATGAACCGAACGAATTAAGTGTCACCTCCAACTCAGATAAAGACTGCTTGAATCATGTAATGCTGTGGGAGACGTTGCAACCGCAGTGTATTTATGCTTGATCAGGGTTTTAATTCAGAGGCCCGGCAGTTTCTTCTAATTTAATTTTTAATATTTGAAAGTTTTAAGCAACAACAAATTGTATTCGTATTGGGAGCAAAGTCTTTGTTCAGAAATTTAACATTACTTGTCGATATTTATTTTGTCTATTTCTCTTCATTCCTGTCCTTCTCTTCATTCTTGAAAGAGTCATGTTATGTCTTGCAAGATAAATATAATATAAAATAAAAAAGCCAGGTGCGGAACTTAAAACAAAATTATAAAGAAAAAAGTTCATCAGGGCGTCGAACGGAACAACAACACAAACAGAAAAGCTATAACAAAATCGTGATTTTTGGAAAAAAACGGAACAAAACCGGAACCTAAATAAAATATTTGGCATTAAATCCGAACCGGAATAAAACTGTAATCTCATGTGGCTGGTTCCGGTTTACTGGAAAACGTTTCGGCGTTCTAAAATATGAGCAAGGTCTTTTTCGCGAGTAGTGGTGCGGAGTTCATTAAATATTCTCTACAGCGCTGTCAACAACGCAGTGTTTACAAATAGGCTGCAAAGACACGAAGCCAACTTTATAATAAGGAAAACACCTAAATACAATTCCCGTCTATGTATAGCACGACTTGGCGTCCCCGAGTCGGCACTCAGGCGTTCAGGAAGATCTTATGCCAGGAATCAAAAGAGCTATTTCATGTGTGTATTTTCGCTGCTAAACAAGAGTCCTTAAAAGCAAACGTAAACACCAAAATAATAAAATAAATGAACGGCTGTGATTGTGTGTGTTCTTCGGTGGCAAAACTGGAATCGCCACTGGTGAAACCATGAGCGCGACACTGGGACGCCGAGACTCCGATCGCCCAGCGCTTTGGACGCTGCTCGAGACAGAGCTTGAATGTGCTCGTCTGCATGTGCGTGCGTCTGTGTATGTGCACGTGCATGTGCGTGCGTGCTGCGCAGGCATGTGTGAGTGAGTGCGTGTGTGTATGTGTATGTGTGTGCTTCAAATGTTGCATGACCGCTCCTTCTTTCTCCTTTTTTGGGTGATGTTTCGACTATACTTCGCTGTCTTTCTCGTCTTCATTCCTCAACTCAGTCATTCGGAGCTGCTATAGTTTGTGCATGCGGTGCGTTCTGGCTTCCCATGTAAGTGCTGTACTTTAATACTAATTTCAATCCCCGATCGCGTAATTTTTATGTGTTCGCAATAAAACGTCATATTCACGGAACAAAATTCGGTGTATATTTGCTTTTATGTAACCGTTTCTGCAACGCATATGCGAAATAAGAGGTTTCACTTGCGAAATTAACGAAGAACATTTAGAACGCCCAGGGAAAGGTCTGAGGAAACATTTGAACCTTCTGTGGATCTTTGGACATGCAATAAGCCTACGTCAGATTGTATGCGCCTTGGCCACAATTTGAACCATACGAATAGGGATTCATACGCCGGCTCTTTGCCTCCAAGCAACCGAGGCTTTCGTATCTTTATTGCATAAAAAGGAAGAAAATTCAAGTGATTTTAAGAAGTTCTACAATACCCTTTAACATGTAGATTTTGCAAAGTATTTTCACAATGCCAGTCCACTTCGCAGATTCCGATACGTGATTAACGTATAAACTCATAACTTGTTTTACCGGACTGCAACCATTACGTCAAACTCTCTCGCATTAAGGTCAGCATGTCGGAGCGCCATGCAGGACCTCCAAGGTATACAAAACGCCTCATAATATGATCGTATTGTGAGACAATTTGTTTGCATTCGAAATGCAAAAAAAAATACAACGAATTCCTGATTGGGTTAGAGCTCGCTCTTTTTTTAATTGGCTCTAGAGCACGTCCCAAGATATTCAAAATTTAACAAAACCTAAATGATTGCTTGGTTCCAGATGTATTACCAATAATAAAATTGATAAACCAGGGAACATCAATTTTATTTTCATTCGAATATTCCTTAACTGGTAGTGTATTTGTGTGTAGTCTGAAAAAGAACGTCTTCACAGACGCAAAACCAACCGTCGTCACTTGTCTAAAAGCATTTTGGCCAACTTGTAAAACAACAACTCTCTACAGGGGCACCGGAAAAAAACATCCTTTAATAGATCGCGATGACGGGCTTTCTTATTCATGCAAGAAAGGAAAACATGATAAGTGTGGTGAAGCTTTTGCTCGTATCAGCGTGTGAATGAACCGGTGCTCTTTATCTCGTAAAAAGAAAATACGTGGCACCAGCTGGTTCGCGAGGAGGTGCGAAAACTCTAGTCCTCGCGGTGGATGTGGTAAAAGAGGTCACGCCTTTGGGCTCCAAATAAACGTAACGAAAATAAGATGAGACTTTCGAAAAACATTTCGTGGACCGCAAATAACTTGAAGACTATACAAGAGCTTCGCAATTAAAAAAACAATGTTATGCGCGGTCACTCTGGCAAAAATATTGTGAAAGTTCGCACCATTTTTGGTTACAAAGTTCACACCAAAAGAATGAGAAGTTCGCGCTACTTCCAGCGGGAGGCAAGCCTCGCAACGGTGCTTCAGGATATTGGCACCGCAGCATGTCCCAGCATACATCCTCAATCTCTGAGGATGTAGTGGCTCATGCTGCATAACAAAACCCACGGCATTTGTTCCAGTTAATAACTTCACCAGTAGACTTGCAAACATTTTGAACTAAAGGTATCGCTTCAATTACACTTTCTATGCCCTTACATAAAACGGCAATGCCATTAGCAAAACTCATTATCTTAACTTCTGCTTTCCTAAACTGAAAACCTCAAACTTTGTTCACTGTTTTTCAGACTTACCAAAAAAAGTTCTAAATATAAGTCAAACAACAGTGGATGTAAATGAATGCCTTGTCTTACAGACGTACGAACGTTTATGATATAGATCAGCTTTTTGCTTACAATAAGTATTCTTGTAGGGTTTGGTAGACCCTTTTCACTTTTTGTGACGTGACATTACGTTACCAACATTCGCGTCATTTAGAACATCAATCAAGGCGTCGTGAATTTACACGGTCAAACCCTTTGTCTGGGTCCATATTCAACATTGCCACTCTATTGGCGTTATTGATACATGCCTCCAAAACGGCACGGCTCTCATGCATACGTGTCGGTATCGTTCTGCTCTGCATCCCTCCGTTTGATGCTCGTTTAATATTTCGTGTGCCACGCCATGCAGTGGGTGTGCCACAATGTTCGCAAAAACTTTGTAATTTGTATTACAAAGTATTATATGGCGATAGTCAGTGACGCTGCGTAGTTTCACAGGGTCACCCGACTTCGAAATTAAAACAGTGTATGCTCGTGTTAATTCAGGAGCTAATTTTATTTTTTCATACGGAGTATGAATGACCTTTAATCATACACCAGCTTTCGCGCTCTTAAATGTATCATAAAAATTGGCCCCTAATAAATTCTGCCCCGGCGTTTTAGCCGAAGACAAGTCATCAACTGCCCACTCCAACTCTCGAATGGTCATTTCTTGTTAATATTTCCGCATTCGTCTGTTAGCAGTATTGGCAGTCTTTTTAGAATCTGAGGGTATATGCCTCATATCTATTCTGTGTTTTGCTATAGAAACAAGTTTTGTAATGCTGAAAGAAGCCCTGCTGAATTCTTTCCAGGTCCGTAGTATTCTTACAATTAAAATTGACTTCTGACATTTTATTACTAAGCGTTAAACGCTTCTCGTCGGCAAAATGGTCTCTCAGTGGGCTGTTCACCCATCAAGTATCTTTCACCACGAGTGCGGCTCAATGCACCACGAGAACCCTTGCGGTGGAATCTGTTAAATTCTTTGTTGCCATAGACTAATTGTTTTACTTTTTTTTCGAGGCCTTTCGTACTCTGCCTTAAAAAAACGATATCAAGTCATTGTTAAGTTGGGGCTTCTCGCAGCGCGCATGGTGCATAAGTACAAAATACCTTTGATAGCCAGCGCCTTAAATGTGTGCTTAGCCAATACCCATTTCTAAAACAAAATATTCTCTTTAAGTTCTTTGAAAGCATTTTTCAAAAACTCATTTACCATTATAAGAAAAGCTCTTCTTGCTGTAGCTTAGTGTTAATATTATAAAGCATGCAGTTAAACTTTTTCCCTTGGGGTGCCTTCAGCCATAGTGTTACAGTATCTGGGCAATTACCAGAAGAAAAGAAAAACGGGAACAACACGATACCTACTTAAACTTTCTGCTAGGGTAGCGGAATCATACACTTTGTCCAAACGAGCACTAGATGACGCCTGAAAATGTTTAGAGTATTTCTTTCGTCACTTTTTGTTCAGTGCCGATGTAAATCACATTGAAATCCTCAAACAGTCCTTATAAAAGTAGCGCACTCCTATCAGTGTTTTGGATAGCTGGGGTTCTATGATTCTACATAACACTCAAAAATCACAATTAAAATCACCTACCATCACTACCTGTCTGTCATAATAATGGTAACGACGCGGACTGCAAAAAGAAAAACCCGATCACAAACCGCGTTTAGAGCTAGGTCGATGTGATCCTTTATTGAATATCCGACCTAACAACATCTGACATAATCAACCTTCCGTTCGTGTCGGTCGTAACAGTTAACTCCAACAACGGTACAGATTAAAAAAAACAGCCCTATGAAAAACTGACAAAACTCGTCACTGATTTTGAATGCCGGCTAGAACGGCCTTACAGCACTCGCTGTCTGCTCCTTCTCAGCCATTTTAGTTGCTTGCAACTTCAAGAAATCAGGTTCCTATTTTAAGAATAAACGCTGTAATTGCTATTTTCCGTGATCCTTGGCCGTTAATGCTTTTCGACTGTAATAGGTGAGTAGAGCTGGCAAATTATGTTGAGTGCTTTTTCGAGAACACGAACTATACGAAGAAGAGCACAAATCTCAAGTTAAGCAAACCTGGCGAAGATCGCCCAACTTGCTATACCTTCACCGCCGGTCTTCCACCGGGGTCTCTGTCGGGATACAGGGATTAACAAGATACACCCCCTTCTTGGTCCGTCCCATCCTGGGGTTCGGCGGGCGCGTATATCCATTTCGCCGAGAGCACAGAGCCGCGAGGAGGAAAAAGAGAGAGAGAGAAAGAGAGGAGGAAAGGGAGAGAGAGGCCGCCGTGATTGGCCCTTGTAGTCACGTGGTACAAGCCCGGCTGTTCTGGCCGTCACCCCCCGCAAGCCTCGCCCGCGAGCAGACGCCGCCGGCGCCTTTGGGCTGCTGTGGCTGCCACGCCGGCCCCGCCGAAGTCAAAGGTACGCTGCGAGTGTGTAATCTACAAAACTGAAAATGGGTCCATTTCACATGAGCGAATGACATTTTAGCGAACAGCGACATTTGAGCGAAATGACGTTTTAGCGAATAACGGGGGTGCGCGTTAACCCATCCGCCGCGCTGCGCTTACGCCGCTTCGCGGCGACAGTCTGTGTCGGCTCATTACAAAAATGTGAACCCACTTTGGCCCACCCGAAAACGCCGCTTCGTGGCGTCCGACTATTCGCTAAAGTGTCATTCGGTGAAATGTGGGCGTTCGCTAAAATGTCATTCGATCAAGTGAGTGCCTCTCGTGCTCTGCCTAGGTTCGCTGGTTGTAGATTGGGAGTCACGGGCTTGTTGTCTACTGTGAGAGCGTCGATATCACTTCTAAATTTTCAGTTTTGTGGATTACACACTCGCAGCGTACCTTTGACTTCGGCGGGGCCGGCGTGGCAGCCACAGCAGCCCAAAGGCGCCGGCGGCGTCTGCTCGCGGGCGAGGCTTGCGGGGGGTGACGGCCAGAACAGCCGGGCGCGTACCACGTGACTACAAGGGCCAATCACGGCGGCCTTTATTCCCCTTTCCTCCTCCCTCTCTCTCTTTTTCCTCCTCGCGGCTCTGTGCTCTCGGTGAAATGTATATACGCTCGGCGGGCGTGCTCCTCTTATTTGGCTGCGGTCTTGCAGTGACTTTGCTTAGTTGGCTCACTGATGTCGTCCTTCAACTCGTTACGTCGTCTGGTGAACAGTAAGGAAGGCGTCGTTGGTGATAATGCGGTGCTTCGCTACCGTCGTTCGTCGGACCACTTAGGACGTGGCGAAGCACTCGCTGAATTCGCCGAGAAGCTCAAGCAGCTTTCGTCGTTCAGTAGCAGGAAGCTTCGAGTCGGTGGCAAGTTGAGGGCGGCGTTCTTTGGTGCTGAGATGAAGACGGGTCTTCTGAGAGTGCAGCTATCGCTGCTCTGTCTCGGAGTTTATTGATGTGGCCCACGACAGTACTTTTCGTGAGGTATTGCGGCTCTTGCCGAAAGTTTGTACCAAAGACCATGGTACGCCCGTACTGAAGCGTCGTTACACCTCTTGCGACGCCAAATCCTCTTCCAAGAAGCAACTGAACGCTGCCCTCAAGCAGAGCTTCGACGTACGAATTTTTATCTGTTTCAACGAGTACAAAAACGGACGATCGTGGCCGCAGGTTTAGGTGGTTGGCAAGGACTGGGACCGCGGGGGCGTCGCTTTGTGTTCATCCGGCTGTAGGGCAGGTTTGTTCAGCGTCAACATGTTCGCTCCCAGGTCGATGACGACGCCGTATTCGCACAAGAAGTCCATGCCGAGAAAAATATCCCTTGCACAGTCCTGAAGAACGACGGACTTCACCCGCAGGTTTCACCATGAAATTCGACTCGAGTAGTGCACCTCCCGACAGGTGTTATGAGGTGCCCTTCGGCTGTTCGAATTTGTGGTCCATCCCACGGAGTCGTCACTTTCTGAAGGCGTCGAGATAGCCTCCCGCTCGTGACGAAGTAGCCCGCCCCGGTATCCACGACAGCCAACGGGTCATGGCCGTCGATAACGAGGTTGAGTTTGTTAGGCACTGTTCCAAGAGCGTCGTTCCGAGGCGTTTCGTCGTTAGAGCGGAAGCTCTCCGGCGTTCTTGGAGCATCTTTTCGTTTGTCAGAGAACAGCAACTCCACCTCCCGGGGTACTTGCACTTAGTTTTCCCGGCAAGGCATGGGAGGGGAGGGGGGGGGGGCAAACTCTATCAGGGGGACTGATGAAGAGCTGAACCCGGAGGCCATGGGGACGGGGAACGGGATCCTTGGGGTCCAGCCGGCAGCGGAGACGGCGATCGACGCAGGTATTCTTCGATGACCCTTGGCCGCCCTCCAAGAAGTTGGGGGTCATTAGGCACGAACCTTTAAAGACTCACCTTGCGGTAGGTGCACCATCGGTAAATCTGGTCGGCTTCCCCACAGTTCTAGCAAACTGGGCGTCCGTCAGCTGTGCGCCACACATCGGTGTTCCTCGGCCCGTGTTGCTGCGGGCGGGCGTACTGGGTCCGTTCTTCGTTGCCTCGACTGTACTGGGGTGCTTGAACTTCACGTCGAGGTTGCGGTTGGTAAAGTTTGGCAGCTGGCGGCGGTCGTCGGGCGATGGCTGCGTAGCTGAGAGTAGGCTCTTCCGGTGCTGCCACGGTTGCGGGAGCTTCTGGCTGGAGGGCTCGCTGAACCTTTTTTCGGACAACCTTGGCGAAAGAAATATAGGCCGGGCTATCAGCAGCGGGTAGAATTTTCCGGACCTCTTCCCTGACGACGTCGTGGACAATTTCTTGAAGGTTGTCAGCACCGATGCCTCTATGGTCAAATCGGAGAGATGCCAGAGTCGAAGTAACAGTCGTGCTGGAGAGTTGGTTGCTTCGGCAAAAAATGTGTCGACAGTAGTTGGGGAGTTGCAAACAAAACCGCCGAAGATGTTGATCTTCGCGCCTCTCAACAGGATGCGTAGCTTCTTCTCCTCAGTGGCCTCAGGGTCAGCGCGGGAGCCCAGGCGGAGGACGTCTTCAGCGAAGCTGGTGACCGTTTTATTGTGGCCTTGAGTTCTTACTTCCAGAATGTCTTGCGCCCTCTCGCGTCGGTTTTTGCTGGAAAACGTCTTCTTGAGTTCTTGCTTACACACCTCCCACGAAGTTAGAGAAGCTTCGTGGTTCTCCAGCCAGTGCCTCGCAGTTCCTTTCAGCGAGAAGTAGATGTTCTGCAAGCACTGCTCAGCTGACACCGAGTTATGGCAGGCCACACATTGATAGTGTTGCAAGCCAATCCTCGATGTCCTCTCGGGCCTCCTCTTGGAAAGTCCGCGGAGTCCGGGGTGCGACGGGTAGGTATACCACGGTGGCGGTGTCAGAGGTCTAGCGGCGACTGGTTGTCCATCCTCGGTCTCGTTGGCTGCTTGGTCTTGAGTGGTAAAAATCTACATTCCGGGGGTAGGCCTTGGGTACGGCGGTCCTCCGGTCTTCGTAGTCTCTGCGGATGGTCCTTTTGAGCGAGAGATCGGGCTTATGCTGCAAGGCCTCCGATGCGTACGCTTCATGTGCTGTGCTACCCCGCACCTCCACCAAAATATTATGTATGACAAATGATGAGACGGCTAATAACTGGATAAGCTAAAGGTTTCACGGGGTGAACTTGTGTCCAAAACAAAATAAACGAAGGTGATCGTCGCAGGCGTCGATGTCGGCGAAACCGGAAGATCGAGTGCTGGGACGAGTGCTGGCCTCGAACCGCCACGCGAAGAGCCTTTTGTACCTGGTGGGCACAAACTCCGTACTTAGATCAGACGACAAGGTTCTCGAAACTGACGAGAACGCTAAATTGAACGAATAGATAAAGGAAGTAGCCGCACCCAGGAATCAAACTTGGGTCCGCCGCGCGAAAGCCAAGCACAGACCATTCGGCCACGCTCGCGCTCGCTCGGCAACGCGTGTGGTCATACAACGGTTCAAGAAAAAGTGAAAAAAATAATCAAATGCTCGCACACCTCTACAGCAATGAAGTGGATTACTAAGGTATAAAATAGGTGCTTATACGTATATTGTTTTACTTTTTTTTCGTCGCCAAACAAAAATTAAATATATTTACTGGAAGAATGGACGATTGCCTTTCCAAAACTATCAAATGCACAGGAAATAATAATAATATTGATGTGTGCGTCTCCCTTGGCTGCGTGAA
This sequence comes from Ixodes persulcatus, assembly GCA_013358835.2. Lineage (NCBI taxonomy): Eukaryota > Metazoa > Arthropoda > Arachnida > Ixodida > Ixodidae > Ixodes > Ixodes persulcatus. Next base: position 75,023 of record JABSTQ010011181.1, on the reverse strand, counting down.
ACGATCGGAGTAAAAGACATCATTTCGTATGTCCGCGTACTTTTCCAAATAGGCGGCGGGGAGGAGTCGGAAGACCCGCGCCGGCGCAGCGCTTCTTCGACAACGGTTTGCTTCCCGCCACAGTGGAGACGAAGCACTCGGAAGCCATGGGAACATTCGTGAAAGCCTGGGGTTTTTCATGCTAGAACCCTAGAACTTTCGCCGTCTTCCTCCGGCCCTCACGGCAGCTCTGCAGCCCTGCCAGGGTTGGGTATACGCTATGTGTGGCTCTTTTTAATGCAGAAGCATTAACTGTCTCACGGCACGAAGCGTCGTTATCAGCGTTGAAGCCGCGAAAAAACGGCTCCTAAAAGAACGGCACCTAAATGCTCCTGTCCCATGGAGCGAAGCCGGCGTTGCTTGTAGCAACGCATTGAGGACGAAATTGTCATTGGCTTCCCCGCGTCATAGTTCCAAGGAACTCCACCCTACAGAGAAGCCTCTCCACTGCGCTGCGGCCCATCCGCCGGTAAAAGGAAGAGGTTGGCGCGCGTTCTGCCGTCCTCTCTTTCCCGTCTCGAGTCACGTGTCAGGCTTGGCCGGAGGCAAAGCCACCTAAAGGAGAAAAGCCGGGGGGCTCCACAATCACTTGTGTCTACGTCACCGCTATTCACCCTACGCTGCGACCACGGTGTAGTTCCGTTCCGGCTCGGCAGATTTGGCCGGCTTGCTTAGGCGTGTCTAGACACGCTTGGCTTTGCCTTGGTTGTTTTGTTTTTTCGTCTTGTTTCAAACGTCGCACAACTTGTGAGTGTTCTAGGTATTGTGCTCGATGATCAAGTGCTGTTTCCGTCATGTCTGACAAATCCTGTGTGCCCTCGGTGCATAGCCTCCTCTATACTCACAAGGCCTGGCAGTTTGACGACGGAGCCATAGAGTGCCCGGTCGCAGATTTGAAGCGCGATGGTATGGTAGCAGAGAACATTTTTAGGGAGACCTGGTATTCAGTGCACAGCTTTTGCAGCGGTGAGGACCCGAAACGTGGTTTTCAAACCCGACGACAAAAAAAAAAAAAACCGATAGCACGAGGAGCACGAGTGGACATTCCATCAATCGGGAGAAGTGTGTTTCGGCGTCTCGCCGCAGTGGGCCGCCCGTTACATGAACCTCATCTCATCCGTTGTCTGCCGCTTGACCTTTTCACCTTCGGCGGTCACGTCTCGTGGCGATCTGCCAGGCTTTGTCAGTATAGAGGAGGCTTAGCTCGGTGTAATGGTAATTACAAAACGTGCCTGGATACGCTCCATCCCACCAGAGAATTTCATTGTGTGCCAGAGAACGAATGTGAGGAATTCCCATTTTGAACTGGTTATCTGGCATTAGCAGTGGCATAGCGCTATTAGGGAGGGATCGCAATACAGGGGTTTCCGAATAGGCGATAATAGAGACGTGAAGCGTTAAATGGTAAGTTTCTATTATTTATATGGGCGCTATATATGTTTATAGGTTTGCGAGCATCACATTTCCGACGACGACGTTATTCGGGAGGTGTCCCACGTCCACCAAAATACCAGAAGGACGGTTACTGCGCCGCTGTCTAGGGTGCGCCTTCGCCCAGGCGCAGTTCCATCGAAAATGCCTGGCTGTCCAGATAATTTATCAAAAAGCCATGCGAGAAGAGAGGAGCCGGGCAGCAAGCGATGTCGTCAAGAGGCTTCTGCAATGGAAAGAGCGCTTGCCGAGTCGATCGAGGAGCGGGAATTTCCCGCTCTTCACGTGTTCTACGTGTTTCGCGCCGCGCGGGCGGGCGGTATCGGCCGAGAGATAGACGACGACAGCGATGACTGACTCTCGGAACCAAAACTGAACTTTATTCTCGAACCTTCTCTTAATTATATACATGCGATGCACAACTGGCGCCATCTCGGGAGTCAGAAGTTAAACCCCGTAGCACAGGGCTAGCGACCCCTACATCTCCCCTCCTGGAGAGTTACTAGACCGAAACAACAAGTTCACAAATTGAGCCGTCGCGGCGGCTTGACCACGCGACCACAACGAGTCCTTGTGACTCCTCCTTGTGTTGAGCACCTCGCAGTTGACGACTCCGCTGGTAAGGCTGCTTCAGGTCGGGGTCGCGGAGACTGCCCCGCTGGTCGACGTCCTGTCGACTCTCCTTGGGGTCGATGACCTGGCGACTGCTCCGAAGCAGGTGGGGAGTCTGGCTCTCTTGAGGCCCAAGACGAAGTGAACGCCACCAAGTGTCTCCGGTTCCGCTGGAGCGTACCCCTTGGAGTCTCAACGATGTACGAACCAGGCCGCTGGGCCGGGCTGAGAACTTGGGTTCGGCAGTTGGCATCGGTCACCCAGACTGTATCGCCTGGCTTCAGAGGGCTCAAAGAATGGGCGTTGTGCCGGCGACGAAAATCACGAGCCTGGCGTGCTTTGTCCCTCGCATTCCGGGATCTGAAGGTCGTGTGGCTAGGCTGTGTTGGTGCAAGTCGTCCCGGCAACGCAGGTAGCCGTGTCTGGAGCCGTCGACCCATCAACAGCTGGGCAGGTGACACGCCGGAGACCCCAGGAGTGTCCCGGTAGGTGAGGAGTGCCCGGTAGGGGTCATCGGTCTTCTGGAGAAGGTCCTTCACTGTACGGACCATACGCTCCACCTCCCCGTTGCTTTGATGATATCGAGGGCTGCTGGTCTCGTGCCTGAAGCCATAGACCCGTGCAAAGTCCTTGAATTCCTGGCAAGAAAACTGGGGACCGTTGTCGGTCCGGACTACATCGGGGATGCCGTGCCGTGCGAAACAGCTCTTGATCGCTGGGATGACAGCAGAGGCAGACATGGAGCCCAGGGAGACCACCTCCGGGAAACGTGAATAGTAGTCCACGACGAGAACATACTCCCGTCCCTTCAGCTGGAAGAGGTCTATGCCCACACGTTGCCATGGTCGGTCGGGCGTTGTCGTCGAGATTAGCGGCTCCGGCCGCACGACTCTTGTCTCTGCGCACTTCTCGCAGCCGGTGACCAGATCCACAATGTGGAGGGCGCAATTGGGCCACAAGACGCTCTCTCTAGCTCGCTCCTTGCAGCGCCTGAGTCCTTGATGGCCGTCGTGTAGAAGGGCCAGGATACTGGGGCGCAGAGCAGCAGGAATCACAAGGCGGCAGTCTAGCAGGAGTAGTTCCTCGGAAACTGTCAGTCGACCCCTCTCCTTAAAGTAAGGTACCAAGTTCGGGGGTAGCTTCCTCCTGTCCGGCCAACCCTCGTGGCAGAAGCGAACGACTGAGGAGCACTCTCCATCCTCCGCCTGGCGCTGTCGAACTTCCTCCAGCCGGGTAGCGAAGGGAGGAGGAATGCCCCTGACGACCTCGTTGACAAAGAGCTCCTTAGACCGGACCGAAGGTGAGGAGCTTCCGCTGCAGGGTGCTCGGGAAAAGGTGTCGGCCGTGGCGATGAGCTTGCCCGGCACATGCTGGAGACCAAACTGGTATCGCATCAGCTTGATGCGCATCCGTTGAATCCTAGGCGGCAGCAGATCCAGCTCCTTTCCACCGAGCAGGGCGACAAGAGGCAGGTGGTCGGTCTCGACGGTGAAGTTGAGCCCACGGAGGTACTGGTCGAATCTGAGCAGAGCCCAGGTCACTGCAAGGGACTCCTCCATTTGGCTGTAGCGCTGTTCTGTAGGCGTAAGCGCACGGGAAGCAAAAGCGACAGCCCGACGTTCACCTGAAGGTTGCTCTTGTAGAAGCACGGCCCCAAGCCCGAAGGAGCTGGCATCAGCTGAGACGACAGTCTTGTAGGCGGCGTTATACCGCGCAACGCAGAGGTCCGAGCAAAGCAGCTGCTTTAACCTGGAGAAGGCCGACTGTTGAGCGTGGCCCCAGTTCCACACAGAGTTCTTAAGCAGGAGTGCGCGGAGCGGCGCCGTCACCTCCGAAACGTGAGGTAGGAAGCGGCCAATATGATTGACCAGGCCCAAAAGACGACGAACGCCGGCGGTATCTTCAGGCGCAGCCATAGCTTGGATAGCCTTAACCTTGTCAGGATCCGGGAAGATGCCTTGGGCACTGACGATGACTCCGAGGAACTTCACGCTGCTCAAAGCGAAGGTACATTTCTTGCGGTTGAGCGTGACTCCCGCTTTCGCCAGTCGGTCGAGGACTTCCCGGAGACGACAGTCGTGTTCCGAGCGGGTCTTGCCGAAGACTAGGATGTCGCCGATCATGTTCACCACACCCGCTTGGCCCTCGAGGATCCGAGACATCTGCCGTTGGAAGAACTCTGGTGCAGATGCGATCCCGAACGGCAGCCGGAGGAAGCAGTACCGGCCAAACGGGGTGATCAACGTGGTGTACTCCTGCGACGATGCTGCCAGCTTGACTTGGTGGAAGCCTGACGTCGCGTCTAACTTGGAAAACACAGTCGCCTCCCCAAGTAGCCCGAGGCATTGTTCCACGGTTGGCAGTAGATGACGCTCCCGAAGGATCACCTTGTTAAGTCGAGTGAGGTCTACGCAGAGCCTGTAGCCACCGGTAGCCTTGGGAACGACGACCAACCCGGCGCACCAGTCCGTAGCAGTGTCGACGCGACGGATGACGCCGTCGGCTTCGAGCTTGTCCAACTCTGACTTGACGACGTTGTGGAGCGGGAGCGGAATGCGTCGGGGCACACTCAAGGTAAACGGTGTCGAGCCTGGCTGCAGGCGGATGGTGTACTCCTCCTGGAGTGTTCCGAGTCCACGGAAGAGGTTGGGGTCGAGCGACAAGTCCCCAGAAGGCTCCGGAGGCTTCGAGACGCAGTCGAGGAACTGGCAGACCCCCAAGGCCTGAATTGCTGGGAAACCCAGCAACGGGACGGTCTTGGTCGCCAGCACGTAGAGCCGCCGCTTTACGGACTGGTAGGCGGTGATTGGCAGGACATTTTAGCTCACACTCGGGGTCTTGCAGCTTGGAGGGAACTCCGACGAAGGTGTTGGGCACGACAGTAACCTCGGCACCCGAGTCCACCTTGAACGCAAGTGAGCGGCCGTTGACGAGCACCTCCACAAACTTGGCGTTTGGGCGCTCCTCTGCGACAGCAGGCAGCTCGATGGAGCTCGCCGACGGTTTAGGTGCAGTCCTCTCGCTGGCCCGTTTCTTTTTGAGGCAGACGGTCTCGAAGTGCCCTGTCTTCGTACAGTAGTTGCAGGATGCGCGTCGTGCAGGACAGTCTTTGCGTGGGTGCGCCGCGCGCCCGCAGAACTGGCACAGCTGAGTGGGCTTGTCCGTCGAAGCCGGCACAGGCGTCTTCCGTCTTCGCATACGGGCCGCGTCTACGGCGAGCGGGGCGGACTCTGCCGAGTCACGTGTTTCGCGCTCGTTGTCGGCGTCTTCCTGCTGTCGAACGTGCGTGAGCGCCTCTTGCACGGTCAGTCGTGGATTCCGACAAATGCTGTCGGACAGCTTGCGGTCTAGCAGGCCGACCAAGAAACGGTCCCGGACGAGCCGCTCCTCGATGTCCGGCGACTGATAGTTGCACTTTTTCACCATAGTGCGGAGCTCGGTGAGGAAAGCGTCTGCTGTCTCACCCGGTTGCTGGACCCGACGGTGAAAGCGAGCCGACTCGTAAAGTTTCTTTCGGCGGGTGCACGAAGTGAGCCGTGAACGCTTGCTTGACCGCGGCGACGTCCTTGAAGTCGGTCTCTCTCAGCGTGGTGAAAGCAAGGATCACCCTGGCTTGGGGACCCTTGCAATAAAGCATGGACCGCACTTGAACCTCGGGGGTGGCAGCGTAGAGGCCCGTGGCGTACGAGTAATCTTCGTACTGAAGCAGCCACGTGGGCCAGCCGCTGGGGGTGTCAAAGTCGAACTGAGGCGGCGGGCGGAGAGGCACGATGCCCGGTGGGACCGGAGGGACGGGCCGCTGAGCAGACTGGTCGTCGTCAGGCATGGTGACGGTGAGTGCCGAAAACTTTCCCGGCGAAGGCATCCAGCGAAGGCGTCTGACGAAGCGGAAGCCGGCGCGTCGGCGAAAGCTAGGCCTCGCGTGAGAGCGGCAGACGTGATCCCACTTCTGACACCATGTTCCGCGCCGCTTGGGCGGGCGGTATCGGCCGAGAGATAGACGACGACAGCGATGACTGACTCACGGAACCAAAACTGAACTTTATTCTCGAACCTTCTCTTAATTATATACATGCGATGCACAGCTGGCGCCATTTCGGGAGTCAGAAGTTAAACCCCGTAGCACATGGTTAGCGACCCCTACACTACGCTCCGCTTTCAGCCATGTCGCGCCACTCAGGAGCGGCACGCGCTGACCGCTGTCCCCACCCGCGAAAGAGAGGGCGCGCTGTCCCCTGTCCTACGCGCCGCAGACAGCGGGTCGCGCTGCTTGTAGGAATGCGCTGTGTGTAGGAATTATTTCGCATTCCTGCAGGTAAGCAGTCTTCAGTGTACTCCTGTAATTTTTCTTTAGCTTTCTTTGACCTCCGTCTCGCGCCCTCGCCCTCTCATGCGGGTGTGCCCCATGGAGGCTGTCGTAGAATTTTCAAGGTCTTTCCCTGCCGGCGGGCGCCCGCCGGGCTTGGGAGCATTTGATATGAGGCATAAGGCTTAGAGAAGCTTGTTTTAGTGAACGCCGTGTTACCGACTCCACTTTATCGAATCGCCACATAGAGAATCTCAGTTTAGAGAAAATGGCGATAAGCCTCCTTTTAGCGAACTCGGTCGCCGCGAAGCGGCGTGCACGGTTGAGCCGGGCGGTTTAACATTTTCGCAGTTTTGGACAAAGTACTCGATAAAAGCATTTAGGTTAAGTTACTAAGTACCTGCTTTATAAAGTATTTAGAATACTACTCAAGTTACTTTCACTGTAAAGTATTTTAGTAGAGCACAAATACTGAAAAATGTAATTCAACTACTTTTGAAGATGCTTTCGCATTGCGTAATTAGTATCGACCTCAGTTACAAACACAATTATACAGTTACGCAAATTTAGTTTGCCAGAATGGTTTATTAGCACACAACAAAAACTTAGTCTCAAACTTCTTGTCGAATATCCGTCCTCGTTTGCGCTTGAAGGCATCATCGCCTATGCTAACGAGCCGCTCAACCGAGGCACTAGACGGCACTGCCCCGTTATACCGCAAAAATAGCTGATGCAGAGAGATATAGTTTAGGATATCCGTGACCTCTCCCGGCAGTGTCCGACAAATATCTTGTCTGTTCTTGGGATGCATCTCATCGTTTCCTTGTTCTCCAGACCCAAAGTCCTCAAAGTCGAAAAAATTTTCAGCTGATGATTTAGCACATTCTGGCGACGTCTGGGTGGAGGGCTCCACATTTTGGAACAGGCGCCCCACTTCATCTTTCATTAGCTGAGTAATCCTTCCCCTCTCAGCCTCTGCGACCCACTGTAACTTGAACCGAAGGAAAAGCACATCGTTGACCACAAGTGGGGAGTCCCTCACTCTGTAACCAAACCTGAAGAAAAATAAAAAAAAAAACTTGAATTATCTTTTTTTTTTTCACTTGGTATTTGCAGTTAACTTTACGCAATTTGTGTAAATGACAAGGCACTGGCGTCATATTGTCTCCAATCTAGTCGATTACGACATAGACCCCTTCTTTTGAATTATACTAAAATGGAAGAAAAAATCTTCTCATACACATAATATACGAAGTGTACACAAAGTGCCGAAAACGACGCTCAGAACAATGACTGCCTGATCCTCAGAAGCGTCACTGTTGGCAAAGCTCGTGGCGTGCTTTTTGGCTGCACTCTCCAAAGAGGGCTAAATACCGTGAAAATTGGTTAATTAATATCTCAAACATTAATACCTTTGCGAATACTTTTAGTCAGTTTGCCTCAGTAGCAATTGTCGTCGATGCTTCACTTGTAACCTGACCCATAAAACCAATAATTAAAAGTTATTAACAGATTTTAGTTTATTAGTTAACTTATCATGACGATTGCAGTATGATAATGTCTGCCGAACACGAGAAATACCTAGCGAAGACGCCATTCAGCTAGCAGTTTGAACTTCATTTAAAAAAGAAAAGAAGATATATTTTCAATATTACGCATTACTCTTGCTTTGTAGATATTTTAGGCAGTTAATGAATAATGTTTTTATATCAATTGAAAAAAAAAAATAATGGTTTGCACTTTTAACGCTTTGAGCATTTAAAAGATAAATGAATAATCTTACCGTTTATTCTGAGACCTGCGATTACGGCAGTTTTCAGCGGCTCGCAGTACTCCCTCCACAGAGTGATGTCAGTTTGCATTTCAGTGCTGCAATTGTGGGGAGACCGTATCCCAGGTACATTTTTTTCTCCCCCTTGACCTAGAATAGGAAATTAACAAACTATGACTTTGGATATATAAAACACTTGAATTTCCACTCAACTGGCAGTACTCCTCGACAATGTCTACCTCAACGGAGAGGCTTGCAGCTTCTGCAGCATACAGAATTCTTACAGGTCCTCCGGGCGGTCGTTTAAGATCTCTGATGCATTTCATGGCGTTGTAGCGCGAATTCCAATGCCTTACATTTGGCAGACCAAGGTACCTTGAAAAACACAAAAGACGGCATGGTATCATTAAAATCAGTAAACTAAAAAAAAACTCGTACGTGCAAATAACCGAAAAAAAAGAAAAATGGACGGGCTTATGTTTTAGTATCATAGTTCGAACTATATTCACAAGTCAATCCCAGTAATTACGAATACCCAAATAAAATGCCTCAACGTCCCACGGTTTCAATAATTAAATGAGTGCCGAAGTTCACCGGAGTTACAACAATTATGGGTATGCACTCTGCATCGAGATAGGTCATACGACTCATCCCCTTCCATTTCGCACTTCCACACCGGTTCAGAGCAATGCAATGGCTGGATGGCACATCGTCTCAACAGAATCTGGCAACTCAATTGCAGAAAACGCTAACGGAACCGGTGAGAGGCACTACAATTTTAGTGTTCCGTAAGAATTGGGAACTTACCGTCCACAGAGGTCGTGGAGTTCAACGGCAGCCAGAGTTGACTGGTTTTGTTTTGCCTATAAGCTCTGGCACTTAGCAAAAACCGCCTTGGAGATGGCGCAGTACAAAGGGTCGTTTCTTGCTTTCTCGGCAACGGAACTAGCAACCAAGTTTAATGTGTGCGACGCCCATTTTGGATGTGGAGGTAGTCAATACGGCTTCCCATTGTCAAGAGTTGACGCGAGCTCAATGGGCTATGTTTCCTCATCGTAATCATGAGAACCGAAAATTCTAAACGAAACAACGTCGTAGTTAGCAGTCTTAAACATAAAACCAGGAACGCAACGACGGAATCTAAGAGAAAAAACAAAACACTTGTGAAATGCATACTGTCATGCCAGCAGACTGCATAGGAAGATTTGATATTTGTTTCTTTCTACGGCACTTGCATTAACAAATATGTAGAGTATTTAGGAGATGGAAATTTTCCATACCTTAAGGCCTGTGAAAATTGTACCCGTTGTCGGTGACAACCCTGGTAACTTTGTTTTCAATACTGCAATATAGGAAGACGTTTTCCAGTTCTTCGGCAATCTTTTCGTAGGTTACGCTCCCCTTGACGTGGTGACAACAAAGCGCCGCAGACTTTCGCTCCAGCGATTCGGCATCCAGCCACAAACATGAGACACCAAAGAGGCCTCTATATTAAATAAATCGGAGTATCAAAGAAGAAAACACTGATTTTCTAAACGAACGTACCTGCTGAATCTCTTCCAGCAGTCAGCAGAAATGGCGACGTATTTGGCCTTCTCCAACTCCTTGATCAGTCGCTCTTTCATTTTGGAGAAGCGACGGTCGATGCGGGCAACAAGCATTCTTGTGGTCAGATGAGTGTTGTTTCGTGCAACGTTTTGAAACAGGCAAACAAAAACTTCTAGTTATACTACTCAAAAAGGTTGCGTCCATCCGATGACGAAGTTGCCCACCATCTCTTCGTACTTGTTCTGGGACAGTCGTGCTTGTCTGTTTGAGCACTCGTCAAGTCGTTGACGTTTTAACGAGCCGACTGGATTGGGGTCGCTTGGTCTCTAGCGTTTCCTTCCATCTGTCGCACTTTTCAGTGCAGATACATGACTGGGGTTCACGGCCTGCAAAATGAAGGTCATAAAAATTGGGGACATACCTCTAAATACCTTCATTGAAGTTTGTCAAGGCTCGCTTTTTCCCCCATTTCCTCTGAGAGCTTCACATGTTGCTATGTTAGAAGTTCCGTGTCTGTCCGTCCCTGTTCTTCCCTTACTCCAGGGTTACCAGGTCTCGATAAACCCCCTTCCGGCTTTTAGTTCGAAGCTTATGCATAATTTCGGGTTACCTGACAAAAGGCAGTACAATCGCCAAATGCAATGCTAAACTCATTATGTTTTTTTTTTTTTCTATTTCTTCATTGCGGTTAGTGCGAAATAAATACACAAAGACGTTGTCTGGAATGCAAATGCTTATAGATGCAAACGTAGCTCCAGGCCCTTCCGAATATTGGAACTTGAAGCTTTGCCAATGGAACGCATCTTCGTCTTGGGGAGGCATAGCTTGCATGTCAATTACAGATTGCTGCCTTTCTCGGACTCACATTCAAAATAAAGTTTTAGATACGGCCACGGTATGACAAAATCTTCGCCATCCATCATAATGAGTGTGACAGCTTGAGTGAGTGAGGGTATTGCAGAAGGGAAATCAGAATAAGTTGTTTGCAGCCAATGGACTGTCGAGAAGGTGAATTTTATATGAGAGTGTTTTTTTATGGTTTTACCACGCAAATGCGGCCGCCTTGAGTCTCACGGTGTTTCGTGTGAGCCAGCCGGCGCATGTGCCGCTAAGTCAAAGTCCTGATCTTATCGACTAACGAGAATTCGAGAAAGTCTCCCCTTTTATCAGGCGAGATTTCAGCGTAGCTTATCGGAGCTAGCAACAGGATTTGATTGCTGGAAAGAATGTCCATGTTCCCTCGAAACACACCGATGCCACTTCGTACTGAAAATTCGGAAAATGGCGGAATGTCAAAAATGTATTTTAGATAATAAGTACAAGATACTCAAAAATGCAATTGAAATAGAGTATCAATACTCTCGACCAAAAGTATTTGCAAGATACCAAGATATATCAAAAAGTATTAAAAATACAATATCTTGAGTAGACTATTTGAGATAGGCACAATCTCAATTTTATTAAGGAGCCGCCGCTGACCCTTGCCGCAAAGAGGCGTTTGCCGAGGGGGGGGGGGGGGGGGGCGGGGGGACGGGAGGGATTAGGGGGAGTGTGCGGGGATGGGGTTAACACGTGCCCGAGTGATATACGCGCGAAGTATGTGAGCCATTTTTAAGTATTCGTCCCTTTTTCGATAAACGCAATTACTCTAAAAGGAGGCTCCCCTTTCTCTAAACCGAGCTTCGATAAAACGAGCCCGTTCTCTAAAATGTGTTCCGATGGAGGATTGAAATTAGCTCGAATATGGTATGTTAAAAATCGTCAAAAGGCTGGATAGGCTAGGTTACGCAGCCTTGGTTAAGCTTGGTAAATGACTGGGTTCCATCAATCATTACCTCGTGATTACACATCGATGTTTACTATGTTCGCATTTTGTTCTTGCAACAAACCAACAGACGGGGAACCAGTTACACCCGTCTTAGCCTCCGAGCCGGACACAGACCCAGCTGTCCTGCAGCCTGCGTGTCCGTCCACGGCGGACGTCGACAGGCAGCTGGGGAGTGCCATGAAGACTAAGTTTGTATCGGCTCTTATAGGAACTCATGGAGCGTCTCAGATCAAAAGGAGGTTTCATGTATGCCTTTGTCGGGATATCTTACAATACATGCTAATAGTAAACAATCACGTTTGGGACCAAACAAGCTCTGTGGCAGCAGCTGACCTACGCCGTCGTCGGAGAGTTCGGCGGTGTTATCACAGCTGAGCAGGCCAAGAGCAAGTGGAAGTATTTAGAAAGAGCCTACAAGAAAGCACAATAAAAAAACGCGTCAGACCACTCTCCGGTGCATTTTGCTTACGAGCTGTACGTACGCTCACTCACCCTATATTTTGGTCATCAATTCTAAACGTGCTGGTTCTGTTGATTCGGTGAGCTTCGTGATATTCTCGAGAAGGAGCGCCACATTGCACCAACCGTATTGTTAGCGCCGGGAAGGGTGGTTGAGAAGAAAGGAAAGTTTAGGTAACTACCATAGTAAACGTAACATGATACAAAAAAATTGTTTCAGCACCGAAGTTGAAACTTCCCGAGGGGCAGAGCCAGGACACTCTTCCCTTCTCTCAGGGATGGGTCCACCCCCTAACCAGCGTGCTTCAGTCGGCACCTCGAGCAAAAGAAAGAGGGAAACTGGCATGGGGTTGCTGCTCAAGGTGTTCGCCAAAATGGAGGCCTGTGGGAAGCAGCAACACAAGAAGAGGATGTCTCTGCTCGAGCGCCTCCTGACTGCCGTTGAAAAGAGCGCACCCGAAGAGTAGGCGTGCTTCAGTTCGAGTAGTGCTTGCGAGCACCCTCCACCTCAGAACTTGATTGACTGTTTGACTGTTGCACAGGCCGTTTAATTTTTTAGTTTTATTTTTTCGACTGGTGAACTATTGTGATGTGGGAATAAATTCGTTGAAATTATCTTGCTGATTTTGTTTACCGCTCTTCAGTGGTTCCCTAATTTATTCTTTGTTCTTCAAATTATTTCCCAGTTTCGCTGCATGTATTTTTGATCGCCATATCACTACTTTGTTTTCTTAAGCTTTGTTGATTGTTAATCTGAAAACAACTTGGGGAACAATGGTAGTTGTAGTATTACGATACTTCCCGGTTAAGCAAACGTTGGGGCTCTAATCCACGCTGTTAAAGTTGTTGGCCAGCGAAGCTATGGTATCACCTGCAACAATCACCACATGCCGCCAGTGGTCGAATTGCAGTTTCTTTTCCCTCCGCCGCTCCTCGTATTCACGCTGCTCCTCGGGAGTCCTAACTATGCGTGGTCTACCCACAGCGGCGCTGCAACAACAATGAAATGAGGCTCCGTTTCATCTTACATCCAACCGCAGCGGATGTTACGAGCCATCGGAGCCAATCCAACGCCGTCTGAGTGTCACGTGAGCTTAGAGAGGGGCCACGGCGACGCGCGGAAAGCATATCACGGGTCCATCCACAGAACGGGATTGGGTAGGATAGCTCGTAGCGTCCGCTGCTTCCGGGCGTAAGGCGAAACGGAGTATAGGCGGGTTCTTCCTTTATATATGAAAAGCTAGTGACGTCACTCCCCACATCGCAAGCTGACGTCGCCGCTGCAACTTGCGCCACAGTAATCTTCACCGGGAAGCGTTAACGGTGAGCGGTACGTGCTTCACAATGTTAGCAGGAGTCCCTTATCACCATTTATGGAGTTTTGATTCTTGCTTTGTGCTGGTTCTCTATTGAATTGAATGCAGGGGCCATAAATTCGTCAAACACAAAGTTGGAGCCGAACGTTTGCGAAGCGCGAAGATTGGACGCCGGCGCGCTTCCCGAACCGGCGTTCTATGTTTCCTTGGATCAATATCTGCGTAATTTATAATTCTTAGGGAGTTACACATAAATAAAATTTCAGATGACCCTTATGCAAGATAAGTTCGAGATATCATCCGCCGGTATGCATGTAGCAATCTAATAACACTGCAAACCAGGGTGACTGCAGACACGGCAACGCCCTTCGACGTTTGCATCACAGATAGTTATCATACTACAACTGGCGTGATTTCATATAATGTCAGTGACCATTTACCTATCTTTTGCTTTGGGTCTTCTGCAATCAAGGAGCAAAACCGTGACATAGGAGAATTCTGGCACCGTTCAATAAACGACGAAACATGGGGACGTTTTGACTACATAATAGAGCAACAAACTTGGGATGACGTTTACTATAGAAACTTCTTGATTGAGTATAAACGATGTAATGACGCAGTCTTTACTCTACGGAAGAAAAAAACAAAAAGAAAAAAACGTTTAGAAAGCTTTGGGTAACTAGATTTTTTCATAAGAGAATAAAAAAAAGAACATTAAATGCCATGCATTCATTAAATGTCGTGATTATCGCTTATTGGCCGAGTTAAAAAAAAAATTCGAAGCGAATTGAAGAGACTTAAAGAAGGCAAAATATGACTACTTTCAAACTAAACTTCAGCGTGTACACAATGACCATAGAAAAGTATGGGACACGATAAACAATTTAACCAGCAGACAACAGCGTTGCAGTGTGAAGGAAATCGTAATAGATAATATAACTGTCGCAAGAAAATAACTCGCAGATGTAATGAATCAGCATTTTATTAATATTGGATCGTACGCGGGTAATGATGAAATTACGAGTGACTGCACATTTGAAAGATATCAGCTAGGATCAATCATGCTTACTCCAACAGCACCATTCGAAATTGATAAACCTGTTAGAAGTGTAGCCATTGATGTCGCTGCTGGAGATGATGAAATCAAGGCTTTACCGATTAAGCACACAACGAGCATAACTAGTCCTGTATTATCTGATATAGTTAATAATATGATCCAGTCTGGAGTCTTTCCTGATTAATTAAAAATAGCCAAAGTTACTTCCGTGTACAATGAAGGCGGAGAGAATAGAATTAATAATTACAGACCACTCTCTGTTCTCTCCGCATACTCAAACATTTTCGAGCGAGTCATAAATAATACGCCAACCTCCTTCCTTCAGAAACATCAAATATTGAAGCCGGCTCATTATGAATTTCAGAAAAAGAAAAGTGTGCGGAACTAGCGCTAGTTGACATAAAAGATAAAATTGTTGAAATATTGAAAACAAATTGTTCACGCTTGGTTTATTTTTAGATTTAAGAAAAGCATTTGAAACTGCACAACACAATATTTTATTGAAAAAGCTAGAAACCTCTGGGGTACGAGAAGTAACATTAAGGTTGATTAAAACGTATCTTAGTGACCGTTACCAATATGTATCTATAAATAATCAGTCATCTCGAAAGATAAAGATACAGTATGGTGGTCCTTGGGGCTCTATTTTAGGCCCTCTGCTATTTCTTTTGTACATCAACGGTATAACCAAAATTCCAGAGTCTCCTGAGATAATCATGTATGCCGATGATACTAATATTTTTTTTTTATGGGAGTGACCAAAAAATGCTTAGAACTGTCAACTAATACTTACCTATTAAAACTATCAACATGGTTACAAATAGACCGTTTAAGCTTAAATACTAGTAAAACGAAGTATGTTATCTTTAAGCCGGCGAATGGGCAAGACAACAGCTCTATCAACATATTATTTGAAGCTACCTTGCTGGAACAAGTCGTAGAACAAACATTTCTGGGCGCATGGTTCACAGAGGACCTCTCATGGAATACTTATATTAACAAACTGAAAGCAGAATGATCGCGCGTTACTGGTAGCATATATAAAATACCTAACCTACTACCTATGTGGCTAAAACAAACATTATACTATTAACTATTTTACTCTAAAATCAGCTTTGGAATCTTAACTTGGGGAACAACCACAGCTTCGAACTGTAATAAGCTAGTCACCTTGCAGAAACAAATTATTACGTATGGGCAAAAAATTTAAAGGGGATAAAAGAATCTTATGTACAAAACCACTCTTCATTAAATATAATATGCTCAAAGGAGACCAGACTTACTACTTCAAACTCTTTCAATTAATTTCTATGAACAAATTGTATATTACGCCAACTGACAGCTTGAGTGCGTACGCCCTTCGAAACCCAAAGCGAAAGATGCCCACTATAAGGACTAACATGGCCGGCAAACAATAACTTTTCGGGTAACTAAAACTTTAAATAGAAAAAAATATAAACATAGACTTTAACAAATCTTTTTTTATAAATTCAAAAAATGAATGCAGATGATTCCTGGTGGGAAATGGTATTGCTTTTTCATCTACTGAGGCTTCTTATACTCATGATACGCACTTCGAAGCCTAATCTTGTTTTTGACATTAGTAAATGTTAAAAAACTTTTGCTGTTTTTTTATAAATTTTTATTCAAATCTTACGCAAGTGAGAGCATTTCAATGTCTATGTCTCTTTGTTTACGGTGCTTGTATATGCATGTGTGTATGTATATATACATGTATGTGTATATATACGTGTGTATATATCTCTCTCTATATATATATATATATATATATATATATATATATATATATATATATATATATATATATATATATATATATACATATATATATATTGTTCAGTTTTCGTGCTAGTTTCAGTATACTTTATTTTCTTAATAAATGTTTCGATATTAGTTCGTTTGTTTTAGTTTCATGACAGTTTATTTGAAGTGCCACACTATTATAGCTATTTGAGTGGTACTATCTGAACTTTGTACTGCATAACTGAACATATGAAAGTTAATGTTGTTTTTATGACATGTGGAGTTGTTATTAGTATTATTTTCATTTTATGCGTTTTACATTATTTGCTGCCGTTAGTTAAGACTATTCATAGCCATTGCATCATATGTTGTTCAAGTTTCTTCATACTTCCTGTTTGTTTTTTTCTAGTTTTATTTTATGCTGTATCGCATGCATTTTTTCATATAATATGCTGAACTGTAGGGGGCAGAGGCTCTGTCAGGCATTACGCGTCTATCTCTGCCCGTATGCGGAAATATATGCGCAAATCAAATAAAGAAAAAGAAGTCCGAAGTCGTCGTCGTGATAGGTCAATTGGTGCGCTCCGTCAACTTCGGCCCCAACTTTTCGCTTGACAAGTTTGAATTCCCTGTGCTCTTAGTTGTATGCGCGATGTATGCACTTTTCGCTTCAATTGCTGATGGGGTTTCTTTTGTGAGAACGCCGACACAAAAAAGTCTGACCGAGTCATATACAGCTTTTCTCGCAATAAAACTCGGGGTAAAATAATGCATCACGTCGTCAATGGAACTGACTACCTGTGCATTCCCACATATGTGTTCTGCGATTCGAATGTAGTAGGAAATTGAATCGCAATAATACTGTACGCAGAAACGAAGGACCAAAATTAACCCATAAATTTTCCTAATTCTGGTTGGATAAAATCACGTTTTCTTTTCCAAAGCTGGCATACTATCTTCGTACGTCCATACAAAAAATAAAATTAAAAAAGACGAATAAAAAATTGCCAGGGCACCGAAGCACTTCTTAAGACTTGTGATTGCGAGAACATCTATCGCTTTCTGGTGACTGTTGCGCCGCTGGGTGAGGCAGCGGCGGGAGTGCTCGGCGCGGCGCCTGCTGAAATCACGTGTACTCTCATCATGATCATCATCGCCCTAACTGCGGGTACCCGTTGACGACATTAGACCTCAAAGCCTAACGATAGTCCTAGAGTTAGGCCTAACGTCCGGCCAGCGCATACCCGCGTCCTCCCATTCCGCAGAGCCACGAGAAGTTCGGCTGGCTTCTTAGCAACGATAACGCCGTTGCTATGGAGCAACATTCCGAACGGAATTTAGGTACCGTTTCGCTCAGCCAAGGGGAATTTAGGTGCCGCTTATCGCTGCTAGAGACAACGATAACGCCAGCCAGACTCAGATAACGCCGGTTCTCTCTATGCAACTAGGTAGAGGGGCTTAGCGCGATAAATTGATATCCCGTACACCAAGCAAAAGTGACCCCCACTTGGCTGCTGCCATGTTGTACAATTTCGACCACTAGACACGTCACCGTACCAAAGCTGTGCCGAGATTTGTATTGCGATCGCTGTAAAAAACATGATAAACTATGTTTCCAATACTGTTAGCCCCAGAGATCAGTGCCTAGCTCCGAACAAAAACCCGAAATACACCACCGCCGCTAACGGCATCTAGCGGAGGCATTGCGAAGCTGTCGGAATTTTGTCGTAAAAGCATATTTTGGACTTAAAACAAAACAAACATAACTTAACTCGTCGGTATACTGTTATTAAAGATCAATTACGAAAATATTTGTGCGCGTGGAACATGACGGCGAGCAATTGGGGGCCACTTTCAGCTCTCAGTTTATCGCTCTAAGGCCCTCTACCTCGTTGGCTCTATAGAACAGTTAATGCTTTCGCTTTGATATTTTTAGAGGAGCAAGTTTAGATATCGCTTCCTAACGTTCCGTCTTAGCGATGGCCTCTTGTATCCGCTCGGACAGACTCCTCGTGGCGTCTTCAATTTGGATCGCGAGGTCATCGTGGTTGGCGACTTGGCCAGGCGAGCGGGCGTTGTTCAGGTAATTGAAGAAATCTCTCCCTCTGCATTACAGAAAGTGTGGAGAACGCAGGTGTCCATAATGAAAAGGCAGCACTGCCAGATGCTGGCACTGTCAACATTCTCCGAAATCGCTGCTTGAGTAGCCAGAAATTGTTTTCAAATGTCACTCTCTGTCGGCCATGCTTGCTGTTATGCGTAGTCTTCTAGCTCGGCAGGAGCGCTTTTGAAGTCTTGCAGGGGGTTGTGACGTAGGGCAGCATGGGACAAGCCAAATCCCCCAGCAGGTACCCACCCGCACACTCGGCTTCCGCGTCCTCAAAGGCCGGGCTCTCCTTTAAGATGCGGGCGTCGTGCGCTGAACCGAGGAACCCGATGTAGACGTCGATGAATTGAATTTGATCATCGCAAATTACTCGCAGGACATTGGAATGAAACTTGTTCCGATTGTAGCAGGAGTTCGGAGACTCTGTTGGTCGCAGGATTCCCATACGGCATCCATAGATCGCCCCGATCATTTTGTGGGGCCCTTTCTCCTTAGTCTTCCTCAGGAAGCCGGCTTGGCTCCTCCGACATCCTTACTGTTCAGGCCAAGTGATTATTTGAGCGCCGATGCCATTCAGAAAGTTCAGCACTCTTTCAATGCAGAGGGGAACAAGTGATTCCGTTACGTCAAAGCGGTCGCAATCTGGTACATTGCGACTCTCGTGCCTAAGTAACTATCCACGATCAGCAACATCTTCTCCGACGAAATCTGCGGTCGTCCACCAACGAGGTTCGCGCAAAACTCCGAAGCCTCATATAGGCCAGCCAGATCCTCCTTTGTCACTCTTGAAAGCCCGAACAAGCGCACCAACTCGAAGTCGAAGTAGGCATCGATCACCTTGTCGTTGTACAGGGGAACCCTGCTCCTGTCAGTCCGTGCCGAAACAATTGAGGCAAGGGCGATGATATCATCGAGCTCATCAGCGCTCTCGTCTTCGATGAGTGCTACTGCAACCGCCAGTAGGTTCACACGGGCCATCGTCGTATTGATTTCGTGCGAAGGTATCCGGGTGTACGTGGTTGATGAAATGTCTATGAAAGCAATCGCGGCACGATAGCAGACGGTAGCAATACACAATTCAGACATGCTTCATTGCATGCTGCACGCACTTTTTAATACATTGTTTAGTGTATATAAGCATGCATGTAAAATATTTTCTTAAGGACACTAATATAAGATAAACGCAAAAGCTATTATCCAAGTGCTAGCAGACGAAATTACATGAAACTACAGTTAACGGCAAAAGCAGGCGGCGCCTTGCGCATTTGTTTTATCGATACTTCGGAAGTCAATCACAGTGCCAGTCCTAACGCAGTGGCTGCACTGGTTTTGCGCCGCCGCTGCACGACTCCTGCACTCCTCAGAACTCGGACAGACCTCGTTCAAAATGTTCTGGCCGAATCGAACATACCTAGTTTGACCCTTAGAACAATCAGCAGAGCCGCTCAAGCAATGGAGAGCAAGGACAACGGGACGGGCGTGCAGTGTTTGCTGTCGTCGAAAACTAGCCTGGAACACTGGTGGAGAAAGATTCTCGACAGTGAACGATAGTCCTTTTCTGGATTCTTTTACAAGTTTCGACTAGGGCACAATGCTTGA
Source organism: Ixodes persulcatus (assembly GCA_013358835.2). NCBI lineage: Eukaryota > Metazoa > Arthropoda > Arachnida > Ixodida > Ixodidae > Ixodes > Ixodes persulcatus. The sequence goes on along the minus strand of JABSTQ010011181.1, from coordinate 55,186 downwards.
GCTCGCATCGTACAAGAAAAAAGAGCGCATCATAATCATCATCATCATTATAAGTGCTCATATTTGTGGAGTAAAGGCGCAGGGCTTTCCTTTCAGGTGGAATTGCCACGGCGCACCCTACCTGAAACTCGCGTTCTTCGGACTTGCTACGGACATTCCGGGGTCTAGCCATAGGGCATGCTAGTTTGCTGATCGGATGGCGCCGGCAAAACGGTGTGACGGCTACAGCCAACACCTCTTTTATGCGTAGAAGCAAAGAGAGGGGGTGATGAGAAGGGGCGGGAACGTCAAAACACCGAACTCTGGTTGGAACGATCAGTGAGTAGACGCAGAGCTGGCTCTCTTTGTTTTTAGTTCGCTTTTGAATTGTCAATGAAGAAAAAGGCAGTTACATTTTCGTCTAGCAGTAATCATCAATGCAACCAGAGATGGATGCTCTTGCGTTCCCGACCGCTTTCATCTCCTGATTTCTAACCGTCTAGTCACCGACAAGATGACAACGTCAGGGTGCCTTTTTAAAGCGCCGCCTCCAGCACCGGGTCGTTGCCTCTCGTAGTCCTCTGGCGTCACGTGCATGCTCGAGTCTCACAAGGCGCCGGAGAGTTATTGAAGATACGAAGAAATGGAATGAATGCCGCCTTTAACGCACGAAACGTTTGTACTCTCAATAGCTCAGTTGACAGAGTGGTAGAGAGTAGAGAAAAGGGGTTGCTGTCATCCGTGGGTCGCTAGCTCAGTTCGAGGGGTACATTTTTTTATAAACTCAGCGGTGACTGCAGCGACTGAGAGAAATATTGCAATCGATGACGCCACTCGTAGTTTTGGGAAAGGATGAGCATGCAATTTCCCTGGAAGGATTCAATGAAGAGCTGTCGCTGTAAAAGGCATTTGATTGTACAACATGCGTGCACCAATTTTAAGAAATAAGTGCTAGAAAGCATATATTTACTTATCTGGGCATGAGCAGAAGAATATTCACACGCCTTCGCGCATGCCTTTCACAACTACGCAAAATCCTAGCCATAGTACATACGCTCGAAAAATGGTGAATCGTACATGATTACTCTAGTCGGAGATGGGTTTGCAAGTACGGCACATGCGAGCGGTATACTCACAGCAGAAAAATTGACGTTGGACGTGGCGAAATCTACGAGGAAGTCGAGCGGGTAATACAACGAATGTTTGTCAGAGCTGGAAGCCTTCTCGGCGCTCGAAGCCCTGTGAAGGCTGGAAGTGTCTTCGACGGAGCTAGCGGCTCCGAGGGTTTCGAAGTACCCCTTGGGGTCGCGGGTGTTGGACCATGTACGCCTCGCCGGTAGGTGCCAGAAGGAGAACTGAGCTCTCGCTTCACCGATGACGAGCAAGATGGTGAGAGCGAGCCCGAACCACGAGCCACGTCGGAGAAACATGTGTCCGACGACTGCTTGGCTTCCTGCACGGCAAAGATTAGTACAATTGTTACCACCGTGCAGCTTGTGATAGAAAAAAGGTAATGTGAGTGCATAAAATTTTCAAATATGATTTGTAGCAGGGAACCTTTGCATGCCAACACCTCCATAAATTCTTGGATAGCATTGCAAAGGGTGTTTGAACATTATGGCTAAAACCAGGGACTGTGGCCAAAAAAAAAACAAGGAAAAAATTGAACTGGCAAGGTCTCAAACTCATAAGGATAGATAACTGGGCAAGTTAGTAACAGCTGATGTTTAAAAGCAGTGCGACTGGGACGAGGACAAAACGACGAAGAGAACGCAAGACGGCGCTTGTCTTGTGTTCTCTTCATATTTTTGTCCTCGTCCCAGTAGCGCTGTTTTTCAACATGATCACGAACTCAGCTACAATATTATTTCTCTGCAACCTTAATATCCTTTTCCGAGTCTAACCATTACAGTGTGTAGTTTTAGCAAGCTGTGCAGGGATCGGACCCTCCAGAACGTGTAAAATCAGAAATGTATCATCTCTTATGTATGAGGGACTACAAAATTAAGCGGAAGTTTGATACCTCAGCCCCATATTCCAGCAAAAAAATACTGGGCAACAAGACATGTTTTTTTTGTGCGTGTATGTAAGTCTTGTTTATATCATAGGCGCCGGAGAAAATCAGTTATGTGCGTTGAGTTCTTATTTTGAACTCTTTTTTTTTTCACGTTCTGCCTATTAAGAAGCACGGCGAAAGAGCCCAAGTTCGAACCTAAATATACCGCACCAGCGTCGCCTTCCGCACCATGACGTTTGTCTGCTATAGTCACTGAATATCAACAGACGCGCACGCGGATGCACTGTTTGGAGCCAGCTACACCCGCACCATCTTGCGAATGCTGTATGCTACCAACGCGGCAACGCTAGCTTGGGCTCTAACTTAGGCTTCCAAGAGTATCGGGGGCGCGCAGTTACACCCTGCTTCGCTAGAATAAACTTTATGAAGAACTCAGGCCCGAGCGTACGCCAAGCTTTTTCGGAACCGTCAAGGGTTTGAGAGGCGACCGCTTTTCGCTCTCAGCGTCGACCTACTAAAGAGAACGCTGCCCCAGGTGCATTTTAGCAGACGACGTTGGAAAGGTGGCGCCTGCTGTTGCAGGCTTCAGAGGCTGCGTTCGCGGGTTCCTCCATTAAGAAGGCATTTCGTTGACATGGTGCATGGAAGTAGTAAGCTTCTGGAGGCGACATGACGCCACCAGAGGTGATGCCGGGGGTAACTTCTGGTTTGAAGAAACACGCCTCCAATGATGATCATAAACGAACAAACCCAAAAGACACTAGTAGACGGAAAGGGAATCTTTGGGCGTCCTTGGGGGCGTTCTCATCAACCCCGACCTCTACTTCCGGCTTCACTTGAGATTTTCTTGTTTGGCTAGCTTGGGCCGGTATGTCGCCTCCTCTTCCTCCTGCTCGGAGTCATAGTGACCCTGACCTTAGCACACCGACCTTGCCGTGCGGACGGAGACCGCGGGGTGGCGAGTTTGGGATCCAATTTTGGGAACCGCGCGAGTGAGATCTGATTTGCCACTCGAGGGACGAGCAAAGATAGTGTTTGTATACGAGTACAGTTCGTCTTCTAACGCAAACTAAGAAAGCGGTGCGTCTCCTGCCAAGCGATACTTGCAGGCAGAAATAAAAAAAAAGTTAAAACACTGTGCAGGTTCGTTTAACGGACAGGAGAAAATTGTGACTTTCTGCTATTTTACGTTAGAAGCTATTGACATCTGCGCTTAATTTGCACACCTCAAGTCGTTCTGCTGTCGTACAAAAGCTGACATTGAGCGGTGGGTAAATGAGTGCCGAGGACAATGGCATCAAAGGGCGCGAGATATGTCTCGCCAAAGGACTTGAACTTGCAAGAGCAACCCAATCATATCTTTTTTAACGATCATCTTTCTCCGTTAAACAAGAAGCTGTTTTCGGAGGCCCTACGCCTTAAAAAGGAAAAAACAATGGTTGTACTTGTGGACCGACCAATGCGTGATCAAGGCCAGGAAAACCAATGGGAGCACTGTATATAAGATTGTTTCTCAGGATGACCTGAGCGTTTTCGTATAACTTCAAAGTGTTTAGTGCTACTTTCTGTTTTTCCTGCTTCTGCCATGAATGCATCCTTGATTGAACCAAGCCTTTTTTATACAGAGACATCTGCATCATCAGAGTTGTCGGACATTCATCTGAACATCAGAAGCTTGCGCAGTCATTTTGAAGACTTGCTGTGCTTATTATCAACACTCAAACATGATTTTCATTTCATTGCACTCTCTGAGACTTGGCTTAGCAATAATACGAGTAATAACTTTAATATACCCGGCTATAATGCACTATACAGTCATCGTCATACGCAAAGTTCAACATTCTCGTCTTCATTGCACGGCGGAGTTGCACTTTAGATTAAAAACACACTTCCATTCAAGCTACGAGATGATATTAAGATTACAACTAGTCTATGTGAATCATTATTTATCGAAATTCTACCAGACCCTACATCGACTAGCCTAATTCCTCACAAAAGAAAGAACACAATTATTGGTGTCATCTACCGTTCACCGAATAACGAAGTCGAAGATTTTTTATTCACCTTGAACAACACTTTTAATAACATTTCAACCACGAGTTCCGACGTTCTTATCATGGGTGACATAAACATCGACACTTCAGCTGATACATCGCTAACTTACATATACCTAGATTCACTTGCCGGTCATGGAATGGAACAATGTTTGACAGCAACTACCCGATTTGGTGACACAAGACACAGCATTTTAGACCACATAATCACTTCTTATCATTCACCTGATTTCACAATTGGCACCATCGCTTCTGACATAACAGATCACACACCAATTTTCGCTGTTTCCAAGGCACATAATAAATCTAAACAATTAGCAGAAACAATTCAGTTTTACGATTACCTATTAATACTAAATATACTAGAGACGAAGACATGGGAGACAGTCTACCAAGAACCTACAGCTAACATAAAGCTAGAAATTTTTTTAAACAACCTTCAAAGCTTCCATCCAGCAAGGTACCAAAACTAAAATTCTATCTCGCCGATCCGTCAAGAAAAATCCGTGGCTAACAAGTGGGCTACAACGGTCCATCAATCATAAAAATAACATGTTCAGAAAACTAAAACACAATCCCTTTAACCAAAGCCTCCAAAATAAGTACAAGTTGTATAATGTTATTTAAAAAAAAAAACAATTAACACAGCTAAACAACAGTACTTCTATAACAAGCTCGCCAAGACTTCTAATAATCCTAGAGAGTCCTGGAAAATAATTAACTCTGCACTGAATAACAAAGCTGCTGAACCGACCGTGTCAGCCTTAAGCACTAATCGAGGCATAATTACAAACAAACTGAAAATTGCTAATTCATTAAATGACTACTTCACAACGATCGACACAAATATACAGTACCTTCCATTCCCTAATTCAGCCAATGACGCTCCAAGCATAGTTCGAAATGATAAAACTTTCTTTCTTCATCCAGTTGACCCAAACGAAGTTTGTGAAATCATTAATACACTAAAAAATACATCGTCATCGGGATATGATGGAATAAACACTATAATGTTAAAACATTGCAGCCCCATCATTGCGTACCCTTTGAGCGACATCATAAACACAATTTTTACGACTACCACTTACCCTGATGCACTCAAAATTGCTAAAGTTATCCCCATATTTAAAAAGGGGGACAGGCTAAAACCGGAGAACTAGCGACCAATTGCGATTCTTCCTGTTCTTACTAAAGTAATCGAAAAACTACTACTAAAACGACTGAACAAGTTCTTTTCTGAAAACAATTTAATAACTCCCTCACAATATGGATATATCAAAGGAAGATCTACTGAACTTGCTTTACTTAATATGGTTGAAAGGACAAAGCAAAATATAGAAATGAAATTATTAACTATGGGCATTTTTGTTGACTTATCAAAAGCTTTTGATTTGCTTAATCATAACCTTTTAATACAGAAACTAAGTGCATACGGAGTTCGCGGTGGGCCCCTCAATCTAATCAAAAGTTATCTTGCTAACAGGAATCAATTTGTCAACTTATCAGGCACAGTGTCAACCACAAAATCTATTTCCATTGGGGTTCCTCAAGGCTCAATTCTAGGTCCCTTTCTTTTTGTTGTATTTATAAATGATTTGGCAGGTTATTTGAAACAAGATTGCGTTCTTTACGCCGATGACACTAATATTTTCTTATCTAACTCTAACGTCACAGAACTTTATGAAGAAGCTAACACTACTTTAGAAAAGCTAGAAAATTGGCTTACTTATAACAAGTTAGTACCGAATGTAACAAAAACACATTATATTATATTTTGTGCAAAAAATAAGCAAATACTAGACACTCCCTTATTAAGATTTGCAAATATTAATTTAACCCGAGTGTATGAAACCAAGTTTTTAGGACTAACCCTAGACTACCAATTAACATGGCATCAACACGTAAAAAATACTACTAACGCGATATATAGAAATATCCCCATTTTATATAAATCACGTCATATATTTCCCATAAAAACCCTGCTAGTAATTTATCATTCCTTCATTCATAGTCATATATTGTACGGATTATATGTTTATGGACTGACATACAAAAACACACTAAAACCGTTAGAAACAGCTCAAAATACAGCCCTGCGAGCAATGCTTTTTACTGACAGACGCGAAAACACTAACTTTGCATACCCTTTACTAAATATTTTACCAGTTCAACAGTGCATCGAATATCGGATAGCCTTGTTAACATTTAATTTTCTAAACAACCACACAACCTGTTCATCGATCAAATTGACTCATCAAGACGCCGCGTATCCTTTCCGCTCTCATTTTCAAACGTCACTGACGGTACCACCCATAAGAACTAACTATGGCGCATTCACATTCACTTACATTGCAACCAAAATATGGAACTCGCTCCCACAAATACTAACAGCAATGTCATCTTTTCATATGTTCAAAAAATCATTGCGTATACATATACAATCTACACGATTCATAACATGATTTCACTGTTTCTTATGACTGTGCATCACATTGTTATCTTATTTTCCTTTTCATACTTTTTGTTTCGATTTATGATCACATTTGTATCATATCTCATTGTTACTGTATAGCTAATCTCTTTTATCTATTCAGTTCGTTCATGTTTGTTTACCGAGAGTTTTCTTTTTGCTTTGTATAACGTTGTTCTATTTTATACTCACAATGTTGTTATTTCGTTCATAAAGTGCCAACATAGGTCGCTAACACATTGTTTATTACCATGGGGTCCCTTCAACAGTTTTCTTTGAAAACTTTGGGACCCCTGCCTGTATAACATCCTTTGTATTAACAATTGTTCTATAAATAAAATGCATTTTTGACTTGACTTAACTTGACTTGACTATTCGTATGTTGGTGAGTGGTTGTCACCAAATATTTCCCTATTGTGAGCCTGCGAACGGGTAAAAGAGTATCATTGGTGCAAGCTGTGGCACCAAGTTCATCAGCAGCTAAGAACGCTCTTGTTCTCACCCTGATCAAAACCAAACCCCATGTGCGCGCTATTTCGCCATGCTTTTCAAAGCGAACAAAAATAGTTCCTAATAAGGACTTTAAGCAGACAATTGATTCTATAAAAGCGTCCAGTATCGTGTCAAACTTACACAAAGAAAAATTAAAAAGTTAGAGGTATACCTAACACTTCTTATGTGTTGTGAAGGCGATAGCATGTACATTATTATTATAATGCAATTAAATGCAAAGGTACAAGCGAGCTGGACAAAAATGACGAAATTATTTCCGGAGAAGGGGAACAAAAGGGGAACACGCGTGTTGGCGCGCTGACTGGCGCTGACCAGGGTGCCTCCATCTGCCGGCCGCTTCCGCTGACAAAGTGGAGACACCAATGGATCCAATGGAGCGCCACAATATGGCGCCTGAGGTCAGTATTAGCTCCACATTGAGTGTTGGTCCTGTAGAGTGTGTGTAACAAAGTCGTGGTGCAAAAACGTTTTGTTTAGCGAAAGTTGTGGAAAGATAGACAGAATATGACGCCGGTGAAAGCATCGCAAGTTCGCCACAAAATGGCGGGTGTCTTCACCCTGTCAGCGGAGCGGCCGGCAAATGGAGGCACCCTAGAGCTGACGGACACGCAGCGGCTTGAGGTAGCCGGTCGTTGAAACTGACGCGCAGCGTCAGTTTCAATGACCGGCCACCCTATGGCGCTGCGTGTCCAACAAATGGGATCCTGGTCGACGTGCGCTAGCCAATGGGATCGAAGCGGTGTAAAAGGTGCCGTGGCTAACCGGCGAATGGGAGCTGGCTTGACTAGGAAAAGGATTTAAGAGTCCGCTTGGCGTGGTTTCAAAGCTGATGACGTCGGCTCGCTCTATGAGACAGTTAATGTTTTGGTATTAATAATAATACACGATGTTGAGACAGGACAAATGCGTCCATTAGGATGTGTTCTATTGTTATGACTGGTTCATCTCCCTCCTCCTCTATCCACAATCGTTCACTGACCCTCAAACTAAACCTAACAATGAGACAATCTGACGAATAAACAGGTGCAACAGTCCTAGTCCACCATGAGAGACTCGTCGAAATATATTTGCTTTATACGGTTTGTTTTAGAGCGCAGCTCTCAGGCGCCCGTTTGCGGCTTGAGCGGCGTCGGCGTCGGCGTCAGCGTCGCCGTCGCCTTTGGCGTAAACCGCGCAGTGCATTATGGGACGCGTGGCGTCACTGATGACGTCATCAGTGACGTCACTGATGACGTCATCGGCATCCGCATCGTCATCGTCATCGTCACTGATGACGTCACCAGTGACGTCACTGATGACGTCATCGGCATTCGCATCGTCATCGTCATCGTCACTGATGACGATGACGTAATCAGTGACGTCATCGTCACGTGACCTCTTTTGGGGTGACGTGACCCCGGTGACGTCACATGACCCCCGTGAGGTCACGTAACCCTCATGAGGCGTCGGCGACGCCGCTCGGAGGGAGGAGTAGCAGACAGGATGAGGACGTGAGGAGGAGGGAGGAGGGGTGTACCTTCCCCTTAATACCCTTCCCTCCTCCTCCTGAAGAGCTGAGCTTTAATTCGGCGTTACAGGAGGTTGTAAACGGCTTTTAGTTTTCCCTCTCCAGCTCTTGTGAATTTTTGCATGCAATTTCACATCTTAGAAGGCACGAATGTGTTGTTAACACGCGTCACACAGTTTCATGGGTCCTCCCTTGGTCTCGTACAAATTATAATTTTCAATCCTTACATTCTAATAAACCGCTTCTGTTAAACAAGTGTATTAATAACAGCATAAATATAAACACAATAAGTAAAAGAGCCCTTCGTTTGTACTTTTCTTGCAATGTATAATTTTAATGGGTTTTTTTTATTTGTCGCTGCTGCCAATGTAAAGCGATCCTATACCTAGTCAAGCTGTTTTTAACGGGAACGCGTCAGAACAGCACACGACAGAACAGCACGCGTCAAAACAGCACCGCGTCAAAACAGCACGGCGACAAAACAGCACGCGTCAAAATAGCACGCGACAAAACAGCACAGCGTCAAAACGGCACAGCGACAGAAAAGCTCGTGCCAAAATAGCACGGCGTTAAAACAGCACAGCGACGAAACAACACGCCTCAATGTTGTTGCCGTACAGCATGGGCTGAGCACACCGTTGCCACACACGCTTTCTGTTTTTTCTTTTAACAACTAACGACAGCACATTGCCGTGCGATTGATTCCTTTATTGTAGACGACATCACCAGAACACTTGCGCGTCAAACTTAGCAGAACTGCTCAAGAAATAGCCAGAATGCGCACCTGCGGGGACTTCATGTGCGCTTCGAGTATACTACCCACTCAGAACTTACTCCCTAGAGAACGGATTCGACGAATTGGCCATCGACGAGTTGGCTTTCGACAAATTGGCCTAGACCCGCCATTCGTTTACAATGCCTACTTTGAGACGCATTTTTTAAATTCCATACGCTATATTTAGGGTTCAGCGATTTTGGTTTAAACGAAATAAAATTGGTAAAATTACGCCGAATTCATTTTTACAAATTCAGTTTTACCTGAAAAAGATCAGTATTCTCGAGGGCGTTTGAAAGGGTGGGGGGGAGGGGGGGAGGGGGACTGTTACTCATTACTGACCATATGACTACTTCTTTTCGCAGTTTTCAGCTTGTCTTTGAGATCGGTTCAACTTTCAACAAAAGCTCCGGGAGCGCGGGGGCCTTCAGAACGAAATCTAGGTTTTTCACCTGATAGGGATTTTTGTGCCGAATTCTTTCTTCAAAGAATAGAGTTCAATCGTGAACTGAACAATGAAAATCAAGGGCGTCCGTAAATGCCACACATTTTTTAGCACCCCTAGCTTCCGTCTACTACAGGAGGGCATAAATACGAGTGTTTTATTGTCGTTTCTGTGGTCGGCGTGAATTTACCACCTCTCGCAGTCGTGAAAATGGGGGGAAAACGCACTGAGTACAATGCTTTCAAATTTCTGGATATTGATATTTGCCTTTCTGACCGAAGTGGTAGTGAAACTCATGTTCGTCCTTTGTACAAATACGAGCACACGACGATAATGTCACATCACGATGGGGTCCCAGTGTGTCTTGCAGAACAGGACGCGTCAGCCTCCACAAACAGCAACAAATAAGAAAACCAGTACCTGGTTTACTCACTATATATTTTAAACAAACACTTTTAAATATTGCCTTTTCGTAAGTATACTGGTTTTCGTCAATAAACCGAAAAGAAACGAGAAGTTATGAGTTTAAAAATATTCACCCTAATAAACCGAAAACTTTTGTTTGGATTAAAAATCGAGAAAAGTACGGCGAATTTAAAAATAATAAAGACCGAGAGCGCCAAATCCTAGCTATATTGTCAATGTCCTGTTTTGACACTGTGCTGTGTTGTCGTGGTGCTCTTTTGATCCCACTCTCTTCTGTCGCTGCGCCCTTTTGACATCTGTGCTGTTTCGTCGCTGTGCTGCTTTGACGCTGGGCTGTTTTGACGCCGTGCTGTTTTGGCACATGCTCTTCTGTCGCCGTGCCGTTTTGACTCTGTGCTGTTTTGTCGCGTGCTGTTTTGTCGCCGTGCGGTTTTGACGCTGTGCTGTTTTGACGCGTGCTGTTTCTGGAAATAAACTTGATTTGATTTGATTTGATCTCGGCGCATTGGTTCTGTCACACTTTTCCAGATGAACGCTGTAGAAACTTTGTGCATTTTTTGTATGCTGGTTCTACCGCAGTGCATTACTTGAAGCACATACCACTCCTTAGCAACCAAAAAAAACATTACAGACTGTCGCTCTTGTAAATATTGACATGTCGCGATTGCACCATTCTTCCGCGCGTCCTTTCAAATCGCTTGTCAGCTGTGTCTAATAATCATTATTATTTTTTATGTGCTGGAGCGGTGCTCCAAGGTATTTACAAGCAACGCAGCTCCTGTGTATGCATTCAAAATATGACGGTGTTGTGGCCCATTCACCATGCTACAGACCCGCACATTTGTTTCTGTTTACAACAGCCCATGTTGTGTCGCAAAACATGTTAAACATTTCTAGGGCATTTGTGAAACTTTCTTTGGTGCTGCAAAATAGAGCTATGTCATCCGCGTGAGCCAAAACTTTTGTTTTTACGTCACCCATACAGACACTTCGTACACGTTCAGACCGAATCATGCTCAAACGAAAGGGCTCTAAATAAAGTGCTAACAAGAGAGGGGACAGTATTCATCCCTGCCGCACGGAAGAACGAACGCTTATTTTACGATTAAACGAAGTATTTATCACTAACCGCGTTATACAATCGTTATAAGCAATTTTAATTCCATCCAGAAAAGCTTGCAGACATTAGCTCGGATTAGTATCTCCCAGGGTACTTTGTGACCTACCAGGTTAAATGATATTTCTAAATCAATCTTATTATTGGCGACCGGACTCCCCTCATCTGACGAACAGTATAAAATAGTCCAGCGCCACGTGGATGTTAGTTTTGATCAGCCTGCTTTTAGTGGCGCACGTTTGGTGCTCACCGACCAGGTAGGTAATAACACTCTGCATTCATCTGGCTAAAAGCTTGCAAAATGTTTATAGTCCACGTTGGTGAGAGCACTGGGTCGAACTACTGACACTCTGACGGACAACCTTCTCATTCGATTTTGGAATGAGTATCGTGCGCGACTGCAAGAAAGAGGGCGGCAACACGCCGAGCTCATAGGCCTTATGTATAACATCAAAGGAAACGTGATATATTTATTTTCTAAATGTTTGATAAAACTCGGCACAGAAGCCATCGGCAGCCGAATATGTATGGGCCTCCATACCATCAATCGTGTGTTCTATCTCAGCCAGCGTAAACGGCTGTTTCATTCTTTCTTCACTTTCTTCTGAGAGCTCGGGTACTCTCTGTGTTAAACTGGCTATACCCGTCATATCCTCGGGCATTTTCTGCCCCCCAAATATTCTATCGTAGTTTTCAAGAAACGCAAGTTCAATAGCGTCTTTATCGTGGCTGAGAACACCGTCACTCTCAATAGATGATATTTCCTTTGACAAAGCAAAGGAAATCATCTGCCAAGGCCCTCGAAGTAGGCTGTTAACACGAAAAAGACTTGTCAGCCTTAGCGAGCACTACTCCGCCATGATAACTCGTCCTTTGATATGCGTCTAACTTCGCCTGTATCACTTTTCTTTTCTATCGCATTTATACCAGGGCTATCGCATTCAGCTCTCAACAGGTCGAGCAAACATAGCTCCACCACTCTTTCCTCCTCCCACGAATTAGAGTTTAAAACGGACGACATTTCTATTGCTAGCTCCTAACTCGTTGTTTTAAAATTTTCCATCTTTCTATGGAACTGATAACGTCATTACCGCTCAATTCAATTAAAACTCTTTTCACGCCTGAAATGATAATATCTTCCTTCAACAAACTAAAATTCATTTTCCACAGTTTCCAATAGGACCTACGCGACGGTTTCCCACCCGTTCTTAGTCTCACTGCTAAATGACAATGGTCGCTACAAAATGGTGGTTTTACGAGGTATCCTGATATGCTGTGGGTTAACAGAAACATAAATCATATACAAACGTGCAAAGGTTCAATTGAAAGTGAGTAAACTTAACACCATTTATAGCAGTCACCAGAATTGCCACGTCTTTTCAATTATATACTTTTAACACTCCCTCAACCCTCCAGAGCTCCGGTCAGAAATAGGCTTGGAAGTCACACTGTCTTCGGCGCTACATACACAGTTAAAATCGTCCATCAGAACTGTTACTTTGTTAAACTAAAAACACTGTTTTAGATGTTGAAAAGAAAAAAAAAAACGTCCGTCGACCTTCAGAAAATACGTCGGCGACACGAAAAGTGCCAAAACCTTTGTACCAACGAAACGGCGCCAAATGTGCGTCGTCAGAGAGTGCGCTATCTTCGGAGGTTCGTTAACAACGGGACCACAGGCGACGTCACGATCCGAGTGAGCCAATGAAACGGCACCAAAAGTGCGTCGAGAGAGAGCGCTGTCTTCGGAGTTTCCCTATTACGTTTACGTGAAAACTCAGGTGAATGAGAGGCGATGAAATTAAGAAGGATGACAAAGTGAATTAAGAGGGATCAAAGTTAATTAAGTAAAGCATGTGTCTGACTATAATGCATCGGCGCTAGGGCTTTCGCCATCAAGTCTTCTTAGAGATAACATAAGAGACCCTGTGAATTTTTTTGTTGGGCGCATACACACAAATCAGTCGCATGTCTTGATTCCTTAGTGCAAAGTTACAAACAATGTGGTGACCTAGCTCGTCAATGATTATATGAAAATCACGCAGACCACAGGATGTTTTAAGCAATAAAAAGCACCCGAAATAGTTACCAACAGCACGACTCACACAGACCTGGTAGCGTTTAAGAAATGGTTACAATGACTGCCAGATTTCCTCGTCATTGGCCATCTTAGTCTCCTGTAAGACCAGTATGTTCATATCCTCATCATTTAATAACCGTTGCAATTGATATTGTTTCTACCTTCCATTCAAACCTCGAAGATTCTAAGTCACAATACGAATGGCCTGAGGAGGACTACACATATCTTTGTAGTTACCTTGCCCAGAATTAAAAAAGGAACATTCCTTTAACTAATAAGTCAAGGTCGAATACCTTCCACTCTTTTCGATCATTCGCTACGGACACTTACTGCGAGCTTTTACGGCTGCAATCAACCGGTGATACGCGTCGCTTAACCACGACGCTACTCTTTTTAGGACCCTACACTTTCCACGGGAGCTCACCGTCGTCCCCACCGTCCCCACAGTCAGGTTAGGCTAGAGGCGAGGCTTGGTCGAGTGGGCGTTTCAGGCTGGCGTCTAAGTCCATGTCGTTATGGACCTTAGCCGCCCTGTCGTCCCTGGGTCCGCCGCCGTAGGTGCTCTCAGTAGTCCTTTTTGAAGCTCGACGTCCTCCTCTGTTCGCGAGACATCTCGGGGTTTCCATTCCCTAGTTCCCCAGGTCACGCCAGTTCAATAGCGTTGCTTCGGGGTCGCTTGGGGTCGGAGCTGCTCCCATTACACATGGTCGGATCTCGCATTCTCTTGCCCTAGAGCTCAGTCAGCGTTGAGCCTGTACACGCTTCTGCTTCAGCTGCGTCCATCACTTCATCATCCGTACGGCTCGCCTTAGCAATTGAGGCATATATGTTCGGACAGTCCTCACTTTCGTGGCCGAAGTGACGACAGACTGAAGAGCGCGAAACGCGGCAGTCACGCCTGACCTCGCAAGCAGTGAAGCGGCCTTCCAGGCACAACCACTAGCACTTTGCAGCCTTCTAGCCGTAGCTCACGAGGGATCTTGTTTATCGTTGTACCTTCCTTGAGCCTCATGCAAACCAGCCTCGTTTTCCATCCGACGTTCTCGAACCCATTTCATGAAATAGCTCGCTAGTGATATCAGATACTTGCCATAGCGCCCGATTTCTTTTCGCACCTGGAAGTTCGGCACGTTCTAGAGGACCCAGTGTAGCTTGAGTTTTACCTGAGTGTTCGCTGGGTCGATCACAAGGCACCGCCATCCTTTGATGGACAGTTCTTTTGCGGCTACCAGCTTGTGTTTCGTAGGGAATGAGTGCAGGCGGGGCATCTAAACATCGGCAAACCAGATGTACGCACCGGCGAATGCCGAGTCTTTCAGGACGTCCAGTTGTTGCAGCTCCTCTATGAAGTCTTGTGTCTTGTACGATCTTTCCTTTACGTCACAGTAAAATAACTCCGAATTTATTGCGATGTAGCCTGTTGGCAGGGGAGGTAGTGTGACTTTGTAATCTTCAACAAAATCTGACACAGTCATGCCACGGCAAGATACGCCTGCTGATACCGCTCCGTCGGAGCTCGCCATTCTGCGACCCTCTCGATCAAGCGCTGGAAGAAGATTCGGCCATGGGATCGCTTGCTCGGAGACGCACGCAGCATTCCTCACCCCTTTAAAGAAAGCATAGTCTCGATGCACGGAAACAAAACAGAGCAAACCAAACAAAACAAGAGGAAACTAGGGGGGCTTGTAAACCACGGTCCCATTGAGCGTCGTACGGGATCACAGTTCGCAGTCTTATCGAGGGTAGTACGCCTTGAGGCGCACGACGTCGACGAGTTCAGCTAATGGTGGGCGGAGTAATCATGTTCTTGTTTCGTTGGTCACCACTTCGTTGTTCATATCTCCGAGTTGGCAAAGTACCTTGTAGGGTCCGAAGTACCGTTTCAGAAGTTTCTCACTGATGCCGCGGAGGCAAATCGGTATTCATACCCATACCTTGTCTCTGGGTTGGAAGTGGTCATCGCGGCGACGAAGGTTGTACGGGCGGGCGTCAACACGTTGTTGGTCCTGAAGTCGGAGTCTGGCGAGCTGCCGAGCTTCCTCTGCTCGTTGTATTATCAACTGGGCGTCGTCGGTTCCGTTGTCTGCTCGGTCGTGAGGTAGCATTGCATCGAGCGTCGTTGTTGCCTTTCTGCCGTGCACCAGCTCGAACGATGTAACTCCAGTAGTTTTTTGGTCTGCTATGCTAGCGAAGGTCACGTACGGCAACACTTCGTCCCACGTCTTGTGCTCTAAGTCAACGTCCATAAAGACCATGTCGCCGATAGTTTTCTTCAGCCTTTCTGTTAATAAATTTGTCTGCGTATGGTACGCAGTGGTTTGTCGGTGGCTGGTGCTACTCAGACGAAGTATTTCTTGCGTCAGCTGGGTCATGAACGATTATCCAGGGTCTGTTGTGAGGACGTCGGGGAAACTGTGCCGGAGGAAATGGACTCGATAAAAAAACTTGGCAACTTCGACAGCCCTTCCTGACGGAAGGGTTTTTGTCTCGACGTATCTTGTGAGATAATCGGTCGCGACGATTATTCATCTCATTCCTTGCGTCGATGGTGGGAACGGTTTAAGTAAATCCATTTCGATTTGCTGGAATCAGGCAGATGGCAGTGCAATAGGCTGAAGAAGTCCTGCCGGTTTCGTCAGTAGTTTCTTTTGTCGTTGACACTCGTGGCAAGATCGGGTGAAGTGATGGACTTTCTTTGCAAACTTGGGCCAGTAGTACTTCTCGCGTATGGCGACAAGAGTCCTGCTGTAGCCAAAGTGTCCAGCTGTTGGGTCGGGTCATCGTGGAATCCTTGGACGATTGCTTTTCGAAGGCTGGAAGGAATAACCAGCAGCTACGCTGTGTTGTTGTTGACAAAGTCCTCCTTGTACAGCACCCCTTGCCGTAAGGAGAAGGTAGCCAGGATTTCTAAGAAAGCACGAAGAACCGTACTCACTTGTCCCTCTAGGTGCTCGACGAGTGCCCGCAGTTGAGGCGCGTCTTGTTGGAGTGCTGCCATGCCGCTGACATCCAGAGCGCCAAGAAAACATTCATCGCTGTCGTCTTCGGTGTGGGCAGGACCGCCTTCGACAGGGGCCCTTGACAGGCAGTCGGTGTCATTGTGCTTCCGGCAGGCCTTGTACACCACAGTCACATCAAACTCCGGCAGTCGTAGGCTCCACCGAGCGAGGCGTCCGGAGGCGTCCTTCAGGTTCGCGAGCCACCAGAGCGAGTAGGTAGGCTGTGACCACGCGAAAAGGAGTTCCTCACAAATATGGGCGGAATTTTGTTATTGCCCAGACGACAGCAAGGCACTCATTTTCAGTCGTTGAGTAGTTCCTCTCCACTTTAGGCAGCCTCCGACTTGCTTATGCGATGACTCGCTCTGCCCTGTCCGGCCTTTAGACTAGT
The DNA here is from genome assembly GCA_013358835.2 of Ixodes persulcatus. Taxonomy (NCBI): domain Eukaryota; kingdom Metazoa; phylum Arthropoda; class Arachnida; order Ixodida; family Ixodidae; genus Ixodes; species Ixodes persulcatus. Next base: position 38,413 of record JABSTQ010011181.1, on the reverse strand, counting down.
ACCGCGCCAAGCCCGGTGACTCGCGTCCTTGTGGATCCTTGCTTCAGCGAACTGGTCGAAATCGCTTCGAATCGGGGGCGTCTGAAGTTTTCGTTTAAGCGCATCGAATGGCCTCTGAAGATCGTCCGTCCACTCAAACTTTACGGCGTCCTTCGTGAAGTGGGTCAGCGGTGTGACAGCATGGCAAAGGCCCGAACAAACCTCCTGTAGTCGGCACATAGTCCAAACAATGGTCTCACGGCCGTGAACGCCATCGAAAAGGAGCTGGAGGGAACGGGCCTGATCTGCTCCCCCAGCAAGTCGGAGTTACTGGTGATCAACCCCAGGCGCAAGACATGGAACAACCTCACCGTTTGGACGGGCGAAGGACAAATGGGCCTCATTCTCGACAGCCGTCGCCGCAAAACAGTAACCATCAGCAAGCTGGAGACCAAGACCAACGCAGCCGTCCAGCTCATCAAACGAGCGGCAAATCGCAGAGCCGGCACGCGAGAGGGCAGCCTTATGCGCCTTGTGCAATTCTTCGCAATAAGCCACCTGGCTTACGTCGCGGCATATCTCAACTGAACGGCGGCTGAAAAGAACAAGCTCAACTGCATGATCTGCAAGGTGTACAAGAACGCCTTGGGCCTTCTGGCGAGGACCAACACGGAAGCCATGGAAGCGCTGGGCATGCATAACAAGTTCGAGGAGATAGTGTTGGCAGAGCAGACGGCACAAATGGCCCGACTCGCAAAGACCAAAACGGGAAGTTCGGTGTTGGAGAAGTTGAATCTCGGCGCCCGACCTCTCATCATGGACGCAAACGTCCCGGCAGAAACGATGCTAAAACTGGACGTACGCCCAATACCGCGTCACATGCATCCAGAGCATCACGGAGGGAGACGACAAGCAAGAGCGAAAGCATTGACCAAAACCCATGCAGAAAACGACGGAGCAGTCCATGTGGACGCGGCCCGGGACGGAGACCACTTCGTGGTGGTGGCAATGCGAGCCAAGGAAGGCTCGACCCTCGCCACCGCCAGTGTCAGGATCCGAGAAGTGCGGATCGCGGAGGAGGTGGCCATAGCCTTGGCCGTCTCCTCCCCCGGAGTGACCACGGTGTTCAGTGACTCTATGGTGGCCATAAGAAACTACATAACGGGACGCGCGAGCGCCGAAGCCGTGCGGGTGTTAAAGGGGGGCAACCCCAGCGCAGTGACAATTAAGTGGTTCCCAGTGCACGAGGCAGGCAACGCGATGGTGGACGCGCTGGACCGCGCGATGGCTGACCGGGCCGACCGCCAGGCCTCACGTTATGACCCCCGCGAATACGGCGAGATATTTAGAAACCACAGATTAGGAAGACGCAGACTGACGCCACCGCAGCCTAACCTAACCAGGAGGGAGGCAGTGACGTTTAGGAGGCTGTAGACGTGGGGCAGCGTCCTAGGTCCCTTGGAGCCGAAGCTGCAGGTACTAAATAAAGTTAGTCTCTCTCTTCTCACGGCCGTCTTGTCGGACGGCGGCGTAAATGCTGTTGCGGCTCGGGTCTTCTCGAGGACAGGGAGAACACCTTTGTCGTTCACGATGTGGTCAAGGAACTTTAGTTCGCCCTAGGCGAACCGATACTTTGCTGGTTTGAGTGACAGGCCGGCGGTCTTGATGGCTTGAAGCACGTCTCAAGATCATCTCAGGTGTTCGTCGAAATCCAGCGAAAATACCACGACATCGAACACGTAGATGAGGCAGCTCTGCCATTTCAGACCTGCCAGCTCGGTGTCCATGAAACGCTGGAATCGTGCTGGTGCTGTACAAAGCACGTAAGGCACTACTTTGAACTTGTACAGTCTGTCGGGAGTGACGAAGGCGTTTTTCTCGCGGTTGTTTTCGTCTACTTCAGTCTGCAAGCAGCAACTTTTCAGGTCGAGCGCCGTAAAATATCGGGAGTGGCTCCGTTTGTCTAACGTATCGTCGTTGTGGGTTAGTGGATAGTCGTCCTTCTTAATCACAGCGTTCAGTCGACGGTAGTCTACGCAGAACCTGAATGTTCAGTCCTTTTTCTTTAGAAGGACGACTGGCGATGCCCACGGACTACTTCAGAGTTGAATGATGTCGTCGTCGACCATATCCTGGACTTGATCTTGAACCACCTTCCTTTCCTTTAAGGGGACTCAGTACGGCGACTGGTGGACAGAGAGCGCGTCTTCGACAGCAATGATGAGCTGCATCGCTAGCGTTGTTTGACGCACCCTAATGTTGTGCCCCAACAATCGACTTATTGGCATCAGAAGTTCAAGCTGCCGTCATTGTTCAGACGCTGGAATCTTCGGGTCGATGTCAAGTTATTTTAGCGGTGTTTTCTCGTGCTGCAATGTAGTCGGCTCTTCCGAAAGTCCAGCGATTGTGGCCGAGTTTTGGAGTTCGTGGATGTGGCCCATGGCGATATCTTTCGTGAGGTGTTGCGCCGGGAACTTGTAACCAGGACCATGGCGCGCCCGTCTTGAAGTTCTGTTAGTCCTCGTACGACACGAATCCTTTTTCTAAAACCAACTGGAGGCTTACATCGAGCATAACATCGCCGCAGGAAGCTTCATTAATCCCGACGAGTACGAAAACCCTCGACCGCGCAGGTAGGTTCTCATGGTTTGCGAAGACTCGGACCGTGCGTTACGCTATTTTGGGTTCCTCCTGTGGTAGAACGGGTTTTCATAGCGTTAGCCGGTTTGTTCCGAGGTCGATGACGGCGCCATACTTGCAGAAAAAGTCTATTCCGAGGATAAGGTCCCTCGCACAGTCTTGCAGAACAACGAACTTCACAGGACAGGTTTCACCGTGAATCTTGACGCGAGCAGTGCATCTACCGACTGCCTGTGTTGAGGTTGCCAACAGCGGTTCGTATTTGAGGGCCTTTCCATGGCATTATCCCTTTTCAAAGACGGCGTGAAAGCCTTCCACACAAGACGGAGTAGTCTGCTTCGGTGTCCACGTGTGCCGACGCGTCGCCGCTGACGATGGTCAAGTTGAGGCTGTTGGGCACCGTTGCAGAAGCTTCGCTCAAATGCACGTCGTCGATCGACTGGGAGGCCTCCGGCATTTTTGGAGGCTCTTTACGCCGTTGGTCTACAGCAACTCTATCTCCAAGGGTAGCCGCGCTTAGTCTTCCCGGCGCAACAAGCGCGACTGCCTCTCACGACGGGGTTGCTGCATCGACCAAGTTGTACATTGTTCCGACGGCGACCGGGACCCGCGGCGAGGTGCAGGCTCGGGAGACTGAAGTCGTCGTGGTACTTTTGGATCTCCCGTAGGCGCTCACCGTAGCGTGGGTGTGGGTCGTTCGGGTGGAAGCCGCCCTGCACTATTTGTCGTTAGGGGCTACGGCGGTAGATATGGTCTGCTTCCCCGCAGTGGTACCAGAACGGGCGTCGATTGGCCGTTCTCCACATGTCGCTCTTTCTTGGCGCAGGGTGTTCTGGGGGGAAGTGCGCCCGATATTCCTGGCGTCGGAAATACTGCGGTACTGGAGGTTCACGTCGGGGTGGCGCCATGTACGAACGCGAAGCTGGTGGTGCTCGTCGAACCGTTGCGGTGTAGCTTAGAGCGTGCTCCTCCGGTGCTGCTATGGTGACGGGTGCCTCAGGCTGGAAGGCTCTGTGAACCTCCTCTCGGACGACCTGGGCGAGTGAGGAAGAGGTCTTGCGATCAACAGTAGGTAGCATCTTGAGGGGGGCTTCCCTGACGATGCAGCAGGCGATCTCCCGAAGGCTGTTCACACCGTCGGCGTTCAGGTTCAGTCGGGAATATGCGACATTTGAAGGAGCCGGCACGCCGGTGAGTTGGTGGTAATTGTTCGCTCGAACAGACTACGCGTGCTCGATGTTGGTGGATTAACTCACAAAAGCGTCGACGGTCGTCGGGGGATTGTGGACCAGGCCTCCAAATATTTCACCCTTCACGCCACACATGAGGACGCGAAGTTTCTTCTCGCGTCCTCGTGCTTCTTGCGGCGACTGGTTCTCCATCGTCGGCCACGTTGGCTGCTTGGTCTTGGGTGGCAAAAATACGAATTCCGGGGGTAGGCCTCGGGTGTGACGACTTAATTGGGTCTCGGTAGTTTTTTCGTTGGGTTTTCGTGGGCTTGGGGTCGGACTTGCACTGCGGGCCCTCGGAGGTGTACTCTGCATGGGCATTCGTTACCCCGCACTTCCACCCAAATGTCACGAATGACAAATACTGAGGTTGCGAATAACTGGAGAAACTAATTGTTTAATGGGGCGAACTAGTGCCCTAAACAAAACAGAAGAATGTTAGCGTCGCAGGCGCCGATATCGGCGAAATAGCAGGATCGATCGCTGTGGCGAGATTGATTGCGGCTCGCCACGCAGAGCCCCCCTAATATACGCGAGTGCTTCTGGGGCTATCAGCATAGAAGGTTCGGCGCATAGAACATTCTAACCTCAAAAAAGCAACAGGGTTCTCGAATTAACCAGAACGCAACATTTACAGAAAGAACAAAACCCCAACGGCTAGAATTCAAACAATGGCCCTCTACGTGAGAGCACAGCACGATAACCGTTCAGCCATGAACGTGCTTTCGGTTACTTTGGTATTTGCCGTGCTCATGGCGTTCATCTCCACATACCGGGAAAGGCGGTCAATCGCGACCACCACCCAGCGTTTTCTGTCTGGCCTTCAGAAAAGGTGCACTTAGGTCGATTCCAATTATCGCAAAAGTGTGATTGGGAAGTCGTAATGGGTGAGAGTGGCTGGCGGTAGTGTGTGTGGGAATCTAGCGTCGTTTGCAGGTATCACATTACATTACGTACCAATGCATGCTGCAGTACAAACTAAAGCAAAAAACAACAACAACAACAACGAGAAGGCTTGCTGCTGTAATTCCAAGATACACAAAAGCGTAGAGCAGTACGGTCGTTATGAAGCGACTTAAAATATCATTACGCGGGTATTTAGGGATCATAAGAAGAAGGAATTGTCTTGTTGTGTCATAGTTTCTCACATGAAGAGTACGGGGAACTAGCATATAAGTGTTGTTCATCTTGGGGCCTTGACTTCGGGGTGTATTGTGGCACAAAAGTTGGATGATGTGCGACAACTTGGGATCTCGACGTTGTTCAGTGGCTGTTGGTAGCAGGGGAAAACAGCGCAAAAACGACACAAGACAAGAGCACAAATGATAAACACATAGCGGACTCACAACATCCCTTTCTTTTTCTTCTTCAAGACGTTAAAGCAAAGACGTAAAAAGAAATTCAGGAAGATCCATTTGTTGATTCTTAGCGAATGCGTTAGCATGACCTTTGGCAGTGCCACAGGAGTTCCCCTTTTGAAAATGCTAACGCTTAACCCTTAACCTTCCTCCTTTGGGCTTCTCTTTAGGCTTTCTTTTTTTGCTTCCTCCATTTCCGCTGCCTCTTTCTGGCCTTTTTAATGGGTCAGTGTTAGCGTTTCCCAATGGGGTACGTGTGTGGCGTTCCCCAAGGGTCCTGCTGACATATTTCCTTAGATTCCACAAATGGATCTTCCTGTAATTGTTTCATCCCTTTTCTGCACTCTGCATCTTATTGTACGTCGACACCCTTGGATATAATCGTCCATATCACTCGGGGAAAAAACTATATCCAAACCACCCGTGGAAGGAACCGCATTCATATAGCTCGTGGAGGGAACCGCATCCGTCGTTTTAAGTACACACACATCGCAGCCCACGCACCGCTACTACGGAAACCCAGAGCGAAGAACAACCGGCGACGGAAGAGCGGCAACGGAGCACACCCGCATTCCACCACGTCGAGGCACATCACCTCCTAGATACGAAGGCATTGTGCTGAATGAGGTGGCGTCATCAGAGAAGGACAACGGTGGGCACAGAGTGGACACGACGATTGCGTCAACGTTCGGCTCAAACCTGACTTGAAGCCGAGCGTTGACGCAGCACTCGTTTTCAATCTGTGTTCAGTTTTGGCCAAATGTGAAGATGCACTCTTATACTGCCGAGGTAATTTCAGACTATATGGCAGATTTTGGGAAAAATTATTTTCCCGGCTGCCGCGACATTAAACGCTGCATAATTCTCTAGATAATCTGGAAGAGTACGCGTAAAAGAACGGTCAATCGTTGCCAACAAGCAGGTTGCAGTGCACTTACCATAATAATAGCTGACTTCAAAGATGTAATCCAAAATATAAGTCGACACGGTCAAGCAGGACAACCACAAAAACACAAAAACGAGAAAGAAGACTCCTTGAAGTTTCAACACGATGCGGTGCACAAGCTGTCATTTGCGGAACACAACCAAACCCCAAGAATTCCAGACTTCTTTGAAGAGTCGCTTGTTGCCGATATACGCGTAGGACTTTTCGAACACTGATAGCTTTCGTGCACATCCAATACGTTGTCGGAGACATCCTAATAAAACCGCAGGGTTAGACGACAGATCGAAGCAGGTGGGACGAGCGAAGTTCAAACTGCAACTGAGAACAAGCAGACAAAGAAAAAAGCGGCTGCTGGGTGCGCCGTTCCGGATCTCGATGGTTATCAGTGTGTAGTTCGCGCGCGGCTGCGGGTCACGTGACAGAGCTGACCAGAGGGGAGGAAGCGGGCGAGGTCAAGGCGAAGGACACAGGGACGCACCCCACCCTTCAATAATAAAAAAAAAACAAAAAAACTTGTGGTTCGTTTCTTTTTTGTTTTTGTTTTTGCAGTTAGTGCTAGGGGAGAGGGTGCACCAACCGCTGTACCGCTGTACACGCGCTTTCCTCCTCTCTTCGAATTGCAACAGAACGTTGACTATGCCGCGTTTGCAGCCTCGGAAAGCAGGCGAATTCTTTTACCACGCTCGAAACCTGGAAATGGCGCGCGCCGGCATGAAGCTTGGCTTGCGCCCGAGCGAAAAAAAGCACCCAGCGCGAGATCGTAATTTGACTGCTGCAACAGCGGGCCTGCTCTCGCAATGCTCGATGTTCGTACAGCCACGTGTTCGCGCGTTACCTTCGCTGAGTCTTGAATTGAGGCGAAAGGCAGTCAAGAAGTATGTTCTTTCACGCGGTCGCGTCCTCTGCGAGAGAGTTTCGAGCTGAATAAGTAAATTGAAGCAACAAAGAACGTCAAAGTTCTAAAATTCTCTCAAATATAGCGCTCGGCAACGTCGCATGTTTACGTAAAAAAAAAATGTTTATTGTTGTTGCAGTATAAGCGAACATCAGCTCAATCAAAATATGAATATAATTACTTGCATTACGCGGAGGACTGTAAATCGATGAACTGGCGCTCCCGGCTTTCCCGAAACAGGCTGCCACTGCTGAAACTGGCGTGCCCATGCCCTCGACCTGTACGTTCAGTATTAAACGGGCTCCGGAGAGCCGTTTGATTAAACCGGTACAGCTTGCCGGTCAGCGGTCACCCGTTTGTGCAATATGGCCACCGGTTTGAGCAAACGTGCGACAACTTTGCCCAAACGAGTGACCCGTTTGCCCAAACAACTGACCCGTTTGCCAAATAGGTGACCGTTACGGCTCATACGGGGGACCCCTTTGAGCCATACGGGCGACCCCTTTGACAAACTGGTGTCGGTATGGCTAAACTGTTAACGGTATGAACCCGTTTACTTTCGTACAGGCACCAAATGGTTTTTTTCAGTAGGGCCCTAATACACGCGAGTGCTTCTGGGACTATCAGCATAGAAGGTTCGGCGCGTAGAACATTCTAACCTCAAAAAAGCAACAGGGTTCTCGAATTAACCAGAACGAGACATTCACAGAAAGAACAAAACCCCAACGGCTAGAATTCAAACAATGGCCCTCTACGTGAGAGCACAGCACGATAACCGTTCAGCCATGAACGTGCTTTCGGTTACTTCGGTATTTGCCGTGCTCTTTCTTGGCGCAGGGTGTTCTGGGGGGAAGTGCGCCCGATATTCCTGGCGTCGGAAATACTGCGGTACTGGAGGTTCACGTCGGGGTGGCGCCATGTACGAACGCGAAGCTGGTGGTGCTCGTCGAACCGTTGCGGTGTAGCTTAGAGCGTGCTCCTCCGGTGCTGCTTCGGTGACGGGTGCCTCAGGCTGGAAGGCTCTGTGAACCTCCTCTCGGACGACCTGGGCGAGTGAGGAAGAGGTCTTGCGATCAACAGTAGGTAGCATCTTGAGGGGGGCTTCCCTGACGCTGCAGCAGGCGATCTCCCGAAGGCTGTTCACACCGTCGGCGTTCAGGTTCAGTCGGGAATATGCGACATTTGAAGGAGCCGGCACGCCGGTGAGTTGGTGGTAATGGTTCGCTCGAACCGACAACGCGTGCTCGATGTTGGTAGATTAACTCACAAAAGCGTCGACGGTCGTCGGGGGATTGTGGACCAGGCCTCCAAATATTTCACCCTTCACGCCACACATGAGGACGCGAAGTTTCTTCTCGCGTCCTCGTGCTTCTTGCGGCGACTGGTTCTCCATCGTCGGCCACGTTGGCTGCTTGGTCTTGGGTGGCAAAAATACGAATTCCGGGGGTAGGCCTCGGGTGTGACGACTTAATTGGGTCTCGGTAGTTTTTTCGTTGGGTTTTCGTGGGCTTGGGGTCGGACTTGCACTGCGGGCCCACGGAGGTGTACTCTGCATGGGCATTCGTTACCCCGCACATCCACCCAAATGTCACGAATGACAAATACTGAGGTTGCGAATAACTGGAGAAACTAATTGTTTAATGGGGCGAACTAGTGCCCTAAACAAAACAGAAGAATGTTAGCGTCGCAGGCGCCGATATCGGCGAATAGCAGGATCGATCGCTGTGGCGAGATTGATTGCGGCTCGCCACGCAGAGCCCCCCTAATATACGCGAGTGCTTCTGGGGCTATCAGCATAGAAGGTTCGGCGCACTAGAACATTCTAACCTCAAAAAAGCAACAGGGTTCTCGAATTAACCAGAACGCAACATTTACAGAAAGAACAAAACCCCAACGGCTAGCAATTCAAACAATGGCCCTCTACGTGAGAGCACAGCACGATAACCGTTCAGCCATGAACGTGCTTTCGGTTACTTTGGTATTTGCCGTGCTCATGGCGTTCATCTCCACATACCGGGAAAGGCGGTCAATCGCGACCACCACCCAGCGTTTTCTGTCTGGCCTTCAGAAAAGGTGCACTTAGGTCGATTTCCAATTATCGCAAAAGTGTGATTGGGAAGTCGTAATGGGTGAGAGTGGCTGGCGGTAGTGTGTGTGGGAATCTAGCGTCGTTTGCAGGTATCACATTACATTACGTACCAATGCATGCTGCAGTACAAACTAAAGCAAAAAACAACAACAACAACAACGAGAAGGCTTGCTGCTGTAATTCCAAGATACACAAAAGCGTAGAGCAGTACGGTCGTTATGAAGCGACTTAAAATATCATTACGCGGGTATTTAGGGATCATAAGAAGAAGGAATTGTCTTGTTGTGTCATAGTTTCTCACATGAAGAGTACGGGGAACTAGCATATAAGTGTTGTTCATCTTGGGGCCTTGACTTCGGGGTGTATTGTGGCACAAAAGTTGGATGATGTGCGACAACTTGGGATCTCGACGTTGTTCAGTGGCTGTTGGTAGCAGGGGAAAACAGCGCAAAAACGACACAAGACAAGAGCACAAATGATAAACACATAGCGGACTCACAACATCCCTTTCTTTTTCTTCTTCAAGACGTTAAAGCAAAGACGTAAAAAGAAATTCAGGAAGATCCATTTGTTGATTCTTAGCGAATGCGTTAGCATGACCTTTGGCAGTGCCACAGGAGTTCCCCTTTTGAAAATGCTAACGCTTAACCCTTAACCTTCCTCCTTTGGGCTTCTCTTTAGGCTTTCTTTTTTTGCTTCCTCCATTTCCGCTGCCTCTTTCTGGCCTTTTTAATGGGTCAGTGTTAGCGTTTCCCAATGGGGTACGTGTGTGGCGTTCCCCAAGGGTCCTGCTGACATATTTCCTTAGATTCCACAAATGGATCTTCCTGTAATTGTTTCATCCCTTTTCTGCACTCTGCATCTTATTGTACGTCGACACCCTTGGATATAATCGTCCATATCACTCGGGGAAAAAACTATATCCAAACCACCCGTGGAAGGAACCGCATTCATATAGCTCGTGGAGGGAACCGCATCCGTCGTTTTAAGTACACACACATCGCAGCCCACGCACCGCTACTACGGAAACCCAGAGCGAAGAACAACCGGCGACGGAAGAGCGGCAACGGAGCACACCCGCATTCCACCACGTCGAGGCACATCACCTCCTAGATACGAAGGCATTGTGCTGAATGAGGTGGCGTCATCAGAGAAGGACAACGGTGGGCACAGAGTGGACACGACGATTGCGTCAACGTTCGGCTCAAACCTGACTTGAAGCCGAGCGTTGACGCAGCACTCGTTTTCAATCTGTGTTCAGTTTTGGCCATATCTGATGACACCACCTCATTCAGCATCATGGCTTTCATATCTATTAGGTGTTGCGCGGCGCCTCCTTTTTTCTGGTTTTGCTTCAGCCGTGCGGGTGACTTTGCCGAAAACGAAACGGCTTGTTTTTTACGAAAACCCTGCGGCATCTGTCAGCTTGTCAGTGGCGCGGGGAGAGAAATGGGTTGACGCGTGCTGACGTAAGCTGTTCGGACCAATTGGAGTGTCACACGCTTCACGCTCTCACCCTCCCCCCCTCTTCCCCGGACTCCCTTTCTCCTCAGCGCTGACAAACGAAAGACACCGCCGGGTTTTCGCCGAAACGAGCGTTCTATTGCTAAGCGATTTAAAGAAAACAACTAATTCACAACAGTACACTTCAGTCAGCCATTAAAATAAATAATATATATAAAATAATAAACGCAAAGTGCCACATAATATTGAAAACATTTTAAAATTGTGGGAACTAAACCCCAACTTTCAAACATACGTCTCCATTCTATGAATCAGCTCAAACTCTTCATTACACATCATAACTGAGTCTGCACTAACGCCAACATCAGGGCCATGTAGTCAAATGTAATATGCCTCATTCATTTCCCTAGCTAATTTTCTCCGGGTGTCTTGCCAACATTTTAAATGCGTTTAAACGGAAACCCGGTGGAGTTTGTCAATGAGGAAAAATGCACAGCTGTCTGCGGTGGTGACTTTAACATTGATATGACTGTAGACACGGTTGCTAAAAAAACATTTGACTTGTTGATTTCTTCTGGTGGTTGTACAAATGTTGTCACCAGACCCACGCGTGTTACCTGCCAGTCACAAACGCTGATTGATTTGTTTATTTCAAATTGCTCGTCTGAGTGTATGAAAGCTGGTGTCATTGGCTGTGACTTGAGTGACCATCTCCCAATATTCATCGCTGTAAAAAGCATTCCTAGAGGCATCAGTAAAACCCAGCGAACAATGATCCAAAAAATATCCCCTGACCAACTTGACCGTTTTCGGTCTGCCGTTTCAAACGTAAACTGGAGTGGGGTACTGCAGGAAGATACGGCCGACGGGGCGTACAATGCCTTTATGGAGCTGTTTGTGGAACTTTATAACAGATATTTCCCATTTAAGTCAATAAAAATATCAAAACGCATAAGGAAACCGTGGGTAACGCATGACCTGTTATGCAAAATTCGTATTAAAAATAGCTTATTTGGTCAGTTTGCCAAATCTCGAGACCTGAATGACCTCAAGCGATTTAAAATATACCGTAATATTTTAAACAAAGAGCTAAAGCGTGCAAGAGAACGTTATTACTCCGATGTTTTCACGGCAGCACAGGGGCGTACGGACATCATGTGGAGACAGCTAAACTTTCTTTTAAATCGAAAACGTCCGTCCAGCTCACCTGAAAAGATTGTAAACAATGGTATTGAGCTTTCTGGCTGTTCCTTAGCAAATGCCTTTAACGAGCACTTCATCAATGTTACGGCCACTGTTGATATTTTAAACTCTTCAGCCTTTACTGATACAAGAAACAACGATTCAATATTTTTAGAACCCGTGGTCGAGCCAGAGGTAAGATCAGTGCTTTTACAGCTAAAAAATAGCGCAAGTTGTGACGCGGGCGGTATCCAGGTAAGACCTGTAAAGTACGTTGTTGACATGATAGCTCCGGCCCTATCTCATATTTTTAACCTTTGCTTGGCTACAAGCGTATTCCCGAAGCGAATGCAAATAGCTAAGGTGTTGGCCTTGCATAAAAAGGGTAGTGTAAACGAGTTGGGGAACTACCGACCTATTTTGATACTACCAGTTTTCTCTAAGGTTCTGGAAAAAGTACTATACAACCGATTACTGAAGTTCTCAAATAAGTATAACATCATAAACACCTCCCAATATGGTTTTATGAAACACAAATCCACTGAGACTGCCTTATTGGATGCGAAGGAGCTCATCTCACAAAATTTTGAAGAGAAGAAACTGGTTCTTGGTCTGTTTATTGATTTTTCCAAGGCCTTTGACTGTCTCAATCACCAAATCCTTCTAACAAAATTAGATGCTTACGGTTTTCGTGGGCATGCTTTGCGGTTACTAAAATCTTATCTCGAGCATCGATCTCAGTACGTCTTTATGAATGGATACTCGTCTCTTGCAAAACCCATCCTCTCCGGTGTACCGCAGGGTAGCATACTGGGTCCATTTCTTTTCAACATATACGTAAATGATATCATCAACATATATTCTGAAGCTAAGTTTGTAAATTATGCAGATGATACGAGCATATTTTTTTCTGGGGAAAATGCCGACGTATTAATTGACAAAGCTAACGTGATCCTTGGCAGGCTGAATATGTGGAGCCGTTCTAACTTACTCCAAATAAACGTTGGAAAATCTGAAGCTGTTCTCTTTCGTCCCAAAAATAAAGTAATTAGTATTACGAAAGACCTTACCATAAACTCAACCAAGATAGAAATTGTAAACTCTTTCAAGATTCTTGGTATTATTTTCACCAATAATATGTCTTGGGATAATCATATTAACTACCTGAACAAAACAACTCTCCCAAATTGTCGGTATGTTAAACCGTCATCGTCATATTGTACCAATGAGCGTTACGTTAATGATTTATAATTCGTTGTTCTACTCGCATCTCAATTACTGTCACTTAGTTTGGGGCACAACCACCCCAACAAATCTGGATAAGATACTTCTGTTACAAAAAAAAAGGCTCTTACCCACGTAGCACGAGAACGTTGTGAGAACATTCCGGGAATGTTGAAAAGAACATAGGCAACATTCTTGGAATGTTGCAAATTTACGTAAGAACATTCTATCAACGTTGTCAGAATGTGGCGCAGGCACTTATCGCTACATTCGGGGAATGTTTTGAAGGAGATATTTTTAGAACGTTCTGAGAACAAAATAGAACATTACCACGACATTCGATCAACATTCAAATATCCTAACAATGTTTTAAGAACATTCTCAAAACATCCAAAGAACTTCCGCAACTTTCTTTAAATGCTGCAAATTTATGCAGGGACATATCCTTTCAATCTCCTCGGAACATGGCGTGGGTATGTCCCTACATTCAGGGAACATTTTCTGAGACTTGTTTCAAAGATTCTACAATTACGGTTTGCTTAGGAAACAGCACCAATGAGCCGTACTACATATATGCATATGATAAAGCTCCTCACAGGGCGATCGATATCCAGAGATATGTTTAGAAGGCGCAGGCATTAGATTGCCGCTTTCCCACCGCACCAGCCTGAACATGCACTACATGTACTCCTACCTGTCACTTGACAACTTCTTCCATTCAAAACGTACTACACACATAACCGATTGCTCACTCCGAGCTTAAGAACAGATACACACAGCATCCCACACTCAACTGCAGGATATACTTTTTTCGAAATATTGAACACCCATGCTAAAAATCGGGTCTATTCAAAACTGTACTCCTACATACCCAGTGAGTGGCAAGGTCATTATCACGTTTTGAAAACCATTGCTTTTCTCCTACACTTTATATCACATTCCTCGGTAGACTCGTTTAAGATAAAACTGATCCCTTATACTAAGTTTCCAGAAACTCCACTTAATTTGCATATTTTTGGCACTAAGTGGCATATAGTGGATGGTGTTTCGAACCACAGGTTGCATGAGAGCTCCGTAAAGTTGGCTTCACCTGCGAAAATTCTAGGAATGTTTGCAAGCGAACGCTGAAAGAATGTTGCGCATATGAATGTTCGAAGGCGAATGTTCCGAGAACATTGTGCATACGAATGTTTGCCAACGAACGTTCCTAGAATGTTGAGCAGCATACCTTGCAGGGAATGTTCGCATATGAATGTTCCTAGAATGTTCCGAATGGTGTTTTAACGTTCCTTCAACATTCAGAACACCCAGAGAATGTTCGCACGACATTGGGTGCTACGTGGGTAGGGCTATAGGCAATATGCCATTCCAGTCCCATACGTCTGATCTTTTTAAAAAAACTCGGTGTCATCCGCATACACAGTTTGTATGATTACAGACTTAGTGCAAGTTTAAAAATAGAACTAAGCAGGAATACAAACTTTCTAATGAACCTTGGGAACGTCTCAAGAAATACCACTGTCTATCCTACGCGCGGCGCCGAGTGTTGGGGTGTGGTCACGCCAAGGACAAATTATGGCACACAAATGCTAAGATACAGGATACCCACTTTACTAAATCAGTACGAATCTAGAAATTTGAATTTGAATAACTTGCCATTTAAAACAATTCGATCATTGTTCTCGTCAGACGGTCATGGCTGTTAGTTGCATTCATGGTCCTTGTATTTGACTATTGCTTCCTTTGTCACGGTGACCTTCGTGTATTTCTTATCGTGTAGTGTTTTCCTTTTGTTCTCAAAGTTTTTCCTTTTTTATATAGACGCCTCAAGTTGCGTGTGCATTTTTTTTTCTTTTACTTTGTGTATCTAGACGAGTGTTGTTACTTTTCTATTATTTGTTTCTATTATCTTTATTTTCTTTTACGCCTATGCCCCCTGGCGGCACCTGTAGGGTGACAGGGACCTGTCAAGCTGACTGCTCAGCTTTTTTCCCTTGTCACCCCCATTGTCGCAATGGAAATAAAACTTATTATTATTATTATTATTATTACATATATTCGAATGAACTGCCAGATGACCGGATGTCGTAGACCTCAAAAACAAAGTGCTCCCTAGGTACAACATTTATGCACCGAACTGTCTGTCCTTTGTATACCTTACCGCATCTCTTGAAAAAAAAGGAAAACAACGTCGTGAGTAGGCGCTGTGTTTGTAATTTGTGTTCTTGTCCTGCGGACGTTTTTGCGCTGTTTTCACCTGTTACCAATGAGCACCGACAAGTACAAACTCATACTCTATTTGAGTGGCTATATGAATCGCTGTAGCAAGAGTGGAAATTGGAACGTCTATGGTGTCATCGGGGACAGCGGGTTGGAGAGGACAGCGGGACAACGCTTATGCGTTCGAATGAGCGTCACCAGCTTTATATTCAATTTCGACGTTGTGTTCCAGTAGAAGAAGAGACCATCGCGCGAGACGACCCGAAGGACCTCTAATGTTAGTGAGCCAACATCAATATATCATCTTCATTTTTTCAAGGCGAGATTGTACTCTTTCTGGAGGGTCCAAGGGTCCAAAAAGCGAGACAAGGTCAGCCTTTTGGGCGCCGATGGCTTACATTGGGGGCAAGGTCCAGCAGCATACGCAAAACAATATACCAACACGACACACACGCCCAAAAAAGGAGTAAGAACAATTTTGGGAAATCAAATTGACAACAGTTAAAAGTAACATATCTGAAAAACCGGAGACGACGGACGAAGAAGGAAACAAACACAAATCGTCTCAAACGCAGCTAGTAAACGTTATTGGCATAACCGCTTATATACCAGCTCTCACACACACGTCCCCCGTAATCTGCACATGGGAGATGTGTGTTTGAGAGTTGGTATACAAACGGTTGTGTCAATAAAGTTTAATCGCTGTATTTGATAAGTTCTCCGGTTTTCAAACATGTGAGACATCAACCAGCTCGCCTGTTTACTTACACTTTCTTGAGTTAAAAGTAAACACGTTTGGCAGAAGTCTGGTGGTTGAGTTCAAATTATGAGAAGAAAAAATAATATTCTATCGTAATTCACATTAAAGGTTCGTCGCTTGGTTGAATAGGTGAGAACTGCCCAGCGGTGTCTTGCGGGGCCAATCGTTTGATGAGCCTTGTTCGGAGGGTGATCAGAAGAGTGCGACAGATGCGGGAAGACTTAGTCTAAACCGTTTATTTAGACGTTATAGTACACGGTATATACAAAGCAAGGGAAAATTCCCGTCCTCCAAATTAGTCCAAGTCCAAGCCAGAAAAAGGCCTCCCTCTCCCCAGTCACGGGCTTTTGAAGACGGTGACCCCCTCACTCTCGGGCGAGGATCAGCCAATCATTGCAAAGTTTTGCTGGAGCCACGTGATATCCACCGTCCAATAGTTGGCATGTTTGTCGATACACATTCGTTAACTTGCCAACGAACTACAGCCGACAGCTCTGTAACTTCGTCCGTGCATCCCGTTGCAGACTCAGTGGCGCTCTCCGGAACCCCCAGGTTGAAACCCAAGAAGCCCCGTAGAATGCGCAAGCCTCCAGATTCAAAATAAAAACAACATCCCTTCCCGAGGGGTCATCCCGATGGGGGAGACACAGAAAGACGCTCTCCAGGGGGGCCGCGTCGGCGGAAAAGCCCACGCGGTCTCCCGTTAGAAAAACAAAACTACACAAAACGACCGGGGAGGGAGCATCATACACCCCGCCGGACAAGACGACCGTCACCCGGCCGATCGAGAAACCAGCCGTCTTTCCCAGAACCCTTACATTCACCTTATGCCATGGCCACGAGATGGCCCTTCCAAAGAAAGAGAATAAGACGTCGTCTACAAGATTCCCTGCGCGGGTAGCCCCGCCGTCTACATCGGCGAAACAACACTTCCTTCAAAATATCGGTATGCTCAAAAACGACGTGCGCAGATTCAACCACGGGGGCAGCGCTCTTGCTGAACGCTACAATGTCAAGGATTACCCCACTGACTTCCACAAAATATCAATCCTTGCGATTAAGAGTAACGCTGGGCAGATGACATATGCAGAACACACTAGGAAAAAATAAACAGGTGTCTGTGAAATTTATCTACGGTATATACACCAACGGACTACACCAGGTGACGGAAGAATCGGTAAAAAAACACAACCTCTCTGAAGAGGAAAAAGGCTCAAGGTACACCTAAGCACTTCTTATGAGTTGTGAATGCGAACAGGGGTTTTCCCAGGAATTAAAATTAGAGGGGGGGGGGGGGGTCTAAGCTTTTTAGGAGGGAGTTGGGGGGGGGGGGGGTTGAGAATAGAGGAGTCGATGCGAATCAAGCGGGTGCCTTCAGGAAAATCAGGGGGGTGTACACCCCCCTATGGGTGTGTAGGGAAATCACTAAATGCGAAAGCATAAATGTCGTTCTTGCACGCGTCCTCATTAATGTGCCTCGCCTCGATGAGATCGAACCGGACTTATGCTCGTTACTTAAAAAATGTAATGGATTACAATTACAAATTATCGAGCCTCAAATGTAATGAATTACCGTTACAATTTACTTTCGCTGAAAAGTAACGGATCACTTTAGGCGTTACGTTACAGATTACTTTCACGTTACTTTTTCCAAACACTTATTTAGAAAAATAGAGAAACAATTTTGATATCTTGAAAAATTGTTCCGCAAGACTGCTTTTATATTCTCATACGCCCGTATTATAGTAGTCCTTGTGTTTCGTCTGTTATTCACAAGAAAAGAAAAACTTGGTTCTAACGTTACAGTATATAGCCAATGCAGAATGCAGGAATCCCAGCTTACCTTGATGTGTTTCCGTATATTAGAGTTTGTTGTTCTTGCTGATGACAATGTGTGTTTTCGGCGAGCAAAGTATGCACTGAAACTCTAGGTTTCCGTTCTGCTAAATGCCGTGAATTTCGAACATCTCATTCAGAGATGGACATGGAGACGACGGACACTCCATGACCGAAAACTCGACCAGCCAGAGAAAATGCTGCGGTTACGGTTATCGATCGCTCATCGGTTCTCACTTTCATACCAATATTCGTGGAGGCCAGGGAAGGGAAGGCATAGAGAGCGAGAGAAGCGGTGGTCATTGGTCTCACAAAACAATAGAGGATCATACAACTTTTACGCGACCTCTCTCTCTCTCTCTCTCTGTCAGTACTCCTTAGATGACCAAAACCCTCCCCCCTTTTAATTGTGCAGTTGACTGTAAAGTGAGCGGTGAACTCCACCACCATGCCCAGACAAGTAAACCAAAAGAAGTATCGTCCATACCCTCGACGATGTGATCTCAGCCTCGCGCCGGGCGCTTTTCAGCCGTGCCTCGAGAGCGTGCTAGAATACAGTAGCGCACATCAAAGACAAAGAGAATTCGACCCTTCCGCGCTAGGCTACATCGTCTGTTACGCGAGTTGTGAACCCGCAAATCGAGGGGGTACGGACCCGCGTTAGATGTCTGTGCAGGTGGCGGGAGACGTCAAATAAGTTGGAAAGGGTGAAACGGTGTAAAGGATAAAAACTAATAAACACGAAGAGCTTTCTCCTGCCCGGGAGAAGAAAAATGCGATGGAAGGCGACAAAGAGCCTACTCGGTGTTGCCCTACTTCATCATTCTCTTTCGTACTTCTGTACATGCCTTGCCCATTTTTCTATGGTTCTAGTAACCGCTTATGAAAAAATAGATTTTTTTCCGCTATGCTTTCCTTCTTGATATTTTCAATTTAGCTGAACTTGCTCTCTTTATGCTGCTGAATATTGTGCTCCTCTTTCTCCAGTTATTGCATTATGGTCATATTTTTGAAAAGTAACGAGTTCTTGAAGTAATCCATTACCAATATTTTGCAACGAAATTTCATTGCAAATTACTTCTGAAAAGAGGTAAAGTGGCAATTACAAAATTACTTGAAAGAATAACGGATTGCAAGTAATCCGTTACTTGTAACAGATTACTTCCCAAGTCTACATCGGACGTCCCGCCGTTCACGGAAACGGCTTTGACTGTCCGCCAGAATTTCGTATCGACACCCGATGGTCCGTCAGACCATCAGGCGATGGGCCGTCAAAAGTGCTTTGTACCACCAAAGCCCTTTGACAGGGTGTTGTCTGGTACTTCCATTTGTGACGAAAATATTCGATCAGTCGTGGGCGCACGTGGTTGCAGTGGTTCCGAGCGAGTGTATATTCCTCTTGTATCAATCGCATGCAGGCTTAAACCAATCGCATATATATTGTTGTGGCTGCCTCCGCACTGCTCTGGCAGAAGGCAAGATGACCGACGGCAGAGCCACGCGACGGCATGGCTCAGCCTGGTGGGAGGTGCAGGGAATTCGAGGTGGAAACGGGGAATAAACTGGACGTAAGAACCATCCTTTTGACTACGTGTGCTACCGGGGTGGACCGCACGGACGAGAACCGGGGGCATCCAAGGTGTGGGCAGGGAAACCTACATTGGCGCCCAACGTGGGGCCTCGTTCGTGTGACAGACTCCGGAAGGCATGTGGGGTCTTTTCCACTGTTTCATTCGGGTTTGCATGTACTCGCGTTCACGCAGCGGAGGAGGCGATGCGAAGTTTCGGTGCATAGGCCGGTGACAATGTCGTCCACACAGCACGAGCAAGGGTACCTGCAGCTTATAACTGTCGTTTAAAGAAACAAATCAAACGTCGTCTGGGGACTATTTCTGTCAGAATTATCGTTGAGTGGCGCCACGCCCCCTGAAATGTAAACGCGTTCCACGTGAGCGTTTCGACCCGCGTTATCGATTTGTTGTCGAAGTGATATTGTCATTATGGAAGAGTGATTGCGCGGTTTACATACAACACCGTTATCTCAGAACAGGCCTCCTTTCTGTTAAATGTTTGCTTTGTATTTCCCCGATTTTACGCGGAGCACCTGCGGTTGAGAAGTGTCGCGCTTTCGGCAGAAAGAAACCTCCATAGCACGAATTGGAAGACCTTCAGGGTTGGGGGATCTCACGATGAGCGTGGCTAGAACACCACCGCGGCAGAGTTCCACGGAGGACCTTAGCAAAACTAAGGGCGAAGAGGAGGATTATATACCCCTCGGCGAATTCGCGAAGCGGCTAAACCCTGCCGACAATGACGAACATGACACACAGATTTTGTAACCAGTGACCACAAAATCGGCGGGCACAGTGGGCATGCACGGTGCAACGGGACACTGTCGACGAGTTGAGATTGGCAAATGACTTTCCTGCTTAAGTGTCAACGGGACCAGATGATGCAACTAAGCCGCCCCTCGGTGAGAGTCACTTCGCCTCCTAAAGACCATTTGCGGCTCCCGCTTACTATTCCGAAGTATACAGGCTACCCGAATACGAAGTCTATGATAATGTTTATCTCTGAGCTGCAAAGCTACCAAGCAGCGTCAGGGATAGAAGACGACGTAGTGCTAGACCGTCTCCTCCAGGTTGCACTGAAAGACAGTGCAGCAGTGTCGAGGCAAAGACACTAAATTCACAAGTATGTCAGATTTCGAGGCGCGATTCAGGACGGAGTTCCTGCCTTCAGATTACAGCATGGGGATCAAGGAGGAGCAGCGCGCGAGCACACAGCACCCGGACGAGTCACTCATCGAGTTTGTAAGGGCTCTCCAGGGCCTGCACGATATCGCCGACGCCGTGGCACCAGACGCAGAGAAAGTAGAATGCGCCATCCGCCAAAGTCACCCGCGTTTCCATCCCCATTTCAGGGGGCGCACATTTCAGAACCTAGACGAGATCAATGCAGATTGTTGGGCTAGTTGGTACTGGGAATTTGACGTCATGACAGCGCTTAAGACGAGGACAAAAGGGAGACTAGACAACACGGAGCGCTCCGTGTTGTCTAGTCTCCCTTTTGTCCTCATCTTAAGCTCCATCATGACGTCAAATTAGACTAGATGGCATGAGCAGCGGTCACCATCCAGGCCGATATCCTCGCAGAACTAACATACCGCCCCCCTCCTCCACAGAACATGACCCTGGAACCACCATTTGCGTGGTCTGAAAACGCACGGGTACATAGAATCGGGGGAGAACCAGACTATTCCAACCAGGCGTTTGTCCGCCGAGCCCTAGATCCTCATGCATATGAATTACGAAGGCGCAGCGGGTTTGAGGGCATACATTCACAACGAAAGAACCCCTCCATCGGTCAATATGAGTTCTTGGCCTCTGGACCGGTAACGCGCAGCTCGGGAGGGGCACGTACGAGCGGGACACCGCACAAAGCCGACGGGCGAGCCACGCCCGTGTTTTTGATGCGGCCGGCCAGGACACATACGCCGGGAATGTAGCGAACACCGGCGGCCGCCTCAGACACAGGGAAACGGCTACGGCCGGCGGTGGTACGAAATTGCTTCTCTCCGCCGGCTGCGCCGAAAACACGATCCACAAGATCGAGCCGCCGCAGCCACCTCCGCGCTTCCCGGAGGCTCACACGAGCTCCGGAGACTGACGCTTTTCCATCAACCCTCGGTGGCCCTCCATCAATTTTTCTCCGTAATAACACTCTCCATTGTGAGACTCCCGGCGTGTCTGCTCGTGCATCGACAACCGGGCGGCCAGCTCACAACAGTCTCCGTCATGAGACTCCCGGCGTGTCGGCTTTCGCGTCGACACCTGGGCACCCAGCTCACATCGTTCGCGGTCTTGAGACTCCCGGCGTGTCTGCTTTTGCACAGACACCCGGGCGGCCAGCTCATAACACTTACACTCTTCGTCCTGAGCCTCATGGCGTGTCTACTTCCGCATCGACACCCGGACGCCCAGCTCACACCGTTCGCGGTGTTGATACGCCCGGCGTGTCTGCTCGTGCATCGACAACCGGGTGGTCAGCTCATAACACTCTGCATCGTGAGACTCCCGGCGTGTCGGGTTTCACATCGACACCCGGGCGCCCAGCTCCCAGCATTCGCGGTCTTGAGACTCCTGGCGTGTCTGCTTATGCACCGACACCCGGGCGGTCAGCTTATAACACTCTTATTCGTGAGACTCCCGGCGTGTCGGCTTCCGCATCGACACCCGGGCACCCAGCTCACTCCGTTCGCGGTCTTGAGACTCCGGCGTGCCTGCTGTTGCGGTGACACCCGGGCGGCCAGGTCACAACGTTCTCGGTTATGAGACTCCCGGCGTGTTTCCCACTGCACTGATCCCCGGGCGGCCAGCTTACACTGTTCTCGGTCGTAAGCTACACGAAACAGTTGCATTTGAGTTGGACCCTAATGCGATTCCCTTTCAGCCAAACGTCGGCCCGCCAGATCCCGGCCCAATCCCCAGCGTCAGAGCCGCTTTGAATTTCTAAACACCAAGGATGGTCGCTCGGGATGGCCCGGCGCCAGTGGACGCGCCACGGCGGCGGGGGTGGGAACAGCCTCTTGAACCGAGAGACCGGCAGTGCTCATCCCAGCTGTAAGTAGAATCGAAACTTGACCCAAGTCTCTTGAGCCGCGTATGACCGTGAATCTACTAGGTACCCCAGTGGCCGCTCTTCTAGATACAGGGGCAAACATATCGCTTATGGGGGATGCTATGTTTGCGGAATGTACCAAGAAAAGGATACACCTCCTTTCGGCAAATGTGAAACTGCAGGTAGCGTTGGGGTCCGTGCTGCCTGGTGCCGGCGCGGTGAGGTTACGAATTTTCTTTAATGCCAGAAAACGAAGACAACGTTTTGTGTATCTCCCTAGACTGAGAGTTCCCATGATCCTCGGTTGCGATTTTATTGCGGAAGAGCGGGTTTCACTAGACTTCGCCCAAGCTGGAGATTCTTTGGGGGGCGAAACAGAATAAACGCCGTTTATCAAACGGCAGGATTGTATTCGCGGCCAAGCGTTTCCGGTGAACTTTGCGGGCAGGTGTGTTTACTTCCAGACAGCGTACTTAAGGCCGTGACACTCCCCTGTGGCAAACGGCAGTCATTTGCCACGGGGGATTGTTCGAATTCACTGGCGCCTTCCCTTTGGGTTGTCTAATTCGCCTGCCAGCTTTCTGCACTTAATGGATGTCGTGTTCGGCGATGCGAAGTACGAATTTGCGATGGCCTACATACATGACGTCGTCGTGTTTTCACGAACTTTTTAGGAGCATCTCGTACATCTCCACATTATACTAGAACGAATGCGCCAGGCCGGCCTTACGATTCATCCAGGGAAGGCACAGTTGGCAGTGCCGGAAATCAAACTTCTCGGTTTGGTGGTGGATCATGGCGCGCTGCGTGCATACGAGTATAAGCTACGCGAAATAACGGAGTACACCACGTCCCGTGACGTCAAAGCTTTGCAGAGATATCTCGGTAAGATCGCTTTTTGCAGGGTTTTCATTCCGCGATGTGCCGAAATAACGGCGCCACTGAATCAACTTATCCGCAAGAAAACGAAGTGGTGTTGGGGCGAACAGCAGCAGATCGCGTTTGCAACCCTTTCCAAGGCTGTGACAGACAACGCGTATCTGCATCTCCGAGACTTGAATCGTCCGTTCACTTTGCAAACCGACGCAAGCGATTACGGCTTGGGAGCAGTTCTCTTACAAGAATACGACACCCTCCTTCGACCGGTAGCATTCGCCAGCCACACGCTTACCGGAGCAGAACGGAATTATTTTACCCCAAAGAAAGAGTGTCTTACGATTATCTTTTTTATAAAAAAGTTTGACATGTACCTGGATGGAGCGTAATTTTGTATCCAAACTGATCACATGGCGCTTTCTTGGCTGAAGCACTTCAAAACTCAGCAGGCCGTCTCGCTCGATGGGCACTAACACTCCAGCGCTACAAGTACACCATTGCTTACAAGCGCGGTGTGACTAACCACGTGGCAGATGCGCTGTCCCGTGCTCCACTTCTCAGGCAGGAGATGCAGGTGGATCCCGACCTGGTGGCGGTGGCTATCTCCGCGCCTATCACGACGGATTCAAGATGGGGTACACTGGTGAGCAGAGAGGAGCTCCGGACGGCCCAGCAAGTCGATGGGCTCTGCCAGCGGGTGACGCAGGCCCTGGCAAAACGGTGCCCAACCGAAACCGAGGGCCCTGGAGAGTTTGACTCGTACCTGCTGAGCAGCGACAATATCCTGCTGAGGTATATCAACCAGGAAGAAGACGAGGACTGTGGTTCGCCGTTCCGGTCCGTGATACCTCGCAAACTGCGTAAGTTCTTCATGAGATATATGCATGACACCGCATTGGCCGGACACTGTAGTGGGAGCAAGATTACGAAAAGTTAGCCCAAATTACAACGTGGCCCGGTATTAGACAGGACGTCATGAGGTACACGCGCAGTTGTACGGCGTGCCAGAAGGCAAAGCCCCGAGTTGGACAACCACCAGGCTTAATAAAACCGGTCGAAAGTAGATACCCTTGGGAATGCGTTGTATACGACCGTGGTCGGACCTTTCCCCCGTAGTCCGCGAGGAAACCAGTATTTTCTTGTAGTTATGGACCACTTCACAAAATGTGTCGAACTGTTTCCTCTGCGCAAACTTGACTACCCCTATTGGAAAAACGTACACGAAACATACATGTTGCGTGTACAGTTCTGTTATGACACCAAAGTAATTTCTTGTTATTATGGATGCTGTTAGTCTGGTTTGGCGTTCTGCATAACATGAGATACCGGCACCGCTATGGCTCCGGGTCTGTCTATACTGGCAGCCAGTTTGCTTGCCGATATGATTCGTTCCGGCTGGTATGATTTTGCGTCCGATGACGTAGGCAATCACCATCTTTCCAAAACAACGCTTATACCTCAGGACCACCAGAATCACCAAATCATACATGCAGAAAGGCAACCGCCATCTTCCAACGAATCGTCCATCATTTACCACAGGTATCGTTACAGATACCATACATGTGGAAACGTAACATAGACCGACGTTGAGCTCACATGAATTCCTCGGCCAACTCTTCACGGCGACGTCTTGGGGCGACTGTCTCGAATAATGTGCACCACAAGTATCCGACAGCCGCATCGGCTGTACCGCATAGCAAAGCCAACGTGCACGGCAACACACCGATCGTGACACCAAGCCGAGGATACCGCGTAATTGGTCGACTGCGGCAAACGGCCCGTTGCTCGTACCGTGACTCGTACACAGCCGACTCGGCGTCTTTTCGTGGCTCCTCTCGTCGCAACCAGCTACAACCCCACGATTCCGCAACCGAAACCGGCTTCGGCTAAAAGTAACGTTGGCTAAAAGCGAAACGTAAAGCGGCCGCCCTGTGACTTCCGCTTCCGCTGCTCGGCTTCCCCGCTTCCCGTCGTCGCGGACAAGATGGCGAAGGCGTAGTGGCGTGGGGGACGTCGGCTCGTTGTACGTTGTTCGGGACAGATGTTTGGCGGTCCGTCTCTGCTGCGACCCTGGTTCTCAACTCGACGGCGCCTCTCATAGTTCACCCAGGTGTGGTCAGCCTGGGTCAGCGCAGCGCGGCCGTCTCGCCTCGACCGATCGTAGGACCGTCAACGACTTCGAAGTTTGTCCGGTAGGCCTAGGATCCGAAGGCGTCTGTCTCTCCGTGAAGCGGTAAGCGAATCTCGTAACCTTTTTGTTCTACTTTTAAATTAAGTTAGGTGCGCTTCAGTGTAAGCATGCGTGCCAAGTGTTCGTGACAATTTTGAGTTAGAATAATAGTGCTTCATCACAGTTTGTCATTTACCGAAAGTGTAAATCGAGCCGATGAACGAGGAGCCATGCTTGAAAACGATGTACGATGTTAACTTATCAGCACGCATGCTGCGAGCCTGAGACACCTGAGACCCTGAGATATGAGTGTTGGACCGTGTTGGTTTGTAGGACAGATTGAGGGCCCATCGTCTTGTCTAAAGCCCCTATATGTACCGTGATCTAGAAAAATTGTGTTGCTCGTATGTAAATACACGAACGCGTGTAGTAATAATTACACGAACGCGTACCGGTACCACGACCTACGCCGGTACGAAGCTCATCCAGGTCGAAACGGGCAGCGGGTGGGGATAACGTTATTTTAGGGGCGAAGCTCCTTAAGGCGTGGGTCTGTCCCTCCTAGTTGTGGGTATGTAGCCACTTCGAGGTTTAGTTTATGAATGGCTCAAGAGATGGCGTGTTCCGGAATTAACTTTATGTAGAGATGACAGATGGCGCTTAGCTCATGTTATAAAAGGCACTCGCTCTTGGCGCTGCTCGTAGTTTAGCTGGATGGAGGCAGTAGACAAGGCTGCGGAGCGGAGAGCGCGCAAGGCGGCGGCAGCGCGCGCTCGCAGACAGAATCCAGCCGTGCGAGAGCGAGAGGCCGAAGCATGTCGTCAGGCTGCGCGTCGACGCCGCCAAGATCCGGCCGTGCGAGAGCGGGAAGCCGAATCGCGTCGTCAGTCTGCTCGGCGACGCCGCCAAGATCCGGCCGTACGAGAGTGGGAAGCCGAAGCGGCACGGCAGCGTCGCCAAGATCCGGCCGTACGAGAGCGGGAAGCCGAAGCGGCACGGCAGCGGCGCCAAGAGGATCTGCAGAACGTCAGGGAACGGGAAGCGGCAAGAAAGCGCGCGTATCGGCAGGCAGACCCCGATGCAGCGAGAGCTCGTGAGGCGTCTGCAAAACGCATCAGGCGAGCTCAGCCCGAAGGTGCCGACGCGCGGTTTAAGCGAGACTTTCTAGACGTTTCGTTCGGCCATAGCTGTGGTGTGTGTGATAGATTATGGTTCTCAAACAGTCTAATCACAATATCTTCCTCCACAATATCTTCCATAAGTTTGTTATAAAAAAAAAGTCACAGTGCTTCTCACGTCTTTACATGGCGATGAGTGGGCGAATTAACGGAAGAATCGCTGGTTTACCGACGATTCACTCCGGAGCTTCGCCCACTCATCATCATTCACCACGTGGATATGCTGTGACTTTTTTATCTCGAGTTCCGTCGAACGTAACTTTGTCAAACGTAAGTTGAAACCTTGGGGTAAAGTTACGTCGGACGTAACTGTAATTTGTATTTGGAGTTCCGTGGGAGGTACCGTATTTACTCGAAAATACGTCGCCCCCTATTTATTGAACCCACCAAGAATAAAAAAAAAAAATAATTCAAATATAGCTCGACGTTTTTTATTTTTAAGAACCGGGGAAAGGTTGGGCAAAAGAAAGAAACAAACCTTTATTTACAGCACTCTCAGCTAAATCTCGGGGCGATGCCAAAAACTTAATCACCGTCAGAACTTCCGGACATGTCATCGTCGTCCGAAGCTTCGTCAGATTGGTAGACATCCTCGCACATTCGCAACAATACCTCACTGACACCGTTGTAAAATGACGACAAGAAGAAACGAAAGAAGGTAGAGACGGCGAAGCGACGTAAGACTAAATACAGAGACGCAAGCAACGCCGCGAGTCGAGTCGCCATGAGCTACAGCAAGCCAAGCCGCCTCAAGGAACAAACAAAAGTAACCTTTTTTTTTGTGCGCGTTTGCGAGGTTGGAGGGCAAAGTGCATGGCGGATCGCATTCCTCCGGTTCCTCTCCCTCCCCTTCCCCGTTGTCTAGCGAGGGGAACGCTACAGGCGCGATGGCGAAACCCGACGCTCGAGGTATGCGTGCGGCAGTGGCGCGGCTACCGCGGGCAGGCCGTCGGCTGCTGCTGTTTCGGTTGTTTTAAGCTTTTAGATGCGGAGCATCTCTTGCTCGGGTCTATGTCCCGCGGCGTCGGCGTTGTAGTCGGCACTTGAACTAAGCACGCGCAACTCTCCTCCTTCCCTCTCTCCAACAGCTGCGCGTTACTTTCTCCGCTCTCTCTCTCTACCAGCTGCGTGCACTGCGCGTGCGTTCGCTTCTCCTCACACCGCGCGCGCACGCGCAACTCTCCTCCTCTAGTCTCCTCTCCTTCAAGTATGAAAAAAAAATAAACGGCGAGCGGCGAGCGTTCCAAGTTTCTCTGCCGCGAGCCGCGACGAAGGCTCGCGTAGGGGGTAACGCTAGAGCAGTCGGTGGCGCCATCTCTCGACGTCAGCACGCAACTGACTCTTTCCTCGGAACCAACACGATGCTCCGTATCACCCCATGGTTCCCCTCGGGAAGATGGTGTAATTTTTTTCTATTTGAAACAAGAAACGGCCCGGCTCTACGGCAACGCCGGCTCGGTGACTCGATAGCTTCATGCTCCCGGTAGGGTCGCGAAATTTGGTCGGGAATATAGTTCAAAATTCTTTGGTCACGATTTCCGAGAAAAAAAAAAGGTCGAATTTTATTCAAATAAATACGGAAACTTTAATTTTTATTTTGGGTTACGTCGGACGTAACTCGAATGCTTGACATAAAGTTACGTTGGGCGTAACTTTAATTTTTATTTCCGGTTCCGTCGGACGTAACGTTAGACACTGCGTTACACTTATGCAAAACGGGGGCTGCTGGTTCATCAGATAAACCAACCATTTCTGTGTTTACTTAGAACACTTCACTGACCTAAAATATTCTGCTATCCTCGAGTTTATGCTATAGGAATGTATCACTTCAGATAAATTTGTTTATTTCTACTTTTAGCCCCTGCCCCGCCAGGTACAATATATGGCCTAAAGCAGTGTTCCGGATCTCCATCCAAGACCTGAGGCGGGTCGGGTCGTCATTCATTCCAGAAGTCGACGGTGTCTCATGGGCGCGTTGCTGGTGCTTCTTACTAGATGGTGCTACCGAGGGACAAGTTATCATGCTTGAGGAAGGCAAGTATGGCAAGTATGACCGCCGTAAGTAAACATAATGTTCTTACCTTTGCTAAAATCCACTTTTAAGAAATGCACAGTTTGCATGTGCGCATCTTTCAATGCATCAATAGTCGGCGTTTTGTTATTCCGGAATGCTCCCAACTTTGTCAGCTCTAGTTTCTTTAGACCATGCAGATGAGATGCAACACTAAACCACATTCCCTCACAAAAGTGCTGAGCTGAAGCACTGTAGAAGCTACTCTAGCCTTTACAATGCACCACAAAATAGTTGACGCCAAGTATATCTGGGTGGTTCTCCTTTGAACCCGTTTGCATTACTACCTTCTCGTTTTCACCTTCTCATTTTAACTCAGTGCAAAACACCTTTCGCTTTTCTCTCTTTCTCACTTAAACCGTTCTCAAAACAAACTTTTGGGTTTTGACCATTCTCAAAACGACTTTTCTCATTTTAACCCTTCTCCTTTCAAACTTTCTCAAAACATACATTCTGGTTTAGACCATTCTCAGAACATACATTCTGGTTTAGATCATTCTCAAAACATACTTTCTGGTTTAGACCATTCTCATAACTACTTTTCTCATTTTAACCGTTGACATGATCAGGCTAGGGAAAAGCAATAATTTCAGCATACACTCACGGGAAAACAAAATAAAAGAACCAATGACATTATGAAGTCCAAACACCTGAAGCTTCATTACGCCTTGAAATGCTTCTTGGAGAATGACATCTAGAATGCATGTCAAGCCACGGCATGACGGACGACACGTAGGCAAATAGGCAATTTGTTTTAGAGCACATAGGCACATAGGCAATTTGTTTTAGATCTGGGTATTGTTTTATTAAATAACAACTGTCGTGGAGTAGCCGGCACTGTTATTAACAGTGCCAACTGCATTATTTTTATTATTTTATTAACACAGAGAGAGACTGGTTGAAATTCCAAGAGCACACGAAAAAGGAAGACACGCATATTGTCAAACTATATGTTTAAACGATACGGGTTGAAGCGCGAAGTACGTACATGTTTTGAGACGGAGTTTAATTAAACAATAAGGGTTTAAATGAAAGCGGGTTCAACCGAGAAGGGTATAAATAAGAAAAGGTTAAAACGCAAAAAGCGTTAGGCGATTTGTTTGAAATACGGTGTTCAAATGAGAAAGCGTCGAAACGCGAAAGGTTCAAACGTGAAGGGCGATTTGCGAATGGGTTCAAACGAGAAGGGTTTCGAGATACACCCATATATCTAGTTTTGAGACTGCGTTTTACCAAAAGCTCTGCCTAAACAAATCTGCCACCTTATAGGGAGTGCAAAAGAACCTCGTGTGCCTAACTTGGAGAAGGTCGTTTTTTTTTGCATAGGCCATTTTTTTTAAACCAATACCTTCAGACTTCTTGAAATGTTACCATCATGTGACAGACGGAAGTACTATAAACCCTTTAATGTTGGCGAGCCCGTAATTTTCGCGGCCGTTAATTTTGCGAAATTCAGTGGCCTCGATTATGTCTTCTGTGACCGATATGAGAAGAAATAGGGGCCACAAAGAGAAGGGGTTTGCTGTACATCTGAGAAAAGAGGAGGTCACATTTGTTTGTGGGCAAGAGTAAAACCAACAACAACAATCATGGTGTCGTCCCTTTGTGAGCCTATCTGTGTCCATTGAATGATATGAATTTTATCTTGGTTCGTTAAGTGTTGTAGCCTGTACATTCTGGGATGTCGGCTTCAACACAAACAGTGGTTTTCCTTTGAAGCAGGCACCATGGATGTGTGCCGCAGCACAGAAGAGTTCATTTGCAGGTTGTACCGCAGTTTAAAGTAGGATTCGCACAGTATGGGGGAATTATGATTCAATGGTCTACCTCGGGCGTGGACAAGATTTGCTCATTTTAAAATTTTCGGCTAGAAGTGAGGGATTTGCGACGAATGCACCCGCATGGTTGAAAGGGCCAGACAAGCCTTGCGAGCGCTTTGTTTTGTAGCCTCTCAGTCTTGAACCCACTCACGCTCCAATGTGTAGATGTTCCGATAGGCAGGAGCACTTATTTGTAAAATGTTGGATGGCAATACGCATAGACTGTTGTTATCCTTATCAGAATTCTGTATTATGGTCAGAGGTGGACTGCATATTTGCAATACATTTACTTACTTAAACCTATGTCATACTAAAAATATGTAGTATAGCCGATGACAAAAACAGAATGGCTGGGCGTCCTCCAGCCCGCTCTTCTACATTTCATCCCGCTTTGAACGGACATGCTCACTCGAAGCTCATGAGACTGAAACGTCATCGAAGGTAGCAGGGGGGCTGGTGGCGGAACAACTAAGACTTCTCCCTGCCTTTCTCATTTTCAGTGAGCCTGTACTTCTATACTCGAACTTGGCTTAACCTGGACAGTGTGAGGAGAATAGGCTTGGCGAGTTCCCTTAGTGCATATGCATTTGTACAGCTGAGGCACTTTCTAAATCAAGTACCTTGTGTATCTTACCTTCAAAAACACATCATTTTGGGGGTGCAAAAGGAATTCTAACGCATACTTTTGTTCGTATTGTCCTCTTACGCATAGACCCCTTCGACTAAACGACGAGTCGACCCAGCCTGTTTAAAAATATAATGCCTGCCTGGTAAATGTTTTGCATTTAGTTAATATATCAGTATGGACTTATACTCAGCTCGAACAATCGCTAGGCACAAGCTGGTCGTGTGGTTACAGGCAGCAAACATCCCGGTTGGAACGTCGTACCTCGCAATGTAGGTGAAGGCTAGGCCAGGGCCCCACTTATAAACGTCTATACTTTTGTATCTCTTTAAGGTGGAACACTTTTGACACTACAAGCCATTGCAGAAAAAACAGTGTGACACATGATTATAAGCTTGACGTACCATGGCGTCCAACTACAAGTTCACGTGGCTTGCATTCTGCACTGAATTCGCAAGGATGGTGTGAAGCTTCTGCCGTGGTTAACTTTAAGCTGAGATAGTTTGGAATAATGCTACCGATTTTAAGTGTTGCCCAGCAGTGTTTACAATTTGGTGATATAGTGCTGCATTGAACTGTCGGCGCATTCATGACAGTATCACCTTACGAATGCATGATAGCTTTTAAACTCTCCGTTCTGCAGAGGAATGAAATGAACGTTACTTCCAATTGCAGTGGCTTCTGGAACTTTATGGTATAGAGTACCTTATGGCTGCAAGCTCTGACCGGACCTTGTTCTGTGGTCTGCGCAGGGCTATTGCAGGGAGTCACTCCGAGAGCCTCACCAGAGTTTCCTGCCCGTGGTCGTCCTAAAGTTTTCTAGTGTAGGTATGCATTTTTTCTGACTTTCCCTTAATGGTACTTGGGCATTTTCTTTTCATTGTCGCCGATGTGCCTCAAAATTAATTAAGCACACGAATAGACACTGTACATCTGTACCCCACATATGCTTGTCAAGATAAACCTTCTTTGCCAAAGTTACAGATTTTTTTTATGAAGGTTGGACTCCTTTTTATTTACAAATTTGTTTGAGTCTCGATGGGCGACACTAAAACGTTATGCCAGTGGCGAAGACAAGTTCACTCCTCGAGCTTGTTCTCAACTGATTGCAAGAACTTGGGTTGTGAAAAACGAATGTCGTAAAACCTCCTTCCAGCACTTGCTCTGCAGCACGAAAAAAAATTATACATAGGACATACCCTATTTTTTAGGCTGCTTGCTCATTCTGCAGGTCTGCTTGCCATAGATGTCGTAATACCGGAGAGCAGGCAAATTCAATTGTTGGTTTTTTCCATTTTTGTTTTAGCAATTGCCTTAATAGTTTTTGTGAATTTAGAGATTTCCCTAAAAAGCAAGCCGAGATGAATATTTAGTTTGATTAGGTAGCTAGAAATAATAATTGAGTATCCTTTAGTCAGTAAAATAGATACTGTGTGCCACTGTTAGTGCCAAGTCGAGATCGGCGCTTTTTTAATATTTTGCTTAGAGTAGTACCCATTTTTATTGGTTAGCCTCTTGGTGCACCAACTAAAATATTTCTATGCAGACACCTGCCCTCTGCTGGCACACTATACCCTCATGCTCAGTTAGTGTATGAACTGGAGTTGTGTCCCCACTCGACACTCGTTGAGCATGAGGGTGAGATAATCTTACCATTGCAGTAGTAGAGTTTTATATTTTTGCAGTTAAATTTGAATATTCGACTGAAATCTCTCAGGTTGGCGCAAAAGAGGGTTCAACGAACGCGTTAAATAATTTGCCTTAATTAGGGTACCCATCATTTCAATGCCTACATGGCCTTGTCTTCAGGTTAGACTATGGCAGTGGCAGAAAAGGAGCAGTTTCTTTTATAAGTACAAGTACAAAGTATAAAAATAAATGGATCTATGTGCTGATCACTCAAGAATATGCTATTCTTTGTAATGTAACTCTGCCAAGTAATTGAGTGTGATTTGTTTTTATTTTCAGCTACCTGGGTGCCTCAAGACCTGGAGATCCTAGTGGCCACAAGCTTGGACTAAATATTCTTCTGTGGTCTGGCCAGGACTATGGGGGAGGTAATCCCAGCAACAAGAGCATTGCAGCATCTCCCTGCCAGTGACTTTCGATTAGCGTCGCGACATGGAGTCCACGTGCCACCAGGTGTTAGGTATGCCACTCGAAATAAGGATTCTTCTTACCTATTCCTTAAGTGAAACAGCAAAAGCACTACTGAGCCTAAATGGCAAAAGACATATTCAAATCTTGGGTTGGATGGAGTTCCAATTACAAAAAGGAGTCTGCAGACATGATTAACATGTGAACCTAAGAGCCTGCAGATATAAGTACGATGGTGTCAGAGAAATAACTTCCCGCAGATGGCTTCGCTCGTGCTATACCCGAACAAATTCTTAAAATAATCATTGTGTTACGTTGGTGTCATCAGTCTTATGTACCTATCGCGCCCAGCAGTCGGGAGATGTGAAATGTAAAAAAAACAGGAACTTGCACATTGTCAGCTCTGCAAATATTTATATAGTGAACAGAGCATAGCACGTTCAGCTTAAGAAAACAATTCATGTGCAGGCCTATATTCATGGTTCACATATGTGTAATTTCCCTTCATAATGAAGTGAAAACTGCTTAAGTTGTAGCCCACGACAGGCTTTCTATTAGTGTTAAAAGTGTTATGGTGTTTTAAACAGCCCGCACCAAATAGTTTTTTGAAATACATAGGTTCATGAAATTATTATGTGGATGTTTGAGACAGTCATGCCGATCTTTTATGTCAAGTGTTCCACTTATTCGGAGTTGGTTGAGCCTGTAAATATTGTAGGTCGCAAATTGAATTTTTATGGTATGCAATGGGCACAATCGTCCGTAATGACTAGCTCTACTTAGGGGAACTTTATACGTTTTTACTACGGCAAGAATGTTTTGCAGAACTAAGTATTTCTTTTATTCAGCTCCTGCAATAACCTTGTCTCTAGAAACTTTTTATATTCTCTGCGATGCTGAGATAAGATTCTGGAAATAGTTTTTCTAGAACTACGCTAGATATTTCCTGTTCATCAACTTCCTCGCAAAGCATGCGAGAGAGCCAAACATTGTAATGTACGGAGGGAACTCACCGAATGACGCGACTGACAGTTTGAAACAGTCGGCAGTAATATTGACATGCCACTTGCTTATGTAATACTCATTGTCGCAGATCAAACTGCCTTTTCAGTCTACACTCACTTCGGTAGGAATCATTCACCGAACTCCCTCTCGAGACTGCGGCGCTTGCTTCTCCGAAGTAATTTGCATGGATATAAATGCAACAGGTTTCTTTGAGTGTGCGTCTAACACATATTCTTCTTATTGAAAGTGCTAACTGTATTCATGACCATATCCAGAATTGTATCCGCATCTACCTAATAATTTTTATTTTGACATTTGAGTTTTCGGCAGTACATTTCTTCACATCTGTGCTTGTCGAGCAGTACACAAGCCCCTTCATCTTGTCTTTCACTATTACATGAATAGATAGAAGTGTTGATGCCGAGTAAGAATTCAAGCTACCGAATCGGTCTTGTGAGTTAAAAACAAAGAAAGAGCTCTATAGACAAAATTTTGTGAAAGAGGGCTGTATGGGTATCAGAACAGCACATACCATGCTAAAAAAATGCAAACTTTTGTTAGGTATGCAAGGATGACAGTGCTGCGCCATTTCTGATATGTCACAACAAAATCAGTGGCATACGGTGTTCCTTATAGATGTTTAAACCGTCAAATTCAAAGCCCAAAAGTTTTATTCAAGAACGTTCCTCACTACAAATGTATTTAGAGATCTGAGCCACCGACTCATGCAAGACTATGTGGCAAACATTCATTTTCATGTACATTATGTTTACAAGGTCTCGTCTGCACTGATTTATTGCATTCATGCTGAAACTGGGGTGGGGGGGGGGGGGGTTCTCTTGGTATGAATAAAGAGATAAACATTTCTTGAAATCAAAATATTTGAGAACGGACAAAAGGAATGATATTAAAGCGGTATCTTAGATTCTCTTTTCTTTGTCTTATCTCTAATTATCACTTTATTTCATGTGAGGCATTTAGTTTTTTAGGGCGCAGCTCTTAGGTGCCCGTTTCGCGGCGTCGCCATCGGCATAACTGCCCCGCTAAACTTGGCAGGAAATTGAATTAATGTAGAGGTCATTTGACGTTAATTTTTCAGCTAAATCTAGAGGAGAAACTGTGTTTGTTTCCGGCTGACGTGACACTGTCATGTAACGTCATTTTCTCTACTACATTTAGTGGGAAAACTGAATTGGTGTTGAGGTCACGTGACATCAATTTTCCCTGCTAAATTCAGTGAGAAAATTTTCCTGCTAAATTTAGGAAAATATCCCGCTAGATGGAAGAGAGCAGAAGAGGAGGAGGGCAGGAACGGCACATTCTCTCATCCTCCTCCTCAAGATCTGCGCTCTAATTTCGCATTACAGAGAATTGTAGCGTCTTTTATTTTTCATCTCATGTTTATTCAATTTTTATATCGCAGGTGCGCTCGCAGAACAAATCTGGGCTGTGCTGATCCTCTACGCACAAGTTAGGAACTCCTGAGTGGCAAGAGCGGGAGTTTGGCCTGACAGCTCAGGGACACCTTTGTTCAGTATTGAATTTATAATTATTATCTTTTGAGCAAAGTTAAGCTTTGCTGCATGCAATTCTTCTAGAAATAAATACCTTGATACCAAATTTACCACGTCACTACATTTCGCCACTGATAATTAGCTGCTCCTCGAGGACCTAGGACAAGAGCTTATTGTGTGCAAACATGATGCTTGTTTCAAACCAATCGCTGATGTAGAGACTCGCTGACATCCAGCATTCCAATGGAACGCTGGATGGCTGCGAGTCTCTCCCGAAGGATGCAAGGTGGGGAAGGAACCATACAGTCGTATCGTATTAGGGGACATGCTATAGGGTGATCTTTGTATGCTTTACAGATTTGTTGAAAAAAAAAAAAGCCGTAAAAGCTACACTACGCGGTCTGTGCAGCGGGAGCTATATGGCCATGGGGGCATGGTATAAAGGGCTAATTCTAATGATGAGTCGTCTTATTAAAGGGAAAGTGCAAGACTTCTTTCAGAAACTAGATGGAGGTTGATTCTAGTGTAGTTTTATCCCGTGAATCTGAATATCACGTTCGTTTTCTTCAAAGATATAACAAAACTGAGAAAACACAAAGCACCAACCAGTAGTGACGTCGTAGGGGGATTTTTCAGCTGCCAAGCATGTGTCGCTTGAGGGCCGCGCGTCAATTGCAAGCTTTCTAGGTGTATTCTCCCGCTACTGGCACCAGTCGTGACGTCTTTTTTCCCCTTTTTAAAAATAGTGTGTGCGTGCATAGCTTTGATTGGCGCTGAAGATGCGTGAGCAGAGATTTCGAAAGCTCCTTTTGTGACGTCACTCTCCGGGAAAGAGTGCCTCCAGTGATACTTTAAAAATGATTCTATGCAGCCTCGATTCACCAAATTACCAAATAATTTTTGATATTTGAGATTCTGGAGGTCAAATGAAGAAGATTTAAATGTGTTTCCTCAAATACAAAACCACTCTACCTTCCCCATTAAGTATAATATGTTCCTTAAATTTTAATTAGTGAAAATAGACCATAATTCCAATTAGAAAGTTGCTAAGCATTCATTGAAAAACACTAAATGAACCCTTTCCTTGAATATATAAGACAGAAGCAGCATTTTATGGCGTTCTAAAAAAAAGGCTTAATTTGGAAGCGTTTCCAGACTTCGGTTTCTTATCAGAGCGCATCTTTGTACCCGTGACTCTGCTGACCAGTGGCTGCAGTGCGAAGCCACCTCCTCGCCTCCCTCGTAGGATGGAGGAAAGCAGGGCGCACGTGTGTTGCGCTACCAAACCCCTGGGGAACAGCAACGTGGGTGCAGAGATGCGCTCTGATAAAAAACCGAAACCTAGAAAAGGATCCAAATAGAGCGTTTTTACAGAACACGTAAAATGCTACCCCTCAGTTATATTCTTGTAAAAAGAGTATATTTAGTGGTTTTCGATGACTCTCATCAAGTTTCTAATTGGAACCATGTGTTCATTTTCAGTGATTAAAAAAATATTTAACAAATTGTATTTAGTTATCCGACTGATCGATACGATTAGGCCCCTATACTACGTACCCCTGGTCGTATAACTAACCTGCACAAACCACAGAAGGGTAGCTTTCACGACTTTTTTAATAAATAATGTAAAGATTAAAAAAATCGCCCTGTATAACAGTGAAAAGGCGATACCAACGTTGGTTGAAGCCATATGGCTCCATCATTCTGGTATTGCATTTTTGCTGGTATAGGATGTCCCATATTACGTTATGCTTGTATTGTTCCGTCCGACTAGATGGTTCCGCATGTATGTATGTTTGTATGTATGTTTTAATCCCGTTCCGCCTTAATCCACTATTTTGGGGCCGCCTTTTCGCTGGTATAGGATGTCCCATATTACGGTTACGCTTGTATGAGGTTTTTCCATCATCTTTCCGTCATCAAGATTTTCCAATAGGGAAAGGAGAATCTGGGATTGCCTTCTCGGGACATTCGCTCGGTTCGGCCTTTACGTAACACTCATTACAGTCAACGCTTTTTATTTTATTAGCAGGGTGCTCGTGGATGCATGCAAGGCATGGGGGATACGGCACTAAAGAAAACATCGCCGTACCACCCACAGGCGGATATTACGGAAAGAGTAAACCGACAACTTAAAATGATGCTGGTCACGCACGCAAAGCAGCACAAGGATTGGGATTTTGCAGTTGAGTTATACGGCGAGGGGAATATAGTGTAGGGGGCTAATCGTAGCGATTTGTCGGCTAATTAATTAGAATTCTTTAGTAACTTTTTAATTACTGAAAAAAGACATGGCTTCAATTAGAACCTTGCTCAGCTTCCTCGAAAACCACTTAATTAGTCATTTTCAGGAAGACTTTGAGCGCGTGAAAAGCGTAGTAGTGCACTCTCGTGGACAACGTACAAGGGGAGCGGTTGCTAAACGCGGATGATTAGATTATCATCGCTTTCCGCAACCGCTAACCTTGCACCTGCTCCACAAGTGGAAACTTTAGTGTACTGCTACGCTTCTCACGCGTTCAAAGTCTTTCTAAAAATGACTGATTTAGTGGTTTTCAATGACGCTGGGCAAGTTTCTAATTGGAGCCATATGTCCATTTTCATTGATCAAACGT